>JAQQAF010000004.1:27836241-29049399 GCA_029747655.1 Ensete ventricosum | reverse complement strand
GGCATTGTAGGCTAGGTCATATCCATAAGGAAATAATTCAAAGGTTGCTAAAAGATAGATACTTAGATCTATTCGATTATGAGTCGTATGTAACTTACGAACCTTGCCTTCATGGAAAGATGACGAACTCTCATTTTAGTAGAACTAGAGAGAAAGCCACTGAACTATTGGAACTCATACATAGTGATATGTATGGTCTCATATCGACTCGGGCTATAGGTGGTTACTCATACTTTATTATATTCACTAACAATTTCGCTAGGTACAGACACGTGTACTTATTAAGTACAAGTCTGAGGCCTTTAAGAAATTCAGGAAATATAGTAATGAACTAGAGAACCAAATTGGAAAGAGTATTAAGACTCTTCGATCATATCGAGGAGGAGAGTACTTGAGTGTAAAGTTCACCCATTTCCTCAGGGACTATGGAATTCTATCCTAATGGACACCTACTTATACACCTCAACTCAATAGTATATCATAAAGGAGGAATCACATACTGTTGGATATGATGTGTTCCATAATGAGTTTCGCTGACCTACCCGTCTCATTCTAAGGATATGCCCTAGAGATCGTAGCTTACCTTCTGAATGAAATTTCATCTAAATCGGTAGTTTCTACACCATATAAGATATGAAAAGGGAAGAAGCTTGATCTTCAGGCTCTTAAGATCTTGGGTTGCCGTAACCACGTTAAAAGACACAATCTCGACATATTAGAATCAAGGACAAAATGGTGCAAATAGTTGAAACGAAACCTTTTCACTCATAGTTATGCTTTAAATCCATCAAAATTCTTTTGGCTATTGCAACACACTATGACTATAAGATATGACAGATGGATGTCAAAACTATATTTCTCAATGGCAACCTCGAGGAGGAGGTATATATAATACAGCCAAAGAGATTCATATTCAGAAAGAGTCTAGATAAGGTGTGCAGGTTGCTCAAGTCCATCTATAGGCTGAAGCAAGCTTCCTGGAGTTAGAACATAAGATTTGATAAGATAATCAGATATTATGTCTTTGTTAAGAACGAAGATGAGTCTTGTGTGTACAGAAAGGTAAGTGAGAGCATTATCACCTTCTTGGTGATATATGTGGATAACATACTAATCATTGGAAATTATGTATGAATGCTCTCCACAGTTAAAGTTTGGCTATTTAAAAACTTCTCCATGAAGGACTTAGGGGGAGCATCCTACATTTTGGGGATTTTGATCTATAGATCCAAGATGATGATTGGTTTGTCCTAACCTAGGTACATCGACTCCATTGTCAAAAGGTTTAGCATGAAAATTTTTAGAGATGTCTCATACCAATGAGACATGTAATATCATTTTCTATGAGTATCTCCCCAAAGTCTCCTGAAAAAAGGATAAATATGGATAGAATATCTTATGCCTCAGCGATAGGGTCTATCATGTATACTATGCTATGTACCAAGTCTGATATTGTGCATGATCTAAGTGTCAGAGTAGATATCAAGTGGATTCAGGTTTGGAATACTAGAAGGCAGTAAAGTGTATCATTAAGTACTTGAGAATGACTCAGGATATTTTATTGGTATATGGAGGAGGTAGTCTTCAAATTGAGAGCTACACGGTCTTGAGTTTCCATCTGACATCGATGATAGCAAGTCGAACTCAGGGTATGTCTTCACTTGAATAGAAGAGCAGTAAGCTAAAAGAGTTTCAAGCAAGATATTATTGTTGACTCGACCACAAAGGTGGAGGACATTACTACAACAGAAGAAGCAAAGGAAGGGGTCTGGATAAAGAAGTTCATCACAGATTTAGGAGTCATACCGAGCAGCAAGATGCTGATTCCCATATATAGCGACAGTAATGGGGTGATAGCTCTAGCAAGGGAACCCATGTCTCATCATAAGTGTTCTCAAAAGGTTCCAACTAATTAAAGAGATCGTAGCCCGTAAAGATATAGCAATGAAAAGAGTTTCATCTGAAGATAACATTACAAATCCATCGACAAAGCTGTTGGCTCAGACTGGCATCACAGGGGTCTAATGGGGATCAGACACATAGGTCATTGGCTTTAGATCAAGTGGAAGATTGCTGGTTATAAGTGCCTTGCAAGCCAATCACGTGAGTGATGACACATGTGACACGCTACGCGATCTTTTTGCTTATAATTATTATTGTCAAACTCTCACATTATATTATATGTTGTATATATATATTGTGATGTCCTTGGTTTTATGTAATGGGAATCATATCATAATGAGATCACAATAATGAGACTGATTCACCTTTAAACATAGATCATAAATAATCCCGATCACAGGTTACTCGAGAAGAACATCGAGATAACCAAACAGACCAATATACCGTATACCTATACATATGACAAAGGTGACTGGTCTCATAGCTACTTATATAGGGACACTAGTGGTATAATTAATATAAGTGCTCATTAGAGAATGAGTTCTAATCCGCTTATAGAATGTTGGATAGTTAATGATACCTAATGTCATATAACGATTTCATAGTCTCAGTTGTGTGTATGGTCCTTAGACTTGAGACACCAAGGATGCCTTCTTTGAATACTCATTTCTTTAACGTCAGACTTATAGGTCTAAAAAGTTATAAATCTGATACAACCAGTAATCAGAATTTTTAGCCAACCTAACAAAAGTAATTGAGTGTCAATAGACGATCATCCACTACCAGTATCACTAGAGGAATATCTCGTGTGCTATCGCTTGGATAAATCATTGGCCAACGTCATTCGAATTGAGAGAGAAGTTCTCTGGGAGAATTCGATTAGAGCGAGACTCGGACGAATTCTGTATCTGGCCTGATAATTCCTTGCCTAATATATGGTCTCTCGGATATTAGTTAGATGAGGGACTATACACGATAATTGAGGATAGATAGGTCCAATAAATAAAATCACATGTACCATCTAGGGACTATAGTGCAATGGCCTAGTACGAGTCAAGTGTATTGTTATAAGATAATAATTCACTGAGTCAAAAGAAGTTCTGACATGTATGACTCATGGCCAGCTCTGTATTGGGCCTAAAAGGTCACACACATATGGTGGATGTTCCAGTAAGTATGGGATTAGATATAAGTTATCCAATTAACCTTGGTTCTTATTGGATGAGACCCAACATTGATGGGCTCCTTGCATGAGGCTCAATTAGAGGCCAATTGAGATTATTGGATAGAGATCCAATAATCCAATATTATAGGGTAGTTGGATGGAGATTCAATACCCACCAAAGTAAGATCCTTAGGGTTTTTGGGTGGCTCGCTACAAATAGGAGACAGGGATGACACAATAGTGATAAGCTGCACCTTTGGCCGCGTCCTCCTATTCTTCTCTCTCCCTCTACACAAGAGTTGCGAGCTTTTAGGCTGTGATTGGAGGAGCATTGCTACAACGATCCATCGTGTGGATACCGCTAGAGAAGAGGATGTTTGACCTTCTTCATCCTCTCCATCTAGATATAGATTTTTAGGGATATATAATCTCCCTAGGTAATCAATCTCTCACATATCACGGTTTTCATTTTTACGGAATTTGCACACACTAATCTTTGCATGATGATTTGATATACGTGGGAAACTTATTTTGTTTTCTTTCTTCTGCTGCGTATGTGATGCTCTAATGGTTTCTCAACATCTCTAATCTCCTATAATGTAGAATTGCAACCAAACTCAAGAGGAGGAGACTAAAACTATACTCAAAATAAGAGTTTACAATACTTCTGTGCTCAAGAAAAGGTACTCCATTAACTAAGCCTATATGTAGTATTTATAGGCTCTAAAATACTTAATAAGAATGGAGCTAAAAATTTAAATACCTAAGCTTTTGGGGTACTAGAAGTACTACTGTTGACACCATTGCCACGAATCTTACTTTGACAAACTACCATTGACCTAGGTAGTACTAATGTCGCCCTTAGTGGTACTACCACCGAAAACATCAAAAAAGCACAAACTGTGCAATTCAACCGACTCGAGCGATGCTATTGCTTGGGCTTAGCAGTACCATCACCCAAGCCCAGTTTAGGCTACCGATTTAGCCTTCTAATAGGCCTAATTTGATATTATTTCAAGCCTAATGGGTTTCTTGACAAATTGACATGATTTTAGTCCAATAGTAACTCAAATTAACCCATAATGACATTGATCAAGACAATGATAAATCAATAATGCATATGGTACATTAATGAAGCTTTCAGTATGTGATACGCTATTCAGACATATCATCTATTTTCTGATAATTCGTCCAAACTTCTAGCACATTATCTTTTCCTTTAATATATCGTCAATTCCATTGGCATGTTGATTTTCTGATAACATCTATTCTTTTAGTGTAATATTTAATCCTTCTGGTATGATGCTCAAACTTATAGCACGAATTCTGTCTCTGGCATGTCAACCAATCCTTCGGCTCAATATCTAATTTTTGATATGATAATATTTTAGCACAACATACAATTGTCTTGCTCGATAATTGGCCCTTCAGTAATCCAAGTCTATGATTGAAGTATTATCTGCATCACTTATCTCAAAAAATATTTAGTCTAATAAACTTTCAATTAGTTTCATCATCAAAATTTGAGATTCAACAATAGTAACCTTGCTAAATTTCTTCCCACTATATGTACCACTATAGTTTCACATCATCGATGAGATACATCGTTGCTAAAAACACCTTGGAATCTTTTGATTCGGGGTTGGGTCACTCTGAAGTATTATTCCAAATTAAAGAAAAAGTTTTCTAAGAATTTGGCATCCTGAGCATCCCCTATAGCTTTATGGTTCAAGAGCCCTTAATATCGATGAGAGATGGCCATGAGATATTCCTCCACTCACATGCGTAACTTGCATGAGTACTGACACTTGAGTCAAGCCCCTTACCCTTGTAAGTATAGAAAGGACTCTTATGTCATCCGTCAACCTTTCGACTCAGACCTCTAATTGATCCAATTGAGATTATAACCCTATTTGCATGGATTATACCATCTTAAGAAGCTCTCCACTTTTATAGAGATCTATTAACCTTCATTTGACAATGTCAAGCCATAGCTCCAACCCGGTGACTCTTTATTTGGTGCCTCTATGTCATTCAGGCTACCCTTCAACTCTTGCCTTTTCTATATGAGAGAACTCTTGTGCTGAGGAAACATCACTACAAATATCATGCTCCACTTGAACAGCTTTATTAGTTTCTGCATGAGTGCTTATTTGTTTCTATGGAACAATCATACTTTGTTGCTACCCATCATGTACAATAATAATAGTTTTGTCATGCTACCCTGTCATGGCATTTTGATGTTTCCTCTACCTGCTTTGTCACCACCCTGTCATGTTCTTAGCTGGGTTTGTTTAAGATATGTGACACCCAAGTGATATGGATTTGTAAGATTAGTTTAAACCTTAACCTTGTATAGTCCACAAAAGACCTGCACAACAAAGAACAAATTAGAAACGTGAACATGTAAGTAATTTACCATCATCATGCATGAAAATGGTACGATAACTAGGATCTAGGGCAACACAAAGCAACAAACATTTATTAAGCTCGAAAGGGTCTCGAAAATGAGTTGAACGAGCACATACAAATGAGGTTCCAAAAGGGGTAACTTTCACTTAGCACTTTCGTCCAATAGAAAGAAAGCACACTAAAGACGTCATATCACCCCTCAGACACATACCCACAGTCCTATTTGCTCCAGCACCATCTGGGGGGTTTCAAGATACTAAGATAGCTAATGTTTCTCATTTCTAGGCTGTCAGCCAGAAATCAGTTCGTGGCATATGAGAACAGTGTAGTTTTGAGTCATTTTTCCCTTCATGCAATGTTACATAGCTAGTAATATTTTATAGTTTTATATGATGAAAATAAGAAACCAAAACATTGACAATAAATAAAAATTGGGTTGACTATAGTGTTTTATATCCTTTACAAGTTGCCTTCAAGAAAATACTAAAAACATGAAAAAAAATATAGAAAATAAGGACCCAAAATCATCATGAACAAGCGACAAATACCTTATCTGCATTGCTCCATAGTAGAGAAGGGAAGCACATCACATAGTGACAACGGGGCCTCGTGATTAAAAGCAAGGGGCACAAGCATCAAGCAAAGATATGTGGGGGGGGGGGGGGGGGGTTTCAACGGTGTTGAATCTCGGATTTTGATGATGAAATCAATTGATGGTTTGTTAATCTAACATGTGTTTTAGAGAAAATAATGCAGGTTTAACTACGATGGAGAAAAGAAATTACAACCAGATGTTGGGCCCGAATCAAGTTCGGGCATTGGGCCAAGGTTTGGACGACATAGTGGGAGCTCGCCGGGAGTTCGCTAGGAGTTCACCGAATGAATCAGGAAGCTCATTAGGAACACACCGGGAGATCGCCAGAGGAAGACCGTAAGACTCATCAGAAGAATGTCGGGGGTTAGGTCGATTGTTGAACTTGATGGACTTATATGGTTGTAATCAATGTGTCATAGTTGGGTTTGAGTCCTAATTGAGTTACGTTTGGAAGGAATCTAAATTAACTCAAGTGAGTCAAACCAGGTCCATGTTTGGGTTTGGATTGAGCTCAGGATGAGCTCGTTTGGTTGACCTGGAAAGGAGTCAATTGAAGGTACAAGTCGGGAATAGAAAAGTGGAGAAAACATTTTTTTGGGATTCTCGATGGTAGTACCGCTCATGGGCGATGGTTGTATCACCTAGGTCGGTGGTTTGACCATTACCGCCCTATTTTCAGGGCAGCTTTTGATGACAGTACTATCAGCGCCGGTGGTTATATCGCATGTACCCGAATTTTTTGGATATATTTAAATTTTTTACTTCATGTTCTGAAGTTAATTGAGGTCTATAAATATCTTAAGTCTTCTTGCATTAAGCATAAGAAATTGGATAAGAAAACTGAGAAAATAGTGTGCTAAAAGTGTGCGAGAAAAAGAAAGGGGGCAAGGGAGTGAGCAAAAGTGTTGTAATCTTTGCAAGGGTCTCCCTTATGAGTTGTAAGTGAAATACTTGTAAGGGTTTTATCTTCACCCGAAAAAGATCAATATTGGACACCGATGAGCCTCGACGAAGGGGACTCAGGAAGTGGACAAAGGCCAAGTTATGGTTAAACCACTATAAATTATAAGCATCTCTTAACTTTATTTTTTTATTATACATGTCCTTATTCTAGCATTCCATTAGCAAGATCATAACTTAGCTTCGTTAAATAGCTTTCTTGCTCACTTACTCAACCTGAACAAAATGCTTTCTATCTCTGATTTTGCTTCAAACATAAGTTTCTTTAAATCAAAATTTTAACACTTACATTAATTCAACACCCCACTCCCCTCCCTCTTAGTGTCAATTGATCCTAAGAATTAGTCTGAGAGTGAGGTTCTACTTATTGGATTAACACCCAAGTGAGTAAATGACTTCATTTGACATGAACAAGGGATATTCCATTGCACATCCTCCCATGTTTAATGGGACGGATTACACGTATTGAAAAATAAGAATACGTAATTTTCTAATCTCTATAATTTTTATTTATAGCACATCATTGAGAATGGTTTTGAAAAGTCTTCCAAACCATTAAACGAATGGAATGATTTGGAAAAGAAGGCTTTCTCTTTTAATGCAAAAGAAATAAATGCTTTGTTTTATGTTTTAAACAAAAACGAGTTTGATCGGGTTTCTTCTTGTGATTCGGCTTTTGATATATGGCATACATTAAAAATCACATATAAAAGCATAACTAATTAAATGAAATTATCCGTAAAAATGAACTTGAAGAACACATTCCAGAGAATAAGAAGGAAAGTACTTTGATAACACATGAGCAAAACCTTCCAAAGAATAGGAAGGATTGTGAACTAAGAACAGAAGTACTATACCTTTCAAAGAACAAGAAGGAAATAGAATTGAGAATAAGAGATAACTCCTCGAGTAAAACCTCGAGTGATGAGAACTTTAAACTTTTGACAAATGAATCAAATAAATTAATGAATAAAAACCTTAAAAATAAACTTAAATTGGACAAAACCTCTTGTTATGAATGCAAGAAGCCAAGGCACTTCGAAGATGAAGAGCACAATTAAGAAAAAGTGGAGAATCTCGTGCTTATGACCATCAACAATGAGGTAAGTGATTCCTCCAATGTCTCATTTACTTTTGATAAATTATTAAATATTTTTTATGAGCTTTATAATGAATTTAGAATGATTAGCAAATCCTATAAACTACTTAAGAAAGAGCATACATCATTAGTTAGTAAACTTGAAGAAATGCATAATGCATCACCATCACACAATTGTTGCTCTAAATGTGAAACATTAGAAGAACTTAAAAAGAAAAATATTGTATTGCAACAAACATTAAAAAATTTTAAATAGGGAATAAATCCCTAAACATAATCCTTGCAAATAAGGGTCATGATCATAAGAAAGAAGGTATAGGTTTTGCAAACAATCGTCAACAAAAGCTAACTATCTTCGTTAAAGGACCCACTTTAAACTATTCTTTTAAAATTATATGCAACTTTCGTGGTAGATTAGGATATATAGCTTATAAGTGTTCATTTAGAAAACATAGTCCACATAAATTAATTTGGGTTCCTAAAGGAACCATAAACAACCTCAAGTCATTCGAGAAAATGAGAAGAACCTTTTATGAGGGACCGAAACTCAAATGGGTACATAAACCATAACTCCATATCTTGTAGAGTTATCTTCTAACAAGGATAGGAGCACTAAATAATATTTTGAAGTGGATGCTCAAGGCACATGACTTGAGATCTAACACTTTTTCAAGCTCACTAGCCTAAGTAATAACAAGAAAAATTATTAGAAATAAAATTGGTAACAAATCTTTGGATGATTTATTATTATAATTAATCTTAATTGCTCTTAATGGTGCATGACTTTTGCGTAGCTAAAGCATGCTAAAATTAGAACCAAGAAAGTTTAGTTATTTTTAATGCAAAATTATCTTAGGTGAAATTTATGGAAAAAGGGATTTTGATTATAGATTAAAAATTAGCGACAAATGATTGAAATGTTGGATGGGTTATATATTGACTTAAAGAAGGTTATATAATTGAATGATAGATTACTTTTGAATTTGAACATAGAATAAATAATAATTTGAAAATGAGTTTGTCAAAAAGAGTTAAAACTTATTTAAATATTCGAATTGAGATATGTTGAATTTTTGTTCTGAAGATGTTTTATTATTCTAATGTATTATAGTAATGACCTTGATGATTTCTTCTAGAATGAAATTTAGTTTTTAGTCTTAAACGATAATTTCTTGATTTGAAAAGCATTCTTAAACAAATCCTATGAAATAACTAAAAAGGAGGATAATTCTTTTTGAAAATATTTTTATCCTGTCAACCCTTCAACAAGAGATAGAATGATATTATTATTGTTGAATCTCTTAAACTATAAAAATAATTTAATGATTTAAATTAAAAAAGTTATTGTCCAAATCATGACCTTGAAATCTTGAAAATTATAATTTGATATCTTTATATAAACCAAGATCATTTACTAAGATTCATTCCTTTTATTAAAGAGAATTTTATAAATAAATCATAAGTTTATCTTTTTGGAACTATAACATAAATCTTTTTCTAAATAATGATCTTGATGATTTGAAATCATTTATACATAAATGGAGATCCTATATTTCCATATCTCATTTTGTAAAATCATGATCTTAGTTTCTCGATATTTATAACTTGATAATTTTCATGAATTAAGATTTTGCTTACAAAATTGATCTCTTAAAATTTCTTTTTGTTATTTAAGAGAAGAGATGTCAAATTGAATCATGACCTTTAGTATTCACGAATTGATATCTTTCATGTCATAATTTATGACTCTCTTATATTCATAATGATATATTTTATTATCTTGAGATTTTTCATAATATTCGTTATGATCTTAAAATTAATTTTATATTATTGTATGTTAACTTTTGCTTTGACAATGACCAAGGGGGAGACAAAAGTGATATTTTGCAATAACGAAATTAAATCCTTTGATTATGAAAAATCTTCTAACATTGGATGATGAGCGATTTGCTTAAAAGAAAATTAAAAATTTTAAATACATGAGATTTGCATGATTTGATTTCTATTTTACTTGAAACTTTTAAAATACATAAGATTTCTTGATTACTTATGTTGAAATTCACAAACAAAAAAGGAGGAGCAAATTTATTAAATCATGTCTTTTGGTACTTAAAGATTTAATTTTTCATCTTTAATGACATGATCCCCTTGTACTTTTGGGTATAATTAAAACATGGATATGAAAGAAAAATTATATCATCATATTCCTTTTTAACAATAACAAAAAGAGAGAAAATTGATATCTTAACAACAAAGCCACTAGACGATGAACAATTTGATTATAAAAAATTTTAAAATAATTTTAATGCATGAGTTGTCATCATATTCTTATTTTTTACACAATGAGCTTTTTCTTAAAACTTACATGAGATGATTCTTCAAATGTATACATTTATATCATATTCCTGCTTTTGCAAATTGAACTTCTTCTTAAAATTTACATGAGATGATTTCAAATCTTCCGAATGCATGAGATAGTTTCACATCATGTGATTTATGAACTCTTTGTATAGTCGAATCTTTGATGAAATAAATATTTACATTAGATGAATTTAATTGCATGAATAGCTCTTAATTCTTTTTGAATTTCTTGATTCTTTATGAGCTCTCTTCTGAAATGATTCTACTTGAAATTGACATTACAAGAATGAGATTTGAAGTTCTTCTTGTGATGATATTCATTCTTTCTCAAAGATTATTTCAATTATTGATAAATATTTACAAAAAAAAATCATGTGACATGAACTTTTATAATGTTTGATATGAGTTTTCTTTTGTATCCTTTCTCAAAAATTATTCATAGATCTTTTATATCCTTGATGAACAATTTCAAATGTATCACTCCCTACTTATTTTTTTGGATACTAATTTTTTGGATTTTTGACACCCCCTCCCTTACATTTCTTTTTCTTTCTTATTCACAAAGGGGAAGAAAATTTTTCATAAGAAAACTTTTACATAATCATTACTTACCTTAAAATTTGACACATCATATGGTTATGTACTTTGAAATTATTTGCTCAATATTTTACCTTTTGTTGATGATAAAGGGGAAGAAATGGCATATTGATGATACATGTAAGAAAAATGGTAAAATGAGTATTTTTTTTATAAACAAAGGGAGAGAAATGATTGATGACTTAAGAGAGAAAATTTTAAAATGTTGTATAACTGATGTAAAATCTTTGATGATTGATGACTTAAGGTTAAATGCTTGAAATTGATGTTACATCATTTCTGAAGTTGATAAATGAATATAATATTTCATCTCTTGATGAAAATTTGTTTGAAATATTGTATCATGGTACTTGAATTCAAAAGTGTTTGGTTCTCTTGAATTTAAGTTTACTTTATTTGGATTATGGCATGGAGATATGGAGAGTTAAGGTTAACTTCCGTAGTCAATTAGTCGTCATCATCGAAAATGGAGAGATTGTTGAATCTCATATTTTGATGATGAAATCAATTGATGGTTTAATGATGTAATATGTGTGTTAGAGAAAGTAATGCAAGTTTAACTACGACGGAGAAAAGAAATTACAACCGGATGTTGGGCCAAAATTCAGTTTAGGCATCGGGCCAAGGTTTGGACGATGTAGTGGGAGCTCGTTAGGAGTTCGCTAGGAGTTCACCAAAGGAATCAGGAAGCTTGCTGGGAACACGCTAGGAGATCGCTGAAAGAAGACCGTAAGACTCACCAGAAGAATGCTGGAGGTTGCTGGATTGCCGGGAGTTAGGTCGATTGTTGAACTTGATGGTCTTATATGGTCGTAATCAGTGAGTCATAGTTATGTTCGAGCCCTAATTGAGTTAAATTTAAAAGAATTCAAATTAACTCAAGTGAGGCAAACCGGATCCACGTTTGGTTTTGGATTGAGCTCAGGTTGAGCTCAATTGGTTGATCTAGAAAGGGATCAACTGAAGGTACAAGTCGGGAATAGAAAAGTAGAGAAAACATTTTTCTGAGATTCATGGTAGTAGTATCATCAGTGGGTGATGGTTATACCACCCGGGTTGGCGGTTGTACCGTCGTCGCCCTATTTTCAGTGCATCGGCACTAGCGGTTTTATCGCCCGTACCTAGATTTTTCAAATACGTTTGAATTTTTAGCTCCATTTTCTAAAGCCAATTGAGGTCTATAAATACCCCAAGTCTTCTTGTATTAAGCATAAGAAATTGGACAAGAAAACTGAGAAAATAGTGTGCTAAAAGTGTGCAAGAAAAAGAAAGGGCAAAGGAGTGAGTAAAAGTGTTGTAATCTTCGTAAAGGTCTCTCTTATGAGTTGTAAGTGAAATACTTGTAAGAGTTTAGTCTTCATTTGAAGAAAATCAGTAGTGGACACTAGTAGGCCTCGACGAAGGGGACTCAGGAAGTGGACGTAAGCCAAGTTGTGACCGAACCACTATAAATTATGAGCATCTCTTAACTTTACTTTTTTATTATACATGTTCTTATTTGAGTTTTTCTTTAGCAAGATCATAGCTTAGCTTCGTTAAATAGCTTTCTTGCTCACTTACTCAACTTGAATTAAACGCTTTCGATTTCTGATTTCGCTTCAAACAAAAGTTTTCTTTAAATCAATACTTACACAAATTCACCCCCCCACTATCGAGGCAACAAGCAAGGAAGGGAATGAAAGGGTATTTATGAGATTATACAAATAAGGGGTACTATATAGGAAAAACAAAATTAAGGGAGAATTTATTTAGAAAATGGCCCAATCATCTTTATTTTAGATCCATGAACCTTATTTTCCTTTTTTTGTAAAATATAATTTTATTTGTTTCTATTTTTATATATTAATTTTATTTTATTTGTTAATTTTTGTTTTCTTTTTGATGATGTGAGCTTCGGATCAGATTGGTTTGGCTGAAACTAAGTGATACAATATTTCATGTTCTGTGACTTGATCTAGTCAGATCTTCTAAAAAAATAGGGTAAATTGTAATCGCATTGAAATTTATAGCATTTAACGGAGTTAATATATACAAATAGTTTTAGTATGATCAAATTGAGGATTCTGTTTAATATTGCGATCAAGTAAAAATGAATTAAACATAAATTTCGTTGATTTGGTGTTCCTTAATAATTTTTTTTTGCATAAACCTCAAATTGAGAAGACACTTGTTGAACTAAATGCGTAATGATTTCTGGGTATATGCTAAATAAAATAAATATTAAGGAATGAGATTACATTACTATCATAAAGTTTTTTTTGAAAAAAATAATGTCTAAAAGTTATAATTTGAATTTATATTTTAATAATACGTGATATCCATTATCTAAATTTAAATGGCTCTTTTTTGTTTTGACGTAATATTCTTTTTATTTGATCAAATTCCAGTTCAACATCTCATGCTTTCATTCATTATTTTTCTTGAATTAAACCTATTTTTATCAATATTAATGCTTTGACTTGGCAAGAGAGTCGCGTCTGATGAAGTGGATTTCAAGTCAGTGATAAATCCTAAGTGAAGATTGAAAGAACTTGAACTATACCTGAGAAGAATGCTATCAAGTCACTGATAATCTCTGTATGAGGTTGCAAATCTTACTAATTGATTTTTGTATCACAAGGTTTGATTGGTCCAAAATATTTATAATATAATTTTACTAACAATCTCACCTCATAATAGATTATATATAGGGCTAATTTTTTTAAAAGTCCATGGGTTTAAGAATTTCTCAAATGAGGCCCCAAGTTCGATGAATTCTTGCAAAGTATCCTATTTTTTAAAATAATCAATCTATTCACATCTATCAGAACCCTCCGCCTAACCCTTGATAGCACATTTGCTCCATCGGTTGCCCCATCCCTCGGTTATGTCAGTTGCCCCCCTTTATTAGACCCACCCAGTGATGGAAGCCCAAGGCTCTTTGCTAGAACCCATTGAACCTACGATGGAGGTGTAGCCTCCATGACCCCTCCGTGGCCAACAATAGAAGTCGCAGGTGGAGGAGGGTAGCCACGATTGCTGATAGCGACAATAGGTCCTCATGAGAAGATTACAAGCAAAGATGATGGATCCTCGCGTGAGGGCTACGGGAGGCGTGACGAGAGCTACATGCAATGGTGTAGGGTGGAGGCGGCAACGGGCCTAGCAGAGGTAATAGAGGATCTAAAAAAATATTTTTAAAATTTATTATGGGTAAAATAGTACTTTTATGCGATTTCGAGTGCTCTGCAAAAGTTTTTCAAACTTGGAGCATCATTTGAGAAATTCTCAAACTTCAAATTTTCTTTCAAGAATCTTATTTTTTTTTTCCAAATCCACCTTTAAAATATATTAAATATTATCTTCTCTATGTACATGATGTAGAAAATAGGAATGAAAGACACATTAATATTCTAAATCAATAGATAATAAAAAACATGTGAACCAACTATTTTGTTTTTTAAAGAATTAAAATATAAAAAAATATTACAAAAAGATTTTGAGAAAATAAAATTACGGTATCCTAGATTTATCGTAATGAGCTGAGGAAAAGCTTCTTAAGACAAACCCAATGAAGATCAAACACTTGCACCCTTCAAAGTTTAGGTGCTAAAATTGATTAATGCTTTTGAGCTGCGGTTCCGCTATGCTCGATCATTTTTAATCAAATGGGGGAAGGGTTCTTTCCGTGTTCCGTCGGCCAAGATACGCTTACAGCGTCACGTGGGCAATCCACGAAGCGGAAAAGCGTACTTGAGCACGTCATCGTGATTCGTGCGGGCATGATTGGAGCGGCCGAAAAGGAAGCACGCAACTCAAAGGAGGTGCCCGGTACGGTGGTGCTGCTCGGGGTCGTACTTTAAGATAGTCCGGTCGCTGGCGGCCAATCACACGATGAGTAGGAGAAGCCGCACGGGGCCCAGGAAGGACTCCTTGCGGCGTACGGAACGCGACACCCATAGATGATACCAATCCACACCGCGGCACGCTCCATCTACGAGACTGCGCATAGCAGTTCCCATGCGGTACAACACCGCACGATGTGCAAGGTTCTCCCACTCGCATATGCTGCTGCACATCTGTTTACGAATCATTTCTGTTTTCTTCTCGACGATGATGCGCAATTCACTGAGCTTACTTGGAATGAGTGGGAGACAATGCACAAAGTGCATTGCTAGTGATCCTTGGGATTTACTGGGAACCACCAGACTCGGTCTCTGTTTATTTTCATCCCTTCCTCTCACTTTGGATGTTCTGCTTACAATGTGAACCATTCTTCGGTTTTCCTCATTGTCCTCCCTGCTGCACATAAACTACTTGAAAGCCTTAAAACCATACCAGTCTTCTGAACAGGGTACTCCCAACTGATATCTTTCTCAGTCTCAAACTGAAGCTTAGACTGTTTCCTGAAATGAGAAAGCGTCGACTCAAAGCTGCTGCCAGAATTTAGCAACTTGGGCGACAAATTCTTGACTGAATCTAAGACCTTGGTTCAATTTGCTGCCACACCAGTTTCCCCATTAAATCTTTCACCAATATAATCCCCTCTATGCTTGATTCAACTATAATGCTAATTTAGGCCTGGATTAGAATTCGTTCAATCGAATCCTTCCTGTAGGAAAGTTCACTACCCTGCATAACATCCAAAAAAAAAAAAAAGACACAACAAGAACAACAATAGACAATGAAAGAAAGAAAGTCAATATAGTGCCTACACAGACACACACCAAGATGCGTAGAGCTTATCTATTTACTGAGAATCTAATTATATTAATCACACAAGTCATCCTGGTAAGCAGTTTAGGAAGTTACGAATGCTATTTGACATGTTCAGACATCATAGCCAGAAAAGCAGACATTAAAAGAAAAAAAAGAAAACTAAAACAGCAGGATGGCCCAGTGTACAAAGCTCGCCAAAGTAAACATCAAAAGTTACTAGAAGCAAAATTCTCCAACAGAAAGTTCAAATAAGACAGATTTCAAGTGAAATGTAAGCTGTAATGATGAATGCAAGCAACTGAGAGAAAACCAGACCAAGTATCATAATAATCAAATGACAAGCTGATAACAGTATTTATAATAGAACGGATGGGAAGAAACCCCTCAAACAGGGCAACGCAAAATCACCTTTCACAGCATCATACATAAGCAGTTTCAAAGCAAAACTAATCATATGTTTCGCAAAGAAATAAAACACATAAAATGAATAAAATATATAATGAGAAATGGGTGAGGTGGGATTATTGTCTTTGGAAGAATTTTATAGATAAGGAAGCAATCACACAACAAAGAGAAAAATGAAATGAAAATGAAAGAAGCAGTTTCAGAAGATGTAAAGCTTATCATACTTCAGCAAATTAGAAAGGAAAAAAAAATTGATATGTGAAACAGTTACTAAATAGCTTTGTGTTCCCTGTACAGATGATTTCGTGACAGCTGATGTTCTGAAGTTGATTCAGTTTCACCGGCAGTGCCAAAATATGCAAGTTTCCACTATATAGTCATAAAAAAAGATGCATGAAAATTGATCACATACCACCAAGTAGCAAAGGCTTTAGATTGACTTTTAAACTATCTGATAATGACATAAGATAAATTATTTAAAACAATATATAGCTAGGGCCAGATGGAACTTTTGAGATCCACTATTCAGATCTTAGAGTAATCAACTCCCAAACTCAAATATCATCTTTAATTACACTTGTTTTTCAATTAAACTTTGATAGCTGGTGACAATAGTTCGCAGAAGAAATTAAAAAATACCATATGTCACCTGCATGATTTTGATCTGTCATTGAGCCTACCAGAAAAACTATTAAGTGACCAAATCATCACCTTTAAGAAGAGATTGGTAATTTGAATCGTTCAAGTAACCATGTTAATTAAAATAGGCAAATAATGACATAACATTAACAGCGTTAGCATTCGCTGATACAATGTCCATCATACAAAAGCAAACTTAGAAGATGTCACAAAAAAAGGTTCAGGAAATCATGCTGACAAAAATATGCAGATTATGGTGAAATCTTGTTCATCCCTTGATACAACAACCATCAAAATAGAGCTGTTAGAAGCACATATGAGAATCACAATTTCTTTCCCACAAGAGTCACCAGATAAGGTTTCATTTAATAACAAAAAACAAAAACTTCATCAGGGGGCTTAGTTATTAAAAAGACTTGGCTGCCTCCAATTATTAACCTAACATTCTTTTACATAATACCATATTTTCAAAAATATGGCCAGGCTTCCAAATTCAAAACACATGAGGGGTGATATTGAAGTCAAAAATTATGGAACTTGGAAATTACATGGACAGGAAAACTCAGTTGGATCTTCAGATAAATTTGAACTTCTCTAAAGGAAAATGATATCCATTAAGCAGAATCAGTATTTTATGCACCTCTAATAAGCCAATATCGTGCATCCTTCCAGGAATTGCAAAATACAGGCAAGATGAATCGGAGAATCAGCAGCCCATCACAGCACAATTATAAACAAAGCTTCCTGAATGCTTGCTTGCAATCATATTCCATTCAGGTGGCCCTTCATTTGGAATCCAAGAATTGAGCTCAATTATCCCTCCATGAGATCCTCTTGGCCCGCCGATAACAATTAGCCATTCACCACACGCACGGAATGCGAGGCCCCAACCATTCACTGAAACAGATCTCTCAGGTAATTTTCCCAATGTCACCCATGCATTATTATCCTTATTGTACTTCCTCACCTCCTTATCAGCATAATGAGCTGCATAAAGATCATTGTTCACCACAGCTACAAGTGGTGGTGCACCACTGGCACCATTGAGACCAGCAGACATATTAGGAATTACCCTCCAAGAGCCTCTCTCCAAGTCGTACTCTTCTCCACAGGTAAGCATCTCTTTATTACTATCCATGCCACCAATGACATAGAATTTTCTATCCATGAACACTCCTGAACACATCTTCCGAGCCTTGTTCATACTAGGTAAGGTCTCCCAAGTCTGTGTCTCAGAATTGTAAAGCTCTGCAGAGCTAAGTATGTCACCCTGGGCGTTGGTACCACCCGCCACAATAGCTTTCTCTCCAAGGCTAGCAGATCCGAACAAACACCTCGGTGAATTCATTACTACACCAGGGGACCAAGAGTTAGTCAAAATGCTATATCTAAGAACAATGTAGGAATTAAGCTCCCTCCCAAAAACAAGGAGATCAGTGCCCACAGCAAGGGACTCCTTATCTGAGCACATAAAGCTCTCGGTAGGTGGCATCTTAGGAACAGTAATCCAGCATGCACGATAGGGATCATATGCCTCCCACTCAAGGACACTACAAGAGAAGTAGACCCAGTGCTCAGCGATCTCCATCTGACGGCGCAGCTGGTAGAGCTCCCCGCTTCGGATGAGCGAGTGGAAGGAACTGTTGATGCATGCCACAGTACCATAATAGGACCGGGAGAGGTGAAGAAGACAGCTAATTGTCAGTTCCCTGTCAAGAGGATTGATGAAGGTGCTTGGGTCATTATAGTCCACATCATTTCCATGGTTATCAGAATTTTCCAGAGCGTGCTGCACGTCTTTGATATCAGGGGTATCGGGATGCTGCGGTGACTTCTTCCTTTTAACCTGATCGTCCTGTTCCTGTTCTTCCACCTCCTCTTCCAGTGGGCGCTTCTTGTTGTTGCCCGAGGACTCCATGAAGTTGTAGTCCACGCAAATCCAATTGGCTTCCTGTTCCGAGGAGCTCTGAAGCACCCTCGAGATGAAGTCTGAATCGCCTTCCAACATATCTCCCAAGCCCAAATCAAATCAAAGATCAAGATTTCCAACTGGTAACCACCGAAAATATACTCCTCACTTCCCAAAGTATGACTGAAGCTTCAAATTAGAATATAAAAAAGAAATAAGCCCGAATCAGGATCAAAAATTGCAACCTATGTGATGTTATGCTAATAGATCCAGAATCTGAGAATAGGCAACAAATATAGATCGAAATTGGACATAAAATTCATAAATATTGACTCTTTTGTTGTCCTTCGATATGCCGACGACCATATGCGACGAATCACCAATCGGGACGGAGAAAAATGAGACCTTCCCAACGAATCAGATTCCGCCTCAAGGCCTCAGAGAAATCAAGAAAGGAAAGAAAGAATACAAATTTCATATCATCAGAATCAAACACCCATTACAAAAATTAACCAACATAGAGAAAACTCGGCTAAAAGTTCCAAACTGTACTCACTGGCTGGCATCGCAATCTTCAGATCCCTTACACGACCGAAAAATTAAAAAGGCGGGGAAAAAAAAACCAATTTTTTATGCCCCAGATCAATATAAACCTTAGATTTCTTCGAAAAGCTTAAAAAAAAAAAGATGCCATTTCTCAGATCAAGTGAAGGGACCAAAGAGATTGAGATCTCGACAACATGAAGGAAAAGGGAAACTTACGGATTGGTTTGATACGACCAACAGGTGGAGAAAGGGAGCAAAAGGGGCGCCTTTTGGAGACCAAACAGCTCGCTTTCTTCCTCGAACAACACACGCTCCGTCTTCTCTTCTTCTCCTTCTTCCTTTTATCGTTCTCCAGAAGCCATTCGGAGCTCGAGCCGGGCGTTGGAGCTCTTCCTATTTCTCTCTCCTTTTATTCTTTTTTAGCCCGCATTAATTTTTGCCCCTCCCATTTGTTGTTTTTTCACTCTTTTTTTGACAATTTATCAAAAAAAATCTCAATTAGGGAGATATTTGATTTTTATCCATAGTTATATCCATAAGAAATTAATAAAATTAAAAATCAAAATTATAATTAAATATATTAAAATTTTCATATGTAGGTAAAGAAACGATTTAACTTACCATCGACACATACCTCTAAAATATATCTTGTTGTTATTCTCATCAATCTTTAATTTCTTTTTATCCAACCATGTTGAAATCTTAATGATTTAAGAATGAAAAGTTATTATCTAATTGTGACTAATCAATAAATTCACATCAACAACGAAATATGGTAATATGGCAGGTGAAGTATAGTTGGTTTGACAAAACAAAATACAAACAAATAGATGTAAAATATATAACTGACAAAAAATCGATTATGTAGACATTATTATCAGTCGAAATCAGTCTTTAATCTTTTAATTAATCTACTAGACAATTGATTTTAAAAAAAATTCTCAAACATATAATATGAAGTTATCGTTTTAATATCTACGACTTGTCTACGATTGAAAAATCTCAAAATCAAAATAACATTTCTTGGGTTATACTCATCTAATACATCACCAAATATAAAAATGGATCTTGTTAAGAATGAACATGGAAATGAAAATCATACTTGTTATTTAGCTTCAGCATATATTTATACAGTGATGGAAGACAGATTTCCCTCAACTGATGAACGAGATCTTCTCGTTCAGTTAGGGAAATCTGTTACAGCTAACATGCCCCCGTAAGATCAAGCTCCTGTCAAGGACGTCGATCTTGGATCTATGGAAGGAAAACAGTTTACGAGCCAGAGACTTCGTGAGGGAGTTAGCTAGTTGATCAGTTGTGTGGACATGAGAAACACGGAGGTGCTTGCGGGATACTTGATCTCGGACAAAATGAAAGTCAATAGCAACGTGCTTCATGGGGGAGTGAAAAATTAGATTTGCACAAAGGTAAGTGGCCCCGATGTTATCACAATAAATAACAGACATAGAAACAGAGTGAATTTGAAGTTCCTGAAGCAGGTTGCTAATCCAATTAAGTTCAGCAACAGCTCGATATTCAGCTTCAGTAGTAGATCTGGCAACTGTCTTTTGTTTCTTAGAGCTCCAGCTTATCGGATTAGCACCAAAAAAAATAATATACCCTGATGTAGAGGTTTTGTCGGCCCAATCCGCATCAACAAAGGCATGAAGATGAGAGGGAAAATGTTTACGAAGAAAAATGTCATGATCAATGGTCCCCTTGAGATAACGCAAAATGCATTTGACAACAGTCCAGTGTAAAGTAGACGGTTGATGCATAAATTTGGACAATTTATTAACCGCAAAAGGAGACATCTGGACGGGTAAGTGCTAGATATTAGCCAGGGGAGAACTAGGTGGTGAAGGACGAAGTGACACAAGAGGAGATGACATAGTAGGAATGGGTGATCCAAGCATCTTCATTAAAAAAAAAAAATAGTTACATATAAAATAATAATGATTAATATAAATCATTGAGTGATGAAATATATTATCTATATAGGCACTTCATCTGCTTTCTTACCCTGATGTTGAAGGGATCTACGTGATAGTGTTGTTCTATTTATATATAAAATTAAATATTATAAATAGATATTAGAATATCCAAAGTATAAGGGAGAACAAATTACAATAAAAACTTATGCACTAACAACAATAAATGATTAAATATAAAATTAACTATAAATATATCTCAAGTTTCATATATTGGTCATCATTATGTGTGGTCACAATAACTTTGTCACGTATTCTTCTAATACACTCCCATGTTGGCTGAATTAGCTCATGATCTATCACTAACTTTCTGCACACTTGATCACCAAATAACACTAAGCTCATAATCTATCACTAATATTTCAAGACATTCTTGTGCATTAAATTGCCATTTTTGTGGTGTGAAGGAGAGTACTGCAACGCAAGTGCCACAACAAATGAATCAAATATGATTATTCCGAAATCAAAATTCTATAAATATATACGCATACTGAAATAGGAACAATTACTACGTTCTATCATCTCAATCAGGTTATTTGTTCCAAAATCAAATTTCCTATTGATAGATTTACTAACAATTACTGGGCTCTATCAACTCAATTAACCGTAATTACTAGGTCTTACCAAAACAAGCGGCAAATACAAATAACCCTAACAAAATATGCAGTGACAACTGAAGAGGTTACTGGAAAGAGGAGACAACCACCGGAGAGGAAGGGAAGTTGATGTCGGAGGGAAGTTGATGATTGAAATCATCACTCGGGTGATGATGTCGATGGTCCGATGCTCGGGGATGCTACTGATGAAGTTGTTGTCGCATTCATTATTCTAGAAACAAGAGAAGCGGCTTGGTGCTCGGTTATGCTACCGATGAAGACATTGCCAAGTTGAACACGTCGGGAAGGAGAGGAGATCGACATCGCTCGGTGATGCTACCAACAAAGCCAATGTTGAAGAGGGGAGGATGTTGCTACCGTTCATTGCTAAAGAGTAGAAAAGGAGAGGAGTTCATTACCAATGGAGAGGAGATGATTTCATTACGTATAGTCGGCGCTGATGAACCACTAGTGGAGAGGAGCTGAGTACTTCACCACCATTCCCCATTGGAGAGGAGTTCGTTGGAGAGAAGTTCACTAGAGAAGATAGGAGTACGGCTTATCTATCGTGTTACCCCCTTGTCATTTACCTCAAAGTCAACTCTACTTGACCCACTTTATAGGATCTAATATGAGTCGATCGGAATCGGACCAAGACATCAATCAGATCGAACCAATCCTTAGATTGATCGAGTTTGAATCCAGTCGATTGGTTCAATAAAAAAGATTGAATCAAATTTGATATTTTAATAAAAGGGGCGTCATATGGTAAAACCTCATTATTCAGTTTTTTTTGGATAAATTATCTTTTTTAATAATAATGATAATATTAATATTAATATTAATATAATAATAATAGTACTGTTATTATTATTATTACTACTACTTTTATTTTCTTGCCACAAAACATATGCCGGATAATAATAATAATAATAATAATAATAATAATAATAATAATAATAATAATAATACTATTATTATTTCTATTATTCTTTGCCTTTTTCTTTGATTTCCCCATTGGTCTGTCCTGTTTCCTTTGTATATGTTTGCAAAACAGCTGAATCGTAAATTAACATGGACTTGTCTCTTTATTATCATTTATTAACTCATATTTTCACCCAATATTAGCATTTTTTAATCTTTCTTTCTTAGCTTCTAATTTTTATTTTTCTTGGTAAAAAAATTATAGGATTCCATGTGGGGCAAAAATCCTACAGAACCACTATCATGAAAACTTATGAGGTATAGTTAGTTTTAACATTCACACAAGTTGAGGGAATTCTCTAAATGAATTGTGTTTCTTAAGAACTATATATGAAAAAAAAAATTATAACCAAATTATCTTTTGTGAGATTTATTTCTTGTTATTGTGAAAATCTCGATCATTGATGGATCTTCACAGAAGCCAGAGGATGAGCAACAAGATCAGGACAGGACTCCCATGATGAAGATGATGTAACAGTACATCTCAACTTTTTGGCTATGGAGATCTTTTGAGAGAGCATAATGCATGTCGTAAGAACTCCGTGTCCATCAAGTTGATGAGCAAAAACTATATGGGGTTTGCTAGCTTACGACATGGAAATCAGGTGATCATCGATCATGGTGTACGGGAGCTGTTAGACGTGAGACAGGGTTTGTGAATGGATCAATGTAAGCTGCAAAAGTTGATGTGTGTTGCGGAGAGACAAGTTGATCTGGTGTGTTAGCTGTAACAAATTTTTTTAACTGAACGAGATTATTTCACTAATCTCGTTCATCAGTTGAGGGAAATCCATCTCTTATCACTGTATAAATAGATATTGAAACCAACAAGTGTGCTTTTATTTTCCCAATTCACTTTCAACATGGTATCAGAGCAGCTTGCTTAGAGCAAACTCTCTTCTTACTGTCAAACGGCAGCAAATTTCCACCGCTTCCGGTCGTGTGCAGATTTTATCGTCGACTCCAGTCCATCTACTGTCGTGACATTTGCCTCCACTACCGACGGAACCAACGAGATCAACACCGATCTCCCAGCGAGCGCTGATACTATTGCCACAACCTTGGCATCTTTTCTTTCGCCGGAATAGATCTCTAGCGAAATCCCGATCGCCTCCCCAGTCTCCAACCTCACCAACGCTCCGGCACATTGGCACCAGCGGCTTCCGGCCCTGCAAACGCAGCGCCCGCGAATGCTCCAGGGTGCCGCTGCTTCCTGCCGACACATAGTAGATCGAAACAGAGTAACCATTACTCTGTTTCCTCTCATTCTTCCTCTGTTTTGCTGTGATTGGCCCAGCAATATCGCAGCGCATAGCCAACGATGCGCTTCTGCAACCCATCTCCTCTCTACCGCTGTTGCTCCTCTGCCCGCTGCTCCGTTCCGTCGGTCTTACTTTGCTTCCCGTCGCAACACATCGACACGGTTGACAGCAAGAAGAGCCCATCTTCAGCTATTCCTCCGCAACACATCGACACGGTTGCCGCCCTTCCTCTGCTTCCCGTCGCAATTGCTGCCCGCTACTTCAGTATCCTTGAGTCCTGCGGCGTCCCACACCTATTCGCAGCCAGCGTCACTCTTCATCATCGGCTGCTTCCTCTTCTGCTCCAGCCCTAACAACCGGATCTCTATTTTATCGACAAAACAGAGCATCCTTTTCTCTGTTTTCTCGATACGAACGAGCAGCCGCTCGCCCCATTCTGGACGTTGTGCCTCCAACACCAAGCAGCGGCTACCCTCTTAGCAGCTCCAAAGAGCAATCCAAACGCGGACACCACATCCGCGTCTCCCAGGACTAACCATTGCCTCTCCTGCCCGCTCCCCCTCCCTCACTCTGCTTGCGGGTGCACAGTGCTAAAGCTGCTCTAACGTGCTGCTACACCAGCTTCTATGTGCATGGCACCTGAGACGGAATAACCTACTCTCATGGTTCGTCTCAACGAATTGGTCAGCTATGAACGCCAGACCAATCTGATGATTGAAGGAGGAGCCTTAGAGTCCCTGAGAAGTCACTCAAGAAGCCTTCTCCCTCCCGGTGTATCCTGTTGGATTTGAGGGGAGTGCCGGGTGATCTATTTTAACAGTGGCTACACTCACTGTGTCATATTCGGAAGGGCCGGTTCCAGTAGGATTGCTGCACCCGAACATTGCTATTCATCGTATCAGGATGACGGTAGAGTCTCCTTACCTTTCATTCCTCATTTCTTTTATCATCAATCTCTTGGATGCTTCCGTTATATTATTCAAAAATTGGCTTCCTACACTCGCTCTTACTCTATCTTTTAACGGTTTTTGCAATTGTTTTCTCGGCGAGATTACCTACCTTTCTCTCTTGGTTTCTCTTTGACCTGGTATTGGTTCCTCGATGTCTTCCTTCTCTACCTCCGATACTCCAATACTTTTTCCTATTGGCAATCTTTCTCCGCATTCAAGACTCACCTCCATCAATGCAGCCTCCTTGATTCCGTTTAAATTATCCAAGGGTGGTAATTATGCATCCTGGCGAGCCCAATTCTCAAACCTTTTATTTGCTTATGATTTATTGGGTTATATTGATGGCTCTCTTAGTTGTCCACCAGCGATGATATATGTTCTAGGAGAACCCAACCCAGTATCGAATTCTGCACACAAACTTTGGTTGCGCCAAGATCGGCTAATACTCCAAGCAATTCAAGCTTCTGTTGCGGGATTCATTGCTTCGCTTGTGTCCTCCTATGTCACTACTGCGGAAGCTTGGACCAAGTTACAAACTACCTTTGCGAATCGCTCCTAGACTCGCATGCTTGGACTCCTATCCAGCCTTATGAGCCTTAAGCATGAGGGAAGTACTATTGCCGATTACTTACAACATATCAAAATGCTTATTGGTGACCTAGCTTTGATAGGTCATTCCCTAACTGATGAAGAAGTTCTTGTCCACACGCTTAATGGATTGAGTCCTAAGTTCAAAGAACTGGCAGCCGCACTCCGAGCACGTGACTCTCCGATTTGCTTTGAAGAACTCTATGACAAGCTCACCGACTATGAAGCTTACCTAAAGCGTTCTGATAGAGTGTCAGGTTTCTTGCCAAGACCTCCTATCACGGCTCAGTTCAATCAGAAGTCCAACCGGCAAAATCATAAATATCGTAAGAATGCTTCAAAAGGTGTGACCAACTTTTCTCCCACTTCTACGGGTCCCTCTCCATCACTGTCGCCTCCCCATTCTCCGTACTTCAACACTGCTGTTCAGCCACGTTGTCCTCCTTCCATGCTTCAGCAACCAGTTGTCTGCCAATTATTATCACAGGTGATAACTCAACGAAGGTTCAAGCATTTATTACGCAATTGGCAGACCGCTTCTCCCTCAAATATCTTGGTACCTTGCATTACTTTCTCGGTGTTGAGGCTACATTTACATCTTCTGGTCTCTTTCTTTCACAACAGAAGTATATTCATGATTTACTATTGAAGACAAACATGCAAGACGCTAAAGCAGTCTCCACTCCTCTATCTCTAAGTACATCGTTGCATCTCTATGATGGTAGTCTTGTCACAGATCCCACTCTATATCGACAGGTAGTTGGCTCCTTACAATATCTAGCACTCACTCATCCCGATGTCTCCTTTTCGGTTAATAAATTATCTCAATTTATGCATCAACCATCTACTTTGCATTGGACTACTGTCAAACGCATTTTGTGTTATCTCAAAGGAACTATTGATCATGGCATTTTTCTTCGCAAGAATTCTCCCTCTCAACTTCATGCCTTTGCTGATGCCGATTGGGCCGGTAACGTTGATGATAGAACCTCAACATCTAGGTATATTGTATTCCTTGGTGCTAATCCGATAAGCTAGAGCTCTAAAAAGCAAAAGACGGTTGCCAGATCTACTACCGAGGCTGAATATTGGGCTGTTGCCGTCGCTGCTGCTGAACTCAATTGGATTAGCCACTTGCTTCAGGAACTTCAAATCCATTCTGCTTCTATGCTTGTTATTTACTATGATAATATCAGGGCCACTTATCTTTATGCAAATCCAGTCTTTCACTGCCACATGAAGCACGTTGCTATCGACTTTCACTTTGTTCGGGATCAAGTAGCCCGCAAGCAGCTCCGTGTCTCTCATGTTCACAAAGCTGACCAACTGGTCGACTCCCTCACGAAGTCTCTAGCACGTAAACTGTTTTTCTTCCATCGATCCAAGATCGACGTCCTTGACAGGAGCTTGATCTTGCGGGGGCATGTTAGCTGTAACAAATTTTCCTAATCGAACGAGATTATCTCGTTCATCAGTTGAGGGAAATCCGTCTCTTATCACTGTATAAATAGATGTTGAAACCTCAATAACAAGTGTGCTTTTGTTTTCTTAATTCACTTTAAACATGTTGTAAGATTCTTCTGCCGTTGCTGAAATTAAACCACATGTATCATATAATTTTCAGTGACATTTGTACAGCTTGAAACTATTTTAATTCTTCTTCTTTTTCTAGTCATCGCAAAATATCCTATCTATATAAAACATGAGAGTTGAAGTAAAATTAGGATCGAGAAGTATTTTGAATTTTTTTATAGATAGTGTCTTAAGAAAAAAAATTAATATAAAATTTAAAAAATATATTAGAGATTGATTCTTTTATAAATATTCTACGTGTTTTTGTATTCTAATATAGAAACAAGATGTGAAGAATATTTTAGATGCTTCTAGATTTTTTTATAGGGTGTAATGGTGTTTTCCAGGTTTTAAAATAACATAAGAGAAAATATATAAATTCTTTAAGATTGATACGATAGAGTATAAAAAATATTTATGTTCATGTGAGAATAAATCAAGAATTTGATCACTGATCTCACATAGTAAAAAATTTATTTATTTATTTATTTATGAATACCGATAGAAAGTATAGAATGTTAGCTTTTCTAGCGTAACTTTAGGAAGTAGGGGAAGAAAATAATAATGTAAACTAAGAATAAGTGCTTTAAAAAATTTATTTATATTGATTAAAATATATAATATAAATATTTTAAAACACTGAAAAATCTATCATATCCCAATAAATCTCATTCTCATCTAATCTAAATTTAAATCTAGATATTTATCTTTTATTTTATCTAATCTTAACTATTTGAATTATTCTAACACCATCCCTTAATTCAAATAGTTACAATTTGAATAAAAATTCTCTTTTGCCAAAGTTTTTTGATAAATTGATCCTTTTTACTGCAATGCTCCTCTTATATATTTTTTTCATCCATATATTATTGAGAATCTCTTACATATCTTCTTTTGTGTTTTCCTATAAGCTTATTACTTGAATTTTTTCTCTTTTACGGTCCATCTAGGATCTAGTAGAGACTCTGTTTGGAAGATTGATTCCCGAAAGGCTTTCTCTTTTTTTTTTTTCTTTCCTTTAGGTTTTTTTACATCAATAAAAACTTTTACCCTCACTTTATGTGTACCTTATTATTCTTGGAGTTTAAGGCCTTATCCTTTTTCCATATATTTGTTTTATCAACTATAGTTTCTGAATTATCATGACATGTACTATTTGATATAGTTTGTATAGATCCATAAAAATTTAGATGATTATAACTTTTATGTCATAATGTTGATTTATCAATAATAGTAGTAAAAAAATCTAAAAATAATAAGAGAAACACTTTATTTTTTGTCATCCTTATAGTTGCTATCAATTTTTTATTTTCTTATCATAAATCAAGCATTTTCATGATAAAAAATAGTATAATATCCTTTTTTACCAATGAGATTTTATTTTAAATCAGGAATAAATATTATATCATCAATAACTTTTTTACCATATTTAGTGTTCATAGTAATTGTTCATTTTCCTTTTACTTGAACCTTATTGTAATTTTTTAAGATCTAGTTGAATCATCAAACATCTAGAACAAATTTTTATCCACTGTTATATGATTATTGTATCCAAACATATCTAAAATATTCTTCATCAAATGCTATAAAAAAATTCTCTTTATCTCTTTTATTATCATTATTTTTCTCATGATAATTTAATTAATTTTTATTCTAATAATTTTTTTCAATATGACTATTTTTTTACAATAAGAACAAAGAGGAATATTTAGATTTTTATTTTTGTACTAATAATTTTTTTTCAATATGTCCAATTTTTTTGTAACAAAAACATAGACGAGTTTTTTTGTTACCTTCATTCGTATTTCTTTAATCTTTAGTTGATCGATCACAATCTCTATCATTTTGATCTCTCCCTTGAGATTTGATTTAAGTTTTTTTATTCATTTTTCTATCTATCTTTATTTAAGGAGCATGTTATGAAGTCTAATCTGAATATCTATTTAATTTTTGTTCATAAGCTAAGAGAGAGCTCATGCATTCATCAATAAACAATATACATATACTGTTAGCTACTTTTATAACTGTTGAAATCATATCAAATTTTGAAGATAAACTTCATAAAAAGATTTTCTACTATAGTTTTATCTTTTAGATTTTCACCGTAAAATCTCATTTGGTTCACAATAGAAAATACTTTCAAGAAAAAAAACCAATAATAGATTTAGAATCTCTCATCATAAGAGTTTCAAAATCAAGCTTTGAAATATTTATCTTTTCTATGTCTTCAAACATAATTTTTAAAATCTTTCAAGCTTATGCAAATATTGATACCATCATAATTTTATATTATGATTCTAGAAAATAAGACTCATTGATTGTAGAAAATAAGACTCATTGATTGTTGCAGTATGGAAAGAGCTCTTACATTGAAGTTGATATCATTATGATTATGAGAAATAGGCAATCATCACTTTTTGTGAGAACACTTGCGAGATGTCATCCGCTGGAAATAGTGGGTGTGACTATCCGATATAAACTTTGGAATTGGCTGCATGTTTCGATGGGAAAAAAAAACCTGCGGTGTGCTCCCATGGCGGCAGCCATGAACGCAAGATTGATGGTGAGCTGAGCGGTAGAAATTTCTTATCATTTTATATAAGAAATGATAGTGACATGAATACTGCATTCGGTAAAAGAATTCTTGTTAAAACTGGTTATAATATTG
The DNA here is from genome assembly GCA_029747655.1 of Ensete ventricosum. NCBI lineage: Eukaryota > Viridiplantae > Streptophyta > Magnoliopsida > Zingiberales > Musaceae > Ensete > Ensete ventricosum. The sequence goes on along the minus strand of JAQQAF010000004.1, from coordinate 29,019,500 downwards.
CCGACGATGTTGATGATATGATAAAATATGATATTATATAGATGATTAGTTCAGAGATGATGGTTGACCTTGAAGATTGAGTGATTGAGCTTGTAGCTTGAGACGCATGGAATTCTTTATAATTTTATGGGTTAGTAGAGTGAGATTAGTTGTATGATGTGCCATGAGACTTCTCGAAGGCTTTCCATCCTCTACGGTTGGGGAGGAAAGGAAAAGTATTAGAAAGTTAATTATCAATCAATTCACTAGCAAGTGAGCATGATATATTTCTAACACTTAACTAAGTTTTAAAGATTCTTTTAAAAAATAAAATTATATTAATTAAATGGTAGAATGATACAATCTCAGAAGAAACTCTATAGATTTTGACCCTTGAGGGGGATCAACCCTTGGAACGCTGTAGGGGTTCCTCCCTCATAGACTCAGCCCTCAAGACTGAGTATCCATAAATTCTAGGAACCGGGTCTTCAGCTCCTCATGTGACTCCCATGTTGCACCTTCAGATGGTAAGTTATTCTACTTCATAAGTACTTCAGTTGAGGGGCATTGTCGGTGCATCACAATTCTTCGATCAAGTATAGTTTCAGGTTGGGCTTGGATTTCACCTTCATCTGTAGTGCTCGACAGTTGAGTTTGAGCCGGTTCATGTTCACTCAATTTCGACTTCAGTAGGGATACGTGGAAGACGGGATAAATTTTGGCATCATATGGAAGTTGGAGTCGGTATGCCACGGCTTCAATGCGTTTCAAAATCTGATATGGTCCATAAAATTTTGGAGATAGTTTCATCGATGCTCTGGTGTTAATGGATAGCTGCTTGTATGGTTGTAGGTGAAGGTAGACCCAATCCCCTATTGAAAATTCTCGCTCACTTTGGTGATTGTCTGCTTGTTGCTTCATGTGGGCTTGAGCGACAGTTAGGTTGTCCTTCAGCAGTTATAGCAGTTTATCCTTGTTAATTAGGCCTTGGTCGACCTGATCCACTTTGGCCGAACCAAGTACATATCTAAGTATTACAGGGGGCGGTCAGCCACATAATGCCTCGTAAGGGGTACATTTAGTTGAAGAATGAAAAGTTGTGTTGTACTACCATTCGACCTAGGGATGTCATCTTGTCCACTCTTTGGGCTGGTCGCTGGTGAAGCATCGTAAGTAAGTCTCGAGGCATCTGTTCACCACTTCTGTTTGGCCGTCCATTCTGGAGGATAGGTTGTGCTCATCTTCAATTGGGTGCCCTGTAGATGGAAGAGCTCGGTCCAAAATTTACTTGTAAACACCCTATCACGGTCGCTCACAATCGACCTTGGCGTCCCATGCAATTTCATAATATTTTTCACAAAAATCTTAGCAATACTAGCAGCAGTATAGGGATATCTCACAGCATAAAAATGAGCATATTTAGTTAGGCGATCTATCACCACAAAGATCATGCTTTTACCTTGAGATAGTGAGTGGTAGCCCTTCGACGAAATCTATGGAGATATTCGTCCAAGTTGAATCTGGTATAGGTAGCGGCTATAGTTTTTCGGGATTTGCCACTGTTTCACCTTTCTACCGTTGACATATATCACATTTGGATACATAGTCATAAATTGATTTTTTCATGCCCTTCCAGAAGAAGTTTTGCTTCACCCTTTTATAAGTCCTCAGAAATCCAGAGTGCCCTGCCGAAGGTGAAGAGTGCATTTCATGCAAAATGACTTGGATGTGAGGAGAAGAAGGAACAATAACAATTCGATCTTTATAGCGTAAGTCCTTAGAGTTCCACGTGTAGGGAGATGGCTGAAATTTTGGCTTACCCCGGTAGCCGGGATAGAGCATTTGCAACAACATTCTCTTTTCCTTTTCGATAAGTAATTTCATAATCAAAGCCGAGAATTTTAGTTACCCAACGTTGCTACTCTAGGGAAGATATTTTCTGCTCCAAGAAATACTTAATACTTCGGTGGATAGTCCTAATCTGGAAGCGCCGGCCGATCAGGTAAGGTCTCCACTTTGTGATGGCGTGTACAATGACAAATATTTCTTTATCATACACCAAAATTTTCAAATGTGAGGGAGACAAGGCCTTGCTGGTGTAAGCGAGAGGTCAGCCATCTTGCATTAGAATAGCTCCAATCCCAACTCCAGACGCGATGGCCTCAATCACGAAGGTGCGACTGAAATCAGGCAGCGCTAGGATCGACGTCGTTGTCATAGCAGCCTTGAGTCGTTCAAAGGCTGTAGAAGCTTGTTCCGACCATAAGAATGAGTCTTTCTTTAGTAGGGATGTGAGCGGGACACTAATCTTGACATAATCTTTCATAAATTTTTGGTAGTAGCCCATGAGTCCAAGGAAGCCGCGCAGCGATTTTACGTTTGTAGGTTTCGACCAGCTTGCATTGCCTTGATCTTCATTGGGTCTACCACCACTCTATCCTCTGATATAATGTGCCAAGATACTCCACTTTACGCTATAAGAAGCTACATTTTGACTGTTTAACATAAAGAGTATTCTCCCAAAGAATTGTTAGAACAGTTCGTAAGTACTGAAAATGTATATCAAGCATAGGGCTATAAATGAGAATATCATCAAAGAACACCAATACGAACTTGCGTAGAAAACTCCAGAAGATGTCATTCATCAGGCTTTGAAAAGTAGAAGGAGCATTCGTAAGTTCGAAAGGCAATACCAGAAACTCGTAGTGGCCATTATACGTGTGAAATATAGTTTTCGGGACATCTTCAGTGCATACCTGAATTTGATGGTAACCGGAACAGAGATCCAGTTTAGTAAAGACTCGGGCTCCTTTTAATTCATCCAATAGCTCATTTATGATGGGTATATGATATTTATCTTTAACGGTGATAGCATTCAAGGCCCGATAATCAATGCAAATTCGTCATGTACCGTCCTTCTTGCGCACTAGCAACACCAGTGAAGAATAAGAGCTGTAACTCGATCAAATCACCCCGGTGTCAAGCATCTCTTTGACGATGTTCTTAATCTCATCCTTCTACAAGTGAGGGTAGTTGTACGGACATAAATTTGCTAGAGGTTTGCCCGATAGAATAGGAATATGGTGGTCATGCGGCTAGTTAGGAGGCAGCCCGCGCGGCTCCGTGAAAGCATCCGCGAATTCGTTCAGCAAGAGGGCAAGCTTAGGATCTGAATTTTGTATATTCTCCCCCTTAGATGGCTGCTGGATATGCATAAAAAATCCCCCGTGTTCTTTGTGCAAAACTTTCTCCATCCATTGCATCGAAATGGTGGAGATATGGCTCCCGCGCTTGCCTCGCAATGTGACATGTCTCTGATAGGACTCCAGTAGGGTTAAGTCCTAATCTCCCTAGAAGTAGTCAATAAAACCCTGCTAGATTATAATAAAGCCACTCCTATCTTATAAAGGAGTATGGCTAGGGTTTAGATTAACCCTTAGGGCTTAGTGGCCGTCGCCCCCTTACTGGGTTGGTTGGCTAGGGTTTCCCCCTACTTAGGTCAAGTATAGAGCCAACCTAGTCGCCCCATGTTCCTATTAAGGCAGGTTGGCTATAGGAGGGGCAAAGGGATAATTTTACTTAGGCAATCACCCCCTTAGGCTAGGGTTTTGATCCTTATATAATGATGTACCCCCCTCTCTTGAATCAAGCAATTATCATCTTCAATTCAGCTTTTATGCTGAGTCTAAGAGGGAGGAATCCCTATAGCGTTCCAAGGGTTGATCCTCCTTAGTGATCAAAATCTATAGGGCTCCTTCTGGGGTTCTATCAGTCTCCCTTTGTAATAAAATTTTATAATTAATTTAGAAAAATTCAGAAGATATCACCTAGCGTTGTGAGTCATTCGATCCCAAGCATGGCTTCATAATTATCAATGGGTAGGAGGAAGAAATCGACTACCAATTCTTGGTCTTGGAGGAGTAGCTTCACCCGCAAGCACCGTTGGTCGCAATTGAGAATTCGATCGTTGGTGACCTTTACGTCGAACTTGTTGCAACCTTTGATTTGAAGCACCAAACGTGTAGCAACCTTACTATTGAGGAAGTTATTTGTGCTGCCCATGTCAATGAGAACGGTGATGGGTTGCTGCTTCAAAAGTCCTCCAACTTTTATTGTTTGCGGGTTGGAGTAGTCGGCCAACGCGTGCACTGCGTAGTCGGCTGGTTAGGGCTCTTCCTCCATGGCTTCCTCTTCGGTTTTGAGGCTTTCTTCAGATGGTTCACTGTCCTTATCCTCCACTGTTTAATCATGAGGAGCCGACCCTTTTTGCAGCGATCTTCATGGCTCCATGGTTCATCGCAATGCCAACACAACCCTTTGGGTGATCATTTGCGAAGCTCATCTCTTACCAATTTTTTTGGTGCGGGGGCTCGGATGGCAGTAGGCCTCGGCATGGCTGTTCGGGGAGCGACTCTTATCCTTCGTTCCTCATGGTTCAATCGTTCTTCCTGGATACGCACAAAGGAAATTGCTGCCATAAGAGTGTAAGGTTGTCACGTCTTTACTTCTCCTCGAATCTCCGACTTTAGTGTAACATCCCTCATTTTTGAAGAAATATAGTTTATGTTGTTGCTAAGACTTAGTTATAAAAATTTGAGGACCTATTTGTAAAAGCCAAAGGACCTAATCATAAATATTAATAATAGAATGACTAAAGTACAAAATATACTACACAACAAATCTCCACCGCCTCTACATTTCTTACTTCATCACTTAAGAAAACCTGATAAGACCTGAGTTGGTGAAGAGAAGAAAATAATAAAAAAAATAAAAAAATAAAGAGAGAAGGAAGAGGAGAAAACAAACATCTATTTGGGGCTTAGGGTTTTGTTTGCTCAAGGCAAGTGTTCTATCCTCTTGTTTCTTTCTTCTGATACTTTACCTTTATTGTTTTGCCTTGCTTTCCAAAGCAAATTGCTAATTTAAAGACTTGCAAATCCGAAATCTCTCTTGTGGGTTCCAAAGTTTGAATCTGTAGAATTATTATAGTTCTGACCTTTCTGCCTTGTTCCGTCTATAGATTATTGTACTAATTTTGGATTTAGGTTAAACTTATTTTATATGAATCTAGACTGATAGAGCTTTCTTTTGACACTAAAATTGAAATATTTGGAGTTTGATAGTCTGTCTAAACATTTATTTCAATTGATACTATATAATCTGTAAAATAGAGTTTGCAGTTTCTAACATTTTATCACTAACTTATGTATAACTCCCTGTTGGAGTCTCTGATGGATATAAAACTTAATTTTTGAGAAGCTAGACTGATAGTGCTATCTTTTGACACTAAAATTGAAATATTTGGAGTTCGATAGCCTATCTAAACGTTTGTTTCAATTGATACTATATAATATGTAAAACAGAGTTTGCAGTTTCTAACATTTTAACACTAAATTATGTATAACTCCCTGTTGGAGTCTCTGATGGATATAAAACTTAATTTTTGAGAAGCTAGACTGATAGAGCTTTCTTTTGATACTAACATTGAAATATTTGAAGTTCGATAACCTATCTAAACATTTGTTTCAATTAATACTATGTAATCTATAAAAGGAAGTTTACAGTTTCTAACTTTTTGTCACTAAATTATATAGTACTCCCTGTTGGAGTCTCTGATGTATATAACACTTAATTTTTGAGAATCTAGACTGATGAATCTTTCTTTTGACACTAAATTTGAAATATTTGGAGTTTCCTGCCCAAATATTTGTTTCAAGCGATGTGATACTATAAAATCTGTAAAATAGAGTTATAGATTTTAACCTTTCTAGACTAATTTGAAACTCCTTTTTAGTAATATAAAATTGTACAAAATATGATTCATATAAAATTAGACTAATATAGCTTTCAAATGATAATGTATTTGGGTAATTTGAAGTATATTTGATTATTTAGATCATTTATGCAAGGCACCTCCTGAATTCTGCCAGAGTAGAGCTTTTGTCAATTTTGTCTAATTCTCGCTTCATTCATGTGAAAATTCAATTCATGCTAGAGTTCCTTCTTGAATTGAGTTTTATATAATTGCTCTCACTTATTTCATGCTCTGCTTCCTGAAAACTTTTATATCTGAACTTCTTATGCGTTAGTTTATGTTACGTCGTATGATTTTGTATAGGCGCATGCATGTTTTGTTGTTTCGCATGTGCTTCCGATGCGTATCAATTTCATTGTTCACATATCCTTTTGTACTCTAGTGTTTGTGGGATAATATGAACCTTTGCCAGAAATGGTAAAGGGAGTTAAGCTTTGAGCCCGCGATGCTCTGTCGGCCCCTTCTGACTTCACCCAGACGTGGGTGGCTAGAGCTCCTAGACGTGGGAGACTTCTGTTTGATAGTCATTCAGAAATGGATGAATCATATTATGTCTGTATCCCACTTCACTCTCTATATTTTTGATATGATATCTAAGGTATTGCTTGTGAGTTCATATATGTGTTTTGGATAAAACAAAGAATGGAATGTCTTTGATGTCTGATTTGATTTATGAAATCTACTTTTCCTTGTTTGTTCTTCTAATAAACTCTGAGACTTACACCTTTGATATGTTTGATACTTGCTGAGCTTTGTAGCTCATTTTGTTGATATATAAATTTTTTAGATTAGCTTGCCATACTGAAGCATTTGAAACTAGGCGGAGGCAATGGAAAGCTGGAAGATTTTGGGTAAATCTTTATCAGTTGATATGTTTTGTTATATAAGTAATACTTAGTGTCTCATGATATGTTGTCAATAGATGGTGAAGTGATGTGTCTATATAAAGGTTTCAAATATATCTCATGTTTAGGATTTTGGAATGTCAAGTTAAACTTGTATAACAATATGGACTTGTGGTAATTTGTTACTTTTGTGATCAGATAGATTTTCACTCGTGTAGATTATGTTGTGATTATTGTTCAGTTGAGTTAGTTATGAATCATCAAGTGATGTGATGTATGATTATAAACTGTACATGTTTTCTTAGTATCCTCAAAAACCTTGTTTGGTAATCTTGTATGGTGGAGGTTTGATGAATCTTTGCTAATTGTTCGTCGATGTTGTCAAAATTGGTTAGACCGAAGCGGTTTAGAAGTCCTTCCTTGAACCGCTACCAAGAGAATCCTCCATGGGTGTGTTCAAACCAATTGAACCACTGAATAAAATCTCCCTCAAGGTGTATGGCAACGATCTCCACCCGTGTAACGTCGATAATTTGGTAGAACTGAAAATAGTGCTCCGCGCGCGAGATCCATCTGATCGGATCTCCTTCTTCCCATCTTGAGAAATCAACCTTCATGCATGGATTGTTGGGATCAGAGTTGATGTGTCCAAGCTCTTGAGGATCGTCTCACCGATATGAAGTCTCTCCTTGATATGACTTCCTCGGGCCTGACGGTCGGCCAATGCTGAAATCAGTGAATAAGGATCGCATCTTCTCCTCCATGCGGCTTTCAAAGGTTTCAAACTTGGCATTGATGACCTCCTTTGATGCCATGGTGTATTCCTCTAGATCTCTAATGTTGAGATTTTTCTTTTGTTGTCGAGTTAGTGGCATGAGAATTTTTGAGAAGGGGTAGCCGGTTGGAAGGTTAATCGGTTTGAATGGGAGTAGGCTGCAATTTAGGGCTGTTTTGGGTGGCTATTTGGTTTCAGTTTAGGGTAGGGTTTTGTAGGGTTTTTGGTGAGGATGGTAGAGTTTGGTGATGAGGAAAAGAGAGTTTGAAATCCCATAAAAAATAACACTTAAATCCGATAGAATTCGACAAAAAGTGTTACGATGTGCAGTCCTACCGAACAGAGTTTACGTTAGAGAACCGATGACTTCTTGACGTAATTTCTAGAGGAAAGTTCAAGAAAATTATGCAAAAACCCTTGGTTTAGATGTTGGGAGTATCAGTAAAAAGTTTGGCAAAATTTTGGCAATGTAACAGTAGGGAAATAGGGCAAAAGACAAAAGGTAGATCCTTCATCGTAAAAATTTTAGAACTGTATTTTGGTGAAAGATTACACAAGAAAACTGATTCCAGAAGGAAGTTTTTCAAGGAATCAATCCCAGATGAAAGCCAAGGTGATCCTTGGCATTGTGTAAAAATTTTGGTCAAAAGGGATGTATAAAAGTTCAGTTTCAAGAGACAATAATCGGCTAAAAATTTCTGCAACATTTCACCTTCGCAATGATGATAACGTTTGCGATGGTAAAATTTTGCAGCAAGAAAACTTTTGAAAAATCTTCACACATATATAAGATAAAAGAATAACAGTAGCAAAGGCGTGGGCTTTAGAGTTTTTACCAGATTTATGTTGTTAACGCAACAGATAGCAGCAGATTGATGGATTTGCGACTTGTGGGCGACGGTGGAGGCGACGTGAAAAGCAATTGTGGGAATTGCTTGGGAAGGTGGAGGCGGCTGAGATGGCTACAGGGCAGCAAGAACGTGGCCCTGATACCAGATGATAGAACCCCAGAAGGAGCTCTATAGATTTTGACCCTTGAGAGGGATCAACCCTTGGAACGCTGTAGGGGTTCCTCCCTCCTAGACTCGGCACAAGGCTAAAATAAAATAGATGATTGCTTGATTAAAAGAGGGGGATGGCTACATCTTAAATAGGGATCAAAATCCTAGCCTAAGGGGGTGTTTGTCTAAGTAGAATTATCCCTTTACCCCTCCTATAGTCGACCTGTCTTAATAGGAACAGGGGGTGCGGTTAGGTTGGCTCTATAGCCGACCTAAGCAGGGGAAACCCTGGTCGACCAGTCCAGTAAGGACGACAACGACTACTAAACCCTAAGAACTAATACTAAGAACTAATATAAACCCTAGCCTTACTCGTTTATAAGATAGGAGAAGCTTGATTATAATCTAGTAGGGTTTTATTGACTACTACTAAAATGATTAGGACTTAACTCTGCTAGAATTCTATCATAGAAATACCACTTGAGAGGGCTACTGATATTCTTTTTAAAAAATAAATTATCAAAAAAACTATGTAGATTAAAGCATACAAAATTGACACTGATATTCTTCTTAAAAACTAAATTACCAGAAGAGCTATTGTAGAATAAAGCATACAAAATTGACCAGTTGAGAGGGCTACTCTCATCCCAAAAGAACCCTCTCTGATTATTTTAACATATGTTGCTAGCTAATTAACAGTCTAACTCCCTTTTTAATATACATAAAACGAAATAAATTAAAACCCTTAAGAATATATCAAATATCTTCAACTAAATTTCTTATTGTCCAAAGAGTGGAAACTGTCTTGCAAAGGATTCGCATCAATATCTCTAAGTCTGACAAAACTTAAATCATCTTGACTCCATCTTCAGCAATACTCCGTAAACCATCTTTGACAGTAATCGCCTCACAATAGAGAACACTCTCCTTTTCAACATACCTACACCCAGCAAAAAGAGGTTCACTAGTATTACTTAAGATAAACTCTACTCCTCCATAATCTTTTATCCTTACTAAAACTATCACAATTATGTTTACCCATTCTGTTTGAGGCCTACGCATGACTCCTGTCTTTTGACTCGCCCTTGCTCATTCCCAATAAGGTTGTTGATTATATTATTGTCCATGACCAATGTAACAATCTTATAAAAAATATCATGCACAAAAGTAGACTTATATTTAAAATCAAACTCATTCCTCACACTCTACTGTTGAGAATTGATTCATGGTAGTTACATAGGTAGTTAACATGTTTAGAAATAGTGGCTCATGTTTAGGAGTTGTAGAGGTAGATTAAGAGTTAGTGGGGGTAGTTATTAATCATGGGTGAGATAGTGGGATGAAGGAAGTGGTGTGAGGTAGTTATTATTATGTCCTATAAATAGGACCTTAGAGAATGAAGCAAGAGAGCAGAGAGTGTGTACAGTGCAGAGAGTGTGTGCAGAGAAGAGATTATGTGCATTTGGAGATAATCTTATAAGTGTTCTTATTCTTTTACCTCCTATTTAATACTACATCATTTTCTTGATTGAAAGCGTTTTCGTTAATTGGATCGTAGCATTCTGTTTTATCATTTTCTTGCTCCTCCTTCCCCAACATTTTTATGGTATCAGAGCCTTGTTTCAATCTGAACTAGACATTATGACTTTTAATGGCAATTCTATATCTCAACCCCTTATTCCTATCTTCTCGGGCAAATCCTACGAATTTTGGAGTATCAAGATGAAGACTCTATTCAAGTCTCAAGATCTTTGGGATTTGATAGAGAATAGATATGCAGATCCAGATGAAGAAATCAAGCTGAGGGAGAATAGAAAGAAGGACTCAAAGGCATTGTTCTTCATTCAATAAGCTGTGCATGAGACAATCTTCTCAAGAATTGCAGCAGCGACAACCTCAAGACAAGCTTGGTTGATACTTTAAAATGAATTTCAAGGCTCATCGAGGGTGATCACGGTAAAACTTTAAACCCTTCGCTGTGAGTTTGAAATTTTGTTTATGAAAAGCAATGAATCAGTCAAGATTTTCTTTCTCGATTGACTAAAATTGTTAGTCAAATGAAATCCTATGGTGAATATCTTCATGATCAAATAATTGTTGTAAAAGTTTTGAGAAGTTTAACTCTAAAATTTGATCATGTTGTTGCGGTAATTGAAGAGTCAAAGGACTTATCTACTTATTCATTTGATGAACTAATGAGTTCCTTGTAAGCACATGAAGCAAAGTTGAACAGGACACTTGAAAAAAGTGAAGAAAAAACATTTTAGGTTAGGGGGAGTCTTCTAGTTCAAAAGAAGATAAAAAATCAACAGGAAGAGGACGTGGCAGAGGAGGATTTCGTGGTAGAGGAAATGGAAGAGGAAGAGGAAGATGACACTTTGATGGGCATGATGAAAGATAATCAAACTATGATCAGAAAAACTACAAGAGTGGAATTCAATGTCACTATTGTAAGAAGTTTGGTCATATGAAGGTAGATTGCTGGAAAAGAGAAAAGCAAGCAAGCTATGTGGAAGAAAATGAAGACAATAGTAAGTTGTTTATGACTCATTCACAAGTTAATGATATCCCAAATAACATTTGGTTTTTGGATAGTGGATGTTCTAATCATATGTCAGACATAAGATCAATATTTAGAGATATTGATGAAACTCACAAGTTGAAAGTTAAACTTAGAGATAGCAAGCAAATCTAAGTAGAAGGAAAAAGAACAATTAAGGTGAAGACAAATTAAGGGAAGGTAAAATACCTTGATAATATTTTTTATGCTCCTAGCTTATCACATAACTTGTTGAGTGTTGGACAATTGATAGATATTGGATATTTAGTTATATTTGATGATGGTTCATGCACTATTAAAGATAAGAAATCTGGCTTGATTATAGTAAATGTTTGTATGACGCAAAATAAGATGTTTCAAATTGATGTTTCAAATATTGAGAAACATGCTCTTGTTGTAAATCAAAAGAATGAGACAAATTTATGGTATTTGAGATATGAATACCTTAATATTAAGGGTTTAAGATTGTTAAATCAAAAGGAAATGGTTTATGGATTACCTAAAATTAATACACTTGATGTATGTGAAGGATGTATTTATGGCAAACAAAGTAAGAAACCATTTCCTATTGGAAAAGCATGGAGAGCATCTAATTGTCTTGAATTAATTCATGTTGACTTATGTGGACCTATGAATACAAAATCATTTGGGGAAAGTCGATATTTTCTGTTATTTACTGATGATTATAGCCACATGAGTTAGGTATATTTTCTGGAATTGAAATCTGAAGCATTTGATAACTTTTAAAAATTCAAGGCACTTGTAGAAAGGCAAAGTGGTAAATGCATAAAGACACTTCGGACAGATAGAGGTGGTGAATTTATGTCTAATGAGTTTAATTCCTTTTGTGAAGAAAATGATATTCGTAGGAAATTGACAGTACCATATACAACGGAGCAAAATGGTGTAGCTAAACGTAAGAATCGAACTGTTGTCGAAATGGCAAGAAGTTTGCTTAAAGGAAAGCATCTTCTGAATCAGTTTTGGGCAGAAGCAGTTGCAACAGCAGTTTAATTGTTGAATATTTCATCGACAAAGGCTGTTATGAATCAAACTCCTTTTGAAGCTTGGTATGGTATAAAGCCAATTGTAAGTCATCTAAGAAATTTTGGTTGTATTGCTTATGCTTTGGTAAATTCATAAAATCATCATAAGCTTGATGAAAAATCAGAAAAATACATCTTAATTGGATATTCTGCATAATCCAAAACATATCGATTATATAATCATGTAAGTGGCAAAGTTATTATTAACAAAAATATTATATTTGATGAAAGGGCAAGTTGGAATTGGGAGATTAATGAAGATGATGCACAAATTTGTGTTCCAGCAGAACTAGTTACTCCACCGAATCAAGTGACAGATCCTGCTCCAACAAGATCAACGTCAACCTCACCTAGTAGCAGTTCAAATTCAGCAAATGTTTCCTCAGATGAAACCCCTCCAGGAATGTTTAGATCACTAACAGAGATTTATGATTTAACATTTGCTTTATTTATTTTAGATCCTATAAGTTTTGAAGGAGCAGTTGAAAAAGAGGAATGATAAAAAACAATGAAGAAGGAAATCAAGTCAATTGAGAAGAATGAAACCTGGGAGCTAATGGATCTACTGAAAGAAAAGAAAGCTATTGGTTTGAAATGGGTGTACAAAACAAAGTATAATGCAGATGGAAGTATCCAAAAGCATAAGGCTCGGCTTGTAGTAAAAGGATATTTGCAGCAATAAGGTATTGACTTTGATGATACTTTTTCTCCAATTGCTAGATTCGAAACCGTGAGAACCTTTTTGGCTTTAGCTGCTTATTTGAGTTGGTCTTTTTATCAATTTGATGTGAAATCTGCATTTTTAAATGAAGATTTATAAGAAGAGGTTTTTGTTACTCAACCTGAAGATTTTTTGGTTAAACGACATGAAGAAAATATATATAAGTTAAAGAAAGCACTTTATGGGCTTAAACAAGCTCTAAGAGCATGGTACAGTAAATTGATTGTTATTTTCATCAAAATAGATTTAAAAGGAGTGATAATGAACCTACCCTTTATCTAAAGAAGGAAGGTGAACATAATATTTTATGGTTTGCCTTTATGTTGATGATATTATATATATGGGTTCATCTGACTTTGTTGTGATAGAATTTAAAAAATGCATGATGAATAAGCTTGAAATGTCAAATCTAGGTTTACTGCACTATTTTCTTGGGTTGGAGGTGAAGCAAGGATCAGATGAAATTTTTATTTCACAAAGAAAGTATGCAATGGATCTGCTAAAAAAATCTAACATGATTAAATACAAAGCTGCAGCTACACCCATGAATGTAAATGAGTAATTGAAACTTGAAGATGGTACAGGTTTGACAAATGCAAGATACTACAGAAGTTTAGTTGGAGGTTTGATCTATCTAACTCATACTCGTCCAAATATTACCTTCTCTGTTGGTGTAGTATCTAGGTTCATGCAAAGCCCAAGTAAACATCATCTCGGAGCTGTTTAAAGAATTCTATATTATATTGCTAGAACTACAAATTATATAATATGGTATTCTCATAATTTTAAATATAAATTATTTGATTTTACTGATAGTGATTGGGCAGGAGATTTGGATGATAGAAAGAGTACTTCAGGCAATATTTTTAGCCTTGGATCAGGAGTTATATCATGGAGTTCAAAGAAGCAAGCAACAACTGCATTGTTGACATCGGAAGCAGAGTATGTAGTTGCAACATCAGCAGTATGTCAAGCTATATGGCTTAGAAGACTTCTTGAAGATCTTCATAAAAAAATAAATAGATGCAACCGAAATATTTTGTGACAACAAATCTACAATTACATTGGCAAAAAATCCCACATTTCATGGAAGAACGAAGCATATAGAGATACAATATCATTTCATCCGAGATCTTGTAGCAAATGGAGCTATAACAATGAAGTACTATGGTACGGATGAACAAGTTACATATATTCTCACCAAGTCGTTCAGAAGCATATTTATTTTATGTCTCAAATTGGTATATGTAACTATGAATCAAGGGGGAGTGTTGAGAATTGATTCATGGTAGTTACATAGGTAGTTAACATGTTTAGGAATAGTGGCTCATGTTTAGGAGTTGTGGAGGTAGTTTAAGAGTTAGTGGGGGTAGTTATTAATCATGGGTGAGATAGTGGGATGAAGGAAGTGGTGTGAGGTAGTTATTATTATGTCCTATAAATAGGACCTTAGAGAATGAAGCAAGAGAGCAGAGAGTGTGTGCAGAGAAGAGATTGTATGTATTTGAAAATAATCTTGTAAGTGTTCTTGTTCTTTTACCTCATGTTTAATACTACGTCATTTTCTTGATTGAAAGTATTTTTGTTAATTATATTGTAGTATTCTGTTTTATCGTTTCCTTGCTCCTCCTTCCCCAACATCCACAACCACAGTAGTGATAATGACAGCTTCAGAAAATAACATATAGTCTCCTCCCAACTACAAATCTTCATTAATCCAGTTATTCTTATGCAGGAAAAGAACTAAAACACATATTAAGTTTCTGCTCTATCAGACTCCATAAATCATATGCATAGGAGCATTAAAATAAGCAGCGAAAAATGGATTCAGGCTCTAAACAATAGAAAAGATACATTTTAGTATTTATCAGTCATAGGAAGGTGTAAGGAAATCATTCAATTAGTTATGCAATTAGGATTATATAAAATAAAGATAATAATCTAGTTTAGATGATGATAAGATTAGTTTAGATGAGGGTGAGATTTATTAAGATGCGACAAAATTTTCAGGATCCTAGTATTACAAAAGATCATAAAAATCAGATGAAAGAAAATATACAAAAAGATGCAATAGATATTACATGTTACAACAAGTAATAGATGATTCCCTATTTCCCAAATTTATAATGGCATCAACTTCAAAGTGTGTTTGGAGGCATAGAAAAGGTAAAAATTTCAAAGCTTCAAATTCTTCGACGTGAATTTGAAATTCTTATAATGTAAAATTTTGAATCTATTGCTGATTTCTTCTCAGAAGTTTCTTCTATTGTGAATCAAATGAGATCTTATAGTTAAAATCTAAAAGATCAAACTGTAGTAGAAAAAGTTTTACGAAGTTTATCTCCAAAATTTAGTATAATCTCTATTGCCATAGAAGAAGCTAAGGATACAAGTACATTATCTATTGATAAATTAATGAGTTGTCTTTTAGTTCATGAACAAAAAGTAAATAGATCTTCAGATGAGGTTTCAGAACATATTCTTCAAACGAAGATACATTAGAAAAAGAAACAGAAGAAAAATTAAGGAACGAGTTCTCAAGAGAGAGATAAAAATGACATCGGACGAGGTCGATTAAATGAAGGTAACAAATAAACTCGATAATATTTTTGTTGCGAACAAATATGGCATATTGAAAGAGATTGTTAGTACAAAAATAAAAATCCAAATATTGTTCTTCGTTATTACTGTTAAAAATATGGTCATCTTGAAAAAGATTGTTAGAATAAAAATCAAACAAACTATTATGAGGAAAATAATGATGACAAAATAGATGAAAAGAATATTTTCTTTATAGCATCTGATGAAGAATATTCTAGATCTATTTGAATTTTAGATAGTATATGTAGTAATCATATGACAGGGGATAAAAGTTTATTTCAGATGCTTGATGATTCAATCATATCTACTATACAAATGAGAAATAACAACAAGATTCAGGTGAAAGGAAAAGGAATAGTTGTTTTGAACACCAAATTTGGTAAAAAAGTTATTGATGATGTATTATTTATTTTTGATTTAAAATAAAATCTCATTAGTATATGACAACTAATAAGAAAAAGATATTATGTTATTTTTTATGATGAAAAATACTTGATTTATGATAAGAAAATTAAAAAATTGATAGCAACGATAAGGTTGACAAAAAAAAAGTGTTTCCCTTATTATTTTTATATTTTGTTACTCCTATTAATGAATCAATATTATGGCATAAAAATTATGATCATCTAAATTTGTGTGGATTTATGCAAACTATCTTAGATAGTGCAGGTTATACTAATTTAAAAATTACAATTGATGAAACGCATGCATAGAAGAAGGATGAGATTTTAAACTCCGAGGATAATAATGAAGGTACACATACAGGGATGGTAGAAGTTTCTGATGATGTGAAAAAAACTAAGAGAAAAAAAAAAAAAATGAAGTCTCCGGATCTAATGGGATTTGATCCTATAAGTACAGAGCCTTCGTTAGATCATCACAGATAGATGTTAAAGAGAAAAAAAGTCAAGTTATAGACCTAACCCGAAGCATAAGACAATCGTTGCAATATTGAAGATCAGCTCGTCGATATCTTCACAAAATTTTTGGCAAAAAAAAAAATGTTTCTAAAAATAATTTTAAATTATAACTACTTAAACTAAAGGGATGTGTTGGAAATAATTAAAGTAATTATACAGTTAGGATTAGATAAAATAAAGATAATAATCTAGTTTAGATGATGATGAGATTAGTTTAGATGAGAGTGAGATTTATTAAGATATAATAGATTTTTTATATTTTAAAATATATGTATTCTATCTTTTAATCAATATAAATAGATATTTTTGAATCATTTTAAATCACTGTATACTATAGATGGCAGATTGAAACTATTTATAGTGTCCTATACTATTTTCTTCCCATTCTCCCTTACAGTTTTGTAGTTTTGTAGGAAAGCCAATAAGGTGAGAGTGAAGAAGTTATCAACAAAATACCTAAACCCTGAGTAGTATTGGTAACTTTGACAATCTATGCCACTGATCCTAACTATGCAAATAAACAATAAGTAGAATATATGAAATAAACCTTTCACGTTAAGCTTTTATAGACAAAAGATACAATGGCAAGATCCAATCGACTAATGGTCTTGGATAAGAGACTCCCAAGCAGGTAATTAAACTTAAAGCAAATTCTATGAATCATTCAGAAATAAATCTAAAACTATACATGGATATTCCAGCTCAGGAATATTACAAATAGTAGGCTTAAAAAAATTGATA
Source organism: Ensete ventricosum (assembly GCA_029747655.1). Taxonomy (NCBI): domain Eukaryota; kingdom Viridiplantae; phylum Streptophyta; class Magnoliopsida; order Zingiberales; family Musaceae; genus Ensete; species Ensete ventricosum. Next base: position 29,002,496 of record JAQQAF010000004.1, on the reverse strand, counting down.
AATCTAAAGTCAACTGCTCCATAAAAGCTCCAATAGTAGAACATTACAAAACCCACGTGTAAAGGTCAATATTTACTTGTAATGATATGAAGAATGCATTATCACTAATTTGGGTTGAAGAATTTTCAATCGATGGTTTAGACTCAATAAATTAATGATCAATTATCCCACCAGATCAGATAATAATTAATATCAAAATTGACCTAATATAAAATCATGAGATGCTTAAGTAGTAAAGAGTTACGTGAACCAGAATACGTAACTTATTATGGAATAAATCTAATTAGGTCGAGTTGGAACAATATTTTTTATTTGAAATATTTATCTTTATTTTAATTTAAAAAAGAGAAAATTCTTTAATTTGGAAGTGTTACTCTTTTTTTTTCTTCCTTCTTCGTTCTTGTTTTGTTTTTTTGATGGAACAAAGTTGAATACAATGAAACATCATTAATGTATAATTTTCTTTCTTACACGGAAGAAATACATCAGGAATCCCATCACTTTTGCTAAATTTTGACCATTCTCTAAAAGGAGATTGACTACCCAAAGTTTTATTTTAAAAGGGAAAGATAATGTAAAGACATTGCAACTTGCGGGTGCCATCGTCATTTAAATTGAAATCATGTGTGCATGTTCCTCATGCTCATTTATATGCTAGATTAAATTAAAAAGTTTCCTTCTGAGCAAATGAATTCGGAATAGTCATTCATAAAGAAATAATATTCACATTATCCTTTTCATAATCTTACTTAATTTGAGCACGGCCTATAAATCACCTCATCAAAATCATGATTTTTCTTTTAAATGGCCAACGATGAAGACAAGTTTTTAATGTTACCACCATGAGGATTGATAATCTTTATTAGCTTTCATAAATTTTTTATCATTTAAACTAGCTAGCATAGTTTTAAATTTATCCAAAATGAGCTTTCGAATCCTCAAACGACCACCACATAGATCTATGTATAGGTATAAGAAATTTGTTAAATAAACTTTTAAACTCCCAATAGTTGATAAGTTGATTTGAAAGACCACTACTAGGCAAATATTTTAGATATACAAACTTATGTAAACTATCAATTCATAAAAAACAATGAGCCAGACTAATATTTTATATATGAAAAATTATCAGTTTTAAAAAAGTTAAATTAGATCATCACCCCTATGCCCACAAGAGAAATATTTTCATTTGAAGGTAAGGTTCGAAAAGGGTTGGAGAAAACAATGCTTGTGTGGTTAATCTTATATTTCCACTTAAGAAAAAAAAAATCTCAAGTAATTCGATTTTAGCAAGTAAATTTACTCAGGATAACTAACGCATCAATCATATTGCCAAAAAACAAGGATATTTATATTAGAATGATGTGAGTCATCTAAGACATGACCATTACATGCACATGGAATCATTTCATTCTGACTCTATGTGATCAGGAGGCATAGAAATTTAAGAGGGCAGGGGAATCATGAGATGCTTATGGCATAAATGCTTTGAAGGATGGTCAAAATCCAACAATTTGCAGCAGTGTAAATCTGAAATGCTTCTAGAAGAAGTAAGAGGATTATTGGGATTTCCTTCCTAACCCTTAAAATATTTTGATTGCATCAAGTTAACATATAACACATCCTCTCAATATATATATATACTATCAAGATGAATAATTTAGTGTAGGAAACTAGGATATCATCTAGAAAACTTCAAACACAAGATAGAAACTTCAAAGATTAATAAATAAAAAAAATATGCTAGAGAATTGATACGTGATTTACATGGTTTGATGATCTTTATCTACATCTAATAAAAAAATTAAAATCTTCACTATATAAAAAAATATAATAAATAATTATTTTGAGTTAACACAAAGGTAAGTCCTGAATCATTTGTATCTTCTTTTTAATATAAAACTCTAACCTTTATCTAAACCGTCTTTAGATCCACAATACTAACCAACCTATTGTCGCAAGCATCCAAGGTGTTTCTTTTATATCTCTCATTCTTGCTAAAATCTTGAGATTTATTTTCTATTTTTACGAATACATTCTAATTCAGAATTAATGACTCTTTTTCTACTTGAATTTATAATTCTAATCCTAAAAAATTAATTAGAATCTAATTATGATTTTCTCAAATAATTTGAAACTAATTAAAACTCCTAAAATACGATGAATCTTAACTTTTTTTTTCGATGAAACTAGTTGTCAGGGCATATATAAAGATGTGGTCATCCCACTTGGTGTAGCACATAATCACAAAGTTAATTAAAAAACATGAGCTTCACTTTCGGTGAATCATGGGAGCGTGAGCGTTTGTCCTAAAATGACGAGTCTTTTATAGTGTTTAACACATGGGATTTGTACTCCATCCCCGAGTCTCAAAGTTTGCCCCCACCCCCCTTAATTAACTACTCTTTACTTCTAATCTTTGGATTAATCTATTCAATGCCTCGAACGCCTATGCATTCGGATAAGGTCGACTCGTACCACTTGTTTGTCATTGGAGAAGCGTAGGTAGGCGATTAAACAAGTGCGAGAGCGATGAAAGAAAGGGGTGGACAAACCCCCAAGACCTTTGGGTTTCGTAGAGAACAATTGGTCTACCACAAGCAGTGATGTGCAGAGGAAAATATTGAGCATTCTCATCTCCATCATAACATCACCCAAAGCAAATGGTCTCTTGTTACCATTTGCCTAATTTTAGGGTTTGATTGGGTGGCTCGATCGTAAACCGATTTAATTAATGTAGGATAGGCTCAATGGATGAGTAGATTTGTTGTAAACCTACATTTTGTTTATTGAACACCTAAAGCTTTTGTTGCACGGGGATTTTGTTCTCCAAATGGATTATGAGTTTGAACAAAATCATACGACAAGCTGAAAATTATGAGTTTAAACTCGATTTATTAAATGGGAGCAAAATTATGATGATATATAGAAGTAAATGTGAATTAATTACGACACATGTGATGGGATACAAATTCAATAATAAAATTAGAATATAAGAATAGTATTAGAAATCATATGAAATTATGTTTGATGCTGTCCTACAAAATTGTTCTACCCTTTCGTATAAATTTGCGGTTGAATACATTCCCCAAGGAGATACCGAGATTTCTCCTTTGATATGTAACCACTAGAAAAATAATAATAATAATAATAATAATAATAATAATAAATATAACATAATGGCTATGTGCAATCATAGCTAATACATACCATTAAAACACCAAATAAAATAAAGAATAGTAATAGATATAATTAAAAAATAAGAAATTAATAAATGATAAACATAAAAAAATTAAGAATTTTAAATAAAATCTCTAACAATCCCCACAAATCTCGAAATTTATAATAAATAAAATTATTAAAATATAAACATATTTATTGAAATAGGTTGCTCAATGCTCATATTGTGTGTGCAATGGGTGAAATGTCTTTAAAACTTAATAAACTTTACGTGATCTGATAATTTTCATCTAAAGGAAACAAAGTGAACTAGGTCTCGACTATATTTTTTTTAACCTAGATTTTAACTGCTACACACACAATATTGATATTTATATCATGGTATTGCATGTTATTATCTATGTGGTATGTCTTATTATTCACGAGAGATGTAAGGATGGCCTACCAAGAATATGGTTATAAACGGTCACTCTCGTATAGGAGATCCCCTACCAAGAATATGTATAGAGTTACATTTTATAGAAAAATTACCATTATTTTGATCTCTTTTATAGTTATACTCTCCAAGAGTTTAAGTTAAATCTATTTATGCACTAATATATTTTTTATTCTTTGTTTTTCCAATATACTCCTTGGCCAATCAATCGACTTGTAATTACTGAGGATCTTTCATTAAAATAATCACCATTAGAATGGACATTCTAATGATATTAGGACATTTTATGCTTTCATAATGTATCACGACATATTATATAATCATATCAAAAATAAAATATATAATTTACTTTATGTTTATATAAATTATGTGAATAAATAATTTACGTACATAGTTAAAAGTCAATTAATAAATATAACATTATAAATACTTACAATTCATTAAAATGAAAAGATGATAAATAATTACACATATTTAATAAATTTATATATGCCAACACAAAAATATAAATCTTTTTGAAAAACTTTATATCAATTATTTCAGAGGTACCGTAGTATGCATCAGCTGCAACTAATAACACAATAGTGGATGATTTTTAACAATAAAAAGTTGGCCAAGCATTGCCAACATGTACAATCATTAAACCAACAAAATATTAAAAAAATAATAATTTAACATGAATGGGAAACCAAGAGAACCAAACATATGCATCATAGTTGGAATATTGCTGCTCATTTGTAACGCACAAATAAATAATGAGAAGTGGAAGAAAACAAGCGACGGCAAAGGATCAGGCAACGAAAACGGACGAGAAAATAAATTGCAATGTTCGATTCCATTATTGCATCTCCGTTGCGAAAGAGCGAGAAGACAAGAATCCCTAAGTGACTGAATTATTGAGATTTCAATTGTCGCATCCAAGGAAAAAGGAACTGATCCACTAATTTTCGCATCACATATAAAAGAAAAACAAAAGAGAACACGTAATTTAATCGAATCTGTTTGAACTCATCGTTCCTTAGATTGTTGGGATAAAAACTCAATAATAAAATTAAATCTGATTTTATTAATTTTATAAAAAATAATATTGAAAGTCATTCCGAATCATACTTAACGCTAACCTAAGGAACGATTCCAGCCATTCACATAAGTTTTTGGTTGAATCCATTCCCAAGAATAAGACCGGGAGCATAAACGAGCATGAAAAAAGGTTTTTCTTTTTTTCCCCCTTATCAAACCAAGTGATAGACAGAGGTATTAGATTTTTAACCGCTAGCGAAATAATACTATACATGATGGGCTGTGTAATTATAGCAAATAAGCATCATCAAAGTACAAAGTAAATAAAGAATAGGAACAAACATAATTTAAAAAAATAATATACAAAAACAAAGAAACACATAAATTAATATATAATAAATAAAAAAATCAAGATTTCTATTTTTAAAATAAAATCTTTAACAACACGTAGTTCAGACTCACCAGGTTGGTTACTCAATTTTGCTTATAGATAGATACAAAGGGTAAGTGATCATGAAGAATTTTGATCACGAAACTTTGTGATAATTTAATAATTTTTTTTACTAGCTAAGTTAGATAGTACAATCGATAATTATTATTATTAAATTGAATCTATTGCTAACTAAGTATAATTAGGAATTCCATATTAACCTTTCTCAAAACCTAAGTTCATATTCACACCGAAATTTTGAAGTTCTCGTAAGATGCTTGGACTTAGATCCTCACAAATTTTGATTTTACTTTTACAGAGAAGGAAATATAGTAACTAGTTGATCATCCAACCGTGTTAATAGAATTCAATAAGGGGATTGACCCTCGTATCTATCGATTGTTAATATATAGTTTTTATTGGAGAACAAAAGAAATAAAAAGGAGGAAAGCAAAGTCCAACTTGGTTGTGGTCGTCCACGGCCAGCAAAGCCTTCACAAGCCTATCGCCGACTTTTTGACTGTTGGCAACCATGGCGAAAGCCAAGTCAAAGAGGCATCACTTTCCAAGCCATGCACAACCGCATGCGACTTGCCGTAAGGCTTTTGTGAAATCCTAATCATTATCGCCCCCCTCACCTTTGACTTCCAACACCGACTAATTAAGGCTTACATGCAGCCGTACGTTCTCCTTCTCCGACCAATACCGCGTGGATCGAGTCGCCGTCACGTATACAAGCATGTATCCTAGTCCGTCGGCGTGCGGCGCGTCACCACCGGTTTGCGTTGGGCCACCTCCGAGGACGACGGTCCACCAACCCAGCTGCGGCCGCGGCGTCCCCTTGGCAGCTTCTCGGTTGCTTTCCGTTCCACGTAGTAACACCATCGCTTGAACGTTCCGACAGGCTCCCATCTTTGTTTTTATTCTCTCTTTTACCCTCATCTTTTCTTAATGATCAAGTACTTCTTGACTTCTCAAATCAAAACAATCTTTTGTTCTTTAAAAGAAAAAGATCATATAAAGAAATATATAATATATTGGGGATAGAGGAGCATATTAAAAACATAATATTACAATATAATATAATTGAAATAAATTTTTAAAATAATAAAACCAAACTAATATTTTGTAAGAGATAAAACAAAAAATACATATAACATATTCCAATACATTTTGTTTCATGATTTAAGGTTCTGTTCCATAGTAACTATCTTATTATCATCCTACCCACGAGCCACCTAGATAGGACTAATTAGAATATGGGTAGAACTAATTATAACATGAGTCACCTCATTATATTAAGAGAAACTACCTAAGGTATTCCTATCAGTTCATAATTATATATATATCAATTATGATATGAAATAAATATATTTCTGAAATAAAAAGTGACTTCAATAAGAATATATGTCACTTGCTCATATCTGTTGTAGTACTTTAATGTTATATCTTCACTTGTTATAAGTTTCTGAATGAAATGATAACGTGCTTCATTCTTTCGTGAAAGCCTAGATTCTTTATAATTATAATTGTGGTTTTGTTGTTAGAAAAGATTTTAGTTTTCTTTTTTTGTTCTTGATAAAGATTTTTAAGAAACTAATGAAGTCATATCGCTTAACAAGATACAAATATTGTGACAATATATTTTACTTCCGATATTGATAATTTAGTTATTGGTTATTTTTATGAACTCGAAGATATAGCCAATGTATCCAGATAAAAAATATCACTAGAAGTATTCGATATAGTATCTAAAGCTCTGACCTAATCACTATATATGAAATCAAATAATTTATATTCAGAATTATGATAATATCAATTGTCATAATATGTAGTTTCAGTAATAAAAGATAGAATTCTTTTACTACTCTAGTTTATTGCATTTCTCAAACTTATATTATCTTCAAAACTTATATTGATAGGTGTTATTATTGTTAGGATAGTAATGGCCTCAGGAGAAGAGAGGGGTGGGGGGGAAGGTGGTGGTGGGTAGGGGTTGGAGGAGAAGAGAGAGAGAGGGGGGGGGGGGGGGGAGGGGCGTGGTGGGAAGAAGGTGAATTAGTGCTATTATAAAATATCTAATTTTTCAAAGTTCCATCGATAAGTCAGTATCGAAAATACGTTTAATCAGAAGTACAAATAAGGTTAGTGAGTAAAGTAAATTAGTAAGTAATAATAAAACAAATCAAAAGAAGGATTCAAGTTGATTTATAGTGGTTTAATTGTTCAAATCTACATCCACTCCTGATTTCTCTTCCTTCGAGTCTACCAATTTTCACTACTTATCTTCTTTTCAACGGACGAACATTAACTACCTCTGTTACAATTTTTCTTCTTTTAACAGGCTCAGGAGAGAACATTTACACCTCTTCGCCTTTTAACAAGTTTAGAAGAGAACCTTTACACCTATCTCTCTTTTACAATAGACCTTAACCCTCCTATAACTTAGAAACACTTCTAAACTCAAGAAGGAAAAAGAGATTCAAACACCACTTAAAGAGAGTTTACAACCCTTCAATACTTAAGATTTTATTGTCTTTTTCTTCTTGCATCAAGCAAGCATGAATGAGATATTTATAGACCCCCAAAGATTTTAAAAATGGAGCAAAAAAATGAAGTCCTTGAGATTTCGAGGTACTAGTGGCACTTCGGTCGACATTGGGCGGTACTACCATCGAAACAAAGGCCAAGAATATGAACTCTAGCAATACAACCTCCAACCTAGGTGGTACTACCGCTACCCTAGGCGGCACCACCACCTACTTGGGTAGTATCACCATCGGTAGTGTTGATAGGCACAAAACAGTGACTATCGGCTGTCTGGGCGATACCACCACCCAAGCGTACTTAAGGCTACCAATTTCACCTTCTAATGAGCCAAACTCTGTCATGGATCAAGCCCAATATGTTTCTTGAGAAGTTGGCACGGTTTCGGCTCAATACCAATTCAATTTAACTCCAGACAATCTCGATCAAGACTTAACCACTTAATTACATATCTAACACAATCATAAAGCTTTCAACACATTGTCCAGCATTTCGGTATGTCATTTGATCATTCGACATATCATTTTTTCCTTTGATGCTCGATCTATCGACATATTGACTTCTCATAACATCCAATCTTTTTAACATAATACCGAATTCTTCCAGCCTGATGTCCAAACTCATAGTATTAAGCCCATCATTCGGCATGGACCAATCCTCCAGCCAGACATCTAATCTCTAACACGTTACTTTCTGACCCAACGTCTGATTTTTCTGCTTTGATAATTTGTCATATGATGGTTCATGCCCGTGATTAAAGTTTTTCCTACATCACTTATCTTAAAAGCTTATTAATCCATAATCTCATCAATTGATTTAATCATCAAAATATGAGATTTAACAATCTTCCTCTTTTTGATGATGATAAACAATTGATGATGGAGCTTTAACCAAGCTCTCCCTATCTATATGCTATTTTAAAATATAATAAACTTGGTTTCAAAATAATAATGACCTTTCAGTTCTAGTCTTTGAATAAATCTTGGTGACTTTCAATAATAATCATTGCAAAGATCATATGCATAATTTTAATTAAAATATCAAAATAATTATTGCACATAATTCCAAATCATCATAAGTTAAAACATTATAATTTTTTCACATTATTAAAGAGAACAGTCGACTTCTTCCCTTTTGTACTACTTCTAACTCCCTCTTTGTCATAATAAAAAAGAGAAAAGGATATCATGGTATCGTGGTGCTCCTTCTCTCTCTTTACATCAATGTTCTAATTGTATAAATAAAGTCTACTTTAATATGAAGGATATTAATATCGAAGATAATTTAAAGTTATGAGAGATCAATTTATGATAGGGTATTAACAAAACTCTCCTTATCTATATGCCATCTTAAAAATTGATGAACCTGAATTTAAAATGAATTTTTTTTTACTCAATAGTACTCTTGAATTCAAGTTGAGATAAATTTGATCTTGATATTATCATTTCAAGCCTAAATCATCAATCAAGCTTCAAATAATAAAAGTTAGACATGAGTCACTTCTAATAAAAAAATTATAAAAACATCATAAATCTCCTTGTTCAACACATAAGTTAGGTATAAATCGCTACTTCTCCTATTTTTGTCATCAACACAAATAAAAGTTACTTTTTCTCTTTTTTTTTTAAATGGAGTATAAAAGTCATGAAAACAAAAGAGTAAATAAATATGAATTCATACAAAATAAATTCAAGTTGTAAAAATCAAGAAGTTAAGTGAAATATTATAATTTATTTGAATAAATCTTCTCTTTAGTAAATAAAAAAAAATCATAGGAGAACAAACAATAAAAGATCTTGATTCATAATATCAAAAAGTTAAGTGAAAGATTATGATTCATCTGAAATAAAATCTCCTCTTTAATAATAAAAAATTATACGAGAATAAATAATAAAAGGTCTTTGAGTAAATATTTTTTAACGAAGAACAAGTTTGAACACCTTTTGATATATCTCTAATAATTAGCTCCTTAAGATGTGTATATACATACTTCAATTCCTTGGGAAAGGCTTCTTTGGAAGTAAATGTATCCAAATTGCTTCAGAGAAGAAAATTTCATTCAAATCTAATATATCAAATTCAAAATTATCATCAAAATCATTTATCTTAACTTCAAGAAATTCATTGAAAATAACATGGATAGATACCTATAAAATTAAAGAAATAATCATTTAAAACTTAAAAATAAGTTTCATCATGAAAATCATCAAGATCAATAGTATAATCTTGATCACTTCTTAATTCAATTATAGAATTATTCTTCTTTGGTATTTCTGTGAGGCAAGCATTAGATTTAAACTTAACATTTTATCCTTTTATCATAAAGTTGATTAATGCTTAATGAATTATATTTCAAATCATCTGCTAACATAATGTCTTTAATCAAAAGATTTGATTTGTTATCAATATTTCTAATACCGATAATTTTTTCTTTGTTGTTGTCTCTGAAGGTGATGTATCCTTTGTCTCGACTAGGGAGCTTTGAGAAGTTCATTGGATCTATGGTCATATCTTTTGAGCATCTACTATTAAGATACAATCTTTGGTTCTTAGCTCTTATATGAAGATATACCTACAAGAAAGAGGTGTTTGTTTTAGGTAACCATTTAACTTTATGTCCTTTATGGTTAGATATTTATTTATTTTTACTTTTGATATAAACTCATTTATAGCGTTTTTGAAAAACCAGACTAATTTATGAAAACTATAAATTTTAAAAGAGCATGTATAAGTATAATGGCTAAATCTTTCACAAAAATTACATTTAACTTACGGGCGATTTGTAGTGTGGGTCTTTTTACAAATTTAATTAATTTTTATATGTACCATTATTTATGAAACCAATACCTTCCTTTATAAATTGACAATATTATTTAGCAATAATCATATTAAGTAACTTGTTTCCAGTTTTAAATTTTTCTAATTTTGTCATAGTAATATATTTTTATTTTTAAGAGATGCTATTATATTATTTCTATAAATTGACTCTTCTAAGTAATGTTATAATTTCTCATTCGTGGCAATTAGTTTATTTTTCAAAGCATATGATTTTTGAAATGATTTCTTTTTAAGTTCAAGATTAGATGATTTTACATCTTCACATTTAGAACAAGGAGTACAAGATGTTGATTTTCATGCATAATTTTTAATGTATTAAATTTATTAGTAAGTAATGTATAATCCTTTTTTAGTGAATTATATTTTTTACTAATCTTTTTGAGTTTATCATATAAATAATGAAATATACCAAATAATTCATCATAAGATAAAGATGTTTCAAAAGAGTCACATATCTCATCGTTGAAGGCCATCAATTCGAAGTTTGCCACTTTGTCTTTATTGATTTGCTCTTCTTCTACTTATGCACTTGATTTATCCTATATTCCTTGAATGCTTTCTTCTTCTTTTGGATTGGGTGTCTTAGCTTTTACATTCATAATATATTATTATATTTTTTTAAGTTCACTTTTATTCTTATATTCTTGTTTTATAGAATTAGTTTATTCCTTTTTATGAACTTTTTAAGTCTTCTTATAAGGAGTGCAATGCCATCATCATTATCACTTGAGCTTTTGCTCTAGTAATCTCCTTTGTTTTTAAGTACAATATCTTTCTTGTTCTTTAAAAGGTTTTCCTCTTGTTTATCGTATACTTTGTAGGTCATTTCATAGGTCATTAAAGATCTTATGAGTTCCTCGAGAGGAAGGTTGTTCAAGTCCTTTGATTTTTGGATAGTCGTTACTTTTGGGTTCTAAATTTTTGAAAGAGATTTGAAAATCTTATTCACTAATTCAATATTAGTATAGTTTTGACAAAAAACTTTTAAACCATTGACAACATCTGTATAATGAGTATACATGTCACCAATGGTTTCACTTGGCTTCATTTTAAATAGTTTATAACTATATACTAAAAGATTGATTTTAGATTTTTTTTATTATATTTGTGCCTTTATAAGTAACTTCAAGTATGTGCCAAATATTATATGTGGTGTTATAAGTAGAAACGTGATTAAACTTATTTTTGTCTAAAACATAAAATAAAACATTCATAGCTTTAGCATTTAAGGAAAATATTTTCTTCTCAAAACCATTCTATTCATTCATCATTTAAAAGACTTTTGAAAACCAAATTTGATAACGTTCTAAAGATCAAAATCCAAAGAAAGTAAGAAAACCCACATTCGTATTTTTCAACAAGTGCAGTCCGTCCTATTAAACATAGGAGGACGAGCGATAGAGTCTGACTGCTAGAAAAGCCATAATATCACTCTTGGGTGTTAATCTAACTGTAAGAACTAAGCTCTGATACCAACTTTTAGGATCATAATGACACTAAGAGGGGAGGAGTGAATTAGTGCTATCGCAAAAAGATTCAATTGTTCAAAGTTTGATTGATAAATCCATATCGAAAATACGTTTAACCAAATGTGCAAGTAAGGATCGTGAGTGAAATAAATCAGTAAGTAATAATAAATTAAAGCAAAAGAAGGATGTAAACCGATTTATAATGGTTCGATCATCTCAACATATGTCCACATCGGATTCCTCTTCTCTCGATGCCACCGACTTTTACTACCGATATTCTTTCTAATGGACGAATATCAACTACCCTTATTACAACCCTTCTCATTTTAACAGGCTCAAGAGAGAACCTTTTTACCTCTCTTTTATAAGAGAACTCAACCCTCCTATAACTTAGAAATACTTCTAAACTCAAGAAGGAGGAAGAGAGTCAAACACCACTCAAAGAGAGTTTACAATCCTTTAATTCTCAAGATTTTATTCTCTTTTTCTTCTTACATCAAGTAAGCATGAGTGAGATATTTTTAGACCCCCAAAGGCTTAAAAAATATAGCTAAAAATTTAAATCTATGATATTTCGAGGTACTAATGGTATTACCACCGACGTTGGGCGGTACTATCGTTGAAATAGAGCCTGGGAGGGCTTTGGCGGTACCATCATTGGCCTAGGTACTAGTACCCACCGCCCTAGGTGATACCACCACCAACCTAGGTGGTACTATCATCGGTATTACTAATATGCACAAAATAGTGGCTGTCGATTATCTAGGTGGTACCAACGCCTCGGCTTAGTGGTACCACCGCCTAAGCCTACTCAATGTCACTGATTTAGCCTTTTAATGAGCCCAACTTGGTCTTGATTTAAGCTTAATAGGTTTCTTGATAAGTTGGCATAGTTTTCACCCAATACCAACTCAATTTGACCCCAAACAATCTCGATTAAGACTTTATCACTTAATCACATATCTAGCATAATAATGAAGCTTTTAATATATTATCCAGCATTTTGGCATGTCATATGATCATCCGACACTTCGTCTAAACCTTTAGTGCATCGTCCTTTCCTTCGGTATATCACTTAATCTATTAACATGTTGACTTCCCACAACATCTGATCTTTTGGCGCAATACTCATCCTTTCGACTCGGTGCTCGAACTCATGGCATGAAGTCCATCCTTCGACATGTCAACCAATCCTTCAGCCTAGTGTCCAATCTCTGACATGATACTTTCCAGCTCAACGTCTAATTCTCATACTTTGATAATTATGATGGTTCATATCCGTGATCGATATTTTTCTTTCATCACTTGTTTCAAAAGCTTATTAATTTATAATATCATTAATTGATTTCATCATCAAAATTTAGGATTCAATAATCTCCCCCTTTTTGATGATGACAATCAATTAATGATGGAGCTTTAACCAAGCTCCCCCTATCTATATACTATTTAAAATATAATAAACTTGAATTCAAAATAATAATAACCTCTTAATTCTAGTCTTTGAATAAATCTTAGTGACTTTTAATAATAATCATTACAAAGATTATATACATAATTTCAGTTAAAATGTCAAAGTAATCATTACATACATCATATCCATAATTTCAAATCATCATAAGTTAACATATCATAATTTTTCTCTTTTATTAATAAAAGACATGAGCTATTACTTCTCTCTCCTTTTGTCATCATGAAAGAGAAAAGAAAGATATTCATATCGAAGAGAAGTTCAAGTTAAGATAGGGTATTAACAAAACTCCCCTTATCTATATGTCTTCTTAAAAATTTGATGAACTTGAATTCAAAATGGAACCTTTTTTTTTCAATAGTATTCTTAAATTCAAGTTGAGATAAATTAGATCTTGATATTATCATTTCATTCCCAAATTTTCAATCATGCTTCAAATAATAAAAGTTAGACATAAATCAGCTCTACTAATAATTATAAAAGCATCATAAATCTCATTGTTCAACACATAAATTAGGCATGAATCACTACTTCTCCTATTTTTGTCATTAATATAAATACAAGTTACTTCTTCTTCTTTTTTTTCTAAATGAAGTACACAAAAACAAAAGAGTCAAAATAAATCCAATTCATACAAAATAAAATTGAAGTTATAAATATCAAGAAATCAAGTGAAAGATTATAATTCAAGTTGTAAATATCAAGAAATATATCCAAATCACTTTGGAGAGTATAATTCATATTTAAATATAATATATCAAATTCAAAATCATCATCAAAATTATTTTTCTTAATTTCAAGAAATTTATCGAAAATAACATGGATAGATTCCTATAAAATTAAAAAATAACTAAAGCTCATTAGTTCTAATTTATGAGATTAATTTTGTACTTACATGTCCTAATCTTCTATGCCAAAGCCATGCATCATCGTATAAAATTGAATAATAAGTTTCATCATGAAAATCATTAAGATCAATAGTATAAACATTATCACTTTTTAGAGAAATCATAGAATTATTCTTATTTGGTATTTCTGTGATGTAATCATTAGATTCAAATTTAACATTTTATCATTTTATCACAAAGTTGACTAATGCTTAATGAGTTATATTCCAAATTATCTACTAACAAAACGTCTTTAATCAAAAGATTTAATTCCTTACAAATATTTCTAATGTTGATAATTTTTCTTTTATTGTTGTCTCTGAATGTGATATATCCTTTATCTCGGCTAGTGAGTTTTGAGATGTGTTGTATCTCTGGTTATATACTTTGAGCATCCACTATCTAGATATCATCTTTTACTCCTAACTCTTATATGGAGACATACGTACAAGAAAGAGGGGTTTGCACTAGATACTCATTTAACTTTGTATCCTTTATGATTAGATCTTTCTTTTTTGACTTTTAGCATTAACTCGTTTGTAGTTCCCTTAGGAACCTAAACTAATTTATGAGAACAATAATATTTAAGAGAGCATGTATAAGCATAATGTCCAAATCTTATAAAGATTGCATTTAACTTTAGGGGGATATGTAGTGTGGGTCCTTTTAAAATTTAGTTTAGTTGGCATTTGATGTTTACCATTATTTGTGAAACCGATAACTTCCTTTCTAAATTCATAACCTTGTTTAGAAAGAATCATATTAAGTAACTTATTTTTAATTTTAAATTTTTTAATATTTATCATAGTAACATATTTTTCTTTTTAACAGATTTTATTATATTATTATTGTCAATTGACTCTTCTGAGAAATGTTATAATTTCTCATTCATGGGAATTAGGACATTTTTCATATTATTTAAAATATGTGATTTTTGAAATGACTCATTTTTAAGTTCAAGATTAGATGATTTTAAAGCTTCACATTTAGAGCAAGGAGTACAAGATATTGATGTTTTATGTATAATTTTGAATATATCAAATATATTAGTAAGTAATGTATAATATCTTTTTAGTGAATTATATTTCTTACTAATCTTTTTGAGTTCATTATATAAATCATGAAATGTATCAAATAATTCATCATAAGATAAAGATGTTTAAGAAGAGTCACATACCTCATCGTTGAAGACCATCAATGCATAATTTATCATTTCGTCTTTATTGATTTGTTTTTCATCCTCTAATACACTTGATTTCTCCCATATTGCCTTGAATGATTTCTTCTTCTTTTAGGTTGGCAACTTCTTCTTCAATTGTGGATACTTATTTTTTATGTATCCTGATTTTTCATATTAATAACATATTATTATATCCTTTTTAGGTTTACGTTTATTCTTATATTCTTGTCTTATAGAATTAGTTTTGTTTCTTTTCATAAAATTTTTAAGTCTTATTGTAAGGAGTGCAATGTCATCATCATCATCATCACTTGAGCTTTTGCTCGAATAGCCTTCTTTAGTACTAAGTGCAATATCATTCCTGTTCTTTGGATGATTTTCCTCTTATTCATCATGTGTTTTGCAAGTTATTTCATAGATCATTAAAGATTATGAGTTCTTTAAAATGAAAGTTGTTAAATACCTTTGCTTCTAGAATAGTCGTTAATTTTTTATCCCAACTTTTTAGAAGAGATCTTAAAATTTTATTAACTAATTCAAGATTAGTATATATTTTACAAAAAGCTTTTAAACTGTTGATAACATATATAAAATGGGTATATATGCTATCAATGGTTTCACTTGGCTTCATTTTAAATGATTCATAACTATATACTAAAATATTAATTTTAGATTTTTTTACTCTATTTGTGCCTTCATGAGTAATATCAAGTGTGTGTCAAATATCATATACAACGTCACAAGTAGAAACACGATTAAACTTATTTTTGTTTAAAGCATAAAATAAAGTAGTTATAGCTTTAATATTTAAGAAAAATGTTTTCTTATCAGAATCAATTCATCCATTCATTGATTTAGAATTGATAACCAAATTTGACGATGCTCGAAAGATCCAAATCCATAAAAAAAAAAAAGAAAACTTGCATTCGTGTTTTCGAATAAGTGGAGTTCGAGCATTAAACATAGAAGGACGAGTGATAGAGTGACCCTCTTGATTACTTAAAAAAATAATTAAATCTCTCTTATGTGTTAATCCAACTGAGAGAGATAGACTCTGATACCAATTGTTAGGGTACTGAGATACTATCGCAGGCGTCGGGCAGTACTATCGTCAAAACAGAGCTAAAAAATATAGACTCTAGTTGAACCACTGACGGCCTAGGCGATACTATTGCCAACCTAGGTTGTACCTTTGCAGATAGTACTAATATACACAAAACAATGGCTATTAGATGTTTGGGCAATACCACCACTTAGGCCTGGCGATACCACCACTTGGGCTTACACAAGGCCACTGATTTGACCTTATAATAAGCTTAACTCGATCCTGATTCAAGCCAAGGTGGTACTACCCTTGCCCTATGCGGTACCACTACCTACCTGTGCAGTACCACCATTGGTAGTGCTAATAGGCACAAAACTATAGTTGTCGACTATTTGGCGATACCATCGCTTGGGCCTAGTGGTACCACCAACTAAGCCTGCTCAAGGCTACTGATTTCACCTTCTAATTAAACCAACTCGGTCATAGTTTAAGCCCAATAGGTTTCTTGATAAGTTGGCATAGTTTTGTTGGTTACAGGTGCATTGCAAGCCAATCATATGAGTGATAGCATGTGTAACACGTTTCAAAGTCTTTTTACATATATATATATATATATTATTGGTATTTTCTTATATATATATATATGTATGTATGTATGTATGTATATATATATATATATATATATATATATATATATATATATATATATATATATATATATATATATATATATATATATATCACTTACAACTAAGCCTGCTCAAGTTTACTGATTTCACCTTCTAATTAAACCAACTCGGTCATAGTTTAAGCCCAATAGGTTTCTTAATAAGTTGGCATAGTTTTATTGGTTACAAGTGCCCTGCAAGCCAATCACATGAGTGATAGCACGTGTAACATGTTGCAAAGTCTTTATATATATAAAAATATATTATTAGTATTTTTTATATTATATATATATATATATATATATATATATATATATATATATATATATATATATATATATATATATATTATACTATATGTTTTTGCTCATGCAAATCTCTGGCCAGGATCATTTTTGTTTTTATTTTTCGCTATGCATTTAATGCTCCTATCAAGTTTCCCAATAAGTTTTGGCCCAATACCAACTCAACTTGACTCCAAACAATCTCGATCAAGACCACTCAATCACATATCTAACACGATCATGAAGCTTTCAACATGTTGTCCAATATTTAGACATGCTATATGATCATCTGACAGTTCGTTCGAACCTTTAGTGCATCATCATTTTCTTCGGTGTATCACTTGATATATCAGCATGTCAACTTTCTACGACATCTGATTTTTTGGTGTAATACTCGATCTTTCCGACCTGATATCCAAACTCATGGTACGAGGTTCATCCTTTGGCACATCGACCAATCCTTCGGCCCGACGTCTAATCTTTGACGTGATACAGTCGAATAACTGATTATCCTATTTCGATAATTTATTCTCTGATGGTTCATGTCTGTGATCAAAGTTTGTCCTACATCACTTATCTTACAAGCTTATTAGTTCATAATCTAATCAATTGATTTCAATATCAAAATCTAAGATTCAACAATTATAGCTCTAACTATGTTACATTTTTTGAATAGATCTATTGTATATTTCATTTGTGAAATAAAAATTTCATCAGATCCTTTCTTTACCTCCAATGCAATAAAATAAAATAGTAAACCTAGATATAACATTTCAAATTTATTAATCTGTACTTTTAAACTCAACAATAAGATAGTTTGATGAACTCATATATGTTATATTATCAACATAAAGATAAATGATTAGAAGATCATATTTATCTTCTTAGGTTTATGATCAAGCAATAAGAAAGAAAGTGTCGTCCAATGCTTTGAAATCTCTATTGCTATAATCTAAACCTTATACTTTTGGATACTTATATCTATATTGTATTTTATTTTGAACAATCATTCTAATCAAATAGCTTTACTTTCTTTGGGTAGATATATTAGCTCACATGTTTTATACTTTTCAATTGACTTAATTTTCTCTTTTATTATCTTTTGTCATTAATCTTTTTTAATTATGTCCTCAAAAACTTATAAATTTAAAATAAATAAAATAAATATCGAATAATAAGTTTTGTTAGTAGTCTAAATTTTTCTAGAGAGGTTTCATATAAGAAATTATCTGAATAAGTAAAACTATTACTGGTTGGGCTAATGATGAACTTGTTAAAATTGGATCTAATCACTTGATTTTGTAGCATATTTAGTTTCATTATAATATGAATTTGTTTCTCATTTCATTTGTCCTCCTAATTTCAATATGTTTTTTCATCAAATATAATATTTCTATTAATAATAACCTTACCACTAATAAGATTATATAAACATATACTTTGGATTATAAAAAATAACCAATTAAGATTCTTTTTTGAATTTTTTATTTAGCTTATGATAGTTTTCTGAATTTACCAATGCATAGGTAATATAACTAAAGATTCTTAAAGTTACACTGGACTTCAAACTATACCAAAGTTTAAAAGAAATTTGATCAATAACAATCCTTGTAAGTGAAATATTTAATAAGTAAATAGTTGTTGATACTACTTCCAAAAATTGATTTGGAAGATATTTGCCCTTAAGTAAGCTTCTTGTCATGTCAATGAAAAGTCTAATTCTTATATTTTACTATACCATTTTGATCTATGTGGTATTGTCAATTTTGTATGAATATTATTTTGTTCATAGAAAGTATTAAACTTATTAGATAAAAATTTATTACCTCTGTCTTTCCAAAGTATCTTTATGCATCTATCATTTTATTTTTTTATAAATATCTTAAATTTTAAAAAATCATTAATCTATGCGATTATGATCATTAGTAAATGATAAAAAAATTAACTTTCACCAATCGATTTTATATTCATAAGTTCACTTAAATCAGTATTAATTAATTTAAGGTAATTAGATGCTCTCCATGTTATTGTAATAAAAAAATAGTTTCTTGCTTCGTTTATCATAAATGTATTTTTTACATACATAAAGTATTAATTTTAAGCGATCCAAGAATCATTTTTTATTTATTGAACAACCTTAAGCTCCTAATATTAAGGTATTCATATCTTAAAAATCACAAATTAGATTCATTCTTTTAAGTTGCAATAAGAGTATTATTTTTAATATTTGAAACATCAAGCAGAAACTTTTTGTTTTATATTTTACAAATATTTATCATAATTAAATTAATTTTTTTATCTTTAATAGTGCATGAACTATCATCGAAGATGATAATATCTATAATTCATCAATCGTTCAACAATTAATAAGTTATATGACAAAGTAAAAAAAATGGAGAACATTGTAAATGTGTTTTACCTTGTCTTGAGGTGTCTTCACTTTAATTATTTTTTTTCTTCACTTTAATTATTTTTTTCTTCCACTTAGGTTTGCTTATTATCCTTAAGCATAACTTTCTACTTTTTAGTTTTATCAAAATCTTTAAACATTGATTTTATATCTGAATAGAACATGTATAATTTAAAAACCAAATATCATTTAAGACATCATCAACTTACAAATAAGCCATGAATAACTTACTACTTTACTCATTTTCCTCTACAAAGCTTGTTTGTTTTTCTCATTCCTAGTAATATGGCTTTATGTGACCAAATTTTTTTTATAATAGTGATATTAAATTTTATTTCTATAATTTTTAATTATAATTTAATTATTTTTATTTATCATACCCATCAAAGTATCCTTTTCCTTTTCCTCTACTATTTTCTTTGCTATGAAATCTTCCTCCATGTCCTCTTCATGCCAATTTTTTTAAACTTCTCTATTACATTTGAAGATTCTCTCTTTGCCTTAAATGAATTTTCTTTACTCTTCTTGGCTTATTTAATTTTGTTCAGTGTGCTTACAAGGAACCATTATTTCAGTAAATAAAAAAATTAATCAATCCTTTGACTCCTCGTTTATAGCAACAATATGATCAAAATTTGAAATTAAACTTCTTAAAATTTTTATAATAGTATGTTTATTAATATGTTCACTATAAGACTTCATTTTGCTAACAATTGTAATCATTTAAGAAAGAAGATTTTATATTGATTCATTATTTTTCATGAATAAAATTTTAAACTCATGTGAAGGGTTTAAAGTTTGATCGTAATCCCCTTCAATGAGTATTGAAACTTATTTTGAAGTATTAACTAGCTTGTTTTATAATTCTTGAGAAGATTATCTTATATATAAATTTGTTAATTAAAGAACAGCA
Organism: Ensete ventricosum; assembly: GCA_029747655.1. Taxonomy (NCBI): domain Eukaryota; kingdom Viridiplantae; phylum Streptophyta; class Magnoliopsida; order Zingiberales; family Musaceae; genus Ensete; species Ensete ventricosum. The sequence continues at coordinate 28,981,721 of JAQQAF010000004.1, read as the reverse complement.
CCTTTGAGTTATTCTTTCTATTCTTCCTTAACTTGGATTCATCATTTGGATTAACATATCAATTCTTTGTTAAATCTCATAGAGCTTGAGACTTTAATAAAATTTTCATCTCGATACTCCAAATTTTATAGTATTTACTTAAGAAGATAAAGACTAAGGGGTTGAGGTATGCAATTACCATTAGAAGCTATGATACTTTCTTAAATGCTCAATTTAGATTTAATTTGGCTTTGATACCATAAATATTGGAGATGGAGGAGTAAGACAATATTAAACATAAAAATATTATAATGCAATTGAAAGAAAATATTTTTCAAATAAGAAATCGAAAATAGATTTAGCAAGAATTTAAATAAAATATTATTCTATTTATAGAATCTTATGCTAACTATCTCACCTTAAGTTAGATATAGAAACTATAACTACCTAAATATCCATGAATGAATTCTTAATATAATATATTATATTATATAATTAATGTATAGAAACGTAATGGGGGAAGATTAGTGTTAGAATAAACTGGTGCAAGTTTTGCCTAATGATGGCACCAATTTCCCGAATATGAAATCATGGTGATATCGTATTGGTTACGTATTGTAGTTAATAATTAAATAAATGATCAGGGGGTTTAGATTAAGAGCTGAAACCCAGAATACACAAAGGCAGCTTTGCGGGACAGTAGTCCGTCATCCATGAAAGGGGCCCGTAGTTTTTTTTGTGCATGTCAGGCTCTTGCATGGCAGTTTCTCAACCCTTTCATAAGAGTTATTTGTTTTCACTGTGGAACCAATGAAGTGCTTTGTTAAGAATTCAACAGACCTACTGTTCTTTCTATTGGTTCCTTATTCCTTCTTCGTGATTGGTGGTTGCTTCATCAATTCTTAGTTTGATCTCATTAGCAGTTCACTGAGCTCCATACTCTCTCTGTAGAGCTAGTTTCTATGTGCAGTGGTGCTTGTCCAATGGGAGTAGTACTACATCACCGAGTTTACATTAATGTTTCTTCCATCTCACATGACTCATTTGATGAAGTCTTACTATGCCACTTTATCATTATTATAAAAAGCGGTAGCTATGTTGAATAGGTCTGCCCCATTAATCTATCATTATTATAAGTAAAAATATTTATTTATATCAGAAAAATAACAAAGTATATGGGCCTTTGTTTGAATAGGACTGGCCCATAAATCTATAGCCCATTTCCAGGGCCAATTCGACTTGAACCCCTTTTTACAATTAGTTGCAAAATAATATATAAATATATAATTACCTTAAAAAATAAAATTATTTGAAATATAATAAATGATTAATGAAACAAACTAAAAACTTACTAAAAGAAAAGTATATGGCCCTTTTGTTTGAAGAGGTCCGGCCCATAATCCATCCCACTCCCTTCACAATGAGGCCCATCTTTTTTTTCTCTTTTTTTTTTTTTCACTCATCTCCTTAGTATATCCCATTCGAAAAAAAAAAGATACTATTTTGACTCTGATCTTAAGCACAATGTTTCTGAAATTCGATTAAGCTAGGAGTATTTTCATTTTGGTTATTTTAGGGGTTCTCTTTGTAGCTTTTGATCCTATTGATTTCTATCCCTTTTGAGATTAGGGATTTGATACCAATTTATGTGGTATATTATCTTCTTTCTTATCATTTAATTCAAGCGCATGAAATCTTGGGATTCAATGAGAGCGTTGAAAAATCTTTTGTTGATAAATATGAAAAATATTTAGATCTAAAATTCTTGAACTATGTGGGTATTATGTAAGGAGAAATGCTAAGCATCTTATATGCAAAAAAATACTACAAGATAAAGAAGATACACTATCTTCTCCTAGAGAGAAAGGGTATACTAATGATTTCACTTTTCACCTACTTTACCATGTCTATCATGATTAATCAAAGTTAGTCATAGGGATGGAAATGCACTATATCTTGTGACTATTAATATACAAATATTAAGGATATAATGACTACTAGAATGCAAATCCATAAATAAACATGTTAGAGATTGTTATCACAAGTGTCTGTTATTTTTGTGGTCATCTTAGTTCACTTAATTTATCATGTCAAATTAACTATGCTTGGGTAATTTATGCATTTGATCAGTCAAATCAACCTATAAGTTGGGTATTGCATCCAAAAGCAATGCACTAATTGTTAAAATTTATAAACAGATGAGTCTAAATCAGACTAAGTCAATGCTAATATATATATCGTATTGGACAATTATTGCAATCGAAAAATTTAAGTTCTTAGATTATAAGCTATATTGCCTAACTCTTCTATAGGTCTATTCTTAATCCTTCCTCGATCTTGATTTAAAGTATGGATATTCCTAATATCTTCATGTTTGTCGCCTTTTGCTATTTTGTAGAATTAAGTGAAACTATGTTGGGCCTATTAGTCAGGTCTGAAGCCAACTTGAGTCATCTTAACTCTCAACACAAATTTTATCCATTTGTTTCATTTCAGTGATCCGTGAGCCTTAGCTTTAACACCAAACTGAAAACTTAAGAAGAAGGATTTGAATCAAATTGGGTAAGGATCAGGACTAACATAAATATAATTGAAAACTAAGACACTCCAAAACCGCAAGTAAGTATGAAGTTGTTCATCGGAGACTTTTTAACTGTCTCTTAAGCTTGATCTAATAGATAAAGTATTTGCTAACAATCAGAAGTTAAGAAACTCCTGTGATCATACTTCTCAATGCAATTCTTGAAGTACACAATGGAACGGAGGAGGGAAAGAATGGGGTGCTTTGATGCATAAACTTTCACCTTCTTCTTCCTTTCATCTTATATCAATATTTTAATCTGTTCCATGAGTATAAATCAAGTCATCCTTCAGATGTAATTTTTGTTAAGAATCAAACCAATTAAATCACTGAACGACATCTCCCTCGAGGTGGATGGTAGCATCTCCATCTGTGTGGCATTGGCGATTCGGTAGAACCGAAAATAGCGCTCCGCGCGCGAGATCCACCCGATCGGGTCTCCTTCTTCCCATCTAGGGAAGTCATCATTTATGCATGGATTATTGAGATCAGAGGTGATGTGGCCATGTTCTTGAGGATCGTCTCGTCGATCTGAAATTTCTCTGTGTTGTGATTTTCTCGAGCTCGACGGGAATTATTATTATAGGCTTGTTAGAAAAGTTTCTTTTTGTCTGAAATTGTTAGTCGAGTGTTGACTGGATCTATCAATACATATCTTCAAAAAATATGAACTCTTCCTCTTTGATTTCTTTCTTGTCGAAGCTTCATCTGAAGTTTTGGGTGAAGTCTGAGACTTCCAAGAACTGCCACTCTCGATGCTTATAGAACTTTCTTCAAAGACATTAAGATTTGATACTGAAGTTACAGAGCATATATTATTCAAATTCAAATCTAACTCAACACCAATATTATATTTCCACTAAATATTAATTCTAAGAGGATAAAAATGGTGATTAATAACTGCATCATACAACTTATCATCATCAACCAATACTATAATATCACCATCTTTATCAATATAAGTAAGACTAATATTAACTTCTGAATTGAACTTGAAAAGATAAAAAATCCTATTTCTCAATCTAGTCATATCTTGATCTGTGTCTCTACAAGCATTAAACTATTGAAGTTTATCGTCATATTTTACCTTTATCATGAAATTCCATTTGTTTCGTGCATCATTAGTAGATTGACAAAGTAAAATTTTAAATTTATCATCTCCATCGACAAAATTAGCTTGTCGATGCTGTCTTCTTAGATAACAAAATCTATCAATACAAAATTAGCTTTGGTTGTTACCTTTGGTGTCTCTTTGATTCTGATCATTAGGCTCATAGTTCCCTTGATTATTTGATCACAAAATCTTTTAATACAAAATTAGCCTTGATTGTTACCTTTTGTGTCTCTTTGATTCTGATCATTAGGCTCATAGTCCCTTCGATTATTTGATCTATCTCTTGCACTACAACTATAACATTGTTCTTAGTCATAAAAATTTCAACTGTTTGATTTTTCTGCATCACTATTTTCTTTTCGTTTCTCCTTGGATATATTTAATTTATTTAGGAAGGTATGTTCAATATTAGTATTTTGAGATCTATTCAATCTATATTAATGTGATTGTAAAGAACTTTGATAAATTTTTTGATTCTTCAATAGCAACAACTATACGATCAAATCTATCAGAGAGACTTCTTAAAATCTTTTCAATAATTAATTCACCATATCTTTCATTTAACTTACTGTCTGCATTACTCTTGAAGGATAAGCTTCCATTAATTTGCTTTCATCCATAAATAAATTCTGAAAATTTCTTTAGTGTTTGAAGTTTAATGATTCAAGGGACAAAGCTGACTTCGCTACGTGAAAAAAGGTTGACAAGAACCTTAGAGCGGCTACGGTGTGCCATGCCGGTCAGAAGGGGGCTGAGCGACCCCCAGCAATATGAGGAAGCCGACGTGGTCTCCTCCCATATTCATTGGACCTTGGTAAGGCCCTCCCACTAAGACCTCAAGGGGCACTAGGGGTTGGGACCAAGCAACGACTCTAGAGGGAAGGAGCCCCAGTCGGAAAACTCGTAGAAGAAAGAGGTGGCAGAATGACTTGTGGGCCATTTGTGCCAGAGGAGCCCGACGAAGTCAGAATCCTCACCAAGAGCTCCTGCTCCCCCTCAGGGCATGGAGAACCGACCTCAAGGTCCTTGGAAGCCTACATGGAAGGCTTACAGAATGAGCTCCACGATAATGAAAGTTGCTGACTAGACAACGGGCCCTCACCAAGCCTAGGAAGGGCAACGAAAAGATGATGCTTCATCAGTCCCTGGAGATCCATGCATGTTGAAGTGAGAATACATCGACTGATCGCCAAAAACTAACGATGACCAGACAAAGAAAGTCAGTCATACCTCTCGACATGGGGCTAGGGGTGGCCTCCGCCAAACAGGTCCCCTCTACCTGCCTCATGGCACCAGAAGAAAGGAACCCACTTATCTGCTAGGCGGACTCAGCCTCCACTGTTGGAAGGGAGGGGGACGTGTTATTGATGGCCTGTAACGTTCATGTGGATACTATAGATGATGAAGAACCTCGGCCTTCACCCCTTGTTGTTAGAGCCGGCCTCGCTCACCTTAAAGCCCTATGACGAGACATGTAATAGCTATTCAGCCCTCGGCTCAAATAGAAGCATGAGCGAAACAGGTCACGAGATGGTGCTACCCTCGCACACTACTTGCATTAATGAGGACCACAAGTTGGACGCCATCTGAGAAGGCGAAATTTGTCACTGCTCCAGATAGGAAACGATCACAGGATGGAAGGGGAAACACAGCCCCCCTCCAAAGCGTCAACCGTAAAACAAAAACCCCTAGGGGTTAGATGAAATGAGCGATCCCCAACCTCTGGGATTGACAAAGTAAACTCTACCAGGATATGAAAACAACGGTGTAGCTACTCTAGTTAAAGGGTGATCATGACATATTCACAATCATGGGCATCCTCCATTGAACCTAACTCATGTGAAACCCTTGGGGCCAGAGAAGGCACATCCTTGGAAGATGAGGAGCCGACCTATACCACCCTCTAGGAGGAAGCCGAGGCCCCGGTACTCCTCCGACATAACGAGCAAAAGCAAGAAGAAGAAGTATAAGCGGAAGAGGAAGACATCCTAGCACACGCTAAGGGAGCTTAGCAGTTGACAACAGCTTCAAGCGAAAAGCAAACTTAGCCAATGAGAGAAAAGGAAGATAGAGGTGCTATATAAAGGTTGCAACTAGACCAACATTGAAGAAGGGTTGCCTTTCATAGTAAACATCAACACCCATCTGTCTAGGATGATGTAAGATCCTACACCGCTGCCCAAGAATACTTACAATAGGAACCACACCACCCCCTTGGTGTGATATCAAAGCCCTCAGAAGCCAAGTGAGATTGCTCGAATCCTTAAGTGGATCAAGTATCGAGCTTGTTGGTTACAAGTGCCCTGCAAGCCAATCACGTGAGTGACAACATGTGTGATACGCTGTACGATCTTTTTGTTTATTATTATTATTAGCATATTCTCACTTTATGTTGCCTGTTGCATATACTACGATGTCCTTGAATTTGTGCAATGAGAATCAAATCACCTTTAAATATAGACCCTAAATAATCCCGATCATATGTTACTCAAGATGGACATCGAGATAACTAGACAGACTGATGTACCGTATACCCATCTAAATGATGGAGGCAACTGATCTCATAGCGCTCTTGTGGGGACACTAAGAGTATAGTAAAGTACTCATTGGAAAATGAGTTCATTGACTGATCCACTTACGGAATGCTGGATGGTTAATGATATATGACATCAGATAGTGATTTCGTAGTTCTAGTTGTGTGTTTGGTCCTTAGATTTAAGACACTAAATATGCCTTGTTTGAGTACTCATTTTTTTAATACTGGACTTATAGATCAGAAAGTTTTAGATCTAGTATAACTAATTATCGAGATTGGTAGTCAACCTTATAAAGATAATTGAGTATCAATAGAGGATCATCCACTCTTGGTATCACAAGAGGAATATCTCATGTGTTCTTGCTTAGTCAAATCTCTAGCCAGGGTCATTGAGATTGAGAGAGGAGTTCTCCGGGAGAATCCGATTCGAGCAAGACTCAGATGGATTTCATATGAGGCTTGACAATACCATACCCGATATACTATCTTTGAGATATTAGATAGATGAGAGACTATAGTTACATGATAATTGAGGATAGATAGGTCTAATGGATTAGATCTACTGGTTACAAGTGCCCTACAAGCCAATCAATGAGTGATGACACATGTGAGATGTTCGTTGTATAGTCTTCTTACATTATGATTATTATTAATATTTTTTTATATTATATATATTATCTGCTATATATATATTGTGATGTCCTTGGATCTATGCAATGGAAATCTGATGAGACCATGATAATGAGATTGATTTCCCGATTATTGGATGCTCAAGAGGGACATCGAGAGAACCGGACAGATCGGTGTATAGTATTTCTATCAATATGATGAAGGCAGCTAGTCTCATAGCTGCTTATGTGGGGATACTTAGGATACAAAACTGGTGCTCATTGAAAAATAAGTTCACTGATTGATCTGCTTACGAAATGATAGATGGCTAATAATACCTAATGTCAGACAACGACTCCTTGGTCCCAGTTGTGTGTCTGGTCCCTAGACTTGAGATACCAAGGATGTCTTGTTTGAGTACTCATTTCTTTGACGCCAGACTTACATATTTAAAAGGTTTCAAATCTGATACAACCGATTATGGGGATAGGTAGCCTACCTTATGAAGGTAGTTGAGTGTCAATAGAGGATCATCCACTCTCGACATCATGAGAAGAATATCCCGTGTATTATCACTCAGGCAAATCCCTAGCTATGGTCGTTCATATTTAAAGAGGAGTTCTCTAGGAGAATCCGATTAGAGCGAGACTCGAATATATTCCGTCTATGACTTGACAGTATTATGCCCAACATACGATCTATGAGATACTAGATAGATAAGGGACTATAGATACATAGTAATAAGGATAGACAAGTCTAATGGATTAGATCCTTTGTATCATTTGAGGACTATGGCGTAGTGGCCTAGTACGTTCATAGTCGATGAGTTGATTGAATTATTATGGGACAACAATTCATCAAAACAGAAGGAGTTCTGATGGGTGGAACTCATGGTCAGCTCGACATTGATCCTAGAGGGTTACACACATATGGTGGATAATTACAGCGAGTAGAGGATTGGACATGAGTTATCCAATAAGCCTCTATTATCATTGGATGAGACCCAACATTAATGGACTCCTTGCATAAGGCCCAATTAGATGTAAATTAAGATTATTAGATAGAAATCTAATAATCTAAGAGGTGAGGGTATTTGGATAGAGATAAAATATCCACAAAGGCATAATCCATTAGGGTTTAAGAGGCTCTCTATAAATAGGAGGTAGGGGGCGACGACCAACAAAGGTGATAGGCTGCATCTTTGGCTACCTCCTCCAATTCTCCTTCCTCCCATCTCTTGTCAGCCGACCACCCCTCTCCTTGCTGCATGAGGATCATGAAGAAGAAAATAGTTCTTCTATGTTCGCTGCAAGGTGGTGTGCAAAAGCTACGAAGAAAGTGCACAAAAGTTATGAGCTTTTTGCTACGATTTGAGGAGCATTGTTGCATCGATTCACCATGTGGATACCATTAGAGAGGAGGATATCTAACCTCCTTCATTATCTCCAATGGATCTAGAAGTTTCAGGGATATACAATCTTCTTGAGATTTTTGATATTGCAGTTTTTGGGTGACCAATCATTACACGACGACATGAAACGTGAGAAACCTTTTATTTTGTTTTTTACTGTGTATGTGATACTCTCATGGTTTCTCAACAGTGGTATCAGAGCTAGGTGGCTCATGTAATAATTGGATTTTAAATTATGTGTGATGAAATTGAAATGTGTAGATTATTTTCTACGTAACTTGCTGCGATCTTGTCGTGGTTTCTAGATCTGGACAACACATTTTTTTGGTGTTGAGATGTGTTGTAGAGAGGCCCTTTGACATCAAAATTGTTGACATGAAAGGGGAGAAGAGGGCAACAAATGTTGCTACCTAGTGGTATGGTCGAAGGCTGCTTGCAGCCTTGGCCGAGAGCACTGTTACTACCTCGGCCTGGCCAAAGGCTGCCTGGCCGAGAGCAACAAGCTCTCGACCATGGTAGAGATCTCCAATGAGACCAAGAGTCCTGGTCGCATGGGGAACCCTAGTAGTTAGGGTTTCCTAGTTGCTTATGGTAACCCCACGGCTAGGGACTCCTGGCTGCAAGGGGCAGCATGGCGGCCAGGGTTTGTTGGCTACACATGGCAGGGTGTAGCCAAGGCTATTGGCTACAAGGAACACCTTGGGGACCAAGGTTTTTTGGTCGTCCTGTTGAATCTCAGATTTTGATGATAAAACCAATTGATAAAGTTATGATCTAATGTGCGTATAAAGTGATGCATGACTAGTTTCGATCAAGGAGAGGTAAATTGATTAAAGCAAAAAATTATTGGGCTGAAGTGGAATATGTTAGGTTCAATTGGCACTAAGAGAGAGGGGGGTAAATTAGTAAAAGTGCTAAAAACTTTGGTTTTAAAAAACTTTCGCTTAAAGTAAAACCAAAAATCAAAAGTGTTTCTTGGAATTTGAATACGTGAGTGAATCAAACTTAAGATTGAAAAATTTTGATTTAGCTAATGAATGCTGAATTAAACAAAGAGAGAAAAAACTCACAATTTATAGTGGTTCAGCCACAATTGGCCTATGTCCACTTCTTGAGTCCTCTTCGTTGAGGCTCACTGGTGTCCATTACTGATCTTCTTTAGGTGAAGACCAAACCTTTACACTTCTCACTCTCCTTTTCACAGGTTCAGGAGAGGAACCTTTCAAGTATTTCACTTATAACTCACAAGGGAGACCTTTACAAGGATTACAACACTTTCTTGCTCACTCCCTTGTCATATTTCTTTTTCTTGCACACTTTTAGCAATTTTTTTTTCACAGTTTTCTTGCCCAGTTTCTTGTGCTCAATGCAAGAAGACTTAGGATATTTATAGATCCCAATTGACTTTAGAAAATAGAGCAAAAAATTTAAATGTATCAAGAAAATCCGAGTACTACTGCCAAAAGCTGTCCTGAAAATAGGGCGACGGTGGTACAATCGTCACCCATCGATCATACTACCGTCGGGAATCCCAGAAAAATGTTTTCTACACTTCTCTATTCTCAACTTATACATTCAATTGACCCTTTTCCAGGTTAACCAAGTGAGTGCAACCTGAGCTCAATCGAAACCTAAACTAGACCCGGTTTACCTCACTTGAGTTAATTTGGATTCCTTCTAAACTTAACTCAATTAGGACTCAAACCTAACTACGACTTACTAATTACAACTATACATGACCATCAAGTTCAATAATCATCCTAACCCCCGACAATCCTGTAACCTCCAGTAATCTTCCGGCAAGTCTTACGGTCTTCTTCCGGCAAGTCTTACGGTCTTCTTCCGGCGATCTCCCAGCGTGTTCCTAGCGAGCTTCCCAATCCCTTCGGCGAACTCCTAGCGAATTCCTGACGAGCTCCCATTGCATTGTCCGAACCTTGGCCCGATGCCCGAACTTAATTTTGGCCCAACATCTAGTTGTAATTCCTTTTCTCCATCATAGTTAATCCTACATTACTTTATCTAATACACATGTTAGATCAACAAACAAACCGTCAATTGATTTCATCATCAAAATTTGAGATTCAATAATCTTCCCCTTTTTGGTAATGACAACCAATTGATGACGGGAGTTAACTTTAACTCCCCTTATGTCCATGCCATAATCCAAATAAAGTAAACTTAAATTCAAGAGAACCAAATATTTTTGAATTCAAGTATCATGATATAGCATTTCAAACAATTTTCATTAATAGATACAATATTACATTCATTTATCAATTTCAGAAATGATATAACATCAATTTTAAATATTTTTGCCTTAAGTCATCAATCATTAAAGATTTTGGAAGTATACAATATTACATTTAAATTCATGCATCAGTCATACATTAATTTAAAATTTTTCCTCTTAAGTCAACGATCATTTCTCTCCCTTTGTTTATCAATAAAAAAGAAATACCCATTTCATCATTTTCTTACATGTGTCATTAATATGTCATTTCTCCCCCATGTCATCAATAAAAAAATAAAATGTTAGCAAATAATTTCAAGGCACATAATCTCATGTCAAACGTTTTCTCCATATTTATAAAATATTGATTATATATCTAAAAATTTAGTGCATTATTGCTCCCCCTTACTTAGGATAAGAGACATAATTATCTCATTAAAAAATTTCTCTCTTTTTTTTGAATAAGAAAAAGAAGAAACGAGGGAGGGGTGGATCCAAAAATTTAGTATCAAAAAAGAAAAATTATGTATGGAGTGATATATTCGAAAGTATTCATTAAGGATATAAAAGATCCATGAATCAAAATAATTTTTGAGAGAGAGGATACAAAGGAGAGCTCATATCAAGCATCATAAAAGTTCATATCACACATTTTTCTATTGTAAATAATCATTAAGATTCATGAATTGAAATAATCTTTGAGAAAGGATAAAAATATCATCACAAAAGCAACTTCAAATCTCATTATTGTAATGCCAATTTCAAGGAGAATCATTTCGGAAGAGAGCTAAAAAAGAACCAAGAAATCCAAGAAGAGTTATGAGCTACTCATGCAATTAAATTCATCTTATGTAAATTTCAAGCAAATTAAGAAATCTGAAATATAGCAAATCATTCATTTTGATGCTTTAGCATTCATAACTCTTTTTTAATAAAGTCAAATTGCTCTTCATTTAATGGATTAGTGAAAATGTTTGCTAATTGATGATTAGTATCAATAAATCCCAAAGATATGTCATGATTATTCATATGATCTCTAATAAAGTGATGCCTAATATCAAAAAGTATTACATGCATCACAAAAACATCAAAAGGTACTTCTTAGTATTAAAAAGTACATGTCATAAGAGAATACAACATAAGAGTGCAAGAAGTACAACACATTAAGTACCACCGACTTCTTCCTTATAGTTCTAAACATATAAACTATTCAGGTGGTGGTAATTCAAAGTGTCTAATCAGAGTCTTAAGCTGTTGATGGATCTATTGCATCTCGGTTAACATTTAGTCTTGGCGTAGTTTAATTCGATCCAGTCGGGTCACTATGGAGTCGTTAGATGATGAGGGTGTTGGCTGTATCGCGGGTGCTACCTCAAAGGGACTACTAGGAGGAGATAGACTTCCCCTAAGATAGGTGTTTAGGGTTTTGGCTCAAGTGGGGGAGGATAAGTTCTCCTAGGTAATCTAATCCATGTATCATTTCTTACAATGCATCTTAATCTTCTTAATAGATTTCTATAAATGACATTGTATCTATCTAACTTTATTATTTCTTCATTTAGTGGAATAACTATATCATGTGCATGTATCAATCTAGTTATTAAGCTACCATATGGAAGCATCATATCCTTAGTTGAAAGCCTAATTATGTTTTGCCTCAACAGATATCCAAAAAAATAATCACGTCCTATCATGATCCAATACATAGTACCTAGTTCCATTTGGCTAATTTCATCATGATGAAATTGTTGACAAGTAGCATGTGCTCACAGCTTTTAGGAATAATAGATAGATTTGAGTTACCAAAGATGGTACCTAAGACTTCAGAGTAAATAACCCCTATTGATCCAATGTCCCATTGTCTTCTAAAGTAGCAACCACTTTGTTTTTCAGGGATTCCTTTGATATTACAAATTAAACTGTCTGTAATAGCTATATGATGCCCCAAGAGATATGTAGATACCCTATCTTGATCATCTACATGCAACTTATTGTAGAATAATCTAACAAGTCTAAGATAAATGGGTTCACTTATTTGAAGGATAGGTAGGGCATCTAAGTTAGCAAACCATTGTATTGGTTCCAAATCTCTTAAATCTTCTAGATCTATATATTTACCCTTGTGAACATTTCTAAATTCAATGATTGAGAATTTTAGGGCATGTTCATGGGTTCATGGGTATCAAAGAGTATAGAGTCAAATATTTCATCTAATCTCTTCTTTCCTTTGTCCCTTGAGGATCTTCTAGGGGCCATTTGAACTACATGTATTGCAAGTAAAAAGTAAGATCAAAGAATAGATTAAGAGCAAGGTTTTGAGAGTTATCTTTGTTGTGATCTCTTAAAGATGGAGATTGATCCTTAGATTTAAAGAGTATAGAGATTTCTCTTGAGTTCTAAGAAAAGGCAAGGGGGAGAGAGATGGAGAGTGTTTTAGAAGAGTGTGGAAGGGCTTTGGATCGATTCTATCATCAGCCCTAAGTGTTGTTTATATAGGCAGGGTTTCGGGCGATGGAATCACTAACTGAGCGGTTCTACTTCCTGTACATAAAGATTATCGGAGGTTGTCGGATTGCCAGGGATTAACTGAGCTCAGTTCATAGTTACTTTACAATTTATAACTATATACTAAAAGGTTAATTTTAGACTCTTTAACTCTACTATTGCTTTCATGTGTGATTTCAAGTGTGTACCAAATATCGTGAATAGTTTCACAATAGAAACATGATTAAACTTATTTTTATTAAGAGCACAAAATAAAGCATTAATTACTTTTATATTTAAAGAAAAAACCATATTTTCCTAATCACATTCGTTCATTGGTTTCGAAGACTTTTCAATTTCATTCTCAACAATGTGTCATAAATCAAAATCCATAGAATTAAAAAAATATGCATCCTTATTTTTTAATACGTGTAATCCATCCTATTGAACATAGGAGGACATGCAATGGAATGTCTCTCGTTCATGCCAAATGAAGCCATTACTCACTTCGGGGGGGCGGGGACGGGGGGGCGGGAAGGGAGGGGGGAGGACGGAGGGGGGTTGTGAATTAGTGCAAGTGTTGAAAACTTTGGTTTAATAAAACTTTCATTTAAAGTAAAATAAAAAATAAGAAGCATTTCTTGGAATTTGAATACGTGAGCGAATCAAACTTAAGATAAAAAACTTTTGATTAGCTAATAAATACTGAAATTAAATAAAGAGAGAAAAAACTCACAATTTATAGTGGTTCGGCCACAACTTGGCTTATGTCCACTTCTTGAGTCTTTTTCATCAGGGCTCACTGGTGTCCACTACTAATCTTCTTTGGGTGAAGACCAAACCCTTATACTTCTCACTCTCATTTTCATAGGTTTAGGAGAGGAACAGGAGAGGAACCTTACAAGTATTTCACTTACAACTCACAAGGGAGATCTTTATAAGGATTACAACACTTTCTTGCTCACTCCCTTCCCCCCTTTCTTTTTCTTGCACACTTTTAACACACTTTTTTTTTCACAGTTTTCTTGCCCAATTTCTTATGCTCAATGCAAGAAGACTTGGGGTATATATAGATCCCAATTGGCTTCAGAAAATGGAGCCAAAAATTTAAACGTATCTAAAATTTGGGTACGAGCGGTACAATCATTGATGCCGATGGTACTACTACCGAAAGCTGCCAAAAAATAGGGCGACGATGACGGTATAGCCACCAACCTGGGCCGTACGATGGTCGACTAGGGTAGTACAACCATCGCTCACCGATGGTACTACCATCGAGAATCTAGGAAAAGTGTTTTTTTATATTTTTCTATTCCCGACTTATACCTTTAGTTGACCCCTTTCCAAGTCAACCAAATGAGCTCAATCCAAACCCAAACCTGGATTCAGTTTGCCTCACTTGTGTTAATTTGGATTCCTTCCTAACTTAACTCAATTAGGACTCAAACCTAACTACGACTTACTTATGATAATCATACACGACCATCAAGTTCAACAATCGACCTAACCTGTGGCAATCCGGCAACCTCCGATAATCTTTCGTCGAGTCTTACAATTTTCTTCTGGCGATCTCCCGGTATGTTCCTAGTAGTTTCCTGATCCCTTCGGTATACTCCTAGCGAACTCTCGGCGAGCTCCCACCACATCGTTCGAACCTTGCCTGATGCCCAAACTTGATTCTGGCCCAGCATTTGGTTGCAATTCCTTTTCTCCATCGTAGTTAATCCTGCATTACTTTCTCTAATACACATGTTAGATCAATAAACCATCAATTAATTTTATCATCAAAATATGATATTATACAGAATATGTCAGAAGATTGGTCGACGTGTTGGAAGAAGGCTTCATGCCGTGAGTTTGAGCATCGAGCCAGAAGGATCAAATATTACACCAAGGATATTGGATGTTGCAGAGGTCAACATATCGATTGGGTAATACATCACAAAAAAAGAACGATGCGTCGAAGGGTCAAACGAAGCGCCGAATGAACCAATGATATGTCGTACAACATGTGATTCATGCTTTGTAATAATTTGTCTAGATCGAAGTAGTTTAGGGTTCTAGTTGAGTTGGTTTTGAATATAAATCAACTCAATTAAGGAGACATTGGGCCTTAACTGGTGCTAATTTGTACCTATTAGAAAGCCCATTTTAGTGACCCAAAGTCAGACCATGTGGTGGTATCACCTAGAAGACAGTCTGCGAGAAGACACGGTCTCTGAGAAGACAGTCTTCGAGACTATGTCAAGCGGTGGTGCCGCCCAGACTAGGAGGTGGTACTGCCTAGACACAATATGTTAGGATCAATTGATACTAAGAGAAGGGAGGGGTGGTGGGTGGTGGTGGAGGGTGTGAATTAGTGGAAGAGTGAAAGTGCCCGATTTGAAAACCATGCTTATGAAAAAAAAATTCGGAAGCATTCTTGAATTTCATTAGAAATAAATAAGCAAGTGATTTAAGAGAAAGTCATAAAATGATGCATGTATCTTTCTTTAACTAGTTAAGAGTAATTAAGAGCAGTAAACAAGGCAAGAATAGAGAGCTTATAAATTTATAGTGGTTCGGCCTCAACCTGGCCTATGTCCACTCCCCTAGTCCTCTTCTCCGAGGTCCACCGGCATCCACTATCAATCTTCTTTAGGTGAAAACCAAACCCTTATACTTCCTACTCTCCTTTTCACAGGCTTAGGAGAGGAACTTTGCAAATTCACAAGGGAGACTTTACAAGAATTACAACTCTTTTTCTCACTCCTTTGCTTACAATTTTAGCATACTATTTTTCATAGAATTTCTAGCCCAATATCTTATGCTAAATGCAAGAAATCTTGGGGTATTTATAGACCCCAATTGGCTTTCAAAATGAAGCAAAAAATTTAAATATATCCGAAAAAACCAGGTACAAGCGGTATAATCGCCAACATTGATGCTACAACCACTGAAAGCCACCCTTAAAATAGGGCGACGATGGTACAACTATCGACCTGGGTGGTCCAACCACTGCCTGGGTGGTATGACTGTCGCACACCGATGATACAACCATCAAGGATCCCGCAAAAGTACATTTCTCTATACTTTTGCATACTCGACTTATACTTTCAATGACCCCTTCCCAGGTCAACCAAATGAGCTCAACCTGAGCTTAATCTAAAGCTAAAGTGGACCTGGTTTGCCTTACTTGAGTTAATATGGATTCATTTCAAATCTAACTCAAGTAGAACTCAAACATAACCAATGCTAACTATGACTAATCAATTACAACCAATATGACCATCAAGTCCAACAAGACCCTCCTAACTCCCGGTAAGCTTTTCAGCAACCCCCGACGATCTTCCGATGAGTCTCTTGGTCTTCCTTTGGCGAACTCCAAATGCTTTCCTGACAAGCTCCCGATCACCTTTGGTGAGCTCCCTGCGAACTCCCGGCAAGATCCCGATACCTTCGGTGAGCTTCCAGCGAACTCCCGACAAGCTCTCGATACCCTTGACGAGCTTTCGACGAACTCCCAACAAGCTCTCGATACCTTCAGCGAGCTTTCGGTGAGTCTCTCGATGAGTTCCCACTGTATCGTTCGAACCTCGGCCCGATGCCCCGGACTTGAATCTGGTCCAACATCTGATTGTAATATTCTCTTTCTGTTATAGTTAATCTTGCATCAATCATCTCTAAAACATATCTTAGATCAACAACCCATCAATTGATTTCATTATCAAAATCCGAGATTCAACAATCTCCTCCTTTTTTATGATGATAACCAATTGATGATAGGAGTTAACATTAACTCCCCCTAAATCCATGCATAATTCAAATAAGGAAAACTTAAATTCAAGAGAACCAAACACTCTTGAATTCAAGTATCTTATCACCCATTTATCAAATTTAAAAATGATATACCATGAATTTTAGAATCATCAAATTATCAATGATACATGGTATTAATTTCAACCAATCATGAATCATTAAAATTTCAAGGACATTTCAAATTTTTTTAAAAAATCATGCAAAATTTCTTATAACATTAATTTCAACCAACAAATCATGAATCGTTAAATTTTCAAGAATTTCAAAATTTATGCATTAATAAATTTAAAAATTTCCTTTCTTTAATAAGAAATGCTATTTTCTTCCCCTTTATTATATATATATATATATATATATATTATTTTTCATATTTATGTCATCAATACGCTATTTCTCCCCCTTTGTCATCAATAAAAAGAGGTGAAATAATAATCAAATAATTTCATGATATATAAACTCATCATGTGTCAAAATTTTCATATTTTTATAAAGTAAATATTGATTAAATATTTAATACTTCATTGCTCCCCCTTAGTAAAATAGGATAAAAACATAATTTTTTCACGAAAAATTTTCTTCCCTTTTTATAAAAAAGAAAGAAGTAGAAACAATGGGAGGGTGAAATTAATGATCCAAGCATTTAGTGTCCCAAAGATATTAAGTGGGGGAAGGGGGGTACATTAAAAAATATTCATATAAGGTCTATGAATCTAGATAAAGTCTCATCACAAAAAAATCTTGAATCCCCTTCTTATAAATGTCAATTTTAATGAGAATCATTTTGAAGGTGAGTTAAAAAATCTGAGAAATCCAAGAGCTACTCATATATTCATTTTATGTAATCTTCAAACATAAATAGCAAATAATGTATTTTGAATAAGAACCTCAATTTGTAAAGGTCAAGAAATCCAAAAGAAAATATGATAGTATAATTTTTTATTTTTTACATCCATATTCAAATTACAACCATAGGCTTAAAAGAATATGTCATTAAGGATAAAAAATCAAATTGTAAGTATCAAAAGACATGATTTCTTTTAAGAATTATCTTCCCTCTATTTTTTCTTTATAAATAATAAAAGTTAGTCTTAAGGTATTAAATAATCTTAATTCATCCAAGATAAATCTTAAGACACCCAATTCATTTAGATAAATCTTTTTAATAAAATAGAAGAATGATATTGATAAAAATCTCAATTATAATTGTTAAAATCATAAATATCCATTTTATTAAAAAGAGAAAATCATAGATATTAAACATGATTCCTATAAATAATAAGTCAAGTCAAGAAATCAAGGGAATCTTCATGATAAACCAAATCTCATATAATTTTCAACTTATCATAAAATTAGGAAATATTAATTTTGGTGATATGTTATACTGTGAAGGAAGTTATAAATAATCATGTCATGAAGGAAATTAATATCAAATCATGAATACTAGATGACATGACTTATTTTGATAAATCTCTTCTTAGATAACAAAAAAAAAACTTAGGATACCAAATAATAAGAAGGGTCTTCATTTATCAAGTTACATAAGTAAGTTGCAAAAGGAGAAAAAACAAAAGATCTTGATTTGTATATAGGAAACTTCAAGTTGTCAAGAATATGGTTCATAAGAAGATTTTTAAGTTATAGATCCGAAGAGACAAATTATGATTCATTTATATAATTTTCTTTGAACGAACTTGATTTATATAAGGATTTCAAGTTACAATTTCTTAAGATATCAAGATCCTGATTTAAGTTATCAAATCATCAAAATTGAAATATCAGTAAAGTTGAATAGATTAATCAATTTCTTTAAAAATCATTTGAAAAATATATCCAAAACCATCATCAAAATTGCTTTTCGAAAAATTTCAATGAAGGCAACATAGATTATTTTTCAAAAAAAGAGAGTCAGATTCTCTAATTCATTTTTGTAGTTTAAGAGATTTAACAATAATAGTATCATTTTATCTCTTGTTGAAGGGTTGCTAGGATAAAATATTTTCAAGAAGAATTATTCTCCTTTTTAGTTGTTTAATGTGATTTGTTTCAAGAATGCTTTTTAAATCAACAAATTATCATTTAAGATCAAAAACCAAATTTCATTTCAAAAGGAATCAACAAGATCATTAATACAACACATTAAAATAATAAAATGTCTTCAGCCAAAAAATCTAATTCATTTTAATTCCAATGATTTTTCTTTCTTAAGTGAGTCTAACTCTTTAGACTTAGTGAAAAGAGTTATCATGCAAACTTCATTCTCATTTCAAAAGTATCTTTCTTTAAAAACTTAAAAATGAAGCATAATTTTTTTCTTTTTTTATATATTTTATTCTATGCTCAAATTCAATAATAATCTATCATTTAACAACACACATTCAATCTCAACATACAACTATTCAACCATTTAAATCAATCATTCAACAATGATATTTATAAGCTAACTTAGTTAAAAATTCCATAATATTTAAGTTATTCAATAATAGCCTTTGCATTTAAATTAACAAATATCCAAGCCAATGATTCGAATCTATCATTCAATCATTCTCAAAATCTCATTTTCATAAATTTTAATATAAATAATTTTTTATTAACAATAACTAAGGTTCTTTAGTTCTAGGTTGAGATTAGTTGTATAATCATGAACTATTTTTAATAAAAGATTTATTATAGTCGAAACAAAGATATTCAATTAATTTTTCTTCATTTTTATCATTTTGGCTAGAGAGCTTGATAAGTGAGTTGGATCTCAAGTCATATGGCTTGAGCATCCACTATCAAGATATCATTCTTTTTTGCTCATAACCTTGTTAGGAGATAAATTTATAATATGGGGAGTTTTGGTTTAGGTACTTATTTGAGTTTGGGTCCTTTATGAAAGATTATTCTCATTTTCTTTAATAGCTTGGGTTGTTTATGGTTTCTTTAAGAACCTAACATAATTTATGTGGACTATATTTTCTAAACGAACACCTATAGGCAAAGTGTCCACATTTACCATAAAAAAAATTATATCTATTTTCGGACAAAGCATGTAATATTGATCTTCTAATAAAGGTAGTTGGCTTTTGATGAGCATCGCTTATAATGTCAATACCTTCCTTATTAACATGACTCTTATCAACCTGAATCATGTTTAGAGATTTATTGTCTATCTTAAACCTTTTTAAAGTTTGTTGTTGTATGTTATTTTCTTATTTAATTACCTCTAGTGACTCACACTTAGAACAAGAAAGACATGATGTTGATGCATCATTCAAAGTGTCATGTTTAGTGCATGAATTATGTGATGGTGCTACTTTATGTATTTCATCAAGTTTACTAACTAATGATGCATGCTCCTTTTTAAGTAGATTATAGGATATGCTAATCTTTCTAAAATCATCATAAAGCTCATGAAAAGAACTTAATAACTCATTAAAAGTAAAAGAACTTTCAGGTGGGTTACTTACATCATCATGGTTGGCCACGAGTGCGAGATTTTTCACTTCTTCTTGATTGTGCTCTTCATTTTCAGAGTGCCTTGGCTTCTTGCGTTCATAGCAAGAGGTTTTATCCATTTTAAGTTCATTTTTATGATTTTTGTTTATTAATTTATCTAGTTCATTTGTTAAAGGTTTAAAGTTCTCATCACTCGAGATTTCGCTCGAGGAGTCATATGTTCCTTTAAGTTCAAATTCCTCCATGTTCTTGGGTTCTCAATGTCAAATCCTTCATGTTCTTTGGAAGGTACTCTTCTTGTTCATTTTTGTAAGTCATTTCATTCATTTAATTTAAGTGTGCTTTTATGTATCATTTGTAATGTATGCCAAATCTCAAAAGTCGAATCATAAGAAGAAATCCGATCAAATTCATTCTTATCAAGTGCATAAAATAAAGTATTCATTGCTTTTGCATTTAATGAAAAAGCTTTTTTTTTAAATCATTCTACTCGTTCATAGGTTTAGAAGAATTTTTAAATTTGTTCTCAACGATGTGCCATAAATCAAAATCTATGGAAATAAAAAAATATGTATTCTAGTTTTCCAATATATGTAATTCGTCATATTGAACATAAGAGGACGTACAATATAGAATGTCCCTCGTTCATGCCAAACAAAGTCATTTACTCACTTGGGTTTTTAGTCCAATGAGTAGCACGTGACTCTGATACCAATTGTTAGGATCAATTGGCACTAAGGAGGGGCCATGGGTAAGGGGGTGAGAGAGGGGGGGCGGGGGGGGGGGGGGGGGGGGGAGGGGGAGGGGGTATGGTGTGGCAAAGGGGGTGAATTAGTGCAAGAGTAAAAGTGCCCGATTTGAAAATCTTACTTACAAAAAAGAAAATAAAAAACGTTTCTTGAATTTCGTTAGAAATGAATAACCAAACAATTTAAGTGAAAGTCATAAAATGATGCATGTATCTTTCTTTAAACTAGTTAAGGGCAATTAAGAGCAATAAACAAGGCAAGAATAGATAGCTTATAAATTTATAGTGGTTCAGTCTCAACCTGGCCTACGTCCACTATCTGAGTCCTCTTCTTCGAGGTCCACCGACATCCACTATCAATTTTCTTTAGGTGAAAACCAAACAAACCCTTACACTTCTCACTCATATTTTCACAAGCTCAGGAAAGGAACTTTACAAACTCACAAGGGAGACATTACAAGAATTACAACTCTTTTTCTCACTCTCTTGTCCCCTTTTTTTTTCTTACAATTTTAGCACACTATTTTTCATATAATTTCTAGCCCAATATCTTGTACTAAATGCAAGAAATCTTGGGGTAGTTAATGGAGCAAAAAATTCAATTGTATCCGAAAAAACCAGGTACGGGTGATACAACCGCCAGCGCTAATGGTACAACCGCCAAAAGCCACCCTGAAAATAGGGGCGGCGGTGGCATAACCGCCAACTTGGGTGCTCCAACCGCCGTTTGGGTGGTACAACTATCGCCCACCAGTGGTACAACCATCGAGAATCCCGTAAAAGTACCTTTCTCCATACTTTTGCATACCTGACTTGTACCTTTAGTTGATCCCTTCCTAGGTCAACCAAATGAGCTCAATCTGAGCTCAATCCAAACCCAAAGCGGACTCGGTTTGCCCACTTGAGTTAATTTGAATTCCTTCCAAATCTAACTCAAGTAGGACTCACACTTAACCGATGCTAACTATGACTAATCAATTACAACCAATGTGACCATCAAGTCCAACAAGACCCTCTTAACTCCTAGCAAGCTTTTCGGCAACCCCCGATGATCTTCTAGTGAGTCTCTTGGTTCTCTTCTAGCCAACTCCCGATGCCTTCCTAGCAAGCTCTCGATCACCTTTAGCAAGCTCCTGGTGAACTCTTGACAAGCTCCTGATACCTTCGACGAGTTTTCGACGAACTCCCGGTAAGCTCTCGATACGTCAGACGAACTCCCAACAAGTTCATAATACTTTCGGCGAGCTTCCGACAAGTCTCTTTGCGAGTTCCCACTGCATCATTCGACCACTGGCCGATGCCCCGGACTTGACTCTAGTCCAACATCTTATTGTACTTGACTCCAGTCTAACACACATATTAAACCAATAACCCATCAATTTATTTCATTATCAAAATTCGAGATTCAACACAGCCACCCTAGACTGTGTTAGGTGATGGTACTGCCTAGGCTAGTGGTACTATCGCTAGTGCCTAGTGTTTGAGGTTGTCGCGGGGGGGGGGGGGGGGGGGGGGGGGGGGGGGAGGGTAGCAGTACCGCCCATTAATGGTGATGGTACAACCAAGACCTCAAAAACCACGATAATTTATATTTCGGCTCTATTTTTAAAGCCATTTGGGGCCTATAAATATCCCTCTCAATCTTGCTTAAGGAAGTAAGAATAGAGATAAAAAAACTTATGATTCTAAGTGTGGAAACATTGTTGTAATCTTGAGAGTTCCCCTCCTTTTGAAAGTTTAGAGTTTATTTTAAGGGAAAGTTTAGAGTTTATTTTAAGGGAGGGTTGAGCATTGTAAATGTTGTCTCCTAAAATTGTGAAAAGGAGAAGGGGTTATAAAAGGATATTTGATATTCACCCATTGAAGAAAGATCATTAGTGGACGCTGGTGGCCTCGATGGAAGTGGAATCGGGAGTGGACATAGGTCACGTAGACCAAACCACTATAAAATTGGTGTGCCTTCTCTTCTTTGTTGTTTACTTTGCAAATTGCTTTACTTGCTCATTATAGTCCTAATAACGTTTTAAAGTTTAAACACTTCGATATAAGCTTTATCAAATGAATTTTCAAATCGGTGAAAGGTTTTCAAAAACACTAATCCCCCCCCCCCCCCCCTCTTAGTGCCGATTCGATCCTAACACACCCAAGTGTGAAAATATACCCCACTCAAAGATTGTGTCAAGCGATGGTACCGCCCAGGCTAGCAGTACCACCACTAGTGCCCAGTGTTAGAGGCTATCAAGGGTATCACCCATTAATAGCGGTGGTACTGCCAACAACTTGGAAATCTTGAGAATTTGAATTTTGACTCCATTTTTTAAGCCATTTGGTGCCTATAAATACCCCACTCAATCTTACTTGAGGAAGTAAGAATAGAGATAAAAAATTTGTGATTTTAAGTGTGGAAACATAATTGTAATCTTGAGAGTTCCCTCCTTTTGAAAGTTTAGAGTTCATTCTAAGGGAGGGTTGAGATTTGTAAAGGTTGTTTCCTAAACCTATGAAAAGAAGAAAGGGTTGTAAAAATGTAGTTGATCTTCACCAATTGAAGGAAGATCATTAGTAGACATCGGTGGCCTCGATAAAAGAGGAATTAGTAGTAGATGTAGGTCATACGGAACGAACCATTATAAAATCGGTGTGGCTTCTCTTCTTTTCTATTTACTAATTTTGTAAATTACTTTACTTGCTTATTACAGTCCTAAGAATGGTTTCAAGTTTAAACACTCTTCTGATACAAGCTTTATCGAATGAATTTTTAAACGATGAAAGCTTTTAAAAAGCACTAATTCACTCCCCCCCTTACGATCCTAACAATTGGTATTAGTGCTACATTTTCCTCAATTGGTTTAAAACTCAAGAAAGACTAAATGACTTTTTCGATAATCAAGAGGGTCTATCTATCACTCAGCATCCTATGTTCAATGGGACAGACTACACGTATTGGAAAACTTGAATTATAATTTTCTTGCTTTCTATAGATTTTGATTTATGGCATTTGTCGAAAACGGATTTGAAAAGTCTTCCAACCAATGAACGAATGGAATGATTTGGAAAAGAAGATCTTCTCTTTGAATGCTAAAGTAATGAGCACTTTATTTTATGCTATTGATAAAATGAATTTAATCGGATTTCTATATGTGAAACTACACATGAAATTTAGCACATACTCAAAGTCACACACACTTGTAAAGTCAAAGAGTCAAAAATTAATCTTTTGGTACATAGCTATGAGTTGTTTCAATTAAAACCAAGTGAGATAATTGAGACATGTACACCCATTTTATAGATGTCGTTAACGGTTTAAAAGCGCTTGGTAAAAGTTTTTCTAATTTTAAACTTGTTAACAAAATACTAATATCCCTTCAAAAAAGTTGGGATACTAAAGTAACAGCAATACAAGAGCAAAGGACCTTCTATAGCCTACCTGCCTTAGAGGGAACAAGTGGCATCTAGGTTGGCTCTATAGCCGACATAAGTAGGGGAAAACCCTAACCTACCAACCCAATAAGGGAGGCGACGACCACTAAGCCATAACCATACTCCTTTATAAGATAGGAGTGACTTTATTATAATCTAATAGGGTTTTATTGACTACTTCTAGGGAGATTAGGACTCAACCCTGCTGGAGACCTATCAAACCCGTCCTCTTAAAATCAGTCTTGTCCTCAAGGCTGAAGTTACATGAACTCAGAGAACCGGGTCTTCAGCTCCTCATCAGCTTGGGTGTCAGTTGGAAGAACTTGAGCTGAGTCGTCGTCTTTAAATTTTCATTTGAGGTGGGATACTTAGAGGATCAACTATAATTTTGATCTAGTGCACGGATTTGATCTCCAAGTTAGGGCCCCAATATGATCCCCAATTTTACAAAGCCCAAAGAAATAGAAAGACCACTTTCTTGAGGCTTGAATTTTATACTGGTGGAGTTGGAGATGAAGGGGGACTTGATCTTTCTCAAGAAACTTTCTTCTGCTCCGGCATTTATCAAGGGAAAGTTTCTTCCTTTCGTGGGCTACCACGTGGTTGCTCTGTAATAGTAGTCGTGCCTTCTTTTGGAATGAGGGTTGTCCTTTGATAAAATCTCTAGTGGTGTGAGCCCGATCTGAGTCTGCGGTGGGTAGGAGTGGTAATTTTTCGGAGCCTATTTTCACTTCTTCGTGTCGTTGACTATCTTGTATGAGGATGATGCTGACCCCCACTTTGGATGTGTCTCCTCTAATAATGAACATCTGGACATGATTTGGTATGGACGACATCGTGGTCGTGAGGGCTATAGTTCCACTCGACCAAGGTGGTGCATCTTTCTTTATAATGAGAGGGATAATGTTCATGCTTTGTTAAGTCCTACGAATGATCCTTCCCCTTTTCTGATTTCGCTATTGGAGGGGCTCAATTTTCTCGCAGTCTTGGGCCGTAGATCGGAAGTCATCATCAAGGAAGTCTTTAAGCATCATGGTCCGATTCTAGGGAAAGTTGTGGAAGTCACCTGAGATCTGGAAGTGCTGCATCAGCAACCATGGTGAGTTTGACAGGATGTAACACTTTAGAAGTAGCATATCTCCGGGGAAAAGGATGTAGAGACATGTCGTAGTGGGAAATAAGCATGGCTGAACAATCTGTGTCTCTATCATCTCTTGGACGATCCTTTTATCTTCGACCTTCTGAGGTTGTATGAAGCAATCTGGTCGAGCAACAACTGATAGAAGTTTCGGCCTATTCAGCATAGGGGGGTCGGCTAGCTTCAGAGGAGGTAGTCGGCTCAGTTGGGTGGAGACGCCCAAAAATTTAGTAAGTTATGGGAGGGGTTTTTTTATCTTCAATCTCATGAAACTCTTGAATTTGAATAGGGAAACCACTAGATTCTTCTTTCAGTACCCCCTCTAAGTGTGGTGTTGTGGTTGTCATTGCTGGGCTCCCTCGTAGAGTCACTTGCTTTCCTTTTCTGAAAAATTTCATGGTTAGCTTCAAAAAATTCTAGAAAATATCTCCAATCGTGGACAACCAATCAATGGCAAGCACTATATCAAAACTATTAAGAGGGAGGAGGAAAAAATCAGCAACTACATCTTGTTCCTGTAGGATCAGTTTTACCCGTGGGCACTTCTGGTTGCACTTCAGAATTTGATCGTTAGCTACCTTGACTTCGAACCCGTTGTAATCTTCTTTTTGGAGCATTAAGTGGGCAGCAACCTTACTACTCATGAAGTTGTGTGTGCTCCCGGCGTCGATGAGGATGATGACGGATTGTGGCCCGAGAAACCCTTCGATCTTCAATTTTTACAGGTTGGTGTAGCTGGTTAAGGTAGGGACCGTGCCGGTGGCCGGTCGTGGTGTATCCTTCTCCTTGGGCTTGAGAGTCATATCTTCAAGGTTGGGTTCTTCCGTGGGCGCAATCATTGGCGGTGTCTCCTTTTTTACATTTGTGTTCTAAGCTCGACAGTTTATCACAACACCCATATAGGCCCTTTGTCGATCCATCATGAAGGTCTTCTCTTATTAATTTCTGTGGCTGAGGGGGTCAGCTGATAGTAGGAGGAGGTGAAAGCTTTGGTGTCGCTGGTTGGGGAGCAACTCTAGTCTTCCGAGCTTCATAGTTCAATCGCTCTTCTTAATGTCATGCAAAGGAGATGGCTGCCTTAAATGTGTACGGCTGTCGCGCTTTAACTTCTTCCTGAATCTTCAACTTCAAGCCCTCAATAAAAGTCCTCAATATTTATTTCTCAGACCAATTCTCAGTTTGGTTAGATAAATGCTTAAACCTTGTTTGGTATTCTTGTATTGTAGAGGTTTGATGAATCTTTACCAATTGTCCGTCAATGTTGTTGAAATCGGTTGGTCCGAAGCGATTTAGTAGTCATTCCTTGAATCGCTGCTAAGAGAGTCCTCCATGGGTGTGCTTAAACCAAATAAACCACTGAATAGCATCTCCCTCAAGGTAGATGGTAGCAATCTCCACCCATGTGGCGTCGATGGTTCGGTAGAACCAAAAATAGCATTCCGCGTGCGAGATCCACCCGATCGGGTCTCCTTCTTCCCATTTAGGGAAGTCAACCTTCATGCATGGATTATTGAGATAAGAGGTGATGTGGCCATGTTCTTGAGGATTGTCTCGCCAATCTGAAGTTTCTCCGTGTTGTGATTTCCTCGGGCTCGACAGTCAGCTAATGCTGAATTCGGTGAAAAGGGATCACATCTTCTCTTCCATGCAGTTTAAAAAGGCTTCAAGCTTTGCATCGATAGTCTCCTCTGATGCCATAGTATACGCCTCTAGATCTGTAATATTAAGATTTTTTTTTTTTGTCGGGTTAGTGTCATGGGAATTTTGGAGAAGGGGGTGGCCGGTTGGAAGGTGAATTGGTTTGGATAGGAATAGGTTGATTTGGGGCTACAGTTTTGTGGAGTTTAGGCTGTGGATTGGTGTGGTTTTAGAGCTGTGATAGTAGTAGATGAAGGTTAGAAAAATAAATTTTAGATCTGGGATAGATGGCAGCAACGGTAGGTGTCTCGGTAAGGAAAGTTGGCTAAAAAGGTAAGTGGATCAATAAGGAAGTAGGCTGATTTGGGTGGCTGATTTGAGGGGCTGTTTCGATTCGATTTAGGGTAATATTTGGAAGGGTTTTTAGTGAGGATGGTAGGGTTTGGAGATGAGAAAAAGAGAGTCGGAAATCCCACAAAAAAATAGTACTCAAATCTAATAGAATTTGATGAAAAGAAGTGCTGCGATGTGCTGTCCTGCTGAACTGGTTTTTACATCGAAGAAACGATGACTTCTCAACGTAAATTCCAGAGGAAAGTTTAAGGAAATTATATAGAAACCCTTGGTTTAGATGTCATCAATACCAGTCGAAACTTTGATGAAATTTTGGCAGCATAACAGTAGAGAAATAGGGCAAAAGATGCAAGGCAGATTCCTTGGTTGTAAAATTCCAAAACTGCGTGATGGTGAAAGATCGTACAAGAAAACTGGTTCTAGAAGGATGTTTTTCATGAAATAAAATCCAGATGAAAGCCAACTTGATCTTAAGAATTGTGTAAAAACTTTGGCCAGAAAGGATGAACAAACGTTTGGTTTCAAGTAGCAACAATCGGCTAAAAATTTCTGCAGCGTTTCACCTTCGCAACGATGATTACGTTTACGACGGTAAAAAATTGCAGCAATGAAACTTTGGAAAACTTGTCCCATGTATAATATGAAGGATCTTGCAGTATTGAAGAGACGTGGGTTATAAAAATATACTAGAATTCTAGATCAAATGCATGAGGCAGCGGTAGACTGATTTGATCTGCTGCTGGGGTGGAAGGTGGAGGCGCGTGTCATAGCAATTATGGGAATTGCTTGGGAAGGTGGAGGCATGAATGACAGCTACAGGGGTAGCAAGATCACTGCTCTGATACCAGATGATAGAACCCCAGAAGAAGCTCTATAGATTTTGATCCTTGAGGGGGATCAACCCTTGGAACGCTGTAGGGGTTCCTCCCTCCCAGACACAGCACAAGGCTGAATTAAAATTGTAGATTGCTTGATAAAAAGAGGTGGAGGCTATATGCTTATATAGGGCTTCAAACCCTAACCCTAGGGGGTACTTGCCTAACTAAAATTATCCTTTTACCCCTTCTATAGCCTACCTGCCTTAGGGGGAACAGGTGGCTAGGTTGGCTCTATAGCAGACCTAAGCAGGGGGAAACCCTAACCTACTAACCCAGTAAGGGGGGGCGGCGGCCACTAAGCCTTAAGGGCTAATTTTAAGCCCTAGCCATACTCCTTTATAAGATAAGAGTGGCTTTATTATATTCTAATAGGGTTTTATTGACTACTTCTAGGGAGATTAGGACTCAACCCTACTAGCGTCCTATAAAAAATTCATAAAAATAAAAACAAACTTAGAAATAATAAAATAACTTGCTATGAACGCAATCGGTCAGGACACTTTAAAGGTGAATATCCTCAATAAGAGAAGAAGAAAGTGCTCAAAGCAACCTGGGATGACTCAAGTGCATCTGAAGACGAGGAGCCAACCAACAAGGAAGAAGTTACAAATTATACATTAATGGCATTTGACAACGATATATGTAACTCAAACGAATCTTCCTTATCTTACGATGAATTATTCAATGCATTTAATGACTTGTTTGATGATTTTAAATTAGTTAGTAAAAGGTATAAATTGTTCAAAAAGGATCATGCTTCTCTTGTTAGTGAATTTGAAAAATTAAAAAATGAGTATGAATTTTGTATGTTAGCTCCTTGCACTAAGTGTGGAGAGTTAGATACACTTAAGAAAGAAAATATTTTACTATAAAAAAATATTAGAAAATTTTAAAATAGATAACAAATTCTTAAACATGATCCTTGCTAATAAGGGTCATGTTCATAGAAATAAAGGAATTAACGTTATGAGTAACACTCAACAAAAGATAACTATCTTCATTAAAAGATTCACATTACATGTTTCATCTAAAATAAATATAGTTTTGTGGTGAATTTAAACATTATGCATATATATGTTTATTTAAAAGGCATAGTCCACACAAATCAATTTGGGTTCATAAAGGAACCATGAATAATTTAATATCAATAATTAAGATAGGTAGATCTATTTGTGAGGAATCCCAAGTTAAATGGGTACCTAAAATAAAATCCCCTTTCTTGTAGAGTGTTAGGACGCTAGCTAAGACGGGTCCTGGTCGATTGAGTCGAGTCCTTAGATTAGGCCTTGTTGGCCAGCTTAGACCTGATATTAGGTCGACTAGGAGGAGATTTGAGTCCATTGTAATAAATCAGCCCAAATTCTAGTAGGGTTAAGATTCAGCTAAACTGGAGTCGGGTTAGGAATCAGAGTTGGGTTCGGGTCGGAGTCAACTAAGTCAAGCTTGTAATCAATCTAATGGTAGCCCACCTTGATAAGAGAAAGTCGGTTAGGTTGAGAGGAGGCAGCTAGGGTTAGAGAGAGGAGTTTCACTTAGATAAGACTTTCTCTAGGGTTGGTTAAGAGTTAGATTAGGAGTTGGAGTCTTGGTTGAGTTAGTTGAAGTAGAAGAGGTTTAGTAAAGTAGGAGTTCTATTATGATTAGGGTTTTGAGACCCTATATAAATACTTGTAGCTACAACCTTTACATCATGAATAAAATCAATATTTCTTTAACAATTGTGCCAAATAACTTGGAGGAGGGAACCCCTACAGAGTTCCAAGAGGCCGATCCCCTATAGAGATCAAACCCCAAGCTTAGAATCTGCAAGGGTTCTAACACTTGGTATCAGAGTAGCAATCTTGGTGCCTCACTACCCTTCCATAACCACCCATCATCTTTATCTAGCCGCCCAAGCAATTCCCATAATTGCCAAAGATCGTCGCCAAACTCTACCGTCATCACCACTACCACAGATCCCCTTGTAAATTACATCAGGTTATGGTAATATACTTACTCCTACTACAATTTAGTTGTCTTCCTCTTTTATGCTGCACAAACTTATCATCGTAAAGTTGCCATCTTTACGATAAAAGTTTCGCGCGGTAGATTTCAGTCACATACTACTGCCCTTGATCTTACTGCCATTATTTTGCTGCCCTATCTTCTAAGAGTTTTTTATAATGGCTTTGGCACTTTTTGTCAGTGGATTTCCTTTGGGTTTTATGAAAAAATTATTGATACAAACTGTTGATCTTACGTCCAATATGCTAAACTTTAGATGTAAAATCTGCCACAGCACCTTCTTGAACTCTTTGATCTTGCCAAATTTTTTATCGTCATATTCTCTCACAAATTTTTTGATAGCATTACCTTTTCCTTACTAGTGGATTCCCATTGAGTTTTACTCGAATCCTTATTATAAGCTGCTAAAAATTTTACGTCTATACTGTCAAAATTTTTGACGAAAAATTGTACCGCTATACCTTTTGCCGTTCTTCTTCTTGTCAACCACCAGATCCTACATAATTTGCTGCCACCAACCATATCATCTTTAAGGCACCCATCTAGTTTTAAGATGTAACTATCATAATTTTTTTTCAATTTTTACAGTTGGCCCAAACAGCAGCGTAAAGCTGCAGCCAAAATAGCTACCTTCTACTTTACTGTCATGTTTTTACCAAAAACTGTATACCATATTTTATTCTCATATTCTCTTCAATACTTTGCATTGATCTAGCCTTAATTATCATATATTTCTTATTGACAAAACCATCCCAAACCCTTGGCATAATGATGGAATTCTTTTGTCGTAAAACTGTTGTTCCTTGATGAAGAATCCTGTAGCATTACCCTTCGGCATAGCTTGCTGCACCAACACCTAAACCTTGCCAAACCGGTTGCTACCTCCAACAGCAACCCTAAACCGCCCTTCCCAACCTTAAACCACTGCCATCGAAATCCTTTCTAGCCTCGACCATACCCGCAAACCGCAGCACCAACAACCACAAGCTATCAACCCTAAACTACAACCTTGATCTATCACCCTTTTGGCCACCAATCCCTACTAAATCGGTTGCTGCCATCATCAAAAACCCTAAGCCACCCCACTAACCCTAAACCTCTGTCACCAAATCCCCCTTACAACCTCTACAACAGCCCAAAACAACAACATCAATAGCTCCCCCTTTAATGAAAAAAATTCTGCTACACTACCTTCAGTACTATTTGGTGCATCCACACCCGATCCCTACCAAATCCATTATTGTCATCAATAGCAATCCTAAACTATCCCTCTAACCTTAACCCTCAGCCATCATACCCCCTATACGACCCCTACAGTAGCTCCAAATCACAGCCCCAACAGCAACCAAAAATAGCAACCTATCAGCCCTAAACCGTAGCCATCTACCTTGATCCACCGCCTTTTTCAACCACCAATCCACCCAACCTATTCCTATCATTGACCCAATAGCAAGAGAATGATCTTGACACCACAGATCTAGGTCTTACGCCATGGCATCCGAAGATTTGAACGGTGCCAAGTTGGAGGCCTTTGAGATGCGCATGGATGACATACTACATGCTCTCTTTGTAGAATTTAGATTGGGACGATCATCGAGCCCGACAAAATCGTAACAAGGTGAAAGTTCAGATTACAAAGAGAGACCTCCTGAGAAGGAAGAACAAGTCATTGATTTGACATAGCCACGCATGAGGGTGGACTTCCCTCGATGGTAAGAAGGAGACGTAATACAATGGTACAATTGGCTTGAGCACACCAAAGAGTCCCGATGTGGAGACAATTCAAGAGCAGGCTGGTGATCCACTTTGGACCGTCCGAGTACGAGAATTTCGACGGTCAACTCGCAAAGATCCGACAAACCTCCATAATCCAAGAATACCAGATCAGGTTTGAAAGATTATCTAACCAAGCTCATGATTAGTCTAAAAAGTAATTAATAGGGATATTCATCAAAGGACTAAAGCCATAAATAAGAGGAGAAGCAAAAGCACGATAGCCCTACACCTTGATGACTGCAATCTCCTTTGTGAATCCAAGAAGAGTGACTCAATTAAGATGCTCAGAGCATGAGAACCACATCACAACCAGTAGCATATAAACCTCCAATACCATCCACTTCCAACCGTCCCCCTCAACCGAAGAAATTAATAAGAGAACAGCTTCATGACAAATCGGCAAAGGACCTCCTATGTAGGTATTACAATAAACTATGGAGCCAAGACCACCATTGTAAAAAGGAGAGACCTTTGATGATTGAACCCACTAAAGAACCCAAACTCAAAGATGTAGCTCTCGAGTCCAAGGAGAAAGATACGGTGGAAAAATCGCAACTGGCCACCCGTACCTTTTATGCTTCATCTGGCTACGTGAACTCGCAGATAATGAACATTGATGGCCTCATCAAGCATTAGCCCATCACTATCCTCACCGACACCAGGAGCCCCAACAACCTTATGAATGGTAAAGGAAAACATGTGACCTTAAGCGAGAAATGAGAGAGCAAAGAAAAGACGGTCTCGACACAGCGCTTAAAGAAGCTTGCTGAAATTTTAGGCACCTTCGCCGAACCAAGCCGACTTCTTCCTACCAGACTTCATGACCTCCGTATGTTAATCTTACAAGAGGAACCACCAGCACATATTTGACTATATTGCTGAACCAACTATGGCTTATGATGTAGCACTCATAGATCTCGAGCTACTTCCACTACCTTCGTTCCATTGCCGATGACCGCAAGAAGATCAGGTTCCTCCGGCGATAGGACCAGCATGGAATCTATGACTGGATGAAGATCAAAATTCTAAAGGAACAAGAGGAAGGCATCCACACGTCCACCATCTATAGGGCCCTCACAGCCACAATGCCATCTATATTGGTCCTAGCATTACTAGATTGTGGTGAGGTGTTCAAAATTAGAGCAGACATAACAGGAGTTGAGATTGATACCATCTTATTGCAAGTTGGCCGACCCCTAATCCGCACCGAGGCTCACCCTACACTTCAGACAAGACTTCTAATCTACAAGGGGATACTAATTGCTACTAAAGTTTATCATGAAATAAGGCAGTAGCATGAAGGAGAAATGAAAATGAGCCCGGGAACATCACATCAATTTATGGGTTATTGATGTAACAAGGTTATTAGAATTGATTGATGCATGATTAACTACGATAGAGAGAATATTACAATCAAAGGTTTGGCTAAAGTCAAGTCCAGGCATTGGGCCAGAGTGAGGATGATGCGGTTGGGAACTCGCCTGGAGTGCATTGGGAGCTCACCGAGGGTATCAGAGTTTGCTAGGATGGCATAAAGGAGTTCACCGAAGGAAGACCGAGATTCATTGGAAGATTATCAGGGGTAGCCGAAAAGCTTATCGAGAGTTGGGAAAGTCTTAAAGTGGATTTGTTGGCCATGTTGATTTTAATTAATAATGTTGTTGTTAGCATCATTAAGGTTTAACTATGATGGAGAAAAGGAGTTACAACTAGATGATGGACCAAGATCAAGTTTGGGCATCGGGTCAAGATTCGGACAATGCAGTGGGAGCTCGCTAAGAGTTCGCTAGGAATTCGCCGAAGGAATTGGAAAGCTCGCTGGGAACACGTCGGGAGATCACAGGAGGAAGACCGTAAGACTCGATGTAAGATTGCCGGAGGCTATTGGATTAACGGGAGTTAGGTCATTGTTTAGCTTGATGATCCTTATGGTTGTAATTGAGTCATAGTTAGACTTAGTCCTAATTGGGTTTGATTTGGAAGAAATCCAAATCAACTCAATGTGAAGCAATCGAGTCCACATTTGAGATGGATTAAGCTCAGGTTGAGCTTAATTAGTTGACCTAAAAATTTGTCAATAGGAGGTACAAGTCAAGATTGAAAAGTGAAGGGAATCACTTTTTTGGAAATCCTAGAGGTTGTACCACAGGTGAACGGCGATCGTACTGCCATCGTCTAGGAAATCGAGTAGTGGGTGATGGTTGGACCACCTAGGCCAGCGGTTGGACCGCCTAGGCCAGCAATTATACCGCCCGTACCCTATTTTCAAAGTGGCTTTCGACGGCAGCGCTGCTGGCACCGGCGGTTGAACCGCCTATACCCGGTTTTTCCGGGTGTGTTTGAATTTTGTCTCCATTCTTCAGAAGCCAAATGGGGTCTATAAATATTTTAAGTTTTCTTATATTTAACACAAGAATTCAGACAAGTCATTAGGCAAATATTTGTGAAAAGAAGTGTATGCTAAAAGGGTATAAGAACAAGAAAAGGGGAAAGGGAGTGAGCCAAGAGTTGTAATTCTTGTAAAAGGTCTCCCTTGTAATATACAAAGGTTGTAAGGGTTTGGTCTTCACCCAAAGAAGATCGGTAGTGGATACCGGTGGGCCTCGACAAAGAGGACTCAGAAGTAAACGTAGGCCAAGATTGAGACCGAACCACTATAAATTATGAGTGCTCTTTACTTGTCTTATTTGCTACTTTCAATTATTTTTAATTAGAAAGGCAAGAGCATCATCTTTTAATTGTGTTTTAAATCATTTATTTATTCACCTTCAAGTCTAAGAAACCCTTCTAATTCTAGTTTTATTTACACAAAAAATTTTCTTTAAAATATAATTTTACACTTGTACTAATTCACCCTCCCCCCGTGCCAATTGATCTTAACAATTGGTATCAGAGCAAGGTTTTACTCATTGGACTAACACCCACTTGAGTAAATGGTTTTGTTTGGCATGAATGAGGGTCAATGCATCACAAGTCCTATGTTCAATGGAACGGACTATATATTTTAAAAAATTCGAATGTGTATCTTTTTTTACTTTAATAGATCTTGATTTGTGGTGTATTATTAAAAAAGATTTTCAGAATTCATCCAATCCAATAAATGATTGGAATAATCATGAAAAATAAATATTTTTGTTGAATACAAAGGCTTATAAATGCCTTATATTGTGCACTTGGTAAAAATAAATTTTATCGGGTTTCTTGTATTGATTCTGCTTTTGATATATGACATAAATTAGAAATCACATATGAAAGCACAATTAAATTAAGTGAATCATTAAATGAAATGATAAATAATAATAAACTTAAAGAACACCTTCCAAAGAATATGAAGGATTGTGAATTGAGAATAACATATGACTCCTTGAGTGAAACCTCGAGTGATGAGTCCCTTAAACTTGAACTCTTGACAAAAGAATCAGACAAATTAATGAATATGAACTATAAAAATGATCTTAAGATGGACAAAACATCTTGCTATGAACACAATAAGCCAAGATGCTCTAAAGAAGAATATCAAAGCAAGAAAGTAATCAACTACGCTTTAATGGCCATCCAAGACAAGGTTAGTGAATGTTCAAGTATTACTTTTTTGAATTATTAAATATATTTTATGAATTGTTTGATGAATTTAGAAAAAATTAGTACATCTTATAAGTTGCTTAAAAATGAACATGATTTGTTAGTTAGTAGATTTGATCAAATGCATGATATATTATCATTACATAATCTTTGCTCTAAATATAAAATGCTAGATGATGTTAAAGAGAAAAATATCATGCTTAAACAAATGTTAGAAAACTTTGAAATAGGGAATAAATCCCTTAATATGATCCTTGCTCATAAGAGTCATGTTAATATAAGAAAAGGTATAGGCTTTGTTGGTGACACTCAACAAAAGTCATCCATTTTTGTTAAAGGATCTATCTTAAATTTACCATCAAAATTTAAATATAATTTTTATGAAAAATTAGAACATAAAGCCAACAAATGTTTATTTAGAAATTATAGTCCTCACAAATTAGTTTGGGTTCCTAAAGGAACCATAAACAACCTAAAACCATTAGAGAAAATGGGAAGAACATTTTATGAGGGACCCAAACTCAAATGAGTACCAAAACCTAGACCCCTCATACTATAAATTTGTCCCTTAACAAGGCTAGAAGTAATTAATAATATTTTGAAAGTAGATGCAAGGCATATAACTTGAGATCTAACACTATTTTAATTTTTCTAGCCTAAGTAAAAACAAGAAAATTTATTGAAAATAAAACTATTGGTAGCGACTCTTTGGATGATTCATTGTAATTAATCTTGATTACTCTCAATGGTGCATGACTTTTTGCGTAACTAGAACATGCTAAAATTAGAACAAAGAAAGTTTAGTGTAAAATTATCTAAGTTGAAAAATATAAAAAAATATTGATTATACTTGTATGCTTGTATTGACTTGTAATAGTTAAATGAGTGTACGGTGTATTGAGATAAAATTGAATGAAACGATTAAATGCTAAATTTAAACTTAAAAAATTATATATAAGTAATCATGCTTTAGTTTGTGGTTGAAAAATTTTAAAAAATTAAATGAGAAGGAAAATTCTCTTGGTAATATATTAGACTCATTTAACAAACAAAAATTGTTGGATTTGAAATGTACTAAAAGATTTTGTTTAAAAATATCTTGTTACAATAATCATAATAATATCATTTGAAAATGTTTTACTTGTTTGGAAATTTTATATTGTAATGACCTTGATGATGTTATGTTAATATTAGTGTTGAAGAAGTAAATTGAAATATGATTGAATGGTTGAATATTAGAATTTAAGCATAGAATAATAAAAAAAAGGGAGGATAAATATTTTTAAAAATATTTTTATCCTATGAATCTTTCAACAAGATAAAATGATACTATTATTGTTGAATCTCCTAAACTACAAAAATAATTTGAAATACACATGACAAGTGTATAACAACTCTTTTCACTAAAGTCTAAAAGAATTAGACGCACCTAACAAAGAAACATCATTGGATTAAAGATAAACCAAAGATCATGTTTGAAAAATATCTTATTGTAATATTTGTGATGATTTCTTCTAAAAATTTCTCAATCTCTATCTTATTAAGATTTCAATAAGAGATTGATGAATCTATTCATGATATTTTTTAAATATCGATTTTGATGATTTGAACTTGAATAAGTTATTATCATTATATTAACATCTTGAAAAATTATAACTTAAAATCCTTATACAAATCAAGTTCGTTCAAAGAAAATTATATAAATGAATCATAATTTGTCTTTTCAGATTTATAACTTGAAAATCTTCAAATAAACCATGATCTTGATCTCCTATGTCTTCTTTGCAACTTACTAAAGAAAAGTTTTCATCCTAAACATGATTTTGACTTCTCAATATTTATAATTTGATATTTTTATGAATGAAGACTCTTTTTCCATCTCTTAATATTCTATTTTATCATCTAAGAAGAGATTTATTAAAAAAAATCTTAATATTCTCTTATGATTTAATTTTTCATGACATGATTCCTTTGTACTCATGGTTATATTTAAAACATGGATGTAATAGAAAAAAAATTAAATTATTATATTTCCTGTTGACAATAAAAAGGGGAAGGAGTCAAAATTAATTTGGTTAGAAGAAAATTTGGGTATAAAAAAATCTTCTAACATTGAATGAGGAACAATTGCTTAGAAGAAAATTAAAACTTTCTAAATATATGCAAAATACTTGATTTACAATTTGAGCTTGATTTACTATCATGTTTTTGTTTGAAATTCTTGATGCTTATTATCAAAATTTATATGAGGATCTTCAAAATGCATGATTTGCTTGATTTGCTATCTTGCTTGAAATTTGCATAAGATGAATTAAATTGCATGGGTAGCTCTTGATTTTTTCTTGGATTTCGAAATTTACATCCATAAAATTGAGTATTTTTGTGATATGATATTTTTTATTTTTCTTCCTTGTTTGTAGTTTATAAAAAAGAAAGAAAATATACATGAAGATGATCTTAAAAAAATATAATTTGCCATTTTGATTTGGTATTTATGTTTGAAGATCACATAATTTAAATACATGAGAGGCTCTTAATTCTTCTTGAATTTCTCAAATTTTTTAGCTCACTTTCGAAATCACTCTCGTTAAAATAAACATAAGAAGGGGATTCAAATTTTTGTGATGAGATAGTTTTAAAGATTATTCTTGTTTCATGAATCTTGATGAATATTTACAAAAGAAGATTATATGGCATGAACTTTTATGATACCTGATATAAGCTCTATTTTTATGATAATGTTTTTAACTCCCCTCATTGTTTCTACTAGTTTCTTATTTACAAAAAGGGAAAACAAATTTTCATGAGAAAAGTATGTTTTACTAAGGGGAAGCAATGAAGTATTAAATATTGAATCAATATATATTTTATAAAAATATAAAAATTTTGACACATGATGAGTTTATGTATCATGAAATTATTTACTCATTATTTTACCTCTTTTTGATGATGTTAAAGGGGGAGAAATAGTGTATTGGTGACACAAATACAAAAAATGATACATATATGATAAAAGGGAAGAAAATTTTTCACTAGAAAATTATTGCTCATATTTTATTTTAATAAGGGGGAGCAATGACACATGTGTCCTAAAATCATTTGCTATAGTATTTTACCTTTTTGTTGATGACAAAGGGGGAGAATGACAAATTGATGACACACATAGAAAAATAAAAAAAAAGATATTTATCATATTTTTGCTGATAAACAAAGAGGGGGGGAATAATTGATAACTTAAGGAAGATAATTTCAACTTAATGTATGATTAATGCATAATTTTGAATTCATGTTATATACTTTAAAAATTTGATGATCTATTGTTGGTTGAAATTAATATGATATCATTGAGTATTTGATTTTGAAATTCATATC
Source organism: Ensete ventricosum (assembly GCA_029747655.1). Classification (NCBI taxonomy): domain Eukaryota; kingdom Viridiplantae; phylum Streptophyta; class Magnoliopsida; order Zingiberales; family Musaceae; genus Ensete; species Ensete ventricosum. The sequence continues at coordinate 28,942,628 of JAQQAF010000004.1, read as the reverse complement.
ATTTCAAAATTTGATAAATGGATGTTATGATACTTGAATTCAAGAGTGGTTGGTTCTATTGAATTTAAGTTTTCCTTGTTTGAAGTATGGCATGGATTTAAGGGGAGTAAGGTTTAACTCTCATCATCAATTGATTGTCATCATAAAAAAGGGGGAGATAGTTGAATCTCGGATTCTAATGATAAAATCAATTGATAGGTTATTGATCTAACAATGTTGTTATAGTTGATTGATACATGATTAACTACGATAGAGAGAATATTACAATCAAAGGTTTGGCCAAAGTCAAGTCTACGCATCAGGCCAGAGTGAGGACGATGCGATTGAGAACTCGCCTGGAGTGCGTCGAGAGCTCGCCGAGGGTATCGAGAGTTTACCAGGATGGCACAAGGGAGTTCGCCGGAAGAAGACCGAGACTCGTCGGAAGATTGTCGGGGGTAGGCGAAAAGCTTGCTGGGAGTTGGAAAGATGTTGAAGTGGATTTGTTGGCTATATTGATTATAATTAATTAAGAAGTAGTTAGCATCATTAAGGTTTAACTACGATAGAGAAAATGAGTTACAACCAGATGATGGACCAAGATCAAGTTTGGGCATCGGACCAAGGTTCGGACGATGCAATGGGAGCTCGTTGGGAGTTCGCTGGAGGAATCGAGAAGCTCGTTGGGAACATACCAAGAGATCGCCAAAGGAAGACTGTAAGACTCGCTGCAAGAATGTCGGAGGCTGCCGGATTGGCGGGAGTTAGGTCATTATTTAGCTTAATGGTCCTTATGGTTGTAATCAAATGAGTCACAGTTAGACAGACTTGAGTCCTAATTGGGTTTGATTTGGAAGGAATCCAAATCAACTATTAAAAAACAACCACATGGCAGTCCATGCAAGAAAGAAACATCCCCTCGACAAACACTAGAGCAGAAGAAAGTTTGTTGTTAAATATTAACTTTTCCTTTATCATCAACCCCACCAGTAGGAAATTCGAGTCTCGAGGAAGTGGTTGTTTTTGTAAGTTCCAAAGTAGCTCTGCTACTTTGGAACTTACAAAATTGGGGATCACATTGGGGTCATAACCTGAAGATCAGGTCTACACACTAAATCAAAAATACAATTGATCCTCTAGGTATCCCACCTCAAATGAAAGTTTAAAAAGGATATCTCAGCCTAGATCTATCCAACTAACACCCAAGTTGATGAGAAGGCCCAAGTTCAGCTGATAATCATATGGGATCATAGGATCATGACACATCACTATCTAGCCACTACTACTGATCTCAGACCGTAGGAGCAGGATGCGCCTACTATAGGGGCCACGAGGGAGCCTCATGAGGAATTACAGCTTAGGACCTAGATACATGGAGCTCAGCCTTGAAGACAAGGCTGATTTAAAGAGGGCGGGTCTATTAGGACCCTAACTGAGTCGGGTTCTAGTTGATTGAGTCAAGTCCTTATATTAGGCCCTATTGGCTAGCCTAGACCTGACATTAGGTCAGCTAGGAGAAGATTTGAGTCCATTATAATAAATTAGCCTAAATCCTAGTAAGGTTAGGATTCGGCTAAATTGGAGTCGGATTAGGAATCGAAGTTATATTTAGGTCGAAGTCAACCAAGTCAAGCTTGTAATCAACCAAATGGGTTGCCCACCTTGATGAGAGAAAGTCGGTTAGGTTGAGAGGAGGTGGCTAGGGTTAGAGAGTGGAGGAATCTCACTTAAATGGGACGACTATCTCTAAGGTTGGTTAGAAGTTAGATTAGGAGTCGGAATTAGATTAGGAGTGGAGGAGTCTCACTTAAATGGGACTATCACTTAATTAATCTTTCTTGATCTTTTATATACATATCTTTCATGTCATGATTTTCATTAACTTTATTTTTATGTTTATATATCTTTATGTTATGATTAGATCAATAATGCAAAAGAAAGCATAAGTGCTAGCTTAAATGTTAAACTTAGGCATGTTAAATCTCCCAAATGCATAAATTCTTCTTATACATTTTTCAGATCATTATCTTGATTACTCAGTTTTATGACTTGAGCTCTCTTTATAAATCAAGATCGTTTCCTATCATTTCTTCTATTTATAAAAGAAGAGATTTGTCAAAAATGACTTATCGTCTTTTGGTATTTATGACTTGATCTTTCATTTTTATGATTAAAATATTGATGTAAATTTATCTTTGTTATTAATATTAGTCACGATTCAAAAATTGATATAAAAGGAAAAGAATTACAACATTGTAAAGAATTTGCTAGTTTACACACTTCAATGAGAGAATGCTAGCATACACATTGTAAAGAGAAGAAAAAAGTTGCTATCTCAAGAGAAGCAAAGATTTTGGTTAACTTCACATTCTCAAAAACTTGCTAGCGTGCACATTGTAAAGAGAAGCAAAAAGTTGCTATATCAAGAGAAGCAAAATTTTTTGCCTAACTTCACATTCTCAAGAACTTGCTAGCTTGCATATCGCAAAGGGAAGCAAAGAATTTACTAGCTTTCACATATCAAGAAGAAGCAAAATCGCTAGCTTACAATTCTCAAACGAGAAGAAAGAATTTGCTAGTTGCACATCTCAAGAATAGCAAAAATTGCTAACTCACATAACTCAAAATTTTTTCCTAGCTTGCATATCACAAAGGGAAGCAAAGAATTTGCTAGCTTGCATATAGCAAGAAGAAACAAAATTACTAGCTTGCACTTCTCAAAAGAGAAGAAAAATTTGCTAGTTGTGTTGAATCTCAGATTTTGATAATGAAATCAATTGATGGGTTATTGATCTAACATGTATTGTTAGAGTTGGTTGATGCAGGATTAACTATGATAAATTACAATCAAAGGTTTGGACAAAGTCAAGTCTAAGCATCAGGTCGGAGTAAGGATGATAGGTTGGGAACTCGCATAGAGTGCGTTGGGAGCTCACCGAGGGTGTCGGGAGCCTCCTAGGATGGCGCCAGGGAGTTCGTTAAAAGAAGACTAAGACTCACCGGAAGATTGACGGGGTAGCAGAAAAGCTTACTAGGAGTTGAAAAGATTTTCATGTGGACTTGTTGGTCATGATTGGAATCGTAGTTAGCATCATACAGGTCTAACTATGATAGGAGCAATTGAGTTATAACCAGATGATGGGCCAAGATTAAGCTTGAGCATTGGACTGGGTTCGGACAATGTAGTGGGACTTCGCCGGGAGTTTGCTAAGAGATTCGCAGAAGGGATTGGGAAGGTTGCTGGGAATACGCCGAGAGATCACCGGAAGAAGACCGAAAGACTCACCTCAAGAATGCCAGAGGCTGTCGGATTGGCGGGTATGAGGTCTTGGTTTAGCTTGTTGGTCATTAAGAGTTGTAATCATTGAGTTGTAGTTAGGGATTGAGTCCTAATTGAGTTGGATTTGGATGAAATCTAAATCAACTCAATAAGGCAACTGGGTCTACTATAGGGTTTGATTGAGCTCAGGTTGAGCTCAATTAGTTGACCAAAGAATTGGTCAACATCAGGTTTAAGCCGAAATTTGAAAAGTGGAGGGAACCACTTTTCTGGAGATTCTGGTGGGTAAATCGCTGGTGAGCGACGGTTGGACCACCTGTACCTTGGAAACAGGGTGGTTATTAGTGCTGTCAGCGGTTGAGCTGCCTAGGACCGATGAGTAAATCGTACGTACCAGGATTTCTGGCGGTTGAACCGCTCGTTGCCGGCGAGTGAACTACCCGTACCCGGATTTTTTAGGTATGTTTGAATTTTTGGCTCCAATTTCTAAAGCTATTTGGGGTCTATAAATACCCCGAGTTTCTTTCATTCTAAACAATAATTTTGGGGGATAAAATTCGGTGAAAAACTTGTGTGGATTGTATGAAAAAGAAAACGTGTAAGGGAGTTATCAAAGAGTTGTAATCTTATCTCCCTTGTAAGAAAAGTGTAAGGGTTTGGTCTTCACCTAAAGAAGATCAGTAGTCGACACTGGTGTGCCTCAAGGAGGAGGACTCGGGAATAGCCGTAGGCTTGTTGGTGCCGAACCACTATAAAACTTATGAGTTCTTCTTTTGTTTCCTTGCTTACTAATTTTGTATTGATGCTTTCGATTTAATTTACTCTTTGTAAGTAAGGTTTTCATGACAAACACTTCACTTACGACGTTGCTTATCTTTGAGATTTCCTTATTCTTTCTTATGTAATTTATAAGCAAGTAACTTAGCAATCTTCTTTTAATCACTCACTTGCTTTACTTGAATGAAAAACTTTGGATCTTTCTATCTTGCTTAAAGCGAAAAGTTTTTATTTAAAATAAGAATTTACACTTGCACTATTTCATTCCCCCCTCTTAGTGCCAATTGATCCTAACAATTGGTATCAGAGCCACGTTTTCTTTTTCTAATTTGGATTAACACCCAAGAGAATGACTCTTTTCGGCTTTTCAAGAGGGTTTTTCGATCGTTCGTCCTCTCATGTTCAATGGGACGGACTACATTTATTGAAAAACTCGGATGAAAGTTTTCTTGCTTTTCTTGAACCTTGATTTATGAAATATTATTGAAAACATATTTAAAAAGTCTTCTCGTCCAATGAACGATTGAAATGATTTGGAGAAGAAGACTTTCCCTTTAAATGCCGAGGCTATGAATGCCTTGTTTTGTGCTCTGGACAAGAATGAGTTTAATTGGGTTTCTCGTTTTGATTCGGCTTTCGATATATGACATACATTAGAAATGACATATGAAAGCACAACTAAATCAAATGAATCAATAAATGAAATATCCTACAAAATTGAACTTGAAGAACATCTTCCAAAGAATAGGAAGGATTGTGAATTGAGAATGACAGATGACTCCTCAGTGAAATCTCGAGTGATGAGAACCTTGGATATAAACTCTTAACAAAAGAACCAAAAAATTTAATGAATATGAACAAAAAACTTAAAATGGACAAAACCTACTGCGATGAACGCAATAAGCTATGGTGCACCGAAGATGAAAAACATAATCAAGTAGAAGTGGAAGATCTCGCGCTCGTGACCAACCACAATGAGGTAAGTCACCCACCTGAAAGCTCTTTTATTTTTAAAGAGTTTTATCATGAATTTTATTTTTAAAAACTTACTTTCTTTTCATGAGTTTTATCATGAATTTAGAAAGATTAGCAAATCCTATAAATTACTTAAGGAAGAGCATACATCATTAGTTAGTAAACTTGATGAAATACATGAAGTAGCACCATCACATAATACATGCACCGAACATGAAACCTTGCATGATACTTTGTCATTACACAATGCTTGTTCTAAATGTGAAATGCTAGATAATGTTAAAAAGAAAAATATGATGCTTAAGATAACATTAGAAAAATTTAAAATTGGGATCAAATCTTTAAATATGACCCTTACCAATAAGGGTCATATTAATAGAAGAAATGATATAGGCTTTGTTGATAACATTCAACGAAAAGTCAACCATATTTGTTAAAGCACCTACCTTAAATCTACCATTAAAAGTTAAATGTAATTTTTTTGGAAGATTAGAACATATGGCTTACAAATGTTCATTTAAAAATTATAGTCCTCAAATTAATTTGGGTTTCTAAGGGAACAATAAATAACCAAAAATTATTAGTTAAGAAAGATAAATTTCTTCATATAGGTCCCAATGTAAAATGGGTACCCAAATCTTTTTTATAAATTTGTCTCCTAACAAAACTAGGAGTAATAAAAATATTATGAAAGTAGATGCTCAAGACATATTACTTGAGATCTAACACTCTTTCAAGCTTACTAGCCTAAGTAGAAATAAGAAAATTATTAAAATTCAAATTAATGACAATAAATCTTTTGATGGTTCATCATTATATAATTAATCTTGATGATACATAGCTAGAGCATACTAGTATGAAAATGAACTAGAACCACAGAACCTTATTTATTAAAAAATATGTTGAAATTTACATAAATGAGATTTTGATGATGATTGATTAATAGGTTCAAAATCATTAGCTTGGATGTTAGTTTAAATGTAAAGAATTATTGTTAAATGATTCAAATATTAACAAAGTCTATGAAATGATTAATTTGAATATTACATTGATTGAAATGCTATGATGATTGAATGATTATGTTGAATGTTAGAATTTGAGCATAGAAAATATATATGCTTTATTTTTAGTTATTTATAAATGAGTTTGTCAACTCCTTGAACTATGTGTAAAGAATTAAAAATTAAAATTAAGATAGGTTGAAATTTTGTTTTAAAAATGTTTTATCATTTTGATGTATTATAGTAATGACCTTGACAACTTCTTCTAGAATGAAATTTGGCTTGCAATCTTAACCAAGAAATTCACTGATTTGAAAATCATTCTTGAAAAAAATCACATGAAACAATCAAAAGGAGGATAATTAATATTAAAAATATTTTTATCCTATAAATTCTTCAATAAGATAAAATGATACCATTATTGTTGAATCTCTTTAACTATAAAAATGAATTAGAAAACTTTAGCTATTTTCTTTTGGAAAGTAATCTATATTGACTTTTTTCGTAAAGTAAATTTTAATGATGATTTTGGATATGTTTTCAAATGATTTTATTTTAAATAATAGATATGCTTGAATCTATCCAACATTATTAATATTTTGATTTTGATTATTTGATAACTTAAATCATGACCATGAAATATTGAAAATTATAATTTGAGATCTTTATATAAACCAAGATTGTTTACTAAGATTTTTTCCCTTTATTAAAGAAAAGTTTTCATCCTAATCATGATTTTGACTTCTCAATATTTATAACTTGATATTTATATAAGAATCAAGATCCTTCTTATTTGATCTCTTATGATTTCAAAAGCTTTGAAATTTCATATACGAAGAAATGTGTTAAAATAAATCATGTTCATGGCATTTATATTTTGATAATAATATTTTTCATGACATAATTACTTATGAGTTTCTTCTTAGTATAACTTATTACCAAAATTAATATTTCTTAAATTTGTGATATGTTAAAAATTTAATGATATTTGTTTTATAATGAACATTCTCTTGATTTCTAAACTTGTCATATCCTTAATAGAAATCAAATTTTTGAACATCTATGATTTATTTGTTTTGGTAAAAATGAGATCTATGATTTTGATTATTAGATCAAGATTGTTTAGATCTCATAAAATTTACAATCAATGTTGTTTGGAGAATTATTCAATAATGTCTTTTGAATTTCATTTTTAATGATATGATACCCCTTATACTTTTGGGAGTATTTTTAATATGGATATAAATAAATTATGCCATCATATTTAGTGACAATGACCAAAAAGGGAAACTAAAATTACCAATATAATTTGGAGAATATTGGATATGATAATATTGAATGAGGAACATTAGACCTTTCTAAATGCATACAAAATACTTGATTTACAATTTGAGCTTAATCTATTATCATGGTTTATTTTGGAATTCTTGATGCTTATTATCAAAATTTACATGAAAGATGATCTACAAAAATACATGATTTGCTATTTGTGTTAGAAAATCACATAATTTAAAGACATGAGTGACTTTTAATTCTTCTTGGTCTTTTTAGATTTTTTAGCTCACTTTTGAAATCACCCTAGTTAAAATAAACATAAGAATGAGACTCAAATTTTTGTGATGAGATAGTTTTAAAAGATTATTCTTATTTCATGAATCTTGATGAAAGCATATAAAGGAAAATATATGACATAAAGTTCTATGATACTTGATATGAGTCTCTGATATTAAATCTTTGATGAATTACTTGATGTCCTACTCTTGAATCAAATAAATTAAATTGCATGATTAGCTCTTGATTTCAAAATTTACATATATAAAATTGAGTATCCTTGTGATATGATGTTTTTCAAAAACCCCCTCATTGATTCTAACTTCTTGTTTACGAAAAGGGAAGCAAATTTACATAAAAATGATGTTTTGTTATTTTTTGGATCTATTTGCTACATTTTCTTAAAATCTACATGAGAAGGATTTGTTGAGCTGATATTCGAAATATTCTTTTAAAATTTTTATCTACAAGATTGAGGTTGAGAGTTAAGAATGCTAAATCATGAAAATAAATGAATTGCTAATCTAGATTTCATGAGATTAAGCTTTTTGTGTTAATGCTTTTGAAAACTTTCTTCATGTTTTTATCTTATTATTTACAAAAAGAGAGAAAAAATGTATAAAGATGATGAATTGCTACATTTGAATTTACCAAGAGATGATTTTTTATCTCAAGAGTTGATTTTTGCTATATTTGAAATACAAGTAGTCTTTAAACCTTTTGGACTTTTGAGCTCAATCTTAATATTCCTTTTAAAATTTATTAAGAGCTCTTCTTAATGATATAATATTTTACAACTCCTCCCTTATTTTTTTTCCTTCTTTTTAACAAGAGGAAGAAAATTCTTTATAACTCATATCGTATTTTACAAAGGGAGAGCAAAAACTCATGTGCCTTAAAATTCTTAGTCATATATTTCACCTTTTTATTGATGACAAAGGGAGAGAAATATATATTGATGACACATAATATTAATGATATACATTGATGACACATGATATTGATGATATACTTGGATATCTGAGATATAGATGTATAATTCTTTTAGAAATTCATGATTCAGTGACTTAATGCAAATTTATGTTAAAATTTGCTTGAAATGTTAATTGCTTAAAAATACTTGAAATTTAAGAGTGTGATTCTCTTAAATCTATGTGGTATGGATTTAGGGGGAGTTAGGATTAACTCCTATCATCAATTGATTGTTATCATCAAAAAGGGGGAGATTGTTGAATCTCATATTTTGATGATGAAATCAATTGATGGGTTATTGATCTAACATGTGTTGTTAGAGTTGTTTGATGTAGGATTAACTACGATAGATTACAAGACGAAGTTTGACCAAAGTCAAGTCTAAGCATCAGGCCGAAGTGAGGATAATGCGGTTGGGAACTCATCTGTAGTGCGTCGGGAGCTTGCCAAGATGGCGTAAGGAAGTTCACCAGAAGAAGACCAAGACTCACCAGAAGATTGTCGGGGGTAGCCGAAAAGCTTGTAGGGAGTTGGGAAGATTTTCAAGTGGACTTGTTGGTCATGATTGTAATTATAGTTAGCATCGTGCAAGTCTAACTATGATAGGAGCAATTGAGTTACAACTAAATTATGGGCTAAGATCAAGCTTGGGCATCGGGCCGGGTTCAGATGATGTAGTGGGACCTCGCCGAGAGTTCGCTAGGAGATTCGTTGAAGAGATCGGAAAGTTCAATGGGAACACGCCGGGAGATCGCCAGAAGAAGACCGGAAGACTCATCTTAAGAATGTCGGAGGCTACCAGATTGGCGAGAGTTAGGTCTTGGTTTAGCTTGTTGGTCATTAAGAGTTGTAATCATTGAGTCGTAGTTAGGGATTGAGTCCCAATTGAGTTAGATTTGGATAAAATTTAAATTAACTTAATAAAGCAACCGGGTTCACTATGGGGTTTGATTGAGCTCAGGTTGAGCTCAATTAGTTGACCAAAGAATTGGTCAACATCATGTTCAAGCCAGAATTCGAAAAGTGGAGGGAACCACTTTCTCGGAGATTCTGACGGGTAAATCACCAGTGAACGGTGGTTGGACCGCCTGTATCCTAGAAACAGGGTAGCTGTCAGTGGCTGAACTGCTTAGGACCGGTGAGTAAATCGCCCATACCAGGATTTTGGGCGACTAAACCGCCCGACGCCGACGGGTGAATTGCCCTTAGCTAGATTTTCTAGGTATGTTTGAATTTTTGGGTCTAATTTCTAAAGTCATTTGGCTTCTGTAAATACCAAAATTTTCTTACATTCCAAACAATAATTTTGGGGGATAAAATTCTGTGAAAAACTTGTGTGGATTGTAAGAAAAAGAAAAGAGGTAAGGGAATGATCAAAGAGTTGTAATCTTGTCTCCCTTGTAAGGAAAGTGTAAGGGTTTGGTCTTCACCCAAAGAAGATCAGTAGTGGACGTCGGTGTACCTCAAGGAGAAGGACTCGGGAGTGGACATAAGCCTGTTGGTGCCGAACCACTATAAAACTTATGAGTTCTTCTTTTGCTTTCCTTGCTTACTAATTTTGTATTAATGCTTCCGATTTAATTTACTCTTAAAAGTAAGGTTTTCATGATAAGCACTTTCACTTACGACGTTGCTTATCTTTAGGATTTCCTTATTCTTTCTGAAGTAATTTGTAACCAAGTAACTTAGCAATCTTCTTTTAATCACTCACTGGCTTTACTTGAACGAAAAGTTTTGGATCTTCCTATCTTGCTTAAAACGAAAAGTTTTATTGAAACGAGAATTTACACTTGCACTAATTAGTGCCTCACATGTTGCACAATCTCAAAAATAGCAAAAAATTACTAACTTGCATAACTCAAAGGTTTTTGCTAGCTTGCATATTTTAAAAATTTGCTAGTTGCACATTTCTTCTTTTACTTATTGATGACGAAGAGGGAGAATATATGAAGATTTAAAATTTGAATCATGCATGGAATGATATATTTTGAAATTATGATTATGAATGATGTATGCAATGATGAAATAATTTTAATTTTCTAAATTTAAAGTTTCTATCAATACGGCATATTGATAGGGGAGTTTAGTTAAAATGTGTCATCAATTAATTATCATCATCAAAAAGGGGGAGATTGTTGAATTATAGATTTTTATGATGAAACTAATTGATAAAGTTATAATATAATGTGTGTTTGAAGTGACGCAGGACTAGTTTTGATCAAGGAGACGCAAATTGATTAAAGCAAAAAATTATTGGGCCAGAGTGGAATATGGCAAAAGATTGGTCAACGTGTTGGCAGAAGGCTTCATGTCGTGAGTTTGGGCATCGGGCTAGAAGGATTGGATATTGCCACAAGGAGATTGGATGTTGCATAGGTCAACATGTCGATTGGGCAATATGCCATAAGAAATGACGATGTGATGAAGGGTCGAATGAAGCACCGAATGAATCAATGACATACCGGACAACATGTGCTTCATGCTTTGTAATAATTTGTCTAGTCCGAAGTAGTTTAGAGTTTAATTGAGTTGGTTTTGAATGTAATGAAACCAACTTAATTAAGAGACCGTTAGGCCTTAAATGGGGGTGATTATTACCTATTAGAAGGCCCATTTCAGTGACCTAAAGTCAGACCAGGTGGTGGTATCACCTAGAAAACATAGTCTCTAAAAAAGACACAGTCTTCGAGATTGTGTCAAGCGATGGTACCCCTCAGGCTGGCAATATTACTGCAGAGCCCAGTGTCTGAGGCTGTCAAGGGGCAGTAGTACCACCCATTAATGGCGATGGTACTGCTAACACCTTGGAAACACTAAGAATTTGAATTTTGGCTCCATTTTTAAAGCTATTTAGGGACTATAAATACCCCACTCATTCTTGCTTGAGGAAATACGAATAGATATCAGAAAATTATGATTCTAAGTGTGGAAACATTGTTGTAATCTTGAGAGTTCCCCTTCTCTTGAAAGTTTATAGTTCATTCTAAGGGAGGGTTGATATTTGTAAAGGTTTTCTATTAAACCTGTGAAAAGGAGAGAGGGTTATAAAAGGATAGTTGATCTTCACCCATTGAAGAAAGATCATTAGTGGATACTAGTAGCCTCGACGAAAGAGGAATCGGGAGTGGATGTACGTCACATGGACTGAACCACTATAAAATTGGTGTGCCTTCTCTTCTTTATTGTTTATTTACTTTGCAAATTGCTTTACTTACTCATTATAGTCTTAAGAACATTTTCAAGTTTAAACACTCTTCCAATATAAGCTTTATCGAAAGAATTTTCAAATCGATGGAAGTTTTTCAAAAGCACTTATATATATATATATATATATATATATATACATGCGATGCAGATATATATTTAATATATGTGTGTGCGCGATAAGATTAAGTCAGTTAGTGTAAAGCAATTAGATTGACCCTCGTGACCTTCTATAGGAAGAAATTGAATCCCGACATAGATTAAGTTAGTCAAGTCCCTTGAGGCTCACCAATCTTCATGATTCAAGATCTTGCCTACGACGTAGAGATGTCACCAGTGACCTGAGGACATGGTATGCTTAGTCGAGTCTCTCGAGGGCATATCATTAAATCAGACTCATCTTGTAACGATAGTGATGACTTAACTAAACATCATGATTTGTCGAGTCCCTCAAGACCATGATGGTTCGGAGGTCAAACAGGACGGAAATCACAAGGAGTTGTGATTGTTAATAGTTGTCTACCTTTTTAGGCTTGTGTGATTGGACGAGTCCCTTAAGGTTACATTAAGACACATATTAGATCTTGATCCCCACTAGAAGTCTACTGGAGACTTCTGTTTCATGTGCCAAGAGGGTCACGTGAATCGCTAGAAAAATAATGGGAGTATATTAAGATAGAAGTCTATATCTTAATTGTTAAGTTTTTTACAAAATATGTAGGTTATTCATTTATGCTATATCTTGTTTGTTAGAAACATGTCACTTGTAAACCTCCTATGTGGCATACTTAATGTCAACCGCCTCATTGGTCTAAATTACATAGATTGGTTCTGCCTCATTTGAGAATTATTCTCATAATACAGAAAATCACGTATGTCCTTGACATGATTTTACCCACCAGAGGAAGGGGCAAGCGAGGATGAGATCGCTCGCTACATAAAGTATATAGACGATTTCACTTTGGTTAAGTGCTATATGTTGGCTCCTATGACTCTAAGCTACATAAGCAACATGAGAACATGGTGCCAATTCCATCCTTCTTTATCTTCACCAACTATTTAAGGAACAGGGAAGAACTCAGAGAAATGAGATATCTAAGAGTCTCTTCCAAGCCAGGATGACAGAGGATATATCGGATCAGAACCATGTCCTAAGGATGATAGAGTGGATTGAGAAACTCACAGGTCTATGAATGATCCTAGAAGATAACCTGTGTGTTGATCTTATACATTAGTCCATACTAGATTCTTTTTCTCAGTTCATTATGAACTTTAATATGAATAAGTTTGATGTGACTCTCCCTAATCTCCTCAATATTGGTGAGACCAAAAAGAAAATGAAGGTTGATAAATCCCTTAAGAAGGGCAAGGGTAAGAGTAAACCGAGTAAGGCAAAGGTTACTAAGACAAACCTGGTAAAGGACAAAGGACAATGTTTTCACTATGGCAAAGACGGGCATTAGAAGAAGAATTACAAAGAGTACCTTGCAGAGAAGGCAAAACAGAAGCTTAGAGAAACTTTAGGTACATTCATGATCAGTCTTAATTTGTTAGATTCTTATAATAACATATTGGATACCGGGAGTGCTTATCATATATATAATTTATTTCATATTCTGATAAGGCCTAGGAGACTGGTAAGAGGAGAGATGGACCTCAAGATGAGCAATGGAGCAAGAGTTATTATAGTTGCTATTGGTGAGATCACCATACATCTATCTAGTGAAGCTACTATTGCATTAGATTCATCTTATTACATTCCCTCTATCATCAATAACATTATTTCCATTTTATGTTTGTTAGTTATGGGATATAAATTAGTTTTTTAGAATAATAGTTGTTTATTAAAGATTTTGGATGATGAGATCATCACTAGAGGAACATTGAATAATGGTTTATATATGCTAGACATTGCTCCAAGCATCATGAATATAAGTATGTCCAAGATGAAATGAGATGAGGTGAATAGTGCTTACCCATGTTGTTGTAGGCTATGTTATATTCATGAGGGAAGAATTCAAAAGTTGCTGAAAGATTGATACTTAGATGCATTTGACTATGAGTCATATGCAACTTGCGAACCATGCCTTCATAAAAAGTTAACCAACTCTTCGTTTAGTGAAACTAGATAGAGAGCCACTAAGTTGTTGGAACTTATACATAATGATGTATGTTGTCTGATGTCAACTCAAGCCATAGGTAGTTACTCCTACTTCATTATTTTCACTGACAATGTCTATAGGTATGGACACGTGTTCTTGATGAAGTATAAGTCTGAGGCCTTTGAGAAATTCAAGGAGTGTAAGAATGAAGTAGAGAACCAAATTAGAAATAGTATAAGACTCTTCAATTAGATTGAGAATGAGAGTACTTGAGTATAGAGTTCACCCATTTCCTTAGGACCATGGGATTCTATCCCAATGGACACCTCCTTATATACCTTAGCTCAATGGTGTATCAGAAAGGAGGAATCACATGTGTTAGACATGATTGGGTCCATGATGAGTTTCGTCGACCTACCCATCTCATTCTGGGGATATGCCCTGGAGACCATAGTTTACCTTCTTAGTAGAGTTTCATATAGGTCAATAATGTCTACACCATATGAGATATAAAAAGGGAAGAAGCCTAATCTTATAGTTATTAAGATTTGGGGCTGCCCTACCCGCGATAGAAGACACAACCCTGACAAGTTGGAATCAAGGATGGAGTGGTGCAAGTTTGTGAGATACCCCAAGGAAACTTGGGGCTAATGTTTCTATCATATCGAGGACCATAAGGTCTTTATTGCCAAGACGGCTATGTTCCTTAAGAATGAACATATTCTTGGTGGAATAGTGGGAGTGTGATAGAGTTGAGCGAGGTTAGAGAATCTAGCTCAAGCACCATTCCAGAGATCGAATTTATTTAGGTACTTAGCACATAAGTTCCAACTTTCCATAGGTATGGTAGAATAGCACATCCTCTTGAGAGATATGTGGCAAATATCAATGGAGAGACACTTAGGATGTTGATCTTTAGACCTGCGAGGAAGCTTATGAGTATAAACTCTAAGAAGTTGCAAGAAGTCATGAGTTATGAGATGGATTCCATATACTCCAACAAGGTTTGGATCCTTGTTTATGCACCTGAGGGTATTATACCTATTGGTTGCAAGTGGATCTTCAAGAATAAGATCAGAGTAGATGAAAAGGTGGAGACCTATAAGGCAAGGCTGGTGGCTAAAGGGTATCGTCAAAGGCAAGGATTTGACTATGATAAACCTTCTCACTAATAGCTATGATGAAATCTATCAAAATTCTTTTGGCTATTGCAGCATACTATGACTATAAGATCAAGCAGATGGATATGAAAACCATGTTCCTCAATGGCAACCTCGAGGAGGTGGTATATATGATATAGCTAGAGGGATTTGTATCCAAGAAGAGTCTAGATAAGGTGTGCAAGTTGCCCAGATCCATCTATGCACTGTAGCAAACTTTCTGAAGTTAGAACATAAGATTTGATGAGGCGATCAGATCTTATGACTTCGTTAAGAATGAAGATGAGCCTTGTGTGTATAGGAAGGTAAGTGGAAGCGTTATCATCTTCTTGGTACTATATGTGGATGACATCCTGATCCTTAGGAATGCTCTCCACAATTAATGCTTGACTATCTAGAAACTTCTTCATGAAGGACTTAGGGGGAGCTTCCTACATTGTGGGGATTCGAATTTTTAGAGATAAATTCAGGAGGATGCTTGGCTTGTCCCAGTCCATGTACATATACTCCATTGTCAAAAGTTTGGCTGAAAAAATTTCAAGAAAGGTCTCATGCCGATGAGACATGAAATAACACTTTTTAGGAGTATGTCACTAAAGACTCCTGAGAAAAGGGTAGACATGGATATAATACCCTATGCCTTAGCGATAGGGGCTATCATGTATGCTATACTATGTACCAAACCTGATATAGCGCATGATCTGAGTGTCACGAGCAAGTATCAGGCAGATCCAGGTTTGGAACATTAGAAGGTCGTAAAATGCATTCTTAAGAACTTGAGAATGACTAAGGATCTTTTACTAGTATATGGAGGAGGCAATCTCTAAGTTGAGGGCTACATGTACTCAAGTTTCTAGTCCAATATCGATGATAGGAAGTCAAACTCAGGGTATGTCTTTACCCTAAATGGAGGAGTAGTAAGCTAGAAAAGTTCCAAAGAAGATATTACTGTTGACTCGACCAATGAGGCAGAGTATACTACTATGACTAAAGCAACAAAGGAAGGGGTTTGGATGAAGAAGTTCATCATGGATTTGGGAGTCATACCAAGCAGTAAGGAGTCGATTCTCATATATTACGACAATGACAGGGCAATTGAACCTAGGTCTCAATAGAAGTCTAAGCACATTCTGAGGAGTAACACCTAATCAGAGAGATCATAGCCCGTAAAGATGTACCAATGGAAAGAGCTCCATCTAAACATAACATGCAGATCCATTGACAAAGCCATTGTTTCATATTATCTTTCAGTATCATAAGGGTCTGATGGGGATCAGACACATAGGTGGTTGACTTTAAGTCAAGTGGAAGATTGACAACTACAGGTGCCCAACAAGCCAATCACGTGAGTGATGTGTGATACGCTACATAGAATTTTTGTATTATGCTGATTATTGGTTTTTCTCACATTAGATATATTGTCTATTGTGTTTATATTGTGATGTCATTGGATTTGTGCAATGGAAATCAGATCGTGATTAGATCATGATAATGAGATCGATTTGCTTTTAAACATAGACCCTAAATAAGTTCGATCATAGGTTACTCGAGAGAGACATCGAGATAACCAGATATATTGGTGTACTGTATTCTCATCCATGTGATGAAAACGATTGGTCTCATAGTCACTTATGTGGGGACACTAAGGATACAGTACAAGTGCTCATTGAAGAATGAGTTTACTAATTGATCCACTTATAGAATGTTGGATGGTTAATGATACCTAATGTCGAGTTGAGTATCAATAGAGGATCATCTCTTGGTATCATAAGAGGAATATCTCGTGTGTTATCGCTCAGGCAAATCCCTGATCATGGTCGTTCGGATTGAGAGAGAATGAGTTCTTCAAGAGAATTCGATTTAAGCATGACTTGAATGGATTTCGTATATGGCCTAATAGTATCATACCTAATAAATATATGGTCTTTAAAATTAGATGGATGAGGGACTATAGATACACACTAATTGAGGATAGATAGATCTAATGGATTAGATCCCCTATACCGTTTGGAGACTTTAACGTAGTGGCTTAGTTCGTCCATAGTCGATGAGTTGAGTGAATTGTTATGGGATAACAATTCATTGAGTAAGAAGGAGTTCTGATGGGTAGAACTCATGGCCAGCTCGGTATGAGCCTAAAGGGTCACACATATGGTGCATGATTGCAGTGAGTAGAGGATTATCTAATAAGCCCATGTTGTCATTAGATGAGACCCAGCCCAGCATTAATGGACTCCTTACATGAGATCCAATTAGAGGCAAATTGAGATTATTGGATAGAGATCCAACAATCCAAGAGGTGAGGATAATTGGATAGAGATCCAATACCTACAAAGGTATGATCCATTAGGGTTCAAGAGGCTCTTTATAAATAGGAGGCAGAGGTGGCCAACCAAGGTGATAAACTGCATCTTTGGTCGCCTCCTCTTATCCTCCTCCCTCCCATCTCTTCTCAGCCCACCACCCCTCTCCCTGTGTGTGAGGATAGCCAAGAAGAAATGAGTTCTTCTTCCATGTTCACCGCAAGGTGGTGCGCAAAAGCTATGAAGAAGGGGTGTAAAAGTTGTGAGCTTTTTGCTATGATTTGAGGAGGATCATTGTATCGATCCACCATGTGGATACTACTAGAGAGAAGGATATCTGGCCTTCTTCATCCTCTTCTATTCGATCTAGAAGTTTCAGGGATATACGATCTCCCTTGGTAATATATCTAACACGATTTACAGTTTTTGGTATTACGATTTTTTTGTGCACCAACCATTGCACGACGACGTGATAAACATTTGAAACCTTTTGTTTTATGTTTTCTCTATGCATGTGATGCTCTCATGGTTTCCCAATAAAATCATCTTGTACTGTTTGTGGACTATGGAGTAGTGGCCTAGGACGTCTATAGTCAATGAGTTTAGTGAATTGTTATGGGATAATAATTCACTAAGTTGGAAAGAGTTCTGATAGGTACAATTCCCAGCCAGCTTGGTGTTGGGCCTAGAGAGTTACATACATATCGTGGATGTTGCGATGAGTAGAGGATTAAATATGAGTTATCCAATAAGCCTATGTTTTATTGGATGAGACTCAATATTAATGGATTCCTTACATGAAGCCCAATTTAGGAAAAATTAAGATTATTGGATAGAGATCCAATAATCCAAGAGGTGAGGGTAAGTGGATAGAGATCTAATACCCACAAAGGCAAAATCTATTAGAGTTTAAAGAGGTTCTCTATAAATATGAGGCAGAGATGGCCAAGAAAGGGGATAGGCTGCACATTTGGCCTCCCCCTCCTATTCTCCTCAGCCTCATCTCCTCCTTGGGCAATAGATTTTAGAGAGGGAGATCTCGCAGCAATCTGAGGAGTATCATCGTCACATCAACCATGTGGATACCACTAGAGACAAGGACATCTGACCTCCATTGTCCTCTTCTTTGGATCTAGTTTTTCAAAGAGATACGATCTTTCTAGGTAAAATATCTAACACACAACAAATAAATTTTTTGGTTTTATGATTTCTTGTGCACCAATCATCGATGATATGATAAATGTGGGAGACCTTTTTTTTTTTATGCATGTGATGCTTCTGATAAGGTTTCTTAATTGAGGTATTAGAGCCAGGTTTATTATGTGATAATTAGCTTATTAACTGTGTGTGTTATGTTGAATCGTGTAGAATTATTCTACGCGTTCTTGTTACACCTGAAGATGTATGCGAAGAGGCGGTGTGCGCGCTTGGTCTGAAGGCAGCGCTTACAAGTAAACTGCCTAAGGGCAGAGATAGCCACCTACGGGCATGCCACATGCAAGGTCAATCGCCTGCGTGCAATTCACCTATGGTCACGGCCCCGCGGGCAGGCCGCCTATGGACAAGGGTGGCCACCTATAGGGGTGGTGCACACGGAGGAGGTACTTGGGGGCACAACGCCCATGGAGGCGGTGCCCATGAGCAGGCCGCCTACAGGCAAAGGTGGTTCCCATGGCTCGCAACGGCGCCGCCTGCGTAGGGGTTACGACAACCAAGGGCAGCAAAAGTGGATTATGGTTTGTTTTTGATAAAATAATAATTCTGTCCTTTGGAATTTAAGAAATTATGATATCTTCTTCTATCAAAAATTCAAAAATACCCTTAATAATTTTAAAAATTCCTTGTATATTCTAAATTTCAAAAAATATATTTAATTAATAGGTTTAATTAACTATTATTATTTATTTAGTAGTCCTACATGATGATGTTTATACATATGATGTATGATATGGATGGATGATTATGGATTATGTGATGTGATGTGTGTATATTATTATTATTTTTGTGGCTTGCGAGCTACCGATTTTTCTCATTTATTGTCGGGCCTATATGCCTATGATTATATTATAATTACATAAAAAGGCACGGTGGGAGCATGGAGGTGCCAACGGGACCCATGATGTTGAGATGGACGATCACGACACGTGGAGATCAATTGATTTGTTGGTGGATGATGATAAGATGGACAATCAAAGGGCATGAAGATGTATTGATGCACACACAAACCCTGATGTGAGTGATTAGGCCCAATGGCTCGGGCCTATTCACATTAGGTTATGGTCCATGATCATCTGGTGTGTTTGTATATATGTGACATGTGATAACCTATACACCTACTATATATATATATATATATTTGTATGTGATGTAGATATATACTAAATATCTATGTGTGTGACATGTCATATTAGAAGATCGAACCAAAACCCCTTTCTACGATAATATTAAGTTAGTAAGCGTGAGACACTTAGATTGACCCACGTGGACTTCCATCGTTATAGGAAGAAATCAAATCCTAATATAGGTTGAGTTTATCAAGTCCCTTGAGGCTCACTTATCTCGTGATTCGAGATCCTATCTACGATATAGAGATATCACCGGTGACCTGACGATATGATATGCTTGATCGAGTCTCTCGAGGGTATATCATCAAATTAGACTCATCTTGTAATGGTGGTGATGACTTAACTGAACATTATGGTTAGTTGAGTCCCTCGAGGCTATGATGGTTTGGAGGTCAAATAGGACGAGAATCATAAGAAGTTATGATTACAAGAGTTGTCTATCTTTTTGGGCTTAATGTGATTGGTCGAGTCCCTCAATGTTATACTAAAATGCCAATTGGATCTCGATCTCCACTAGAAGTCTATCAGAGACTTTTGTTTCACGTGCCGAGGGTGTCACGTGACTCACTAAAAAAATAGTGAGTATATTAAAATAGAACTCTATATATTAATTGTTTACTTTTCTATAAAATTTGTACATTATTCATTTATGTTATATCTAGTTTGTCAAAAATATATCATTTGTAAACCCTTTTGTGTGGCATACTTGATGCCGACCGTCTCACTGGTCCAAACTAAACCTATTAGCTCTGCAGCCTGGGAATCATTTTCATAGCAGAGAAAATCACATATATTCTTAACACGATATTGCCCACACTAGTGGAAGGGGCAAGCAAGGATGAGATCGCTCACTACGTGAAGTATATAGAAGATTCTACCGTAGCTAAGTGTTATATGTTAGCCTCTATGACTCCTTAGCTACAGAAGCAACATGAGAACATGGATGCCAATTCCATCCTCCTTCATCTTTGCCACCTGTTTGAAGAGTAGGGAAGAACTCAAAGATATGAGATATCCAAGAGTCTCTTTTATGCTAGGATGACAGAGGGGACATCAGTTCAGAACCATATCCTGAGGATCATTGAGTGGATTAAAGAACTCACAAGTCTAGGATTGGTCTTAGAGGATAACCTATGCGTTGATCTTATACTTTAGCCTATATCAGATTCCTTTTCTAGGTTCATTATGAATTTTAATATAAATAAACTTAAGATGATTCTCCTGAAGCTCCTCGATATGTTGAGGGAGGCAAAGAGTACTTACTATGAAGAAAGAGAAATTAGTTCTCTATATTGGTGAGACCGAAAGGAAAATGAAAGCTGATAAGTCCCTTAAGAAGGGCAAGGGCAAACTAGGTAAGGCAAAGATTACCAAGAAAGACTCGATAAAGGACAAAGGCTAGTGCTTCCATTGTGACAAAGACGGGCATTGGAAGAGGAACTGCAAAGAGCAACTTGTAGAGAAGGCAAAACAAAAGCTTGGAGAAGCTTCAAGTACATTCATGATCAGTTTCTATTTGTTAGATTCTTGTGATAACACATGTGTATTAGATACCATGAGTGCTTATCATATATGCAATTCATTGTAGGTTTTGACAAGACCTAGGAGATTGGCAAGAGGCGAGATAGATCTCAAGATGAGCAATGAAGCAAGAGTTGCTGTAATTGCTACTAGCGAGGTCACCTCTACATTTGCATGGTGGAGCTACTATTACATTAGATGCATGTTATTACGTTCATTTTATAATCAAAAATATTATCTCCATTTCATGGTTGACAGTTATTAGATATAAATTAGTTTTTTAGAACAATAATTATTCATTGATTTTGGATGAAAAGATCATCACTAGAGGAACATTGTGTAATGGTTTATTTATGCTAGATATAACTCCACAGATCATGAATGAAAGTGTGTCGAAGAGGAAATGAGATGAGGTCAACAAAGGGAATACTTGAGTACAGAGTTCACTTATTTCCTCAAAGACCATGAGATTCTATCCTAATGGATACCTCCTAATACACTTCAGCTCAATGGGGTATCAGAAAGGAGGAATCACACACTATTAGACATGGTGTAGTCCGTGATGATTTCGTCAATCTACTTGTCTCATTCTGGGGATATAACATGGAGACCACAACTTACCTTTTGAACAAAGTTTCATTTAGCTCGATAGTGTCTATACTATATGAGATATAGAAAGGGAAGAAGCCCGATTATAATATTGTTAAGATTTGGTGTTGCCCTCCCCATGTTAAAAGATGCAACCCCAACAAGTTGGAATCAAGGACGAAGTGATGCAAGTTCATGGGATACCCGAAGGAAACTTATGTGTATTATTTCTATCATCCCGAGGACCAAAATATATTTATTGCCAAGAGGGCAGTATTTCTTGAGAAGGAACAAATTCTTGGTGAAAACAGTAGGAGTATGATAGAGTCGAGCGAGGTTGGAGAATCTAGCTCACGAATCACTCCAGAGGCCGAGCCTGTTCAAGTTCCAACTTCACATAGGTCTAGCAGAGTATCTCACCCTCCTGAAAAATATATGAGACATATCAGTAGAGATAACACTCAGGATATTGATCCTTAGACCTATGAGGAGGCTATTATGAGTATAGATTCCAGAAAGTGCAAGAAGTCATGAATTCTGATATGGATTTCATGTACTCCAATAAAGTTTGAAACCTTATTGATGCACTTGAGGGTATTTCACCTATTGATTGCAAGTGGATCTTCAAGAAGAAGATCGGAGTATATAAAAAGTTAGAGACCTATAAGGCAAGGCTAGTGGCCAAAAGGTGTCGTTAAAAGCAAGGAGTTGACTCTGACGAATCCTTCTCACCCGTAACCATGCTAAAATCTATCAGAATTATTTTAGCTATTAAAGCACATTATGACTATAAGATCTGGTAGATGGATGTGAAAATATCATTCCTCAAATGCACCCTCAATGAGGAGGTGTATATGATACAGCCTGAGAGATTCGTATCTAAGAAGAATCCAAAAAAGGTGTGTAGGTTACTCAGATCCATCTATGAAGTGAAGCAAACTTCCCAAAGTTAGAAAATAAGATTTGATGAGGCAATCAGATCTTATAACTTCGTTAAGAATGAAAATGAGTCTGATGTGTTTAGGAAGGTAAGTGGGAGCGCTATCACCTTCTTTGTATTATATGTGGATGACATTCTCATCATTGGAAATAATGTAGGAATGCTCTCCATAGCTAAGACTTAGCTACCCAGACACTGCTCCATAAAGGACTTGGGGGAAGCATAATATATTTTGGGGATTCGAATATATAGAGATAGATCTAAGAGGATGCTTGGCTTATCCTAGTCCAGGTACATAGACTCCATTACAAAAGGTTTGACATGAAAAATTCTAAAAGAGGTCTTATATCGATGAGACATGGAATATCACTTTCTAGGAGAATGTCCTCAAAGACTCTTGAAGAAAGGGCAAATATGGATATAAAATTCTATGCCTCAGCGATGGGGTATATCATATATGTTATGCTATGTATCAGGCCTGATATAGCACATGCTCTGAGTGTCATGAGCAAGTGTCCGACGGATCTAGGTTTAGAATACTATAAGGCAATAAAGTGCATCCTTAAGTACTTGAGAAGGAATGATCTTTTAGTGGTATATGGAGGAGGTAGCCTCCAGGTTGAGGGCTATATAAACTCTAGTTTCCAATCTGAAGTTGATGATAGCAAGTTGAACTCAAGGTCTGTCTTCACCCTTAATGGAGGAGCAGTAAGCTAGAAGAGTTTCAAGTTAGATATTATTGCTGACTCGACCATAGAAGTTGAGGATATTATTACGATAGAAGCAGCAGAGGGGGAGTTTGGATGGAGAAGTTCATCACAGATTTGGGAGTCGTACCGAGTAGCGAAGAACCCAAGTCTCATCAGAAGTGTTATGAGAAGGTTCCACCTGATTAGAGAGATCGTGGCATATGGAGATGTAGCAATGGAAAGAGTTCCATCTGAAGATAATATTACAGATCCATTAATGAAACCACTATCTTAGATTGTCTTTCAGCATCATAAGGGTCTCATGTGGATCAAACACGTAAGTGATTGGCTTTAGGTCAAGTGGGAGATTGTTGGTTATAGGTTCCCTTCGAGCCAATCACGTGAGTAATGTCACGTGTGACATGCTACACGATCTTTTTACTTATTATTATTATTATTAGTATATTCTCACTTTATATTGCTTGTTGTATATACTGTGATGTCTATGGATCTATGCAATGGGAAACGGATTGTGATAAGATCATGATAATGAGACTAATTCACTTTTAAATATAGACTCTAAATAATCCTAGTTATAGGTTATTCAAGAGGGACATCGAGATAACCACACAGACCGATGTACTGTATACCCATAATGTAACGGAGGCAGTTGGTCTCATAGCCGCCCATGTAGGGGCACTAAGGGTATAATATAGGTGCTTATTGGAGAATGAGTTCACTGATTGATCTACTTATGGAATGCTAAATAGTTAATGATACCTGACGTCATATAGCGATTCTGTAGTCCCAGTTGTGTGCCTGGTCCTAAGACTTAAGACACTAAGGATGCATTACTTGAGTACTCCTTTCTTGATGCCAGAGTTATACTACTCAAAGTTTTAGAATTGGTACAACCAGTTATCAGAATTGTAGCCAACCTTATGAAGGCAATTGAGTGTCAATAGAAGATCGGTCACTCTCGGTATCATGAGAAGAATATCTTATGTTTTCTTACTTAGGCAAATCCCTAGCCAGGGTCGTTCGGATTGAGAGAGTTATCTGGAAGAATCTGGTTAGAGCGAGACTCGAATGAATTCCATATGAGGCCTGATAGTACCATACTTGATATATGATCTCAAGGATATTAAATGGATCAGTGACTATAGATACACAATAATTTAGGACAAATAGGTCCAATGAATTAGATCCCCCTGTACCATATGGGGACTATGACATAGTGGCCTAATACGTCCATAGTCGATGAGTTGAGTGAATTATTATGAGATAATAATTCATTGAGTCAAAAGAAGTTCTGAGTTAGAAAGAGTTTTGATAGGTGCAATTCACGATCAACTTGATATTAGGCCTAGAGGGTCACACACATATGGTGAATGTTGTGATGAATAGAGGATTGAATATGAGTTATCTAATAAACCCATATTTCATTGGATGAGACCAAGTATTAATTGATTCCTTGCATGAGGCCCAATTGGAGGCAAATTGAGATTATTGAATAGAGATCCAATAATTCAAGAGGTGACATTAATTGGATAGATATCCAATACCCACTAAGGTAGGATCCATTATAGTTTAAAGAGACTCTCTATAAATAGGAGGCAGGGGCGGTCAAGAAAGGAAATAGATTGCACCTTTGGCCCCCTCCTATTCTCCTTAGCCTCATCTCCTCCTTGGGTGACAGATCTTAGAGAGGGAGATCCCATGGTGATCTAAGGAGAATCATTACCATATCACCGTGTGGCTACCGCTAGAGAGGAGGACATTTGACCTCCTTCATTCTCTCATTCAGATATGGGTTTTCATAGATATACAATCTCTATATAAAATATTTAATACACAACATATAGATTTTTTGGTTTTACGAGTTTTCGCACATCAATCATCCCGCACCGACATGATAAACATGGAAGACCTTTTTATTTTATTTTTTCTACTGTGCATGTGATGCTTCTGATAAGGTTTCCAATAAGGCTAACAAAAGATCCTTGCCATCGTTAAAAATAGCAAACGACATAAATCCCAAAATAGGCACACCACTCTCTGGTACCTCACCAATGGCAGAACACCACGATAGGAATGGCAAGACTCACTATGGTTAAAGCTACTAAGGGGGATCTACTCTCCTACCCACGGTGGTCAAATCAAGACCCACTATGCTGGAAGTTGTAAAGGTAGATCCACTCTCCTGCTCATGGTAGTCTAATCAAGACCCGCTAAGATGGAAGCCACTAAGACACTCCCTCCCATGATGGTCGAATCAGGACTCGCTATTGTAGACGCTGCTAAGGCCAATCCTCTCTCCCGCCCACGATAGTCGAATTAAGACCCACTATGATGGAAACTGCTAAAGTGGATCCACTCTCCCACCCACAATAATTGAATCAAGACCCGCTATGGTGGAAGTCGCTAAGGCGGATCCATTCTCCTACCCATGGTGGTTGAACCATGACCCGCTATGGTTGAAGTCTTTAAGGTAGATCTACTCTCTCACCCATGGTGGTTAAATCAAGACCTGTTATGGTGCAAGCCACTAAGGCAGATCCATTCTTCTGCCTATAAGTCGAATCAAGACTCTACTGGTTACAGGTGCCCTGCAAGCCAATCACATGAGTGATGACACATGTGATATGCTGCGTAATCTTTTTACTTATGATTATTATTGATATATTCTCACATTATATTATTTGTTGCATATATATAAATTATGATGTCCTTGATTCTATGCAATGAGAATCAAATCGTGATGAGATCACGGTAATGAGATCGATTTGTCTTTAAACACAGATCCCAAATAATCTCGATCATATATTACTCGAGAGGGACATCGAGATAACCGGATAGACCAGTGTACAATATACCCATTCATATGATGGAGGCGACTGGTCTTATAGCCACTTATGTGAAGACACTAAGGATACAATATAGGTGCTCATTGGAGAATGAGTTCACTCATTGATCCGCTTATGGAATATTGTATGGTTAATAATACCTAATGTCAGTCAACGATTTCATAGTCTCAGTTGTTTATCTGGTCATTAGACTTGAGACACCAAGGATGCCTTGTACGAGTACTCCTTTCTTTGATGTCAAACTTCCAAGTTTGAAAAGTTTCAGATCTAATACAACTGATTATCGGGATTGGTAGCCTACCCTACAAAGGAAATTGAGTGTCAACAAAGGATCATCCACTCTCAGTATCATGAGAAGAATATCTCATGTATGCTTGCTTAGATAAGTCCCTAGCTAGGGTTATTCGAATTGAGAGAGAATATGTTCCGGGAGAATTCGAATAGAGCAAGACTCGAATAGATTCCGTATGTGGCCTAATAGTACCATTGATGGGAATAAAAGGATAAATGCTTTTGTATATAAACAAATACTAGCAGGCTGTTACACACAACAGAATCAAATAGAAATCACATTCAAATGAACACCAAGATTTATGTGGAAATCCCCTCCAACTCGAAGGGTAAAAACCACGGGACAAGCCAGAGAAAATCCACTATCATAATAATGAATATACAGATCTTAAGGCTTCTTGCCCAAACCCTAGCAATATCCACAAGAGAATCACATAGATACAAGGACTATATTACTATGCACAATATCCAAAGTGATCATAGTAAGAATCCACTACAAACTGATCTAACCTGAGATATGGATGATTGAGAATAGTTTTTCTCTATCTTTGTCTTCTTCCCTTTCCTGGATCTCTTATTTTCTGCCCTCTACTGTCAATCTACAGCCTTTTTTCTCTCTCATACGTTTTCAGCCATCGCTACCCTCTTTTCCACAATCCTAGCCACCTAATCTAGGGTTTAGGTTAAGATAAATGAAGATTAAGGCTGTGGGCTTCACTAAAGCTCATTATGGGCTGAATCTAGGCCATCTACCCATCTGCCCAACAACCTCCCCCTTTAGCCCATAATGGAGGCTATCTCATAACTCCTTAATGTGAAGTCATGCCGACCAGCCGACACCAACTGTCGGCACATCTCCTGTTTCTCTTTTGGTAAAGTCTTTGTCAACATGTCTACCCCATTATCATCTGTGTAAATTTTCTGAAGTTGTAACTGCTTCTCTTCAAGCACACTTCACACTTCTGATCCAATGATATCTGATATCTATATGCTTTGACTTGAAATTAAATGTTGGGTTCTTGCACAAATGTATGGCACTTTGGCTATCACAATACACCATATAGTTTTTTATATTTTAGCCCTAATTCTTGTAAGAATCCCTTCACCCATAATATTTCTTTGTAAACTTCTGTAGCAGCAATATATTATGCCTTTGTGGTGGAGAAAGCAATACACATTTACAATCTGGACTGCCATGACACAGCTTCCCCTGCAAAAGTAAGTACAAAACCTGATGTGGGCTTTCTTGTGTCAATATCTCTTGCCATATCTGCATCTATGCAACCTATCAACACAAGTGGTCCACCTCCAAAGCTTAAATAAACTTTAAAACTTCCTCTGAGATATCTAAAAATCTACTTCACTGTTACCCAATGCTCTTTGCCTAGATTTACAAGAAATCTACTAGCAACACCCATTGCATATACGATGTTCGGCATACATTAAACTTTCAACTACTGAAGCATAAGGAATCTTTTGCATTTTCTCCTTTTCCTCATCACTTGACGGACTCTGATATGAGCATAACTTGAAATGACCTGCAAGAGGAGAACCAACTGGCTTTGCATTGCTCATATTGAACCTGTTCAATACCTTCTCAATATATTTCTCTTGTCACAACCAAATCTTCTTGTTTCTTCTATCACGAGAAATCTGTATACCCAATATTTGCTTTGCTAGCCCCATGTCCTTCATTGCAAAATACTCACTCAGTTCCTTCTTCAACCTGTCAATCATAGACATATATTTCCTAAGGATAAGTATGTCATCAACATAAAGTAAGAGAATAATAAAATCATCACCAAACCATTTGATGTACACACAATGATCTGAAGATGTTCTTTTATATTTATTTTTAATCATAAATAAATTAAACTTTTTATACCACTGTCTTAGAGCTTACTTCAGCCTATACAAGCTCTTCCTCAACTTATAGACAAGATTTTCATTTACCTTTGACTTTGAAGCCTTCTAGTTGCTCCATATAAATTTTCTCCTCCAAATCACCATGATGGAAAGCTGTCTTCACATCCAACTGCTCAACCTCCAAGTCCAGGTTAGTAGCAATAACAAGAGCAACACGAATATAAGATATTTTAACAACAAGAGAAAAAATCTCTTCAAAGTCAATACCTTTCTTTTAACCAAAGTCTTTCATAACCAATCTAGCTTTGTACTTTGGCTGAGAACAATGTTCTTGAGTCTTCAACTTGAAAATCCACTTGTTCTTCAAGGCCTTGCTTCCCTCTAGTAGTTGCACTAAATTACATATGTGGTTCTTCTACAGAGAATCTATCTCTTTCTGTATAGCAACAAACTAATTCTTTTTCTACTCACTTTCAACTGCTTCTTGGTAACTCTCTAGTTCACCTGCATTAGTAAGCTTCACATACTCATCTATAGAGTATCTTTTGGAAGGTTGACGTGGTCTAGAATATCTTCTT
This sequence comes from Ensete ventricosum, assembly GCA_029747655.1. Lineage (NCBI taxonomy): Eukaryota > Viridiplantae > Streptophyta > Magnoliopsida > Zingiberales > Musaceae > Ensete > Ensete ventricosum. The sequence continues at coordinate 28,913,639 of JAQQAF010000004.1, read as the reverse complement.
AACTAAGGTTCTGTGGAAACTTGCTCTCTTTCTTCTTCCTACTCAACATGTCCTACATGTAGATCAACATCTGGCTCTGCACCATCTTTCTGCATATCTCCCTCATCACCCTGATATATTGGAGGAATAACTAGATCATAATCTATAAATCCCTCTGCAGAAGTCTTAGCTGGTAACTCTTTCTTCAAATCCTTAATGGTTTGATCCTCAAAGAAGACAACATCTCTGCTTCCGAACACCTTCTACTTTTCTGGATCCCAAAGCTTATAACCAAACTGATCATGTGAGTAGTCAAGAAAAATTCACTCTTTTGTCTTACCATCCAGCTTGGACTTCTCATTGTTTGGAACATGTATAAATGCACCACAACCAAATACTTTCAAGTGCTTATAAGAGACGTCCTTCCCTGACCATACATGCTCTGCAACATCACCATCTAGAGTTGTACAAGGTGACAAGTTGATCACATCAATTGCAATGCTCAAGGCCTTATCCCAAAACCTTTTGGGTAGCTTGGCCTGTAAAAGCATACATCTGATCTTTTCCATGATAGTGCGATTTATCCTCTTTGTAATTACATTATGCTAAGGTGTACCAAAAACCGTCAACTCATGTTCGATGCCATGTGACATACAATAATCATTAAATCATCCTGTGTACTCACCACTATTATCTGATCTTATGCATTTCAATTGCCTTTGTGTCTCCCTTTTAACTCTGGCATAAAACACCTTGAAGATACTGATAACCTGATCTTTAGTCTTCATAGTATAGGCCCAAACTTTCATGAAAAAGTCATCTATAAAAGTGACAAAATAAAGTACACCACTGATATTATGAACATTAATAGATCCACCATGAGTTTTTGTTTTCAAAGGACCACACACATCTGTATAGACATGGGCCAAGGCATATATTTTTCTAGATAAATCAGGACTAGTAAAAGAAACTCTATATTATTTATCAGCCAAATAATCAATACAAGGGTTCAGACGTATACCTTTGAGGTCAGGCAATATCTCTCTCTTGGAAAGAACTTGCAGCCCCTTCTCGCTCATGTGTCTTAATCGCATATGTCATAACTCCATGTTGAAGTCTTTCTCTATAGCATTCAACTGCTCACCATAAGCTTTAGCCTGCAATCTATATAATGTGTGATATTTCTTCCCATTAGCTACAGTAAGAGAACCCTTACTAGCTTCTACTGCCCTCTGTGAAATCTGATATCAAAGTCTTTATCATCCAGCCTTCCAACTAAAATTAAATTCAGCCTTAAGTCAACTACATGCCTCACATCCTTAAGCATCAACTTGTATACAAGGTTGGTCTTTATATAGATATCACCTATGCCAATGATGTCTGTTGTGTCATAATTATCCATCTTGACAACACCAAAATTTTCAGACTTGTAAATAGTAAAAAACTCCCTCAGTCATGTAGCATGATAAGAAGCACCTATGTTAATTATCCACTCGAGATCCTGACACAAACAAGAAAAAATATCATCAAAAGTAGACAAAATCAAATAATTACTACTTTGTACTATAGCTGTGATATTCTCTTTTGACTCTGTATGCTCCACTTCTTTTCCATTTTTCTTGTTCTTCTTAGGTTGCTTGTATTGATTCTTATAATGTCTTTTCTCACCATAATTGTAGCAAACAATATATTTTCTTGATCTTGACTTGCTTCTACCCATGCGTGAACCACTTCTATCCTTTGACTTTGACCTTCTTCTATTATTTGAGACAAGTGCATGTGAATCAATATAAGAAGTTGCTGAATTCTTTCTCCTCAACTCCTCATTTAACAAATTGCTTGTTACTTGACTCATGGTGATAATACTATCTGGTGCAAAATTACTTAAGGAAACGACTATTGTCTCCCAACTTTCTAGGAAAGAACTGAGAAGTAACAATATCTGCAACTCATCATTAAGAGACATTTTCATAGAGGAGTAATACTCTGCATTTCACTCAAATGCTCAGGAATAGAAGTCCCCTCTTTATATTTCAAGTTTACAAGTTTTCTGATCAAGAAAGCTTTGTTACCAATCATTTTTCTTTCATAAAAATCTTTCAACTTTTTCCAAAGAGAGTAAGCAGAACTTTCAGTAGAAACATGGTGAAAGATACTATCATCAAGCCACTAACGAATAAATCCAACTATTTTTTGATCTAATCTCTTCCACTCATTACCTATCATAGTTATGGGCTTTGCACTATCCCCTTGCAAAGGTTTATACAAGTCTTTGCAATACAATAGATCTTTCATTCTTGGTTTCCATATCATTCAATTGTTTCCGTTCAAACTAATTATGCGAGAAACATTACCGGCCTCCATGTTCGAATAAAAAAATTAGATGCTACCAAAACCCTACTCTGATACTAATTGATGGGAATTAAAAGATAAAGGCTTTTTATATGAACAGATACTAGTAGGCCATCATACACAACAAAATTAAACAGAAACCACAATCAAATGAACATCAAGATTTATGTAGAAAACCTCTCCAATTTGAAGGGTAAAAACCAAGGGACAAGCCAGAGAAAATTCACTATTAAAATAATAAATATACAGATATCAATGCTTTTTGCCCAAACCCAAGCAACAATGGTAAGAGAATCACAAGGATACAAGGACTATATTACTATGCACAATATCCAAAACCTTTCCAACAGTAAGAATCCACTGTAAACTGATCTAACCTGAGATATAGATGATTGAGAATAGTATTTCTCTGTTCTTGTCTTCTTCCCTTTCCTAGATCTCTTATTTTCTGCCCTCTACTGTCAATCTGTAGCATTCTTTCTCTCTCCCACGTTTTTAGCCATTGCTGTCCTCTTTTCCACAACCCTAGTCACCTAATCTAAAGTTTAAGTTAAGATAAATGAAGATTAAGGCTATGGACTTCACTAAAGCCCATTATGGGTTGAATCTGGGCCATCTTCCCAACAACCATGTCTAATATACGGTATCTGGGATATTAGTTGGATGAGGGACTATAGATATACGAAAACTGTGGACAGACAAGTCCGATAAATTTAATCCCCTTGTATCGTCTAGGGACTATGATGCAGTGGCCTAGTACGTCCATAGTCAATGAGTCCAATGAATTATTATGGAGATAATAATTTACTATATTAGAAGGAGTTTTGATGGGAGTAACTCACGACTAACTCAGTATCGGGCCTAGAGGGTTACACATATATGGTGGATGCTTCAGCGAATAAAGGATTGGATAGAGATCCAATTAGCCCATATTCCCATTAGATGAGACCCTACATTGATGGGCCCCTTGCATGAGGCCCAATTAGAGACCAAAGGAGATTATTGAATAGAGATCCAATAATGTAAGATTAATGGGTAATTGGATAGATATCCAATACCCACTAAGGCAGGACCCCTAAGATTTTTGGTGGCTCTCTATAAATAGAAGAGGCTCATAGTTCATAGGCTGCATCTTTGGTCGCCCCTCTTATTCCCCTCCCTCCCTCTACGCAAGAGTTATGAGACCTGAGATTACGATTGGAGGAGTATCGCTACAGCGATCCATCGTACGGATATCGCTAGAGAGGAGGACGCTTGATCTCTTTCATCCTCTCCATCTATATATAAAAAAATAGGGATATACGATCTCCCAAGATAACTAATCGATAACACGATGTGGTTTTTCGATTTTATGATTTTCTCATGACCCAATCTTTTGCACGATGATTTGATCTGCGTGGGAAACTTATTTTATTTTGATCTTCTATTATGTATGTGATGCTCCCGCTTGGTTTCCCAATATACCTACTATGGTGAACGACGCTAAGGTGGATCCACTCTCTCGCCCATGGTGGTTGAATCAAGACCCGCTACTACAGAAGCTACTAAAGTGGATCCACTCTCCCGCTACGATGGTGGAATTAAAACCCACTATGGTGGAAGCTGCTACGACGGATGGATACTGACACTCCCATTACAGTGGTCGAATCAAAACCTGCTATGGTGGAGTCGATACCACAGACTGATGCTGACACTCCCGCTATGGCGATCGAATCGAGACCCGCTACAGCTTATGCCGTTACAGTGGACATATACTGACACTCCCGCTATGTACAACTGAATCAAGACCCACTATGGTGAATTGATACCAATCCTCCTACTCATGCGATCGAGTCAATGCTCACTATTGCGGACTTACACTCTTGCCCAAGCGATCGAGTACTTGTTCCTAGAAGTGGAAGAAAGGGTAGACCCAAAGGAAGGCCCAACCTCCTATGTGGAAGGGGGAGGCAAAATCAAAGAAGAAAACCTCCCAAAGCAGAAGGGGAAGGTAACAAATGAGAGCAAAATAAACTCCCATGCGGAAGGTAGAGAACAAAGGTAAAGAGGGAGGAAAAGAGAAAGGGGCCCCTTAGGCCAACATTCAAAACTCTAGCAAAGCAAAACAACGATAGCCTTCATAGAAAAACATCGTCTGTCTCAACTGACCTCGCGCCAACCACCACATAATCGTTAATGAACCCGCAACAAAACTACATTTACACAAACGTACCGACGTCCTCCGAGACCTCCATTCAAAGCTTCGAAGAATGCCTTTTCAGGGGGATGAGTGATAAGGATAATCCTAGTACACCCCAACTTGCCCGTCATATGAGCAATACCTAAAATCAAAGCCTAGGACCATCTACATATGATCGCCAATAGAAGGTTACGTCACCTTATGCAACTTCTCGAAATGAGCCCGCAAGACCCACTCCTCATTGCTCTTGTAGTCGTAAAAATAAACCTAGCTTTTCATTTATGGTCGATGGCATAGTTTGGCATCAGCAACGTTCCTTTTGGGATAGATGATAGGGGAAAACACCCTGCCTAACCCAAAAAAGTACGAAAGCAAAACCGAAGGCATCATCCAATAGTCCAAGGCGCCAACCCTGGGAGTGCATGTCAATAAGCCGCCCACATTAAATGTCTTCATCGAGCAGGATAAGGTGGGCCTCGACGAAAGCCCGTCAACTCCACCCATTGCCTAGGTATAAAGTCAAAGCCCTACGCCAAGTCGGGGCAGACAAGAAAAGGAGATCCTTTACACTTTTAATTACATTGTTGATATTGCTACCTTTCTCCCCCTCTACTTTTCTGATTTAAACATCAGAGGGGTTAAGTCGGGATGCCCTCGGTGTAGGCCTGTTGTGTAGGGTCATTGGCACAACATGAAGGCGCAGTCAGGAGCCTACTCAGTATAAGGGACCGCCCAGCTCCTAAACCAAGCTCCACCGCTTGGAGATTGAGTCACTCATGATGAATTGTCTCTCCCCATAGATTCCTTCATCCAGCCAATAGCACCTGTTCTTTATGTCATCTAGATAGAGTCATTAAAAGGAACCTACACTTTTGGTAGATAATCAATCGCGTCAACTCACTAGTCAACGGTCTATGTGTATTAAAAACCATGTATAAAATACTTTTCAAAACTTTCAAAATCCAATTAGAAAAATTATTTTTAAACAAAAATTTATTTTATTTTATTTTAATTTTAATTTTTTATATTTTACTAATGGCCAAGTGGGAGAATATTCAATTACGTGACCCTATTTAATTAGGTAAGATATATTATAGATCAGATTGGATTCTGATTATGGTTATCAGTCAATAAAATAAAATTTTAATTATGATAGGATTCATTAGAAGATAATTGTAATGAGAGAAATTCTTCTAATTACTATCCTAAATCTTCCCCTCTCCCATGTAAAAAGTATAAGACCTCGAAAGGACAAAATATCATAAATTAAGATTATAGATCTATTCTTAATCTTCCTTATTCCCTATGTCATTGCTTATAATGATCTTACTAAGAATAAGAAAGAGTACTCTAATTCTTTTTGTAGATCAGTATTACTGTAACTTTCGAACTTGATATTAGTACGTTTCGTTTACCTATTAGATAAAAGTTTTCTTAATAACATCAAAAGGTACTTAATTCTAATTTTTATATAATATTATTTAATTTTGTTATTAAAATTTTTCTACATAACTATAAAATAATTATAATTTATGTACATCAAGTTGAGCTTTAGCTGCAAATACCATCATTTCATTGCAGGACATGATTGAACAAAGGGAGCTTTCCGAACCTTTTCAACTCTGAATATAAATTCCAGGGTCGCATGTGAGCTTTGACTGAAGAGCATATTCCCACAAGGTGAGAAGAGAGAGATAGAGAGACGTTCATTGGATCCTCCTTTGTCTTCCAAGAAGGTTGGTTGTAGGTTTGCCTCAGCCTGTGCCCAGGATCAGCACCCTGAAAAAAAGCCAATCACCTTGTGGCTCGCATCCTTCTCTTCGCTGTCGATTGGATCGAGATCATGTGCCCCATGCGCGATGCGCGCTGCAGCATGGAGGACTTCATTCTTGCTGAAAACTCAACCTTTAGGTTTTACGCAGTACTAACTGTGCTCATATCATCTAATGTAGGACACTGCTACCTGTATTTGTCTGCAAGGCATTACTTAAATACTATCATATTATGAGTTACAGTTAAGCTTAGTACTATGTGTAACTCAACCCACTGCATGCCAACAAAGTTAACACCTTGTGTCAGCTTCATCATCTCAATGGGTATCTATCTTTATTTTAGTGTTATTATTGATGTTCAGCGTTCTATGTTAGGTATTATAATCACATAAGAGACGTAAAAGTTTATGTAAACAAGAAGAGGTGTTAGGTAGAGTCCAAAATATGGGACCACTGTTCTCTGCCATGCTTTGCTGTGACTGGTTGGGCAAGAAAAAACAAATCATTAATCATCTGCGTAATCTTAAACATGTCATGAGTTTGAGAACTCATGGATGATGTGAGAGAGGAGCGGTGGTGGTCCGTGTATGATGATAACTGTGGCTTTCAGTTTGTTTTCTGATGTTTTCGCTAATATTTTCGATGATTTGTGTACAGTATACATGTCCAAGAGGAGATTTATAGAACTTCTCATTTTGATCAAGGGATGACTGCTGAGAGAAAGAAAGCCGAAGATAGAAGCAAACGAACAAAAATTTACAGTGAACAAATACCAAATTAATAGAACAAAAACTCTGGATTTGTGTATCGGAGACTGCCACACAAAGCAAGTCTTGGGATCCAAAACCTTTCAATAAGTTCAACAAGATTCTTCTTGTTTCCTGTGCTAGGGAATTGTTACAGTCATTGTCCTATCATCATCCAGGTGGTCTGCAAGATTAATAACCCTTTGGAAATTTTCACTATTTTAAGTGGATTAGTGCAGCTTTAAGATCTTTACTTGCCACTACTAACTAGTCTCCTAATTCTTCAACCAATCTGAGAAAGGTTGGATTTTGATTGAGATCTTAGTAATACTTAGATATTATGTGGGATGTCAATGAATGCATTATGTGCTGCAAGAATAAGATAGAATGGTTTTTCCAATGAACTGCTGACCATTTTCATCCTAGATATTTCACCAACCATATCGCAAAATACAAGTCATATGCATTCACCTGATAACCCATTATGAAACCTGAAGCATCTTTACAACTTTACACAAACAGAAAAAAGAAGCAAAGAAATCTCTTATGGCGGAGTGAAATAATGCCTGGAGTTTTAGCACACTGATTAGCCTTCCCACTGTGATCTGGAGATTGTCTTCATATTATGACTCTTGTTTTCGTTCTTTATAAGGTAGCCAATTCCTTGAAATCATTTTTATATGTCTACCTGTGTAAATAGTACAAGCCACATTTTTTTTTTAAGTACAAAACATAATATGGTCTACGTTTCGCCCCCTGACATGAGTGCGTCGTCTCCAAATACTCCGCTTGCAGCTAGCAAAGAGAGTACAGTGTGGTGTATCCCTCCCTGGATGTGACTCTCTCTCACTATTTAAATGGTTCAGATGCCCATCTCTTTCTCTCATGCATTTATCTTCCTCCTCTAGTCAACAACCTTCTGTGTTATTCTCATTGTCCCTCCATTCACTACCTCTCCTCTCTCTCAGACTTGAATCACCCTAACAAAATCTACTTCCTCAAGCCTTGTCTTTTGGGCTACCATCTTTCTGTATCTACAGCTTGCCTTGGACTCAAGAGATGTCAAGCAGGAGGGCTCGATCACGGCAGTCGACGAGCTCGTCGAGGATCACAGATGAACAGATTAATGACCTGGTGTCTAAGTTGCAAGCAGTTCTCCCCGAGGCCCACATTCGTGGCGCCGAGAGAGTAAGTACCCAGATCATTTGTATGGTGAGATCAGGAACGGATCGTACGTTCGCTAAGATGGCTGGTTGTCTATCGATGCAGGTATCAGCAGCTAAGGTGCTGCAAGAGACCTGCAACTACATCCGAAGCTTGCACCGCGAGGTGGATGATCTGAGCGAACGGCTCACAGAATTGCTCGCCACCACGGAGGCCAGTAGCGCTCAGGCAGCCATCATTAGGAGCTTGCTCATGTGATCCATTCATACATTCAGTTAGGCTGATCATTTGCTGGAGTCCAAAGCTAGTGTTCTTTGGAGACGAAGAAATAAAGAAAGACTGCAATCCAGTTCTCCGTCTTTCTTGTACTTACGAGTTAATTCTGGAATGAACCAAGAGCATCTATTTATAATCATTAAAAAACAGAATACAAATATTTTAAAATAATAAAAAATCTATCACATCTAAATAAATCTTATCCTTATCTAAACTGATCTCATCATCATCCTAACCATCCTAACCACTTGGATTATTTCCAACACATCCCCTTAATTCAAGTAGTTATAATTTAAAATTATTTTCACGTAATCTTTTTTTCTCTCCAAAATTTTTATGAAAATGTCGGTAAGCTGATCTTCGTTGCTGCAGCGGTTGTCATATGTTTTTTCTTGGTCCACACATTTTTGAGAACTTTTGACGTAAAATATTTTATCGTTTCTCTTGACATTTTTCTCTTTGGTAGCCATCTTTGATGATATGATGGAGACTCTGCATTTGTAGGATTGAATCCCTTTGTATGCGGAAGCTTCATTTTTCTTTTCTTTCTCTTGGCTTTCTTCACATCATCAGAAACTTCTACAAACTCTGTATCTGTACTTTTATTGTTGTCCTCTGAATTTAGAGCTTCACCCCTTTTCTGTATATGTGTGTCATCAACATTACAACCTGCATCATCTGAGACAGTTTGCATAGATCCACAGAATTTTAAATGATCATAACTATTTTTCCATAATATTGATTCTTCGGTAGGAGTAGCAAAGTCCGAAAATAATAAGACAAACATTTTATTTTTTGTCATCCTTGCGGTTGTTATCAATTTACCAATTTTCTTATCATAAATCAGACATTTTTCTTCATCAAAAATAACATAATATCCTTTTCTCATTAGTTGTCCTATACTAATGAGATTTTGTTTTAAATCAGGAATAAATAACACATCATCAATAATTTTTTTACCAGACTTTGTGTTTATAGCAACTGTTCCTTTTCCTCTTACTTGAGCCTTTTTACCATTTCCCATCTGCACAGTAGATCTGACCGAATCATCAAGTTTCTGAAACAGACTTTTATCTCCTGTCATATAATCACTACATCCACTATCCAAAAACCAAATAGATCTAGAATATTTTTCATCAGATGCTAATAAACAAATATTTTCTTCATCTCTTTTGTCATCATTTTTTCCCTCATGATATTTTGTTTGATTTTTGTTCCAACAATCTTTTTCAAAATGTCCATATTTTCCACAATAAGAACATAGAGGAACATTCGGGTTTTTATTTTTGTACCAACAATCCTTTTCAATATGCCCTATTTTTTTACAACAAAAACATTTTCGAGTTTCTTTGTTACCTTCATTTGGTCGACCTCGTCCTCTGTCCTTTTGATCTCTCCCTTGAGATCTGATTTCTGAATTCTCTTTTTGATCCTTCTTCTGATCTATCTTCATTTGAAGAACATGTTCCAAAGTTTCATCTGAAGATCTGTTCACTTTTTGTTCATGGACTAAAAAAGATCCCATTAATTCATCAATAGATAATGTACTTGTATCTTTAGATTCTTCTATAACAGTAGAGATCATATCAAATTTTGAAGATAAACTTCGTAAAAATTTTTCTACTACAGTTTGATCTTTTAGATTTTCACCATAAGATCTCATTTAATTCACAATAGAAGAGACTTTTGAGAAGAAATCAGCAACAGATTCCGAATCTTTCATCATAAGTGTTTCAAATTCACGACGAAAAATTTGAAGCTTTAAAATTTTTACCTTTTCTGTGCCTCCAAACACATTTTTTAATATCTCCCAAGCTTCTGTTGATGTTGATGCCATCATGATTCGGGGAAATAATGAATCATCTATTGATTGTTGTAGCATATAGAGGGCTTTTACATCTCTTTGCATATTTTCATTCATCTGATGCATTTGATCCTTAGTAGTCTTAGGATCTTGCAGATCATACCCAACAAAACCATTTTCTACCAACTTCCATAATCCTTGTGAAATAAGGAGAGTTTTCATCTTAATAGCCCAAAACTGATAATTACCACTGTTGGCTTTTCTGCAGAACTTTAGGGAGAAAGAGAAGAGAATAGTAGATGACACCCGGAGTACTTTCAATCAACAGTCTGTAGTGCTCTGGAATGAACCAAGAGCATCTATTTATAAACATTAAAAGACAGAATACAAATATTTTAAAATAATAAAAAATCTATCATCATCCTAACCATCCTAACCACTTGTATTATTTCCAACAAGGCCAGCTCCTTTCTCATAAAACACCCAGTGTTATTGACTGCAACATGAAGTGGGACACCTAGCAAGAGTGGCTGTGGGTTGTGTTCTTTTGACGGTGGTGGGGAGAGAATCTACTGTTTCAAGATCATAATTAGCTTGTTTTTGCGCTCGTCACCAAAACCGGCGTAGCTTGAAGCAGTACACGATCTCAATATAAATAAGCTTCTCTGTCTCGTTGAGTAATCTATCAACTGGAGTCGCCTTTGATAAAGTAAACCGCCATTATTATGGAAGAAAACAAAAGTTTGCGAGAATGAGCTTTGTTGAGGGGCCTACTCCACATGTGACGTGAACATGTCGGGTTCTCTCGGGTGACTGTTTGAGCAAGATTCTAGTCATAGCCAGCTCAAGCTTAGAGGCTCATCATGCATTTGAAAGTACAAATGAGCATGACTTAACTCAAACATCATTATAAATCTTAAGAAGTCTAAGTAGTTATTTGACTGTTTGAATTACAATAATCTGTACCAATTCTGGAAGTGCCATATGAAACAGCAAAACCAGTACAACAATCATTTATCAAGCAGACAAAAAACAATACTGTATTAGTTCGAATGCCACGATCGACGATGCAAAGTATAACTTACGGGGGATTTCTGGAAAGGTTATCGTTATCGTTAACTGTGACAAACACTAATTCAAAACCACTCATCCATGTGGAAATGTTCATCCATTTTGGAAACGTTCAAATGGACGAGTGGATGAGCATGGATACTTTAATTTACGTAGGACGTTACTTACGTGGGTGATTTATTCATTGTTTAAAAAAATTAATTAACTTTTTTCTACTATAAATGTGTTCTTGGACTCATCCAAGGAACTGTATAGTTAAAGTAATTCTCAACTTTTCTACTATCTTTTTTTTTTCATGAAAATCATTAACTGTTACATCACAGTTCAGTTTATTTTATAAAAAAACAATAAATGTGATATCAGAGCTCGATTTTGAAGCAAGACCAACAGGAATATATTGACTTGGTGATTTACTCATTGTTTAAAAATAATTTCTACTTCTCAATTTTTCTACTATCTTCTTTCTTCCTGAAGTTCTATAGAAAATAAATAGATGTGGTATCAGAGCTCGCTTTGTTCTATAGAAAATAAACTTTTAGTTCAGGTGTAATATCAGAATATGCTCTTCATATAAAAATATATTAGGAAAATAATTTAAAAATCATATAAAACCTAAAAATCAAGTTAGTACCTCTAGACCATTACAATTAATTCATATGAATTTATTTGGACCTATTGATACCATGAGCCTAAGAGGTAATAAATATGCTTTCATGATTGTTGATAATTATAATAGATATACTTGAACATACTTCTTGGCATATAAAAGTGATTGTTTTAAATATTTTATTAAGTTTTGCAAATAAGTCCAAAATGAGAAGGGTTTTATATTTTCTTTTATTGATAGCTATCATGGCAAATTTAAAAATCATGATTTTCAAGAATTTTATAATTCAAATTGGTAAACCATAATTTCTCTACTCCAAGAGATTCACAACAAAATTGAGTTGTTGAGAGAAATAAATAGGAGTTTACCTGAGATGGCAAGAACCATACTTAATGAACATAGCCTACCCAAATACTTTTGGGCTGAAGCCTTTGACACGACATGTTATGTCATGAACAAGGTTTTTATAAGACCTCAACTATTTAAAACTCCTAATGACTTATGAAATAATAAAAAACCTTCTTTATATTTTAAAGTTTTTGGTTATATATTTTTTTATTTTAAACGAAAAAGATGCCTTAGGGGAAAATATGATGCAAAATATGATGAAGGTATTTTTCTTGGATATTTCTCTATTTCTAAAGTTTATTAAGTTTTCAATAAAAGAACTTTGGTTATTGATGAATCTATCCACGTTATTTTTAGTGAATCTTCCAAAGTTATAAAAAATGAATTTGATAGTGATTTTGAATTTGAGAAATTGAATTTGAATGAAAATTCTCCTCTCCAAAGCAACTTGGATATATCTACTTTTAAAAAAACTTTATCAAAGGAATGAAAGTATATAGATACACATATGAAGAAACTAATTATTGAAGATACATCAAAAGATATTAAAACTCATTATTCATTAAAAAATTATTTGTGTAAATGCTGCCTTTTTATCCCAAATTAAATCTAAATGTATTGATAAAGCTCTCAAAAATGACTTATGGATCAAGACAATGCATGAAGAATTAAATTAATTTTTAAAAAACAAAATTTGAATGCTTGTTCCTAGACCTAATAATCATCTTATGATTGGTACTAAATAGGTCTTTAGGAATAAGCAAGATGAACAAGATATCATGGTTTGAAACAAGGTTAGATTAGTGGCCAAAGGTTTCGACTAAGAAAAAAGTATAAATTACGAAGAAACCTTTTCTAATGTGACTAGACTTGAAGCCATAAGGATACTCCTTTCCTATGCATGTTTTAAATTTTAAATTATTTTAGATGGATATCAAAAGTACTTTTCTTAATGGTTTTATTGAAAAAAATTTGTTGAGCAACCACCCATATTTGAAAATAATCTTTTTCTGAACTATGTTTATAAATTATCTGACTCTCTATGGATTGAGGTAAACCCATATGGAATAGTGTGAGAGACTTAGTTCCTTTGTTATTCAAGATAATTTTTCAAAACATAAAGTCAACACTATACTATTTATTAAACATTTCAAAAATAATTTTCTTATTGTTTAAATTTATATTGATGATATTATTTTTTATTCTATAAATAAATTTTTATGTGAATCATTTGCCACGAGTATGAGCCAAGAATTTGAAATGACTTTAATAGGTGAATTATCATTTTTCTTAGGATTATAAATCAAGCAACTACATGATGAAATTTTTATTAGTCAAACTAAGTATACTTTCAATCTATTGAGACGGTTTCACATGGATAATGCTAAGGTTGTTAACACACTATTCAGTATCTCTACAAAATTAGATATGTACAATGAAAGAAAATGTTTTGATTAAAAGACTTACAGAGATATGATAGGTAGTTTATTGTATGTTACCGTAACTAGAGCTGATATCATGTTTAGTGTTGGGCTTTGTGTAATGTTTCAGTCTAGTCTTAAATAATCCCCTTATAAAATAGTTAAAATAATTTTTAGATACTTAAAATGAACTCTTAATATAGGTTTATGGTATCCAAAGTCTAAAAATTTTAATTTGATTGCTTATGCTGATACCGACTTTACAAGATATAGAATAGATAGAAAAATTACCACTGGAACCTATTAGTTCATAGGTTACATACTTGTTTCTTGGTCTTCTAAGAAGCAAAGTTCTATTATATTTTCTATAACTGAAGCTGAATATGTTACAATAGGTGCATATTATGCACGGTAATATAGATAAAAAATACTTTAGAAGATTATAGACTTTGCTTGAAAAAACATCCCTATAAAGTATAACAATACCAGGGTAATATGCTTGTTAAAGAATCCTATTCAACATTCATGAACAAAACATATTGACATTAGATATCATTTTATTAGGAACCATATAAGTAATCATGATATATCCTTAGAGTTTGTTAATACAAAACATCAGCTAGCATATATCTTTACTAAACCATTTGAATGATGAACAATTTAATTTTACTAAAAGAGAATTAGGCATATTGAATCTTTCAAATATATTATCTTACTAATCTTTTTATATGATTCTTCCTTTTACTAAAGATAAGGTTTTCCAAACGAATCGTGATCTTTCACTTAACTTCTCGATATTTAAGATTTGAGATCTATTTTGTATTTGTTCTCCTATAATTCTTTTTTTTCACCAATGATTGAGAAAGAGATTTATTCAAACGAATCATGATCTTTCATTTGACATCTCGATATTTACAACTTGAGATTTATCTTATATGAATCGGGAACTTGTGTCATTCGTTCTCCTATAATTCTTTGTTTCGCTAATGATCAAGAAGGAGATTTATCAACGAATCATACTTTCACTTGACTTTTCGATATTTATAACTTGAGATTTCTTCTATATGAAGTGAGATCTTTTACTATTTGTTCTCCTATAATTCTTTATTTTTACTAAAGAAGAGATTCATCCCAATAGATCATTATATTAATTTCTTGATGTGAGATTTATATAACTCCTTTGTATTTATGACTTATATATCTCATTATCAATCGACCTCTCATGATTTGAACTTATCTTCGATATTAATATCCTTCATGTGATATCAAAGTAGTTGTATAATTGACATATGAATGTAAATGAAGAGAAGTAGCACCATTAAATCATAATATTCTTCCCTTCTTTTTCATGATGACAAAGGGAGAGAGAACTAGTAGCTTGAATATTTTTTTCTTTTTTGTTGATGATAAAGTGAGAGAAGTAATGATAACTGTTTGATGCATGGTAACTATATATGTTAAATAAGGAGAAGAAGACTGTACTCTTTGATGATGTGGAAGTATTGTGTTGATATTTTAATTTATGATGATGATGTTCATTTTAACTTATGATGATGATGATGGTTGATAATTTAATTGAAATTATGCATATGATGTGTGTAATCATCATTATTTATATTTTAACTATACATATGGTGTTATGAGTATTTTATTATTCCAAAGAAAATTGTGCATGTGATCTTCATAATGATTATTATTGAAAATCACTAAGATTTATGATTAAAAAATTTTCAACTTGAATTCGAGTTTATTATATTTTAAAATGACATAGAGACAAGGAGAGCCAGGTTAAAGCTCTATCATCGATTGGTTGTCATCATTAAAAAAGGGGGGATTAATGAATCCTATATTTTAATGATGAAATCAATTGATAAATTCATAACTAATATGTTCTTGAGTTAAGTGATATAGGAAAAACTTTGATCAATGACTCAAACCATCAAAGGGCAAATTGTCGAAACAAGAGAATTAGACATTGGTCGAATAAGTATTATATCAGAAATTGGACGTTGAGCTGGAGGATCGACGTGTCGAAGATTGGACTTCGTGCTCAGGCATCGTGCCGGAAGGATCGGGTATTACGCCAAAAGATCATATGTTGTGAGAAAGTCAACATTCTAATAGATCGGACGATATGCCGAAGGAATGGACGATGTGTCGGAGGTTCGAATTAAGTGTCGGATTATTGGATGACAAAACAGAATGTTGGACAACACGCTTCATGATTGTACTAAAAATATGATTGGATTGTTTGTGCCTTGATCGAGGTCTTTAGAAGTCAAATTATTTTGATATTGGACCAAAATCATGCCAAGTTATCGAGAAACCTATTGGGCTTGAACAAAGATCGAGTTAGGCTCGTTAGGAGGTCAAAACAGCGGCCTTGAGCAAGCCCGGGCGATGGTACCACCCAGACAGCTGATAATCATTGTTTTGTGCCTATCAACGTAGTTGATGGTGGTACCACCTGTGTAGGCAATGGTACTCCATGGAGCGGCGGTAGTACCACCCAAAATTCAAATTTTGCACTTGAAAGTTCAAAATTGCTATGTCAAAAGTTACGGTTGTAGGATTATCCAAATCCCAAAATGTTTGGTGATTTAAATTTTTTGGCTCCATTTTGAAACTATTTGGGGCTATAAATATCCCCACCAAGGCTTGGATTTGAGTAAGAATCAAGTTATGAAAATTGTAAGGGTTGCAGCTCTCTATTTTAGCATTGTGTCCTTTCTTTCTCCTTGAGTTTAGAAGTGATTCTTAGTTGTAGGATGTGTGATATCTTTTGTAAAAGATTTGAGTATGGAAGTTCTCTCCTGAGCATGTTAAAAGAAGAAAAGCTATAACAATGGTGGTTGATCTTCGTTCATTGAAAAGATCAGTAGTGAAAGCCGATTGACCACTATAAATCAGTTTGCATTCTTTCTCTTGCCTTGATCGGTAATAGTATTTCCGATATGAATTTATTGATCAAAATTTTAAAATAGATTAAATTTTCTATATAACTAATTCACCCTCACCCCCCTAGTGCCATTATAATCCTAACATATTCAAGATGTTTCCTCAAAACCCTTAAAAATCAAAGAGCACAATGGTACAAATTAGCTACAAATGCATCGAAAGAGAGACCAAATCTTAGTTATGATGAACAAATTCTTCTACCTACAAGCTAATAACACCGCTAGTATTGTTGACAGGCACAAGGGATCAGCCTATAACCTACACAAATTCCAGTATCTCATGTTCATTGGATCCTTTTTAGTTGTAGTAGTATTATTTGTCCTTATCTTTTCCTAGTTTTCGATGATATATTCCCACACCTCAACCTCCATACCATCCTTCTCATAATCACCACCGTTTTCTTTTACCTGATGTTTGCTTAGGCTGGTGATACTATCATCATCTGGGTTATGCAGCAAAATTAGTATCCTGCATTGGTCTCCCCTTCCTTTACAAATTATGAGTTTGATGTGCAAACACCGCATGGGGAAGAAGAACTCCAACTCTCCACCCCAGTTAGTCCCCTACACCGCACCAACCCATGCAACAATCTCCAAGTCCTCATATGTGAGTTGTTGCACATGTCCAAGCATCAAGCTCCTCAGGATTTGGATCTAAACCAACCGGAAATTATCTTTGTTGTGGTTTTATGGTGCATCAATGGCTCCAATACTGGGCAAGAAATCCATAGCTTTCTCGCGGATCAAGAGCGGTGAAGAGACGAATGCAGAAAGGGGAGAAGAAGAGGAGGCTCAACATGGAACAGATGAGGACTTTAGAAAAGAACTATGAGCTGGGGATCAAACTGGAGCCCGAGAGAAAGATGCAGCTGGCTGGAGCCCCTGGTTGCAGCCAAGGCAGGTAGCCATTTGGTTTCAGAAAAGGAGCGACAGGTGGAAGACCTAGTAATTGGAGAAGGATTACCGTCTCCTGTAGCAGCACGCAGCAGTTTGAGGCCCGGCAAGCACAGAACAAGAAACTCCAAGGTGGCAACTCTAAGTTCCCATATCTCAAAGATTCTGGCAGATTAATTTAGTCAGTCAGTTGTCAATTCTTGATGTAAAGCCTATAATTGGTGTTCTTATAGTTAGAATTTGATCATTTTATTTTTGAGTAAACTGTCAAATTAGTATTTTGAGAAAGATATGTAAGAGATTTTATTTTTACAATAAAATTCTCAAAATTTATTTTATTTTATTATGTTTATTTACTTATTTTATGTTTTTATTAATTTATAATTTAATAAAATTGATGGGCTATGATTACATATAGTCGTTATGATTATTAATACCTTTAGCAGTGTCTTATCAACTCTTTGTATAAAGAGGTTCCACGGCAGTGAAAAAATCTTCTTCTTATGGTTTGTTCTCTAAGAAAGTTTATCTTAAGAGTTTTCATAAATTGATTCTTTACTCTTTTTGTGTTCGTGATACTACATTAATTTTACTATGATTATAGAAATCCCGATCTTATCCTTGGGAAATAGGGTGAAATCATTTCTTATGACAGCTAATAGTGATTCTAAATGAATTCTAAACTTATTTTTTTATCAAATCATATTTAATTTTTATTATTAAGAATTGACCCTAACAATATATGAAATGACGAATCCAATTTGATCCAATTATGTTATTATTTTCTTTTTATTTTTTTTACATCTCGTCGAGAAAATTAGCACGGTGATTGCTTGTTTCTCTAACTATTTATTTCGTTTGTTGCACTTACCAATTTTACATATTCGGGTTCCAACCAACAGAGTATTGGGGCTCATGCCCTTGTTTTCCAGCTACGTACTTTTTTATAGTGGTGCTTGAATGATGTTAGATTCTGGCGATTAATATTTTCCGAAAAGAAAATTCACAATCGACACATGGCAGAAACCTTAAATTATATGGATCGATGGAACATATCTAGTGAAATCTTTATTGCGGATCCATCGAGGACGACAGATATGATGTTGGGCTAAATGGACACCAGGTGTCGTCACCTATTGATGAGTATTTGACTCTTTAACAGAGTTTCTCGAAATCTAGATTTAGTAGGTTGTTTTATATCTATATTTTCCTATTACAAATGTTAATTTAAGCTATGAGCAAAAGCTTGAATAACACTGTCGAGTAACTTTGTTTGTCTCTATGCACGAGTAAAAAACAAAAACAAAATACTCTGCCTCCTTCCATATTTCCTTTCAATTTGTTATTCTATTCTTGACAACCATTCTTTTGCAAAAAAATAATCCTTTCTTACTTGGTTGTTTTTTTTTCTTCAAATTTCTATTAGGCAAGTCTACATTTTATTATTATCGTATACATCTTCAATATTGAATGTTCGTTGGTTTGGCATCTAATGGTATAGTTTGCAATACAGAAAATATTTGGATTTTTGTTTCACATGTCTGGTATAAGTTATACACAAACTTGACTTTCTTTCATATTTGGTATATTTCAAGCTGGTATAAATTGGTATTGTTCTTTCTTACAATTTATTACAACCAGAAGTTTGTGGATTGTTTTTGTTTTTTTGTTTTTTTGTTGCAGACATTGTTATATGTTTATTCTTGTTATTGAAATTTATAGGTGATTAGTTGATAAAAATCGTTAGGGTTCTATCCTAGAAAAAAGGAAAAAGAGATAAAGATTATTTTGAGGGGATCAACCTTCTTAATCACTAGATTCATCAAAAGGTTGAAATATATTTTTTTGATTGATGAAATAGAAAATACTCATATTTATAGATTTTCACCCAAGAGTCCCTCTGGACTCTTCCACCCTAAGGTCCTTTAAGACTTTTAGACTCTTAATTAAATAATAAATTTTAAATAAACTCATAATTGAGTCTTACTGGACTAATAAACTCACAGAAATATAACTCAAAATCATGATTCAAAAGTTTAAAAATTAATGAGTTCCTAACAATTTCTCCCTCCTTCAAATCAGTCTTGTCCTAAAGGCTGAGCAACGTCAAACTCTGAGATATTCCCTTTCAGCACTTTAGTCACAGGATATCTGTGACACATCACAACCTGCTGATCAAGTAAGTAAGGTCTCCACTTTATGATAGTGTAAGCAATGGGTTAACCTTTCGGTGTACTAGTCATTGTGGTCTTCTAAAAAACCCTCTCCATATGATGGCTAGTGGCAGTTGTAACCTTGCTTCCATGTCTTTTCTTAAGGATCACCTGCTTTCTATTGATAAAAAACTTCATAATTAGTTTAGAAAAATTTCATGAGATATAACCCAAGGTTGATATCCATTCAATTCCAAGCACAACTTCGAAGTCTTCTAAGTGTATCAAAAAGAAATCAACCTGCAATTCTTAGCTCTATATAATTACATTGATCTTCGAACACTCATTATTATAGGTTAGAATTCATCCATCAGAGATCTTTACTTTGAATTTGTTACAGCCTTTAATGTGGTATGTCAATTGGTTAGCAACCTTATTGTTCATAAAATTATTAGTTCTACCTGTATCAATCAAGAGTAGCCAGCTAATACATGCATTGTATGTGTTATAGTTCCAACATCTTTATCAAAATTCATACCTTCATGATCGGAGTCCACATTGTTAGCTTATGATTCCTCCTCAATTGGTTCAATCATCAGAAGCTGCCCTTGTTTACATCGGTGCTCTTACTCCACTTTTCATCACAATGCCAGCATAAACCCTTCGTTGAGCATTTATTTAGTTCTTCTTAAGTTAGTCTTCATGTGTTAGGGTTTTGATTGGGAATAGATAAGGTGGGCAGTTTGCTAATCATTTTTCTATTGTCACTTCTGTTTCAGTGATACTCCATGCTAATTTTTTTCCTCATGCACATGAGAACACACCTATCATACATAGTATGGGGTTGGCAAGCATTAACTTCGCACCAAATATTTAGATTGTCTTTCAATAAATATACCCACTAGTTATCATTCAAACCAGTCTCTGGCTTGATTTGATAGTTGTTCAAATCTACTCTAATATTCTAGCACTATAGAAGTCTGACAGATTTTGGCAAGCTGCCCATCAATATTCTCGTTCTCAGATGATCCAAAGTGAACAAGAAGTCCTCTCTTAAATTGCTCCCATTAAAGAATCCTGTGATAGGTTTTGTACTAATCATACCACTAGATCATATCTTCGTCAAGTTGAATTGAAGATGTGAAGTTTTGTGGAAGTGAAAGAATTTTTCAGCCCTAGAGATCCAACTGGTCGGATCCCTGTCTTCCCACCTTGGAAATTCTACCTTCATACGTGAGTAACTTATGTCACGTTCTTGGTGCCTTATTCTTATATCTCGAGATTGGTTCGATGTAGAACTTGAGCTTTCTTATTATTGAAGTTTGCTAAAATTTTCTAGTAGGCTCCTTTTGAACTCATTAAGGGTTTCTTGTAGTCAATTCTCAATTCTAGTTTCCAAGGCTTATTATAATTGGGCTTTCATTGAATTATCGGTGGCTATTACGTAGGACTGTAGGTCTATAATACCTAATTCGTGTTTCTGGTGTTAGGTTAAGGGCATAAACACTGTTATACCCAATGCAATTATGGCGAGAGCGGGCATTAGCTATCTCACTGCTGCAGTGTGGATTGCTACAATTGTCACCGATGAATGTAGCCAGCGGTGTAATGGCGCTAGCGGGGTCCTTTCTTGCTTATGTACCAGCAAGTAGGAGGGTGGTTTATCGCCGATGGGTACTCTGTGTAAGGTATTGTAAGGGGCTGAGAACTACAGCTACGGTGACTACTGCGGTCATTGAGAAGTGATCGCTCAGCAAGGGGGAAGGAGATGCTGACGATGTGAGCAGCTTATCACAGACAAAAATATAAAGAGGGTGCTCAATGTAATGCTCATGTATGTTTGTGTCTTTCAAATTTTGTTCATACTTTATATAGCAAGTAACAGACTAGCAATAAGCTTGACAGCCCTAGTTTGATTGGCTTTCATGGCTGGTTTCAGCTTGTAAATAAGAGTTATATCATATGGACACTTGTGGGGACTTCAGTTTGTAATGGACTTTGATCCTTTGTGTGCGACTGTTTAAAGTTTATAAAATCCATGGTTATAATTTGCATTGGATATATAAAGTATTTGCTGAAGTGGTTGCTTATAAATCCTATAGGAAACACATTCTCTAACCCATATTTCTTTTGGAGGTCCTAAGAGACCATAGGAGGTTTTGGGGAGGCTGACTTTTATGGATGGACATGCGATGGTGTCGCATGACTTAGGCAAAACTAGCTAAGTTCGTGACATTTGGTATCAGAGTGGGACAAGCACATGTAGAAACACTTGACATGCAAACGTGGGGGACCTAGTTGGGCTGCATAGAGGGCAGTTAGCACACGCGACTGTTTAGGGAAAAATGGACATTGAAATGTAGGGAAAAGAATCGCTTAAAGGAGCGGGCATCCAAAATTGGCATTCAGAGGAATGGCCAACCCTTGCATGAGAGTCACCATGAGGACAAATAAGCTAGGAAGAATGCATAGTGCACAAAGGTTACGATAGCTAAGTTCAAGCTACGACTTGACATTAGCAACCAAACTTAATGGTTCTCAAGACAAGCGAAGCGCTTAGTAAAATATGAGACCGTGTAAAGTGGATGTATTGCACAACGACCGAAAGAGTTATGCAAAGCTCATAGATGTGAGGGAAATTACTAGCTCGAAGAATTTGATACTCATGCAAGGGCATGTATGCAGATGATGGAGTGTCTATGGCCAATTCAAGGCGATCGAAACTTAGGCCATAGTGCATTGTAACTCTCTCTTTGGCATGGGAAGGATATGTCTGTAGGAGACTGAATTATGCAACAAGTTTAACATGTTACTAGGCCTTGTAGGGTGCAGCGGGGGCTATATTGGCGAAGAGTCACAATCTAGTATGTGCATTTAGGGGTAGAACAATGTATAGTTTGTCAGCAAGATGGAGTAGTCCAAGTGGATGGTAGTCTTCGAAACCTTCAAAGGGAAGAATGCGAAGAGGAAAGTTGCTACAACAGGATAAATATCTAAGAGGGATAAGCCTTGGTTCTCCAGAGGGAGAATCATATGCAAAGGACCGCACATGTTGAGGAGGAGTATCTTAAGACAACAACTCTATAAAGCTCAATGGACCAAGCGAGCAGCGAGGAGTTATCGCATGATCTCGCATGAGGTAATGCATTAGTGGATATATTATGGGATTAAGTGGGGGAGCGACTATGGCAACATCAAATGAAGGCATACTTAGAGCCGATGTGAAAAGCGAACTCAACAAAGGGTTGACTTGTGGAATGATGGACACTAGGGCCACCATCAACTCAATGCAAATCGTAGGAAGGAGCAACTTGGGTGGAACTTGGTGAAGTATCCAAGTTGCATGAAGGGAGTCAACGTAGAAGATAGAATATGAAACAGAGGGAGGCATAGATCTTCCCTTGGACAGAGGTCAAGGACATGAACTCTTGTAGAGGCAAGAGTGGGATCATGTTATTCCATGAGTTCTTCATTATGATGGGGCGGACTCATTCTACATGGTGCCAAAGACGAAGGGAGCTTCAAGGCACATGCAACTTATCTTAGTGATACATTTGATGGAGGAACTAAGGTGATTCAACTTGCGGAGGTGAAGTATGGATCATAAGGCCTTAGCATAGGGCAGGAGGATGCAGAGGCGGGTACTCTTGAAGAATATGCCATAGTACTGCCATTTGAGTTATCATGAAGAAAGTAGTGCGCAATGGAGATTATTCTAGTGGGAGATAGAGGCCCAGGATCCAGACAATGGTGCACTAATTTCAGTAAAGTCTGGAGACTTCGAGAGCTACTAGGCAATGAACTATAATAGAGCGATGCTTCATCTGGGTGTGATCCAAGGATGGTTGAGTGAAGGTTAATTGCCAAAGGATCGAACACAATCAGAGGTGGCGAAGGCCTTATGATGAACTAGCAAAGGCCACACATGGGGAGATCATAGTTTGAGTCCATCCCACAAGAATCTGAATGCAATGGAGATGTTACCAGGAGGCGACATAGTGTAGCGGATCATGGTGAAATAGTTCCAGGCAATGCAACACAAATAGGAGAAGTCCCGTGAGAGATAAGATCATGTGGATGTATGATCAGGAGCTACTGGAAGCTCTACTTCGGTGCACAACATGAAGGCAAGAAGAGCAATGGATTCAAAGAGTGAATGCCATGGTACCGTAGAGGTAGGTCTTCCATGCATGCATCAAATTTTGCATCAGATGAAAATCTTGGTCATCAACATATGGGGGTTATGTACCATCGAGAGAGAACTCTGAGCACAAACACTAGTGAGTCCCTATTAGAACCCTTATAGATTCTATGCTTTAGGGTGATCACTATAGGGGATCGACCTCCTTGAAACTCTATAGGGGTTCCCTCGTCTAAATTGCTGCTTAAAAGTGCAGAAAATACTCTTATATTCATGATAAAAAGTGGAGGATTACAAGACTACTTATAGAACTTCCAACCCTAATTCCTAAGGACTCCTACTTCAAGATTTCTACCCTTAACTAACTCCTAGTATAACTCTAAGTCCCAACCAACCCCCTTCAAATATCTTTCTCAACTAATCCTAACCCAGCCTACCTCCTTACTTTCCTTAATAGGAGTCGGCTAGATAGGATTTACATGAATGCCCTTAGATTTTTCATGATTACCTCTTTAATGAAACTAAATTAGGACTCCCCTAGCTAGAGTTAAAACAGACCCGCCCTCTTCAATTCAACCTTGTCCTCAAAGTTGATGCTCCATGAATTTTGATAATTTAATTTTTTGTATGGGTCTGGATGCTGCGCAGGAGCTGATGAGTTAAGATCGAGATTGTCGTAGAAGTATTCCAGTGGGGGAGGATACGAGTATATGTAGGACGCTGACTACATTGGCGAAATATAGTGGGATCGGCTGATGCTTGGTTGTGTCGTGTTGTAGCTCATGATGTAAGCTGGCTGCGACCGAAATGGCGAGTGAGAGTTATTTTCACCTCTAGCATCAGAACCCTTGATGATGAGTCCTATGTTGCTATCTTTCTTAGCCCTCTTCTCATTGATGCCGCTGCTTAGGCCACCATTATTAGTAGCTTCCTTGATTGTAGGAGCCTTCTCAGCACTATCGACGGTCGTTTCGGTAGGTGGTTTAGAGATCTCAATGCTCTTTTCATTGACTTTTTTGACCTATTTGCTTGTGCTATCTACAATTCCAGCTTTGGCTTCTTTGGTCTCAAAGACAGATCTGTTGTCTGCTATAGGTTTATCAGCATCCCCATGCTTTACTGTGGCGAGAGAGGTAACAGAGCTTTTAGAGGACTCCTTGCTCTCGTCCTTGAGGCTGACATCATTTCTGCCATGGTGACTTGGTTTCTTGTCGAGCCTGAGCTCGACATGCTTCCCAGACTTATTCAGCTTAGCTATCAGAGCCTGAGGATCCAAAGGGGCCTTGACGGTCACCTTGTTCTGCATGGCATCGATCTCGATTTCACACTCAGCTAAGTTTGGAGCTCTCCTTGGATAGTCATATTAGGTAGATGTCTTTGAACTATCTCGTTTTGTCCTAATTTGAGCTTCAAGTATGACACATGGAAGACTGGATGGATTCGGGAGTCGACGGGTAAGTTCAATCTATATGCTACTGCCCCGATGCGCTCCACAATTTGGTAGGGCCCATAGAACTAAGGTGAAAGCTTCATGAATGCTCTGGTTTGGATCGATGTTTGCTTGTATGGTTGGAGTCGTAGAAATACCCAATCTCCCACAGAAAAAAAAATTTCACCTCTATGTTGATCATATTGTTGTTTCATTATTGCATTTTGTCTCTGTCCTGTAGTTCCTTGTCTACTTGTTCTACTTTAGAGGTGCCAAATACATATTTTGGGATTACAGGAGGAGGTCGACCATACATAGCCTCATAGGGTGTAATTTTCGTAGATGAATGATAAGTTGTGTTATACCACCACTTGGCACAAGGGAGCCACTTTGTCCACTCTTTTGGCTGGTCACTAGCGAAGCATTTGAGGTATGTCTCTAAACATATGTTCACCACTTCAGTCTGGTCGTCGATTTGTGGGTGATATATTGTGCTCATCTTCAATTTAATGCCCTGCATCTGGAATAATTTTGTCCAGAATTTGCTCATGAAGACCCTATCACGATCACTTACAATAGATCTCTGCATCCCATACAATTTTATAATATTTTCCATAAAGGTTCGGGCAATGCTGGAAGCAGTGTAGGGATTACGAACTGCACAGAAGTGAGCATACTTTGTAAGGCGATCAACAACAAGAAGGATCGTACCTTTTCCTTATTATGAGGGCAGCCCTTCAATGAAGTCCATCGATATATCGGTCCATATTGAGTTCGAGACGGGTAAAGGTTGCAGCTTTCCGGGGCTTGCCACGGTTTCACCTTTATGTCGTTGGCATACATCACATTGTGCCACAAATTTAGCAATAATATTTTTCATCCCTTCCCAATAAAAATTATGCATAATTCTCTTATAGGTTCTAAGAAACCCGAAATATTCGGCCACGAGTGTGGAATGCATCTCTTGAAGGATGGTCTTGATGCAACTAGAATTTGGCACAAGCACAATGCGGCCCTTATAACGTAGGTCTTTTAAGTACCAATTGTAATGAGCCATAGAACTTGGTTCTTCCTCCAATTTCTTTATGATCTTGTTGGTTCCTAGATCATCTTGCTATTCTCTCCTAATGTTCTCAAGGAAGTTACTGGTCAAAGGTGAAACAACCGAAAATTTAACTTGCTCGAGTAGTCGTGGAAACGCATCTGCAACAACATTTTCTTTCCCTTTTTCACAATCATACTCAATAAGCTTTGTTACTCATTTTTGCTATTCAGGGAAGGATACCTTTTGCTCCATAAAATATTTTAGGCTCTTATGGTTGATGCACACTCGCCACGTTCCGTCCTTTCGTATAAGGAGCACCAGTGAGGAGTAGAGTTTGCAACTTGGCCGAATGACTCCTATTTTGAGCATCTCATTTACAATCCTTTCTTTCTAAAGATGAAGATATTGATATGACCAAGTTTTTTATGGAGGTTTGCTCGGAAGAACCGAGAGATGATGATCATGCTAGCGACTAGGAGGTAGGCTGTGTTATTTGTCAAATACATCTGAAAATTCAGCAAGCAAGGAAGTTGATTTGGGTCTTCAACTTTGGTTGCCTCCCCCTTGGATTGTTGCTCTAGTTGTACCAAGAAGGTGCTGCATGTTTTCTACGATACTTTCTCCATTCGTCATGTGTAAATCGTTGATATGTCACTCCCCCGTTTGCCGTGCAGTACCACCTATTTTCCCTGACTGAAAAACTTCATGATTAATTTTAAAAAATTTTAGAAAATATCACCTAATGTCATCAACCATTCGATGCCAAGCACGGCCTCACAATCATCAAGAGGGAGGAGGAAAGAATATGCAATTATTTCTTGATCCTATAGCAGCAGTTTCACCCGTGGGCACCTGCGATCACACTTCAAAATTCATCTGTCGGCTAACTTAACATCAAACCTGCTGCAATCCTCAATAGATAAGGCTATCCGAACAGCATCGTTGTTGTTCATACAATTATTAGTACTCCCAGTGTCAATAAGAACGGTGATCAGTTGTTTCTTTAGAAGTCCTCTCACTTTCATCGTTTACGGGTTTGCGTAGCTGGTAAGAGCATGCATCATAATATCAATCTGTTGTTGTTCTTCATTCGCGACCTCTCCCTCATGCTCCTGGACCTCCTCCTCCATATATATCTTCAATGGTTCAATCAATAAGAGGTGCCCCTTTTTGCAGCGATGGTCGTAGCTCCATGGTTCATCACAATGCCAACAAAGACCCTTTGTCGATCTGTCACGTAGTTCCTCTTTTAT
Organism: Ensete ventricosum; assembly: GCA_029747655.1. NCBI lineage: Eukaryota > Viridiplantae > Streptophyta > Magnoliopsida > Zingiberales > Musaceae > Ensete > Ensete ventricosum. The sequence continues at coordinate 28,886,048 of JAQQAF010000004.1, read as the reverse complement.
CAATTGTTTTGGCAGCGAAGGATGGCTGGGAATAGAAGAAGATTTATAAGCCATGGGCCTAGGAGTGGTCCTCATCCTCTAAGCATCTTGGTTGAGTCGTTCCACTTGTATTCGGGCAAAAGAAATTACAGTAGATACGGTACGGGGTTGTCGCGCCTTAACCTCCCGTTTTATCTCTGACTTGAGTCCCTTGATGAAGGTACCTAGTAATTGTCAGTCAGTCCAATCATGAACAAGGTAGGATAGCTTCTCAAATCTAGTTTGGTACTCTTGAAGTGTAGAGGTTTGCCAAATTTTTGTGAGTTGGCCGTCAATATTTTTGTACTCCGTAGATTCGAAGCGATTTAGTAGTGTATTTTTAAATTAATTCTACGTCGGAGCTCAATGATTATATTCTAGCCAATTGTACCATTAGATTACATCACCTTCAAGGTGGATGACATCAATTTCCACCTCAGCATCGTCCGACGTTCGGTAGTAGCGGAAGTAACATTTGGCGCACGAAATCCACCCCACCGGGTCTTCTTCTTCCAACATGGGAAGTCCATCGTGCATGGCTGAAGCATGTCCAAAGGTTGGCCCTCCTTCTCTGGGAGCCTCTCTGAACTCTCTCCTTGCTGAAATTTTGTTGGACTTGGTGGTTGTCCAATTTTGAACTCCGCGAACAAAGAGCGTAGTTTGTCCTCCAAACGTGATTCGAGCTGTGATTCAAGCCAAGATTCCAATGCTTCAAACTTGGCATCTATTAGATCTTGGGAAGCCATGGCGTATGCCTATAGATCAAATATATCCTTATCTTTTTTTTGTTGACGAGTCAATGACATAGGTGGTGGAAGATTCGGACAACTGGTTGGTGATAAAAGGGTTCAGCTGCAATAGTTTTTTGTCTTAGGCTGCACTTTTTGGGGGTGTTAGGGTCATAAAAATAGGTTATTACATCTATATCTTATGGGTAGAGAGATGCCCTAAAGACATCTTGGGTGGTGGCAGTGAGATGGTTGGGTTTTGGTGGGTTAAGAAGAAGAAGAAGGACAAAGGTGCTGCAACAGATTTTTTATCAAAAAAATTCTAGCAGTGAAGACATAATTTTTTCCAAAAATTTTCAACAAAAATTCAAGTGAAGCTTAAGAGGGATCTTCTGCTAAGGAAGAGATAGTGCCGATAAAAATTTTATGGAAAGAAATAACAGCAATAGGTTTGGTAAAATCAAAGATCACGAAGAAGTACGATAATAGATTTTTACGTCTAAACTACAGCAGCTTGGACGTAAAAGATGAGCAGGTTATCTTGATGATATTTTGACAAAACAAAAGGGGGATATGAGGATAGGAAGTTATAAGGCTGTGGTAGAAATTTCATAGAAATTTGATTAGTAAAAATGCAGCAGCAAATCAAACAGTAAAAGGTGCACCGCTGGAATTCTGTGACATAACTTTCATCGTAAAGATGGAAACTTTGTGATGAAAAGTTTGTACAGCAAATAGGAACAAATTTTTTTATATTTTTATTTTTGAATAGGGATAATTAAATTATAGTAGTAGTAAGGTAGGAAATCAGAACCTATTACAATTCACGGGAAGATCAAAGGATGATCTGTGGTAGTGGAGATGATGCTGAATTTGGTGACGATCTTCAATCAATTGCGGGAATTGCTTTGGACAGCTATGGGGGGCTGATGGATGGCTATGGAAGGATGCCAAGAATGCTGCTCTGATACCAAGTGTTAGAACCCTTGCAGATTCTAAGCTTTGGGGTGATCACTATAGGGGATCGATCTCCTTGGAACTTTATAGGGGTTCCCTCCTCCAAATTACTGCTCAAAGGTTGCAGAAAATACTCTTCTATTCAGGATAAAAAGTGGAGGATTACAAGGCTACTTATAGATCTTCCAACCCTAATTCCTAATATGACTCATACGTCAAGACTTATACCCCTAACCAACTCTAAAAATAACTCCTAATGTAACTCTAAGTCCCACCTCCAACTGGCCCATCTAGGGGTGGTCGGTTGCTTTATTATTTCCTAACCCTACTTTAACTTAATCCATTCCTCAACCAACCCCCTCTTTAACTAGGATAAGAGATGGTTAATTAGGGAAACATGCATCTTACTCTCCCTTCAAATATCTTCCTCAACTAATCCAATCTAGTCGGCCTCCTTACTTTTCTTGGTAGGGGTCAGCTAGATAGGATTTATATGAATGCCCTTAGATTTTATATGATTGTCCTCTTTAGTGAAACTAAATTAGGACTTTCCTAGCTAGAGTCCTAATAGTCCCATGGGGGGACTTAATCAAACAGAGCTATGATCAGAGTGATTGGAGAGTTGGACAACTCTAGTGCTCATATTCGCATAAGGGAGCCCAACAACTCATAGGATAAGGTCGAGTAAGCGAACGTTACTATCAAGAAATAACCACCCTTGCAGACGGCCTGGCCTCCCTAGAGAGGGGCAACCGACTATGGTAGGGGTCGCTCGTAGGGGTGACCGCTTATGGGTAGACTGGCGCTTCCAGCAAGGGCGGCACCTACGGGCCTAGTGGTCGCACGAGGCGACGTCGCCCGTCCGCAGGGTCAGTTGTCCAAGAGCAGTGGCAGCCGCCCGTAAGTAGAGACAGCCGCTAGTGGCACACAGCATGGCCACTGCGTAAGGGCGACAATGACGACCGCTGGAAGGGGCAAGGGTCTATAGCTTCTTTTTAGGCAAAAGGATAAATATGCCCCTCAAAATTTTAGAAATTCTAGGATTTGTCCTTTTGTCTAAAATTCTAAAAAAAACCCTTAATAATTTTAAAAAATTTTAACATGTCCTTATTTCTAAAAAAATAATTAATTAAATAGTTTAATTAATTATTTATTATCTAGTAATCTTACTTAGTGATGTGTACATGTGATGAATGATGTGGATGGATGATCATGAGCTATATGATGTGATGTTTGTACCTGTGATTATTATTATTATTATTGGAGCCTACGAGCCTCCATATTTCTCATTTATTATCAGGCTTGTGTGCATGTGATTATTTTATAATTATATAGAAAGGTACGATGGGAGCATGGGGGTGGGCCCAACGATGTCATAATGGGATATTATGACGCATGGTGATGTAGCAGGGATCCGACAAAATCGACGATGATGAGATCAACCGACCATAGGGCATAGGAGATGTGTCGATGCACACATAGATCCTATTGTGAGTTATTAGGCCCATTGGCTCGGGCTTAATCATATTAAGTGATGGCTCATGATCATCTGGTGTGGCTTGCATATGTGATGTGTTATACACCTACTAGACATATATATATGCATGTGATATAGATATATATTTGTGTGACATGATGTATTAGGAAACCGATACAAAATAAAACCCCTCCTATAATAATATTAAGTTAGTGAGCGTGAGGCAATAAGATTGACCCATGTGACATTCCATCATTATAGGAAGAAATTGAATCATGATATAGGTTGAGTTGGTCGAGTCCCTTGAGGCTCATTCATCTACATGATCGAGATTTTACCTATGCATAGAAATGTCACCGGTGACCTAAGGACATGGTATGCTTGGTCGAGTCCCTTGAGGGCATAACATCAAATCAGACTCATCTTGTAACGATGGTAATAACTTAACTAAACATCATGGTTGGTCTAGTCCCTCGAGACCATGATAGTTCGGAGGCCAAACATGATGGGAATCACAAAGAGTTGTGATTAGCAAGAGTTGCCTATCTTCTGGGCTTAAGTGTAATTGGTCGAGTCCGTCGAGGTTGCACTAAGATGTCAATTTGATCCCAATCCCCACTAGAAGTCTACCGGAGACTCCGCTTTATGTGCCAAGGGTGTCATATGTTGGGAAACCTCAGCGGGTGCATCACATGCGTAGCGAAAATCAAAACAAAAATTGGTTTTCCATGCAGATCAAATCGTCGTGCAAAATATTGCGGACGCGAGAAAATTATAAAAACTGATAAAATCGCGTTGTATGAGAGATTGATTTTCCCTAGGGAGATCATATATCCCTGTATTCCAAATCCGAATGGAGAATATGAAGGAGGTCAAGCGTCCTCATCTCTAGCAGTAGCCACATAATGGATCTCTACAGTGAAGCTCCTCCAATCTGATCTCGTAACTCTTGCTCAGAGGGAGGGAGGAGAATAGGAGATGGTGGCTAAAGTTACAGCCTATCAACCATGAGTCTCCCCTCCTATTTATAGAGAGCCACCAAAACCCTAGGGCTCCTTCCTTAGTAGGTATTAGATCTCCATCCAATAACTTACTAACCTTGCATTATTGGATCTCTATTTAATAATCTCCTTAGTTCTCTAATTGGGTCTTAATCAAGAAGCCCATCAACAAAGAGTCGCATCTAATGAGAATGGGGGCTAACTGGATATTTATCCAATCCTCTATTTGTTGAAGCATTCATCATATGTGTGACATCGTCTAGGCCCGATACCGAGCTGGCCGTGAGTCACTCCCATCATAACTCTTTCTGATATAGTGAATTATTATCCCCATAATAATTCACTCGACTCATCGACTATGTATGTACTATGTCACTACGCTATAGTCCCCAAACAGTACAGGGGGGATCAAATCCATCGGACATGTCCATCCACAGTTACCATGTATCTATAATCCCTCATCCAACTAATATCCCAGTGACCGTATATTGGACATGGTACTGTCAGGTCATATACGAAATTCGTCATAGTCTCACTCTAATCGGATTCTCCCGGAGAACTCTTTCTCTATCAATCCAAATGACCTTGGCCCGGGATTTATTTGAGCAAGCACATATGAGATATTCCTTTCGTGATACCGAGAGTGGATGATCCTCTATTGACACTCAATTGTCATTGTAAGGTTGACTACTAATCCTGATAACCAATGGTACCAGATTTAGAACTTTCCAAACATATAAGTCTGGCGTCAAAGAAAGGAGTACTCATACAAGACATTCTTGGTGTCTCAAGTCTAAGGACCAGATACACAATTGAGACTATAGAATCATTGTCTGACATTATGTATCATTAACCATACAACATTCCATAAGCAGATCAATAAGTAAACTTATTCTCCAATGAGCACCTGCACTATATCCTTAGTGTCTCCACGCAAGTGACTCTGAGACTAGCCGCCTCCATCATATGGACAGGCATATAGTACACCGGTCTGTCTGGTTATCTCGATATCCCTCTCGAGTAACCTATGATCGGGATTATTTAGGATCTGTGTTTAAAGGTGAATCAATCTCATTATCGTGATCTCATCACGTTCTAATCTCATTACATAGGACATCACAATATATATATATATATATACAATAGATAATATAATGTGAGAATATGCCAATATTAATCATAAGAAAAAAAGATCACATAGCGTGTCACACGTGCCATCACTCACGTGATTGGCTTGCAGGGCACTTGTAACTAGCAATCTCCAACTTGATCTAAAGCCAATCACTTATGTGTTTGATCCCTATTAGACCCTTGTGATGCTCAAATACAATCTAAGCCAGCGGCTTCGTTAGTGGATCTGCAATGTTATCTTCGGATGGAACTCTTTCCATTGCTATATCTTTTCGGGTCATGATCGCTCTAATCAGATGGAACCTGGGTTATCCTTTGTCAGGTCTCTCTTGCCAATCTTTGCCTTACCTAGTCTTTCTTTGCCCTTGCCCTTCTTCTTAAGGGTCTTCACTAGCCTTCCTTTTCCTATTGGTCTCACCAATATAGAGAACTGACTTCTCTTTTTTTATGGTACTCTCAGCTCCCCTCAACATATTGAGGAGCTCAGATAGAGTCACATTAAACTTGTTCATATTAAAGTTAATAATGAACAGTGAAAAGGAATCTTGCAGGGACTAAAATATAAAATCAACAAACAGGTTATCCTTTAGGACTATCTTTATACTTCACAAAACGAGCAATCTCATTCTCGCTTGTCCTTTCCTCTAGTGTAAGCACAATCGTATTAAGGACATATATAATTTTTTCTTTTGTAAGAATAATTCTCAAATTACAAAGCATTTGGACTAATGAGGAGGTTGACATCAAGTATGCCACATAAGGATTTTATAAGCGACAAATAAGATATAGCGTAAATAAATAACATGCAGACTTTGTAGAAATACTAATTAAGATATGGACTTCTATCTTAATGTACTCCCACTATTTTCTTAGTGAATCACGTGACACCCTCGACACGTGAGACGGAAGTCTCTGGTAGACTTCTAGTAGGGATCGGGATCTAATTGGCGTCTTAGTGCAACCTCGAGGGACTCGACCAATTACACTAAGCCTAAAAGGTAAGCAACTCTTGCCAATCATAACTCCTTGTGATTCCCGTCATATTCAGCCTCCGAATCATCATGGTCTCGAGGGACATGACCAACCATGATATTCAGTTAAGTCATCACTATCGTTACAAGATGAGTCTGATTTAATGATATGCCCTCGAGGGACTCGAGTGACATATGATAGGCATACCATGTCCTCAGGTCACCAGTGACATCTCTATGTCATAAGTAAGAACTCGATCACATAGATAGGTGAGCCTCGAGGGACTCGACCAACTCAACTTATATCGTGATTAAATTTCTTCCTATAACAATGGAAGGCCACGTAGGTCAATCTTATTACCTCACGTTTATCGACTTAATATTATCGTATGAGGGGTTTTTGTTTCGTATCGGCCTCCTAATATGTCATGTCACACACATACATATTTAATATATATCTACATCATATGCAAATATATATATACATATATCTAGTAGATGAATAGCACATTACATATGCAAGCCACACCGGATGATCATGAGCTATCACTTAATATAATTAAGCCCGAGCCAATGAGCCTAACCACTCACAATATGATCTATGTGTGCATCGGCGCATCTCCATGCCCTGTGATTGTTGATCTCGTCATCATCGGTTCCATCAGATCGTCGCATCATCATGCGTCGTAATCTCTCGCCACGGCATCGTGGGTCCCATTGTCATCACCACACTCCTGTTGCACCTCTCCATGTAATTACAAATAATCACAGGCACGTAGGTCCAACAATAAACGAGAAAAACAAAGGCTTGTAGGCCCCAATAATAATAATAATCATAATTACACACATTACAACACACGGCTCATGATCATCCATCCACATCATACATCACATGTACATCATATCATATGTAGGATTACTAGATATATATATTAATTAATTAAACTATTTAATTGATTATTTTTCTAGAAATCAGGACATGCTCGAAATTTCCAGCATTGTCAAGGGCATTTTCATAATTTTGGACGATAGGACAGTTCTCAAAATTTCTAGAATTATTGAGGGCATTTTTATAATTTTGATTCAGAGGATAGTCCTTAGAATTTTTAGAATATTGAGGGTATTTCAGAAATTCCATTGACGAGGACAGTCCTCGGAATTTCTTGAATTCATAGGGGCAGGATCGTCCTTTTCTTAAAATGATGCCCTAGCTCTCTTGCCCCCTTTAGTCGCCGTCGTCGCTACCGCTGCCCCCTGCGCAGCGACGGCTGCCCTTAGCCACCGGCAGCTGCCCCTGTGGTTGGCGCCGTGCCTGTAGGCGTCGCCCTCTATGGGCGCCACCCCTATGCGAGTTGGCCGCAGGTAAGAACTGCCCCTGTGGCCTCGCGGCGGGCAAGCAGCCCCTTGCGAGCTGGCCATTGGCAACATGCGGTGCTTCTGCCTGCAGGCAGCCTTCCTGCTGGCGCCGCGCCCGCAACCGACCGCCAGCTTACGGGCTACTGCTCCTGCGGGTGGCCGCCCCCTTGCACGGGGCCTTGGCTGCAACCGACTGGCCCTTGTAGCCGGTCTGGCGATGGCTGGCCGACTCTACATGGGGGTTGGTCGTGGTTGGCCACCCCTCCTCCTCACTGCCTTCACTACGAAAACGTAGCATGAACGCGTAGAACAATTCTACATGATTCAATCTCATCATACGCAGTTTAAAACCAACTTTTCTCACGAAAACCTTGGCGCTGATACCATTGTTGGGAAACCTCAGCGGGTGCATCACATGCACAGCGGAAAATAAAATAAAAACTGGTTTTCCCATGCATATCAAATCATCGTGCAAAATATTCGGGTCGCGAGAAAAATGCAAAAACCGATAAAACAGCGATGTATGAGAGATTGATTTTACCTAGAGAGATCGTATATCCCTGTATTCTAGATCCAGACGGAGAAGATGAAGGAGGTCAAGCGTCCTTCTCTCTAGCGGTATCCACATGATGGATCTCTACAGCGAAGCTCCTCCAATCTGATCTCGCAACTCTTGCCCAGAGGGAGGGAGAAGAATAAGAGGTGGTGGCTAAAGCTGTAGCCTATCAACCATAAGTTTCCCATCCTGTTTATATAGAGCCACCAAAACCCTAGGGCTCCTTCCTTAGTGGGTATTGGATCTCCATCCAAAATACCACTAACCTTATATTATTGGATCTCTATCCAATAATCTCTTTAGGTCTCTAATTGGGCCTTAATCAAGGAGCTCATCAACATAGGGTCTCATCTAATAAAAATAAGGGCTAATTGGATCTTCATCCAATTCTCTATTCGCTGAAGCATCCACCATATGTGTGTGACCCTCTAGGCCCGATACCGAGCTGGCCGTGAGTCACTCCCATCAGAACTCCTTTTGATATAGTGAATTATTATCCCCATAATAATTCACTCGACTCATCAACTATGGGCGTACTAGGCCACTATGTCATAGTCCCAGACGGTATCGGGGGATCAAATTCATAGGACCTGTCTGTCCACAGTTACCATGTATCTATAATCCTTCATCCAACTAATATCTCAAAAATTGTATATTAGATATGGTACTATCAGGTCACATATGAAATCCGTCATAGTCTCGCTCTAATCGGATTCTCCTTGAAAACCCTTTCTCTCACAATCTGAATGACCCTAGCTAGGGATTTGTTTGAGCAAGCACATATGAGATATTCCTCTCATGATACTGAGAGTGGATGATCCTCTATTGACACTCAATTGCCTTCGTAAGGTTGGCTACCAATCCCGATAGTCAACTGTATCAGATTTGGAACTTTCCAAACCTGTAAGTCTGACGTCAAAGAAATGAGTACTCATACAAGACATCCTTGGTGTCTCAAGTTTAAGGACTAGATACACAACTGGGACTATAGAATCGCTGTCTGATATTATGTATCATTAACCATACAACATTCCATAAGTGGATTAATCAGTGAACTCATTCTCCAATATGCACCTATACTATATCCTTAGTGTCTCCACACAAGTGACTATAAGACCAGCCGCATCCATCATATGGACGGGTATATAGTACACCGGTCTGTCTGGTTATCTCGTTGTCCCTCTCGAGTAACCTATGATCGGGATTATTTAGGATCTATATTTAAAGGTGAATCGATCTCATTATTGTGATCTCATTCGATTCACATTGCAGAGAACCAAGGACATCACAATATATATATATATATGCACTAGATAATATAATATGATAATATACTTATATTAATCATAAGTAAAAAAGATCACACAGCGTATCACACGTGCCATCACTCACGTGATTGGCTTGCAGGGCACCTGTAACCAGCATCATGTGATTCGCTAGAAAAATTAGTGGGAGTAAATGAAGATAAAAGTCCATATTTTAATTAATTTTTCTACAAGATCTACATGTTATTTATTTATTATATATCTTAATTATTTTTCGCTTAACATACCCTACATGGCATACTTGATGCTAACTGCCTCACTGATCCAAACTACACGGATTGGCTCCGCACTTTGAGAATTATTCTCATAGTGGAGAAAATTATGTATGTCCTTGATATAATTATGCCCACACTGGAGGAAAGGGCAAGCGAGGATGAGATAGCTCTCGCTATGTGAAGTATATCAATGATTTTACATTAGTAAAATGCTACATGTTGGCCTCCATGACTCCTTAGTTACAAAGGCAACATGAGAGTATGGATGTCAATTATATCTTTCTTCATATTTGCTAGCTATTTGAGGAACAGGGAAGAACTCAAAGATGTGAGATATCCAAGATCTTCAGACCAGGATGACAGAAGAGACATCAGTTTAGAATCATGTCTTGAAGATGATAGAATGGATCAAGAAACTCAATGGTCTATGAATAGTCCTAGAGGATAACCTATATGTTGATCTTATACTTCAGTCCCTACCAGATTCCTTTTCTCACTTCATCATGAATTTTAACATGGGCAAGTTTGAGGTGACTCTCTCTAAGCTCCTCAATATGTTGAGAGAAGCTAAGAGTGTCATCAAAAAAGAGAAGTCAGTTCGCTATATCGGTGAGACCAAATGAAAAGAAAGGCCAGTAAGACCCTTAAGAAGGGCAGCGGCAAAGAAAGACCGAGTAAGGCAAAGGTTGCCAAGAAAGACTCGACAAAGGACAATGGACAGTTCTTCCACTACGACAAAGATGGGCACTAGAAGAAGAAACTGTAAGGATTACCTTGCAAACAAGGTGAAACAGAAGCTTGTAGAAGCTTTAGGTATATTCATGATCAGTCTCCACTTGTCATATTTGTATAATAACACATGGATATATGATACCGGGAGTGCTTATCATACCTATAATACGTTACAGATTATGGGAAGACCTAAAAGATTGGCCAGAGGCGAGATGGACCTCAAGATGGGCAACGGAACAAGAGTTGCTGCAGTTATCATTGAGGAGGTCACCCTACATCTACTTAGTAGAGCTATCATTGCATTGGACGCATATTATTTTGTTCCTTTTTTTGTCAATATTATTTTCATTTCTTGTTTGACAATTAATGGTTATAAATTAGTTGACTATGAGTTGTATGCAACTTGCGAACCTTGCCTTCATGGAAAAATGACCAACTCTCCTTTTAGTGAAACTCGAGAGAGTGTCATTGAGCTACTAGAGCTTATACATAGTGATGTAGGTGGTCTCATGTCGACTCAAGCTATAGGTGGTTACTCATACTTCATTACATTCACTAATTATTCTTGAATTTCTTAAGCTCTCTTCTGAAATGATTCCCCTTGAAATTGACATTACAAGAATGAGATTTGAAGTTCTTTTTGTGATGATATTTTATCCTTTCTCAAAGATTATTTCAATTCATGAATCTTGATGAATATTTACAAAGAAAACTGTGTGACATGAACATTTATGATGCTTGATATGAGATCTTTTTTTGTATTCTCTCTCAAAAATTTATTTTTATTTATGGATTTTTTATATCCTTGATGAATACTTTTAAATGTATCACTCCCTACTTAATATATATTTTTTTATACTAAATTTTTGGATCTTGGACACCCCCTCTCTCTCATTTCTTCTTATTCACAAAGGGGAAGAAAAATTTTCATGAGAAAATTGTTTCTCTTATCCTATTTCACTAAGGGGGAGCAATGAGGCACTAAATTTTTTAGATATATAATCAATATTTTATAAATATGAAGAAATTTGGCAATGATGAGATTATATGTCTTGAAATTATTTGCTCAATATTTTACCTTTTTGTTGATGACAAAAGGGGATAAATGACATATTGATGATGGAACTAGAAAAATAGAAAAATGGGTATATCTCTTTTTTATTGATAAACAAAAGGGGAGAAATGATTGGTGACTTAATGGAGAGAATTAATGATTGATGACTTAAGGGAGATAATTTAAAATTGAGGCATGAATCTAAATGTAATTTTGTATACTTGGAACCTTGAAGATTTGATGTTTAATGACTTAAGGCAAAAATGATTAAAATTGATGTTATATTATTTCTGAAGTTGATCAATGAATGCAATGTTACATTATTTAATAAAAAGTTATATTATGATACTTGAATTCAAGAGTGATTGGTTCTCTTGAATTTAAGTTTACTCTATTTGAATGATGATATATACATAGGGGAGTTAAAGTTTAACTCCTGTTATCAATTAGTTGTCATCATCAAAAAGGGGGAGATTGTTGAATATTGGATTTTTATGATGAAATAAATTGATGAGTTTGTTGATGTAACATGTGTGTTAGAGATGAATAATGCAGAATTAACTATGACAAGGTAGTACAATCAAATGCTTGGCCGGAGTCAAGTTCAGGCATCGGGCCAAGGTTCGAACGATGCAGTGGGAACTTGTTGGGAGATCGTCGAAAGCTCATCGAAGGTATCAGGGGCTTATTGGGAGTTCATTGGGAGCTCGCCAAAGGTGATCGGGAGCTTACCGAGGGTTCATCAGAATATGATCGAGACTCGCCGGGAGTCCGTCGAAGTTTATCGGGAAGATCATCGGGAGTTGGGAAGGTCACTTGATACGTTGATCGAATTGATTATATTTGTATGCCTTAGTATATCGTAGTTAGCATCGATTTGGTGTAGAGTCCAAATGAAGTTAGATTTGGAAGGAATCTAAATTAACTCAAGTGAGGCAAATCGGGTCCACGTTTGGTTTTGGATTGAGCTTAGGTTGAGCTCATTTGATTGACTTGGAAAGGGGTCAATTGAAGGTACAAGTCGAGAATAGAAAAGTGGAGGAACCACTTTTTCGGGATTCTCGATGATAGTACCACTGGTGGGCGATGGTTGTACCACCCAGGTCGATAGTCGTACCACCCAAGTTGATGGTTGTACCATCATTATCTTATTTTTAGGGTGCTTTTGACAGTAGTAGCATCGATGTCGGTGATTATATCGCCCATACCCAAATCTTTTAGATATGTTTAAATTTCACTCTATTTTTTGAAGCCAATTAGGGTATGTAAATATCTCAAGTCTTCTTGTATTAAGCATAAGTAATTGGGTAAGAAAACTGAGAAAAATAGTATGCTAAAAGTACAACAAAAAGAAAGGGGGCAAAGGAGTGAGCAATAAAGTATTGTAATTTTTATGAAGGTCTCCCTTGTGAGTTTTAAGTGTAATACTTGTAAGGTTGCTCTCCTGAGCCTATAAAAAGGAGAGAGAGAAATGTAAGAGTTTGGTCTTCACCCGAAGAAGATCAGTAGTGGACACTAGTGGGCCTCGACGAAGGGGACTCGAGAAGTGGACGTAGGCCAAGTTGTGATCGAACCATTATAAACTATGTGTGTCCCGTAACTTTCATTTTGAATTTGCATGTTCTTACTTGAGCCTTCTTTAAGCAAGATCGTAACTTAGCATCATTCAATAGTTTAAATTTCTCACTTAACTTGAACGAAATGCTTTTGATCTCGGTTTTACTTTGACAAAAAAAAATTTAAAATGAGTTTTCAACACTTATTCACCCCTACCTCCCCCCCTCTTAGTGCCAATTGATCCTAACAATTAGTGTCAGAGCGCAGTTCTACTAATTGGACTAACACCTAAGTGAGTAAATGATTTCCTTTGGTATGAATGAGGGACATTTCATTGCATGTCCTCCCACATTCAATGGATCGTATACACATATTGGAAAACAAGAATACATATTTTTCTATAATCCCTCCCATATTCACCCCCATCCCCCCACATCCTCCCCCCTCCTCCCCCCCCCCCCCCCCCCCCCCCCCCTCCTCCTATGCCAATTGATCATATCAGTCCTTAATTACTATGTATATATAATCTCTCATTCATCTAATATCATAGAGACTGTATATCAGGCATGGTACTGTCAAGCTATACAGAATTCGTCTAAATCTCACTCTAATAGGATTCTCCCAGAGAACTCATTCTCTCTCAATTCGACCAATCTGATCAGTGATTTAACTAAGTGAGAGCATATGTGATATTCCTCTTATGATACCGAGAGTGGATAGTCCTATATTGACACTCAATAGCCTTCATAAGGTTGGCTACCAATCCCAATAACTAGCTGTACCAGATTTGAAACTTTTCAAACCTGTAATGTCAGCATAAACAAGAGGAGTACTCAAACAAGACATCTTTGATGTCTCAAGTCTAAGGACTAGATATATATATGGGACTATGGAATCGTTGTCTGACATCAGGTATCATTAACTATACAACATTCTATAAGCGAATCAATCGGTGAACTCATTCTCCAATGAGCACTTGTACTATGTCCTTAGTGTCTCTACATAAGTAGCTATGAGAATAGTCTACAGCATAGCGGTCTATCTGGTTTCCTAATGCCCCTTTTGAGTAACCTATGATCGGGATTATTTAGGATGTTTAAAGGTGAATCGGTCTCATTATCATGATCTCATCACGATTTGATTCTCATTGCACAGAATCAAGGATATTATAATATATATTCAATAAATAATGTAATGTGAGAATATGATAATAAAAAATAATGTAAAAAAGATTATGCAATGTGTCACATATGCCATCACTCATATAATTAGCTTGCAGGGCACTTATAATTAATAATATCTCACTTGACCTAAAGTCAATCACTAATGTATTTGATCCCCATCAGACCCCTATGACGCTCGAAGACAATATGAGCTAACGACTTTGTCGGTGGATCCGTAATCTTCGGATGGAACTTTTTTCATTGCTATATTTTTTTGGGTTATGATATCTCTAAGCAATAGGAACCTCCTCAAAACACTTCTAATCAGACTTGGGTTCCCTTGTTAGAGCTATTATCATATTAATGTCGTAGTATATGAGAATTAGCTCCATATTGCTTGGTACGACTCTCAAATCCCTGATGAACTTCTTCATCCACATCCTTTCCTTTGCTGCTTCTGCGCAGTAATGTATTCCACCTCTATGGTCGAGTCAGTAGTAATATCTTGCTTGGAACTCTTCCAACTTATTGCTCCTCTATTCAAGGTGAAAACATACCCTAAGTTTGACTTGCTATCATCAATGTTGGACTGAAAACTCGAGTCTATGTAGCCCTCAACTTGGAGGCTACCTTCTCCATATACTAGAGAGAGATCCTTAGTCCTTCTCAAATACTTAAGGATACACTTTACTACATTCCAATGTTTCAAACCTAGATCTGCTTGATGCTTGCTCTTGACACTCAAAGCATGCGCTATATCAGGACTGATATATAGCATAGCATACATGATAGTCACTAAGGCATAGGGTATCTTATCTATGTCTGCCCTTTCTTCAGGAGTCTTTGGGGACATACTCTTAAAAAGTGATATTTCATGTCTCATCGGTATGAGACCATTCTCCATGCCAAATCTTTTGATAATCGAGTCTATGTATATAGATTGGGACAAGCCAAACATCCTCTTAAATCGATCTCTATAGATCTGGATCCCTAAAATATAGGATGCTTCACTTAAGTCCTTAATGGAGAAGTTTTTGGATAGCCAAGCCTTTACTATGAAAACTATTCCTACATCATTCCCAATGATTATGATGTCATCCACATACAAAACCAAGAAAGCTATAGCGCTCCCACTTACCTTCCTATACTTACAAGGGTTATCTTCATTCTTAACGAAGTAATAAGATCTGATTGCCTCATTAAATCTTATGTTCCAACTTCGGGAGACTTGCTCAATCTATAGATGGACCTGAGCAACCTGCACACTTTATCTAGACTCTCTTTGGATATGAATCTCTTTAGCTGTATTATATACACCTCCTTCTTGAGGTAGCTATTGAGGAATACAGTTTTCACATCCATATGTCAGATCTCATAGTCATAGTGTGCTGCAATAGCCAAAAGAATTATGATGGATTTAAGCATGGCTATGGGTGAAAATATTTCATTATAGTCAACTTCTTACCTTTGATGATATCCTTTAGCCACTAGCCTTACCTTATAGGTCTCCATCTTTCTATCTACTCTGATCTTCTTCTTAAAGATCCATTTGTAACTGATAGGTGCAATACTCTCAAGTGCATCCACAAGATTTCAAACCTTATTAGAGTATATGGAATCCATCTTAGAATTCATGGTTTCTTGCTACTTTCCGAAGTCTATACTCATAATAGCCTCCTTGTATGTCTAAGGATCAACATCCTAAGAGTCCTCTCCAATGATATGTCTCACATATCTTTCAGGAGGTTGAGATACTCTGCTAGACCTACGTAAAGTTGGAGCTTGTGTGTCAGGTACCTGAACATATTCGGACTCCGGAATGGTGCTTGAGCCAGGTTCTCCGATCTCACTTAGCTCGATCTTACTCCCCTATTAAATTCATCTTATGTAAATATTTATTCCATCAAAGATTTGATTAGATAAAAAGTTCATGAATCATATGATGTGAAACTATCTTATGCATTCGATAGATTTGAAATCATCTTATGTAAATTTTGAGAAGAAGCTCAATTTGTAAAAGCAGAAATATGATATAAATGTATACATTTGAAGAATCATCTCATATAAGTTTTAAGAAAAGGCTCATTTTGCAAAAAAAAACAATAATATGATGACAACTCATGTATTAAAATCATTTCAATTTTTTTTATAATCAAATTGTTGCTCTTTCAGTGGCTTTATTGTTAAGATATCAATTTTCTCTCTCTTATGATTATTAAAAAGGAATATGATGGTATAATTTTTATTTTTACAGGTTCTAATTACACCCAAAAGTACAAGGGGATCATGTCATTAAAAATGAAAAATCAAATCTTTAAGTACTAAAGACATGATTTAATAAATTTATCCCTCCTTTTCTGTTTGTGAATTTCAACATAAATAATCAAAAAATCTTATGTATTTAAAATTATAAAGTAAAACATAAATCAAATCATACAAATCTCATATATTTAAAATTCCTAATTTTCTTTTAAGCAAATCACACCTCATTAATGTTAGAAGGTTTTTCATAATCAAAGTATTTAATATTGTTATTAAAAAATATCACTTTATCTCTTCCTTGGTCATTGTCAAAGCAAAAGTTAAAATACATAATACAAAATTAATTTTAAGATCATAACTAATAGTATGAAAAATCTCAATCTAATATATCATTCATGAATATAAGAGAGTGATAAATCATGACAAGAAAGATATCAATTCCTAAATACTAAAGGTCATGATTCAATTTGACATCTCTCCTCTTAGATAACAATAAGAAATTTTAATAGATCAATTTTTGTAAGCAAAATCTTAATTCATGAAAATTTTTAAGTTATAAATATCAAGAAATTAAAATCATAATTTTGTAAAATGAGATATAGAATACAGGATCTCAATTTATGCATAAGTGATTTCAAATCATCAAGATCATTGTTTATAAAGAGATTAATGTTATAGTTCCAAAAAGATAAACTTATGGTTCATTTATAAAATTCTCTTTAATAAAGGAAAGGAATCTTAATAAACTATCTTGATTTATATAAAGATCTCAAATTATAATTTTGAAGATTTCAAGATCATGATTTGGATAATAATCTTTTTAAATTTAAATCATCAAATTATTTTTGTAGTTTAAGAGATTCAACAATAATGATATCATTTTATCTTGTTGAAGGATTTAGAGGATAAAAATATTTTCAAGAAGAATTATCTTTCTTTTTAGTTATTTCATATGATTAGCTTCTAGAATGTTTTTCAAATCAATAAATTATTACTTAAGATCGAAAACCAAATTTTATTCTAGAAGAAATCATCAAGGTCATTACAGTAACACATCAAAATAATAAAGTCTTCAAAACAAAAATTCAACATATCTCAATTTCAACATTTAATTGAGTCTTTACATATAGTGCAAGGAATTGATAAACTCATTTCCAATTTGTATTTATTTTTTGTTAAAATTCAAAAGTAATCTATCGTTTAATTATACATCCTTCTTTAGGTCAATATATAAGCCATCCAATATTTCAATCATTCATGCCAATAACTTTTAATCTATCATCAAAAACCTTTTTTCCATAAGTTTTAACTTAGATAATTTTGTATTAAAAATAACTAAACATGCTCGACCTATGCGTCATCAAGATAGTTGTATAATCATGAACTATTTTTAATAAAAAAATTATTATAATCGAAATAAAGATCATTAAGTTTCAATCATCTTGATTCAAATAATTTTTCTTCAGTTTTGTCATTTTGGTTAGAGAGCTTGATAAATGAGTTAGATCTCAAGTCATATGGCTTGAGCATCCACAATCAAGATATCAGTCCTCTTTGCTCCTAGCCTTGTTAGGAGACAACTCTATAAAATATGAGGTTTTGGTTTGGGTACTCATTTGAGTTTGGGTCCCTCATAAAAAGATTCTTCTCATTTTTTCTAATGGTTTAAGGTTGTTTCTGGTTCCTTTAGGAATCTAAATTAATTTATGTAGACTATATTTTTTAAATGAACACTTATAAGCAAAGTGTCCATATTTACCATAGAAACTACATCTATTTTCTGACAAAAAGTATAATATGGGTCTTTTGATAAGGGTATTTGATTTTTATTGAGTGTTACATAAAGATAATATCTTTCCTATGAATATAACTCTTATTTGTAAGGATCATGTTTAGGGATTTATTCCCTATTTTAAATTTTTCTAACATTTGTTGTAATACAATATTTTCCTTTCTAAGTTCTTCTAATATTTCACATTTAGAGCAAGAATTGTGTGATGGTGATGTTAGGATCAATTGGCACTAAGAGGGAGATGGGATGGGGGGGTGAATTAGTGCAAGTTAAAATTTTCGTTTTAACAAAAAAACTTTTGACTTGAAGCAAGATAGAAAGATCTGAAGATTTTCGTTCAAGTAAAATAAGTGAGTGATTAAAAGAAGATTACTAAGTTACTTAAAAATTACTTAAGAAAGAACAAGCAAACCAAAAACATAAGGTTCAAGACTAATCGGCCTAAGTCCACTCCCGAGTCCTCCTCTTTGAGGCACACCGGCATCCACTATCGATCTTCTTTGGGTGAGGACCAAACCCTTACACTTTGCTTACACGCGAGACTTCAAGAATTTTCTAACTCTAAGCTCTCTCCCTTCCCTTTTTCTTTTTCTTACAATTCACACATAATTTTTATATAGAATATAATCTCCAAGATTATTGTATGGAATGCAAGAAAACTTGAGATATTTATAAGCCTCAAATGACTTTAGAAATTGGAGCTAAAATTCAAACATATCTAGAAAATTCGGGTACGGGCGGTTCAGTCTCCTGGCAGTTTACTCGTCGTTGGCTACCTAAAAACAAGGTATGGGCAGTTTACTTGTCGGTTCTAGGCGGTTCAACTGCTAGCAGCCACCCTATTTCCAATGTATGGATGGTCCAACCGTCGCTCACCAGTAGTTTACCTACTAAAATCTTCAGAAAAGTGGTTCCCTCCACTTTCTAAATTTTGGTTTGAACCTGCTATTAACCAATTCGTTGGTCAACTAATTGATCTCAACCAGAGCTCAACCAAACCTCATAGTGGACCCGGTTGCCTTATTGAGTTGATCTGGGTTCCTTCTAAATTATACTCATTTAGGACTCAATCTTAACCTACGACTTAAGGATTATAATCATACATGACCACCAAGCTTAATGATCTCATTCCCACAATCTGGCAACCTCCAGCATTCCTTGCGGCGAGTCTCACAGTCCTCTTCCGGCGATCTCCCGACGTGTTCCTAGTGATCTTCCTGATACCTTCGGTGAAGTCCTAGCGAACTCCCGACTAGCTCCTACTGCATCATCCAATCCTTAGCCCAATGACTAAGCTTGATCCTAGGTCTATGTCTGATCTGTAATTCATTTTTACCGTCATGGTTAACCTGTATGATGCTAACTATAACTTAATTAATTACAATCAACATGGCCACAAATCTACTTCAAGACCTTCCCAACTCCCGGTAAACCTTTCGGCTACCCCGACAATCTTCCGGTGAGTCTCGATCTTCTTCCAGCGAACTCCTTTGCACCATCCTAGCAAGCTCTCGATACCCTCGGTGAGCTCTCGACGCACTCTAGGCGAGTTACCAACTACACCGTCCAAACCCCGACCCGATGCTTGGACTTGACTCTGGCCAACCTTTGATTATAATAATCTCTCTATCATAGTTAATCCTGCACCAATCAACTCTAACAACCTTATTAGATTAAACACTCATTAATTGATTTCATCATCAAAATCCAAGATTCAACAATCTCTCCCTTTTATAATAACAATCAATTGATGATGAGTTAATTCTATCTCCTCCTAAATTCATGCCACAATAAAGAAAAGTTAAATTCAAGAGAACCACACCCTCTTGAATTCAAGTATCATGAAACAAATCATATTACAAGCAAATTTCAATAAGAATTTACATCAAGTCATCGAATCATGAATTTTAAAAAGAATTATGCATCCATATCAAAGATATCCAAGTATATCATCATCAATATCATGTGTCATCAATATATATTATTAATATCATGTGTCATCAATATATATTTCTCTCCCTTTGTCATCAACAAAAAAGTGAAATACATAGCTAATAATTTTAAAGCACATGATAACATTACTCCCCCTTAGTAAAATAGAATATGCATTATAGAATTTTCATACCCTACATGATTAATAAGGAGAGAAACAAGGAAGGAGTTATGACAGCATCATTAAGAATTGATCTTAATAAATTCCAAAAAGAATATTAAGATGAGCTCAAAAGTCCAAGAGATTTAAAGACTACTTATGTATTTCAAATGTAACAAAAAAAATTATTTCTTGATACCAAAAATTATCTCTTATAAATTTTAAATATAGTAATTCATCATCTTCGTGCAATTTTCCTCCTTTTTTTTAAACAATAAAAACATGGAGAAAGTTTTCAAAAATATTATCACAAAAATCTTAATCTCATGAAATCTAGATTAGCAATTTATATTTTTTCATGATTTAGCATTCTTAACTCTTAACCTTAATCTTGTAGATATATATTTTTTTAAGAAAATTTTGAATATAAACTCAACAAATCATTCTAATGTAAATTTCAAGAAAATATAGCAAATAAATCTGAAAAATAACAAATCATTATCTTCATGTAGATTTTCTCAATCATCATTATATGCATGATAATCATACATGATTTCACATCATCATACCTTCTCTCCCTTTGTCATCAACAAAAAAGAGAAGTACAATTAGCAAGTTTTTGAGATATGAAATGTTAGCAATTTAGCAAATTTTTCATCACTTTAGAACATACAAGCTAGTAAGTTCTTTTTTCTCTTTTGAGAAGTGTAAGCTAGCAAATTTTTACTTCCTTTGTAATATTCAAGCTAGCAATTTGACATCATGCAAGCTAACAAGTTAGTAAGTGTTACTTATCTTAAAATGTTTTTTTTTTAATGTGAGGTTAAGCAAAATGTTTGCTTCTCTTGAGATAGCACTTCTTGGTTCTCTTTTGAGATGAGTAAACTAGCAAGTTTTGCTCCCTCTTTATCATTGTCAAAAAGAAGGGAGATGGTTACAATGGTGCAAAACTTTTCCCATTACATCATTTTTTAAATCATCATATAAAATATATCAAGAAAAATTAACATGGTGATGAGATATGTAATTCATGAAGACAAATTATGAATATCAGGAAACAAATCATAGGAGAAACAAATAAAATATCTTGATTCATGCATAAGAAATCTCAATTTGTCAAGATCATAATTTATATAAAAATCTCCTTTTAAATAATACGAGAACATATAATAAGATATTTTTATTCATAAAAAATTTCAAATTATAATTCTGAGGAATCAAAATCATGATATAGGTAAAGAACTCATTCAATTTCAAAATCATCAAAATCACTTTCAAGATATTCAAAATAAAATTAATAGACTTATCGGTCTTTTGAAATGCTAGTGATTTCCTTTTTCTATTTTGTGTGAACAAGAAGGTAGAATCAAGATAGAGAAGTAAAAAATATCACAAAAATACTTAATTTTATAGATGTAAATTTTATATATGTAAATTTAAAATCCAAGAAAAAATCAAGAGATACCCATGTAATTTAATTTATCTTATGCAAATTTCAAGTAAGGTAACAAATCAAGTAAATCATCCATTTTAAATGTATTTAGAAAATTTAAAATTCTAAATTTTATTCTAATCAAATTGTTTCTAATTCAATATTATCATATCCAATTTGCCTCTAACCATATTGATAATTTTATCTCCCACTTTTTGAAATATGATTGCCTTCTTAACATCCGTATTCAAATTACCCTCAAAAGTACAAGGAGATCAAGTCAAAAAATTAAATCTTTAAGTACCAAAAGACATGATTTAAATTAATAAATTTACCCCTCCTTATTGTTTGTGAATTTCAACAAAAGTAATCAAGAAATATTATGTATTTAAAATTTCAAGTAAAATAAAAATCTAAACATGCAAATATCATGTATTTAAAATTTATATATTTTTTTTTAGCAAATCACTCCTCATCCAATGAAAATTTTTCATAATCAAAGTATCTGAATTCATTATTGCAAAATATCACTTTTGTCTCTCCCTTAGTCATTGTCAAAGTAGCAATTAGAAAGTTTTTGTAAAGTTCATAATCAAAATATCATAATTTCAAGTTTCATTTTCTAAATTTGCCAAAAATCATGATAATAACTTATTCAAGTTTAAATCATATAAATCATTTTCATAATTCAAGAGATTCATAATTGATTCATTAATCTCTTTTTAAAAAATTTATAAGATAGAGAAATTTTCAAGAAAAATATATTCCCTTTTTATTTCATACAGGCATGCATTATTTGTCTTTTAAGCCAAATAAAAACATGCATCATCATTTAAAACCTAAAAAAAATTATTATGGTAAAGATCAATAAACCATAAATCACAAAGATCATCATGCATAATTTTAAAATATAAACTCATCACTATGCATCATTAAATCATTGGTTTCATTGAACATAAATCATCTTCAATCAAAATTCAACATATTTCAATTTCAGCTTTTAAATAAGTCTAACTCTTTAACATAGTGCAAAAATTTAACAAACTTATTTCTAAATTTTTATTTATTTCATATTTAAATTAAAAAATAATCTTTCATTTAACAATACACATTTAATCTCAATGTATAATTTTTCAACCATTTAAATCAATCATTCAACAATGATATTTAACTTAGCCAAAAACATCATAATATTTAAATCATTCAACAATAGCCTTTGTATTTAAATCAATAAATATTCAAGTCAATGATTTTGAACCTATCATTTAATCATAATCATTATCAAAATCTTTTTTTCATAAATTTAAATTTAGATAAAGTCTCTAATTCATTTTCGTATTAGCATGTCAAAGTTAGAGCAATCAAGATTAATAAGTTATCCAAAGATTTATTACCAATGATTTTATTTTAATAATTTTTGTTATTACTTAGGTTAGTGAGCTTTAAAAGAGTATTAGATCTTAAGTCATATGTCTTGAGCATCTACTTTCAAAACATTACTTAGTGCTCCTAGCCTTATTAGAAGGTAACTTTATATTATGGGAGGTTTTAATTTAGGTATCCATTTGAGTTTGGGTCCTTTATGATATGTCCTTCCTATTCTCTCTAATGGATTAAGGTTGTTTATGGTTCCTTTAGGAATCCAAATTAATTTATACAGATAATAATTTTTAAATGGACATCTGTAGGCTTTATGTCCTAATTTTTCATAAAAATTACACTTGATTCTTGGTGGCACATTTAAGGTAGGTCCTTTAACAAATATGGTTGGGTTTTGTTGAATATTACCACCAAAGCCTATGTTATTTCTTCTATTAATATAACTCTTATTGGTAATGATCATATTTAGGGATTTGTTCCCAATTTTAAATTTTTCTAATATTGTCTTAAGTATGATATTTTCTTCTTTAACACTATCTAGCATCTCACATTTAGAACAAGGGTTATGTGATGCTAATAAATCATGCATTTCATCAAATCTACCAACTAATAAATCATAATCATTCTTAAGCAACTTAAAAGATTTGCTAAGTTTTCTAAACTCATCAAACAAATTATAAAATATATTTAATAACTCTGAAAAGGAGACACTTAATGAATCACTAACCTCGTCTTGGATCGCCATAAGCGAGATTATCCACTTCTTGGTTATGCACTTTATCTTTGGAGCTACTAGTCGGGGAAGGGCCAAGTAAGTTACATCTCTATCTTCTGAATGAAGAGCCCTTTCTTTCTATTTTTGGAATTGCTTTTCATCAAGAATAACCAGGAAAAGAAGCATTATAACGAGCTTAGTGGAAGGGGGAAATAGATAACTTCCAGAATTCATCCCTTATAAAACATATAGAATAGGCTCCCAGGCCGGTATACGACATATGAGAGAATGCTTGGTTGGCCTCCTCTGCATAAAAAGATAAAGCAATACATACGATAGACGAAAGAAGCCGCCCCCACCCTGCAGGAGGATTTTAGCAGCTTCTTTACTTATTGGCTAGCTTATTGAATAAGATGTGCAGCCCATCTAGTCATCTCTAGCTCGGCTTAGGTTAGGTGTTATATAGGGAGAGGTATGCTCCTGCAGTAAGAGAAGGTTATGTCTCTATAAAAGAAAATGTATCAGCGCTACAAGCAATTAGTGGATCTAGCATTCAACAGCCTAATAGGACTTTGACTCAGCGACAAAGCCCCTATTTTTTCTTACATAAGCGGGAGAAGGGAGGAGGTTTGACCACCAATAGCAAACAAAGGCAGCTAGACTGGTATGGCTAGGACAAGAGGCTGGAGTCTATTCGAGTAGCTGGAGAAAGTAAAGGGTAGTATATTCTTTCGATTAGTCAATTGTGGATTACCAAGGTAAGGTTCCGCCTCAGCTTTTTGCATTCATAGCAAGAGGTTTTCTTCATTTTAAGATCATTTTTAAGGTTTATATTCATTAATTTATCTGATTCATATGTCAAAGGTTCAAAGTCATCATCACTTGAGATTTCACTCGAGGAGTCATATGTTATTCTCGATTCACATTCCTTCCTATTCTTGGGAAAGTGTTCTTGAGTTCTCAATGTCAAATTCTTAGTAAGGTATTCTTCTTGTTCATTTTTAGAAAGTCTTCTAATTTAATGATTCATTAAGATTCATTGTGCTTTCATATGTGATTTTCAATATATGCCAAATATCGAAAGCCGAATCACAAGCCGAAATACAATTAAACTCATTCTTGTTAAGAGCACAAAACAAGGCTTTCACAGCCTCCGCATTTAAAGAGAAAGTCTTCTTCTCCAAATCATTCCAATCGTTTATTAGAAGAGAAGACCTTTCAAATCCGTTTTCAATAATATTCCATAAATCAATGTTCAATAAAAGCAAGAAAACTCTTATCTGAGTTTTTCAATAAGTGTAGTCCATCCCATTGAACATGGGAGGATGAACAATACAAAAACCCTCTTGAAAGCCGAAAAGAGTCATTTCTCTTGGGTGTTAAATCAAATGAGAAAAATGTGGCTCTGATACCAATTGTTAAGATCAATTGGCACTAAGAGGGGGGTAGGGTGAATTAGTGCAAGTTAAAATTTGAGATTTAATAATTATTAGGATCAATTATTATATCAAACACTCATCAATCGATTTCATCATCAAAATTTGAGATTCAATAGGTGATAGATACTTCATGCATTTCTTCAATTTTACTAACTAATGATGCATGCTCTTTCTTAAGTAGTTTATAGGATTTGCTAATCATTCTAAATTCATTATAAAGCTCATGAAAAATATTTGCTAATTCATCAAAGATAAATGAGACATTGGAGGAATCACTTACCTCATTGTTGATGGCCATAAGCACGAGATTCTCCACTTCTTCTTGATTATGCTCTTCATCTTCGGAGTGCCTCAGCTTCTTACATTCATAGCAAGAAGTTTTGTCCAATTTAAGTTAATTTTTATGATTTTTGTTGATTAATTTATCTGATTTATTTATTAAAAGTTTAAAGTTCTCATCACTCGAGGTTTTACTCGAGGAGTCATCTATTGTTCTCAGTTCTATTTCCTTTCTGTTCTTTGGAAGGTATAGCTCTTCTGTTCTTAGTTCATAATCCTTCCTCTTTGGAAGGTTTTGTTCTTGTGTTCTCAAAGTGCTTTTCTTCCTATTTTCTGTATGGTGTTCTTCAAGTTCATTTTTACGGATCATTTCATTTAATGATTCATTTAACTTAGTTGTGCTTCCATATGTGATTTTAATGTATGTCATATATCAAAAGCCCAATCACACGAAGAAAACCGATCAAACTCGATTTTATCAAGAGCACAAAATAAAGCATTCATCGCTTTTGCATTTAAAGAAAAAACATTTTTTTCTAAATCATTCTATTTGTTCATTAGTTTGGAAGACTTTTCAAAATCATTTTCAATGATGTGTCATAAATCAAAGTCCATAGAAATTAGAAAAATACATATTCTTATTTTCTAATACATATAATCCATCTCATTGAACGTGGGAGAACATGCAATAAAATATCCCTCGTTCATGCCAAACGAAGCCATTTACTCACTTGGGTATTAGTCCAATGAGTAGAACATTGCTTTGATACCAATTGCTAGAATCAATTGGCACTAAGAGTAGGAGGGAAAATTAGTGCAAATGTTGAAAACTCATTTTAAAGAAAATTTTGTTCAAAGTAAAATCGAGATCGAAAGCGTTTCATTCTAGTTAAGTGAGCAACTATTGAATGATGCTAAGTTATGATCTTGCTTAAAGAAGGCTCAAGTAAGAACATATAAATTCAAAAGGAAAGTTAAGAGAACTCACACTTTATAGTGGTTCAGCCACAACTTGGCCTACATCCACTTCTCGAGTCCCCTTTATCGAGGCCAATCAGTGTCCATTACTGATCTTCTTTAGGTAAAGGCCAAACATTTACACTTCTCACTCTCCTTTTCACATGCTCAAGAGAGAAACTTTACAAGTATTATACTTACAACTCATAAGGGAGACATCTACAAAGATTACAATACTTTCTTGCTCACTCCATTTCCCCCTTTCTTTTTCTTGCACACTTTTAGCACATTATTTTTCTCAGTTGTTTTGCCCAATTACTTGTGCTCAATGCAAGAAGACTTGGGGTATTTATAGACCTCAATTGGCTTCAGAAAATAGAGCTAAAAATTGAAATGTATCCAAAAAATCCAGATACGGATAGTATAACTGTCGACGATACTACTGCCTAAAGTACCCTAAAAATAAGGGGGCGACGGTACGACCACTGACCTGGGTGGTATGACCGTCGACTTGGGTGGTACAATCGACGAGCTTTCGATGATCTTCCAACGAACTCCTAGTAAGCCCCCGACACCTTCGACGAACTTTCGACAGTCTCCCAATGAGTTCCCACTACATCATCTGAACCCCAACTCGATGCCCGAACTTAACTCCAGCCCAACATTTGATTGTAATTCCTTGTAGTAGTTAATCATGTATCATTCATCTCTAACACGCATGTTAGATCAACAAACTCATCAATTGATTTCATCGTCAAAATCTGAGATTCAACAAGGATATACAGGTCCAATGGATAAGATCCCCTATACCGTCTGGGGACTATGGCGCAGTGGCTTGGTACATTCGATGAGTCGAGTGAATTATTATGATATAATAATTCACTATGTCAAAAGGAGTTCTGACAGGTAAGACTCATGACCAGCTCAATATTGGGCCTAAAGGGTCACACACATATGGTGGATGCTTCAGCGAATAGAGGATTGGATATGAATTATCCAATTAGCCCCTATTCTTATTAGATGAGACCCTACATTGATGGACTCCTTGCATGATATTCAATTAGAGGCTAAAGGAGATTATTGGATAGAGATCCAATAATCCAAGGATAGTGAGTAATCGGATGGAGATTCAATACCCACTAAGACATGATCTATTAGGGTTATATGGGTGGCTCTCCATAAATAGGAGGCACATAGATGATAGGCTGCACCTTTGGCCGCCCCCCTATTCTTCTTCCTCCCTTTACGTAAGAGTTACAAGACTTGGAGCTACGATTAGAGGAGTCTCATTGTAGCAATCCATCGTGTAGATATCACTAAAGATGAGGACGTTTGGCCTCCTTCATCTTCTCTATCTAATTCTGAAAAAATAGGGATATATGATCTCCCTAGATAAACAATATCTCACACGATGCGGCTTTCAATTTTGTGACTTTTTCTACGCACTATCTTTGCACAATGATTTTGATCTACTTGGGAAACCAATTTTGTTTTGATCTTCTACTGCGCATCTGATTCTCCCACTGAGGTTTCACAACTTGAAGCTAAGGAGAACAGAATTGGCACAAGCCCTACAACAGGATGGTGAAGACCATGCATGGGAGTTCCAGTATGTCTTTCCATCGACCAAGGAGAACTGCTTGGAGCACACAGAGGTGTTGGAGCAAGTGGTAGAAAGGGGCGAGGAAGCAATGACAAGTCTAGCGGGGCTCAACTACTAAAAAGCAAGGCTTCGGTTAGAATGGAGGTGGACTCAGAGGAGTGTCACAATGTCGTAGAGGCAGATTTACCAATTGCGAATAAAGGGACATAGATGCAATGCAATATATAGTAGTTCTATGGGCTTGGCAACGCCATCTTACTACAAAAGTTGGAGTTTCGTGGAGTCATTAATCTCTTGCTCTCATTGAGGGAGAGCATTGGTCGTGAAAGGGCCAAGGAGGTGGAGAATGTAGAGACAAACTCTAAGTACAAAGACAAGATTGAAGGGCAAAGGCCAAGGAACTTTATAAGACCGGTGTCAATGGGCTTCTCATCAAGATAGCTGAAAGTGAGGGACTTCAGGTTAATGTAAGAGGGCTCAACGAAGGAATGAAGTATGCAGTATGTGGAGTTATACCTTTTCTACTCAGAGGAGTAGGCGACAAAGATAATCAAGAAGATGGTACAATCCCAGATGTGGCCAAACTATCAAAGACTTGCTTCAAGTTGGGGTGAAAATTTACTGTTTTGGGGCAAAACTTCTTGCATTCTGGAAGTTCGATGGCAGTGAAAAGGTGAATCATAATAGCTAACTCAATACAATAAGTGCAAACACTTCGGGTGCTTCAAAAGTGTGAGCAAAGAGCTGGCGAAGACTAGTAACCAGCTCGATATATAAAGTACAACCTCGGGGAGGTGTACGAAGTCACGTTAACTTTTTTCTTCTTAACTTTTAAGAGAATGGATGAAATTGAGTACCACAATTCTCTTATTTATCTAGCAGAGGAGCTCTGCACAAGCTCAAAGATCCTTCAAAGAAATATAATAAAAGACGAGTTGTCATATCCTCACCAATGGCTATGAGAGTAGATTGTCCATTTCGTTTCTCAATAGAATGTCAATCGAAAGTGGAAGTGATACGAACCTACTTGGAAGTGACACGAACCTACTTGGAAGTGACAACTAAGTTGAAGAAGAATCGATGGGCAAATTTTATGAAAGAATGACCTCAAAAAAAATTTCAATGTATGCAAGACGATTTTCGTTAAAGCTCAAACAAGCATCCACCCAATTTAAGCAGCATTAGATATTTGAGATACTAGCACAAAATAAGGAAAGTTTTTTCCTTTATCAAAATGATCCGCAAGAAACAACAAAGATCATCACAACTCAACCGACCCCACACTAGAGTCAGTCATTAGTAAGTTAAAGTAGCATGGTGGATCAAAGTTTGACTGCTCAACAACAGTGACAGAGAGTAGCTAAGAGTCAAGAGGCATGTTGCAGCCAGAGCAGAAGATTGAAAATTCAACAAATGGCAAGGAGATGCAGCGTCTGTAGTGGCTTCAATAATGACATCGAACGAATAAGTGGGAAGAATACCACGGACAAAAATATAAAGAGAGCGCTCAATGTAATGCTCATGTATATCCATGTCTTTCAGGTTTTGTTCATATATTATACAACAACTAGCGAGCTAGCAGTAAGCTTAGTAGCCCTAGCTTTTGTGGTCAATTTCGACTTATAAATGAGAGTTGTATCATGTGAACACTTGTGGGGACTTCGATCTGTAATGGACATTGATCCTTTATTTGCGATCATTCAAAGTTTGTAAAAGTCCATGATTATAATTTGCATTAGCTATATAAAGTGTTTGCTGAAGTGGTTGCTTATGGATCCTGTAGAAAATATTTTCTCTAACACGTTTTCTCTTTTGTAGGTCCTAAGGGACTACAAGAGGTTTCGTGGAGGTTAACATTTGCGGATGGACACGCAATAGTGTCGCACGACTTAAGCAAAACCAGTTTAAGTTCATGACAAGCTAGCGGTGCGATTGGGAGGTGGTAGTAGGGGAGGAAGTCGAGCACTGGAATAGAGGAAGAAGGGAACCGATAGCAAAGGAGGAAGCAGGGCACGACTAGAGCATGAGGCAGTGACGACGACGTGGCTATGTGGCAATGGTAGAGGTAGAAACGCCAAGGGTTACAATTGGGAATAGAGGAAGAAGGCACGGTTGGAGCGAGAGGCAGCGGTGGCAACATGACTGTGAGAGACAATCAAGGGCACGGCTAGAGGTAGCATCGGTGCTCATTATGGTAGCTAGGATGCGATCACATGGCTATGATGGGACAACACTAGTGATCCTGGTCGAGGCGATGAAGGGCGATCGTTGGCTTATGGGAAGTAGTGAGGAGGTGCATGGGCTGCAGGCGACAGATGAGGAAGATGGCGACGCTGGAGCTCCACAGGCAAAGGGCGATAACGACGATAGAGAAGGGAGATGACAGCGTCGGGCAAAGGAAGAAGGGACAATGCTACTATGGTCGGTGGAAGAGGAGGAGATGGTAGTGTAGACTCTACAGGCAGAGGGCAACAGTGATGTGGCCGGGAGGCGACAGTAGGGGAGAAGCAAAACACTGGAACAAAGGACGAAGGGGTTGGAAGCACCATTGGAAATAAAGGAGGGAGATGACAACCAGAGATCACTGCGTTGAGGCTAGTAGCATTAGGCAAGAAGTGATGCATAACGGTGGGAACCAGTTTGGACCTTTGCATTTTATGACTAGTTAACATGCTTAAATAACTTAAACTTTGATAGGTAGGTCCCATATGCTTTATGGAGTAGATGCAAATCAACTAAGTAATTGTTACTTAATCATAGGTAAGGCCAATCTCTCTCTCTCTCTCCCTCTCTCTCTATCTTATTGCTTTTCTATTTTGCTTCTTTCCACTATCTTTTAGTTACGTTGTCACATGTTGATTTTGAAAATATTTTCTTCCATACAAGCATCTGCTTCATATGCCTTGTAAGTTATATTGCCAATGATTAAGATGAAACATTATGATCATCTTTACTTCCTTGGTAGAGGAACTAATGACCCATTGAAAACTTCAGTAAGTCGATTGATTTGTGGATAGGTCTGCTGGAAAAAAAAAAAAAAGAATTGTCAACCCCCATGTGGTGTAACATTGGGTTACAAAATGTAAATGAGGCAGATGACAGAGGGCGATGACGACAATAGAGGAGGAAGATGGTGGCACTAGGTAGGGGAAGAAGGGACAACACTACTGTGGCGACGGTAGAGGAGGAGATGGCAGCGTGCAGTCGAGAGCTACGACTGTGGTGGCGGGTTTGCGCGAGGTGGTTGCAAGATCTACGAGGAGGAATTACAACAGAGATCGATAGTGAAATCGCAGTGGAAACGACAAGGATTATTATTATGATACTAGATGGTAAGAACCCTTATGGTTATATCGTAGAAAAGAGGGAGAAGGGATCGACCTCATAAGATTTGTCAAAACGCTAAAATATATTTTTTTGATTAATGGAAAAATAATAATTATACTCATATTTATATAGTTTCATCTAAGAGTCTCTCAAGAGATTCTTTCACCCTATAATCCCTTAGGATTTTGACTCCTAATTAAATACTAAATCTTAAATTAGTTGACTGCTATTAGACTAGTTAACTCAGAAAAACATAACTCAACATCATAACTCAAAAATTTTAAAATTTATAGATTCCTAATATTAGGATTATTGTTTATTGATAAACCAAAATTTTATTTTGATGTCATATCACTTTGTTTGTATATGTGTTTTTTCAACTCTTCAAAGATATAGAAGTTCTTTCCTAAGTTCAAGATAAAGTTTTAATCATGACTATATAAATATTTTGGAAGCTTCCGTTAGTTGATGTGATCGGTAAAAGTACTATTTGGTGCCAGTTTGGACCTTTGCATTTTATGACTAGTTAACATGCTTAAATAACTTAAACTTTGATA
The DNA here is from genome assembly GCA_029747655.1 of Ensete ventricosum. NCBI lineage: Eukaryota > Viridiplantae > Streptophyta > Magnoliopsida > Zingiberales > Musaceae > Ensete > Ensete ventricosum. Next base: position 28,853,972 of record JAQQAF010000004.1, on the reverse strand, counting down.
GGTAGGTCCCATATGCTTTATGGATTAGATGCAAATCAACTCAGTAATTGTTACTTAATCATAGGTAAGGCCAATCTCTCTCTCTCCCTCTCTCTCTCTCTTATTGCTTTTCTATTTTGCTTCTTTCCACTATCTTTTAGTTAGATGTCACATGTTGATTTTGAAAATATTTTCTTCCAGACAAGCATCTGCTTCATATGCCTTTTAAGTTATATTGCCAATGATTAAGATGGAACATTATGATCATCTTTACTTCCTTGGTAGGAACTAAGGACCATTGAAAACTTCAGTAAGTCGATTGATTTGTGGATAGGTCTGCTGGAAAAAAAAAAGAAGAATTGTCAACCCCCATGTGGTGTAACATTTAAGAGACGAGTTTAGGTGCAATGATTTTGTAATGGAAAAAGAATCTTTCTTCTGGTACATGTGAAATTATGTAAAAATTTATTATTCTTTCTTCTGATTGTTATTATGTTTTTATTTGCATTACAAGATTTATGTATTTTTCTAATATTTATTAGCTCATGGTAAATGCAATAAAAAGTTACGAAAAGTAAGAAGAATTTATCACGGTAAATTTATGTAGAATCCATGATCAACATTACTACAAGTTTTATTCCCGCTCTTATCAATGCTGGTATGTGTTCATAATTGGTACAATACGTTATGAGTAATTTTGTTTTATGTTTGTCTTTTCTTTTTCAGAATATATTTTAAATAATATGCATGATTGTATTGTCAACTCATATAACATTCCAAATATGGGGGTCAACAGTTATATAAAATAAAAATTCTTTTAAATTACTCTATGTAGATGCATAGGTGAAATAATGTTATGCATATTAGTAAAGTATATTGTCCAATATATTACGTTATTGATTTACTAAATTTTCTTACAAATATGGGGCATTTCAAATTTTGTAATAAATATAGTGGTAATAATATCATGTTCATATTTATGAATTTATTTAATATGTATAATTAATAATCACCATTTTGTTTATATTATGTTCAAAATTAATACTAGACAACATGAATAACTATATCATGCATGAAATGAATTATATGTTTTTATGAATTTCAACATAAAATAATTGACATAACTATATAATTGCCACGGAAGCAATCTTGAAGGCTAAATGAAATGACTATTATCATGGTACCATATAGGGGAATAGGTTAACCTATAATTAAACTTGCAGTGGTGGGAATCCAACCTTTATGATGGAAAATCTCTTGAAAAATGTTCAATGTAATAATCATAAGTTGATTGGTTGGCCAATTAACATATTAAAATAAAAAAATATATTAGTACACTAAATAGAGTTTAACTCAATCTTTATATTTATAGTGATTTGCTCGGATATAGGAAGAGTATAAATATGAAAAATATTAAAAAAGATATGTAACTTTACATATATCATTGGTAAGGAATCTCTTGTATAAGAGTAGAGTGCTCATATATTAAGGACCTAGGCAATCCTTGGAAACTTTCATCGATACTTAAGACATAATGCATGGTTAATAACACATAGTACCACAATAAAGATATCAATACTATGCATAATAGTTAAAATGTAGATCAAATAAACATAATTCAAGAACTAGTTCATTCTGGTTCTTTCATATGGAAACTATCACACTAAATAAAGTTTGTCTCTAAAAACACTTTCGCCCACTACATAGTATGAGCAACAGTGGTACCGTCGGCTACTGGTGGTGGTACCATCGGCTACCGATGGTGGTATCACCCAGGTAATAGTAGTATCACTGCCACCTAAGTTTTCAAAAGGCTGTTGGTTGCGGTACTATCGGTGCCAGTGGTAGTACCGCCCATACTTGATTTTTTCAGAAAAGGTTGAATTTTAGCTATATTTTTTTGAAGTCAATTGGGGCCTATAAATACCCTAAGTATTCTTGCATGGAAAAGTAAGAAAGTGCAAGAAAAATTGTTGTAATCTTAGTCAAAATTATATAAAATTTGAGAGTTTCCCTTTAGTACTACAAAGTGGAAAGTGAGTAAAAGGGAAGAGAGAAAATTTTATAAAGGTTCCTCTCCTGAACCTGCGAAAAGAAGAAAAGTGAAAAGGGTTTTGATCTTCACCCATGGAAGAATATCATTAGTGGACACTAGTATGCCTCGACAAAGGAGGACTCGGAAAGTGGACATAGGTCAAGTTGGTGACCAGACCACTATAAATTTGTGAGTCTTTTTTACTTACTTTTTATTTTAGCATTTCGTAGCTAAATCGATATTCTTCATTTAGTCTTAAGTTTAATCACTCTCTAACTTGATCTTAACGAAAAATGATTTTAGTTTCAATTTTTACCTCAAGCGTATTTTAAAACCGAGTACTCCTTGCACTTACAGTAGACTAATTCACCACCCCAACCCCCCCCCCCCCCCGCCCCCCTCTCAGTTAGCATCAGAGCAACGTTTGACTCAACTGGATTAACACCCAAGCGAGTTTAATGGTTATTTTTGGCATTAACGAGAATGCAAATTTTTGAAAACTAGAATGCAAAAAATTTTTTAATTTCGTTGGATTTTGATTTATGGAACATTATCGAAAATAAATTTCAGAAGTCATCTATTCCTATAAATGACTGGAATGATCATGAAAGATATATGTTTTCATTAAATGTCAAATCTATGAATGCTTTATTTTGCGCTTTCGATAAAATGAGTTTAATCGTATTTTTAATTGTGATTCAGTTTTTGATATATGGCATATGTTGGAAATAGGAAGAAGTAAGAAACACCCATTGAATTCATTGATTTATTATCAATTTATACAAGTGAAGATAGGAGGATTTTCCTCAACTAACCTATGTGATTTCTTCATTCAGTTAGAGAAATCATATCTAAATCCTAACTTAATCCTATCTTCTATCATGCCCCTGCAAGATCGAGATCATGTAAGGACGCCGATCTTGAACTAAGAACGCTGATCTTGAACCGATGACAATGAATCTGAAGGAAGGAAGCCGTTGTATTGTCAATCGCGATGAAGATTTGATGGCGATTAACTTTTGATAGTGATGTCAGCCTAGCTGAGAAGGAACCCGTTGTGTTGTCAACCGTGATGAAGATCTGATAGCGGTTGACTTCGATGGCGATGGCAGCCTGGCTGAGAAAGAACAGACGATTCTGTTAGAGCCAAGTTCAAAAATCTGATTAGATCGGACTATCATGCCCCCGCAAGATCAAGCTCCGGTAAAGGATGCAGATCTTGAACCGATGCCAATGAACCTGAAGGAAAGAGATCGCTATGTTGTCAACCACGATGAAGGTCTGACGGTAGTTGACTTCGACGGCTATGTAATCCTGGCTGAGAAGAAACCGCTATATTGTCAATCGTGGTGAAGGTCTAACGGTAGTTAACTTTGATGGTCATGTAAGCCTGGCTGAGAAGGAGGGTGCAGGCATGGCAGGAAGAGGAGGTCTGGCACGGGGCATGCGTAGTAGAAAGGATGGAGCATAAGTTGTCGTTGGACAACAGAGTGGAGAACTGATAGAGTTGGGGCCGACTACCAAGGAAGAAGGCGTCGGTGCCGCCGAGCAACAATAGCGGATACAAGGATCTCGCTGGGCGAGCGAATGACAGCAGTAAGGACTAAAAGCGAGGAGAGAAAGATGCGATAGTGATGCCCTTCGTCTTCTTCTCTTTCTCTCTTCCATTTCTTTCTCTCTTTTTTTTATGATTGCTGCAGAAAATTACAATGGTGATGAAGGCAAGAGCAGTAGCAGGGGAGGAAGAAGGGACAGCGGCAATGGACAATTGATGATTGCTGCAGAAAATTGCAAGGGATGCAGCAACAGGGGAGGAAGAAGGGGCAACAGTCAGGCAGCCGACTGGAAGCGACTGCGGTAGGGGAGGAAGCAGAAAAGCAGTGGTGATGAAGGTCGGCTGTGAAGGGTGGGGCAGCAACGTGGGGAGCGACTGCAGCAACAATAGAGTAGAGGCGGCAAGGCTATCGGGCAAAGGTTAACAGAAGGCAATGGCTCGGTTGGCAGAGGAAGAGGATCGCGGCTGCTACGGCTACCTGGGCTGCAGGGGCAGATGAGGGCGGTGGCAACAACGAGATGCGGTAGCTGGATGAGATTGAGGATGAGAACGACGTATGATGCTGGCGACGGAGAAAGAAGCGATGCTGATGGTGGCAGCGGTTGACGCTGGCTGCTGCGACTGGTTGACAACAAGATGGGTGTAGCTGGAAGCAGCGGGCGGAGATGAAGTTGCAGCAAAATTATGCTTGTAGCAGTGAAAAGAAGGAGTGCGTCGTAGGTGCTGGTGATGTGGGCTCGCGGAGGAGGCCGAAGTGTCAAGGCAAGGTTGAGGGAGCGACCACCGATGGAGAGGAAGAAGGTGAGTTTGTCGACCGTGTGCAACGGAGGGGTTATGCTGGTGGCTAAAAGATTGAAGCAGAGGAGGAAGGGGGAGATGGCAGTAGTGGAAAGAAGAGATGCTGATGGTGGCAGCGGTTGACGCTGGCTGCTGCAACTGGGTTAACAACAAGATGGGTGTAGCTGGAAGCAGCGGGCGGAGATGCAGTTGCAGCAAAATTACGCTTGCAGCAGTGAAAAGAAGGAGTGTGTCGTAGGTGCTGGTGATGTGGGCTCGCGGAGGAGGCCGAAGTGTCAAGGCGAGGTTGAGGAGAGCGACCACCGATGGAGAGGAAGAAGGCGAGTTTGCCGACCGTGTGCAGCAGAGGGGTTATGCTGGTGGCTAAAAGATTGAAGCAGAGGAAGAAGGGGGAGATGACAGTAGTGGAAAGAAGCGATACTGATGGTGGCAGCGGTTGACGTTGGCTGCTGCAACTGGGTTGACAACAAGATGGGTGTAGCTGGAAGCAGCGGACGGAGATGAAGTTGCAGCAAAATTACGCTTACAGCAGTGAAAAGAAGGAGTGCGTCATAGGTGCTGGTGATGTGGGCTCGCGGAGGAGGCCGAAGTGTCAAGGCGAGGTTGAGGGAGCGACCACCGATGGAGAGGAAGAAGGTGAGTTTGCCGACCATGTGTAGCGGAGGGGTTATGCTGGCGGCTAAAAGATTGAAGCAGAGGAGGAAGGGGGAGATGGCAGTAGTGGCAAGGCACGATGCATGCAGCAGCAGGAAGTAGAGGCGATGCTGCTAGTGCGCCGTTGGGGAGAGGATGCGCAGCGATAGAGTAGAGGGGATGAGAGGAGTGGCCGACGATGGGAGCAGGTGCGGCAACGGTAGCTGGCGATCGCTTGACTATGGAAGAGGTGATTGAGAAGAGAAGGAGGGCGCGACTAGGCACCAACGGGGCAGGGGAGGAGTAAGTCGTCGTCTGTTACAAATGTCGTAGGGAAGGTGCCATTACACGAGGAAGACGGCCTCGTGCAGAAGGATGCCAACTAGGAAGTAGGACTGTCATGGATAAGCTGTGATAGAGGAGAGGATGATCACCCTAATCGTTGGACCTCAGAGGGCTACCACTGATAGAGGAGAGGAATCGGCACCGACAATAGAGAGCTCGAGTGGAGTCGTCGATAATATCGCCAAGGCCTCGGTCATTAGCAAGAGACTATCATTTGACAGCAAGAAAAAGTAACCTCTCTAAAAAGAGAGAGGGGTTCCAACAAAGAACAATGACGCAGCTACATAGCAACGGTAGAGGACAAATAGTGATGAATCTGTCGTTTGACAGTGAATAAAGAAAGGTAATCTCTCTTATAGAGAGAGGAGCTCTGATACCATGTTGGAAATAAGAAGTAAAAAACGTCCATTGAATTAATTGATTCATCGTTTAGTTATACATATGAAGAGGAGGATTTCCCTCAACTAACCTACGAGATTTCCTCATTCAGTTAAAGAAATTATATCTAAATCTTATTTCTATTAACTGAACGAAAAGATCTCATTCATTAATTGAGGAAAATCTTTCTTCTATCACTGTATAAATAGGTACTGAAATAAAATACTAACTACACTTTTTTGTGTCTCACATTCATTCTCAACATGGTATCAGAGCCGCTTGCCTACAGCAAGCTGTATTCTCACGGTCAAACGACGGCGATTCCCCACTGCATCCAACAGCGAGCAGTAGCCGCAACCACTACCTCCACTGGCTGACCCCTCTTTTATTCCCCATCGCGTCCGGCCGCATGCAGCAGTCGCAGCCGCTACCTCTGTTGGTCGACTCCTCTTCTGGAAAGCCGCTACCTCTACTGTCAAACGACACCCTCCCTATGCCATTGCAACCTCCTCTATCAACGCCTTCCTTTGCTTCCGTCAATAGCAACAAATTTGTCTGCTCACCCCTTCTTCCTCCCCTGCTTCACATCGCCACCGCTTCTCTCCATAGGTGGTCGCTCCCTCAACCTCAACTCGACACTTTGGCCTCCTCCGAGAGCCCACCTCACCAGCATCGACGATGCGCTCCTTCTTTTCGCTGTTGCAAGCGCAATCTTGCCGCAACTTCATATATGCTCGCTGCCTCCAGCTGCACTCATCTTGCCGTCGACAGCGCCTCATCCTGTTGTCGCCTCATCTCACATATCACCTGTCGCAATTTCCCAGCTCTCGTTGTCCAATGACAGCAATTCTTATGGCGTGTCGCCAACCGCTATCGTCATCAGCGCCGCTCCCTTCTCCGTCCCCGGCGTTATCTGGAGGTCTTTGTTCACTGATATTGGAGGTCTCTGTTCGCTACAACAGAACACTCTCGCATCAATCCCAGTCACCATCACCGGAGCGCCCCTGCAGCGCACCTGCATCCTGCACACAATCGTGTTGCCCTGCCTGGTGACTGTGGCCTCTGCATCTACAGCATCTTCTGGTTGCTGCGTCTACCGGACTTGCGCCTACCACCGAGGGTCAACGCATCCATAGCATAGATCTACTCAGCATCCATCCACCCTGCATGTAACTTCTATCAAGGGCTCCTCGCATGCAACTGCGGCATCCTCTCTTCATCTGTGGCCGAGGAGAGGTGTGGCTTCTCCTTACGGCCTTGGATTAGAGCCGAGAACCAAGAACCCGGTGCCGAAGCCTTGAGAGTCCCCAAGCCTTGCAACCTTCTTTGCTGAGATATCCTCCTTCTCTTTTCTACCTTCCCGTTGTTGCGAGCATCGCTAGCCCATCTTCTCCTTGTCTGCACCCTCGACACCTCCAGTAGCAGCTCCAGATTCCTTTCTAACAGCAGGTGTTCATCGTGGAACTCACCCACTACAACCTGCACTCAGTGTCCCTTGCCGCTACCATCCTCTATGCTCTCGTTTGTTGCTATTGTTGTCTCTCACCAACTCACAGCAGCACGGTGAAACCGACGACAAGAGCCTACAGCTGCTTCTTCCTCCTTCACTCCTCCCGTTGTCAGCTACTCCTTCCTTCTTCCTGTCGTCGGCTGTTCCTAGACTCAAGAGTATTGGCAATGGCTTCCAGGTGCTATCTCTCCTTCGGTGTCTGCCTTACCAAAACAGGTCCACCGTTCTGTGAGGCCTCAGTGCACAGCTAACAGTGCTGCATGTCACTCCACCGGCACTCCCACCCCCCTGCCTACAGTAGTGGCTTCTTCCTCCTCACCCAATAATCGTAGGTTTGCCATCGCTTCTGTTATCAGTCAACTTTCTTCTACGGTGACTTGCCTTCAAAAATATGCAATGGAATAACTCTCCAGTATCTCTCATCGAGCAACAATAGCTTCAGTGGTTCACTTCTCAAGAGTCTTTAAAGAACTGTCCGAGATTGATCAAACATCCATAGGTTGTCAAGTGTACTCCCACTGGACTGGGGACAATCCCATCAATCTCACCTTCCTCTTCTAGGTGGCATCATCACCGCCCCCTTTCATGAAGTCAGCTCCTCTCTACACCGAGTGTCTATCCATTATCTTCGGTTGCTCCATGGTATTCCTCCACCTTTGGCACCGGAGACTGCAAAGCCATTCGTTTTGACTCCAATCTGTGGTGGAATTATTTCTGTCCCTCAGCCCAGGCAGCTGTAGCAGTTGCTATAAGGGAGCGTGGCAACCTCCAAGTTAGTCATTGTGTGCTTCACCGTCTTTGACGCTGGAAGGGCTGGTCTTGGCAGCCTAGGATTGCTGAACCTAGCTTTCCAGATCAAGGAACAGGACACTAGTAGAGCCAACTCCTTGCCAAATTACAACTAAAGGATACCATCCAACAGTAACAACCAACGACGATAAATCTGTGATGTTTCAGACTTTTATTTCTCTTTAATACCTCGTCCCTCAAGCAGTACTATCTTCCTAAATCTATCTCCTAACTTGTGACTTCTCTTGCTTTCTCCTCGACCTGTCATCCTTGTGATCCCCAAATGTCTTTTCTATTGACAATTTTTCTCCGTATCTAGGGCTTATCTCCATAAATGTTGCCTCTTTAATCCCTTTTAAGTTATCCAAAGGTGACAACTACACGTCCTGGCATACCCAATTCTCTAACATTTTATTTGGCTATAATTTATTAGGTTATATTGATGGCTCCCTCAGTCGTCTACCAACAATGATTCACGTTCCAAGAGAACCTAGGCCAGTTCCAATTCAGCCTACAAACTTTGGTTACGTCAAGATCGACTTATTCTCCAAACGATTTAAGCCTCTGTCGTTAGATCCATTGCTCTGCTTGTGTCCTCATGTACTACTACTACGGAAGCTTGGACCAATTTACAAACTACCTTGTTGAATTGCTCATGGACCCGCATACTTGGACTATTCCCCAGTCTTATGAATTTTAAACAAGAGGGAAGTACTATTGTCGATGACTTACAATATATCAAAATGATTATCAATGACCTGGCTTTGATAGGTCATTCCCTAACTGATGAAGAAGTACTCATCCACATGCTTAATGGACTGAGTCCCAAGTTTAAAGAACTGGCAGTCGTACTTCAAGCACGCAACTCTCTGATCTCCTTCGAAGAACTTTACGACAAGTTGACAGACTATGAAGCTTACCTAAAGTGTGCTAATAGGCTGTCAGGACCTCCTATCACCTCTCAGTTCAACCAGAAGTCAAAAAGGTAAAATCGTAAATTCAACAAGAATGCTTCAAAAGGTATGCCCAGCTTTCCTCCCACTTCTATGGGTACCACTCCATAGAAGTGGTACCACTCCATATAAATACATAAGTATTCTTGCATGGTAAAGTAAGAAAGTAATAAGAAAGTGCAAGAAAAGTGATTGTAATCTTGGTCAAAATTCTATAAAATTTGAGAGCTTCCTTTGAGTGATACAAAGTGCAAAATGAGTCTTAGGGAAGAGAAAATTTTGTAAAGGTTCCTCTCTTGAACCTGTGAAAAAGAGAAAATTGTAAAGGGTTTTGATTTTCAATCCTAGAAGAAGATCATTAGTGGACACCAGTGGGCCTCGACGAATGAGGACTCGGGAAGTGAACGTATGTCAAGTTGATGATCGAACCACTATTAATTTGTGAGCCTTCTTTACTTACTTTTTATTTTAGCATTCTGTAGCTAAATCGAGATTCTTTATTCAGTCTTAGGTTTAATCACTCTCTAACTTGATCTTGATGAAAAATGATTTTAGCTTTAATTTTTACTTTAAGTATATTTTTAAAACTGAGCACTCCTTGCACTTATAGTAATACACCCCTCCCTCTTACTACCAACTAGGTTCTAACAATTATAACTTTAAGAAGTTGTATAAATCTAGAGATAATATCAATAACAATCAGAATATTGATATAATATACAATCTAGATGGAGGATATCAATATGTAAAATTGTTTTTAAAAAATTATTCTTCAGATAAAAAAGAACAAGCACATATACAGTTGGGAGGAATCATCTTTGAGCATTCCTTATTCTGGGGATGATAATTTTGAGGCTCCAATGATTAATTTGTGAAGCTTGAACACTAAGATTGAGAACCTAACATAAGACACATTTCATCTCAAACGTTAAATAATTATTTAGAAAGTGTAATTTGTTGTCATTGAAACTAAATTTAAGTTCGCATAGGGTGAATTATTCATAAGTTTCTTTACTTAGAAGCTGAAGATTTTCTTTGGTTATGAAAAAAACCCAATCATTACTCCTCATGACCCCAACCACCCTTCCCCATCTCGACCTATTTTTATTTTTTGTATCCCTGCCTTTTACTCCTTCAAAATTTTCCTTGGCCGTAGATGGATCTCCTTGTCCGATGGTAGAGATAACTTAAGACTATCACGGATGCATTATCTTACATCTCTGAGCCTTCTCCCCCATATGAGCCTCTAAAGGTTTCATCCTCTCGTCGGAAAGCTTTCCGTGGCCCTGTACCTTCTAAGAAGGGTTAATTTGATAGTCCACCTTCTAGGAAAGATATTTTTTTTAGTACAGATCTAACTACTCCATCTTATGAGCTAGAATTCAAGTTTGTTTATGATTTCTTCTCTGTTTCATTGGATTTGTGATACGTTTAAGGATTTGTGATACGTCTAAGGATTTCTTGCCTTTGGATTTCCTTACGTCTATGGTTTCATATTTGTAGAAATATGCTTCTTTACCAATAGTTATCGATCTAGCTAAGGGTTTCTTTTTGTTTTAATTTTATTTTGAATTTAGGGTTGTTGGGGTCTTTACTGAGGAACCGTGGAACACCAGAGAAGAGATCTTACATCTCATTCGTTAGAGGGTAAATTTTTAGCCTGTCACTAAGAGGAACCCTCAATCCCGATTTATGTACAATTTATAACCCTCCCTTGTGAATATTAGAATAACATTGTGTTTTCGGTTCGTATCTCTTTTGGGTTGTCCCCTTTGAATGTTCCTTCACATTTGAAAGAGGATGATATATTAGGTTTTGCATTGAAATATATTTAAATAGGATATCTAGTTAGGACATCCAAAAGAGGGATTTTTCAAGTGTATTCCTACAAAAACTTATCAGATATGTATTTCAAGTGTAGATGTGTTGGCCATAAGTTGTATTTTTGTCCATTTGGTCTTAATTACTTTTTCAACTTTCTCTCTTATTTTGTTGATTTTTTCTCCAAGGTCTGATCTCAAAGAGGTTATGGAGCAACCCCCTTCTAGATTGGATAGCTTTGTATCCTCGTAGAAAGTGAAGACTCCTAAACAAAGGACGATTAAGATTAAAAAATATCACTCGATCGATCGCAAGAATGATAAAGGCACCTATGGTCGAACTCAACTAGAACAAGAGAGGGGATCGAAGAAGCAAATGATCCCAACAATTCCTATTACACCTCCTAGGGAGAAGCCGCCTTTGAGCCATGTAAAGTCATGTAGAACTTGGTGTCTCAATTTCTAGCATTATTGTCTTTGGTGTATCGAATCTCACCGATGCTACCTCTAGTATTGTGATGCTCATTAATAAGCATGATATCCTTGCCTAGCGTGCTTGTATGGAGGCACGGCATATTTATAGCCTAGTTACAGAGTTACCTCAACAAATATGTCAAGATTTGATACTAAAACCTCGGTCTTCGCAGATTTGCTTTTAAATTTGAGCTCCTGATTTTGTTCCTCCCTCCACATCATCTTCCAATGCTAGGGAGGTGATTTGATCTTAGGTCTTTCCCCATTTGTCTCTACTTTTATTTCTTTAGTAGAAAAGGTTGGTCTTCTTCTACGTAATTCAACCATGGAGTCGAATGTGGAGGAACCTAGTGGAATGAAAGAACAATTGGTCGATCTACCGGATGATATCCTACTAATGGATTCGGCCATGACCAATTTTTCCAAGAGGGCTATGATGGCATTGAGGGCTAAGAATATGGCTTGTGTTGTTCCTCCTGTTTCTAATTAACGAAAGTTGTTAGTTACGGTGGAATTAAGGGTTACGATAGCACTGAGGGGAATATTATTATTTTTTCTTTTCTAATTAACTAAAGTTATTAGCTAGAAATGTATTGGGGTTAAATGATGCCCTGTTATGGAGTATCTTAAGTTTTTCTGTTAACATTTTATTTCAATGGATATGCTTTTTTTTTAGAAAACTATGTTGATGAGCATAATTGAAAAATCTCATTCGGTCATTGGGGTGTCATTGGATTGGTTTCGATGGTTGGAGCTTACGAAAAAATTTTACTAGCATGATCTACTAGAAATATTTCAGCCCAAGTGATTTCTAATCATGCTCAAGGCATTCATGTTGTTATATAATTTAGAGACTATTTTGGATGGTTACTCTCTATCGTTTATGCTAAAGTCTTGTTGGTTATTCACAATGCTTTTTGGAACTCATTGGCTTCTATTGATCTCTCAAATGTGCTTGGTGTCTAGTTGGTGATTTTAAGTGCTTATTGGACAAATAAGTGGGTTCTATATTTTTGGTTACATCTGTGATTTACGGGTCTAAGGTTTTACACGGTTCTCATTCTTTTGTTCTCATTCTTCGGTTTTACGGGTCTAAGGTTTACTTGGTCCTAATAACTATCAAGGTTTGTTAGAGTTTGTGCTAGATTACATAGGGATTTTGGTAATTCTCATTTGATCAATTGTTTAGTGATTCTTCAATCTATTTTATTATATGGTGAGGGTCTATTCCGATCGCTGCCCTCATCTATTTCTTTAAAAGTTATCCTAATCTTACTAAACATTTATTTTGCCTTCAAATTTAATAGATATTTCCATGAGATTATGAAAGCTAGTTGGTCTAGTTACACTTGTCCTCTATGCATGTTGCTTCTTTCTCCCATAACCATAAAATGCTTGGAGAAGACCTAGACCCGTTTTGAAAACTTGATGAGCAAACTAATAAATCTATTAGTATCTCTCTTTTTTTTCCTTGAATACAAGGAGACCAATTTTGGTCTTAACGAGGAGGAGAGAAAGGAGTTGATTTGTTTGCATAATCATTTTAAGTTGATCTTAGATAATTAAATCTTAAGTGGTGGGCTCTTGCTAAAACCGAGTGAAAATTTGATGATGACTACAATACATGATATTACCATAATATCATGTTCGTTACCTATAGCAAAAGATTGAACTTTATTCAATCTATTGAAGTGGATGATAGTATCATTGACCAACTTAAGAAAATCATAGAGAAGTCTGTGAATTTTCTATCATGACTTATAGAACCCCTCAATGCTGCGAGGAGGAAGGACTAACATCCAACAGCCTTCCTTTCAAGGTATTGATACTTCTCATCATAACACTCTTATTAAAGCCTATGATCGAGGTTGTGTGATCGATGGGTTATAGGAAGAGCCTAGGGCCTGACATTTTTACAATTAAATTGTATAGGAGTTGTTGGGATACTATTTCTGTTGATATGTGGCTTTCTTTTAATGATTTATATTCTACCTCAATTTTGCATGCTTCTTAGACTCAAATGTCTATATCTTTTATACCTAAATACTCGAATCCAAGTATGATTTAAAATTGACCGTCTATATCCCTTTGTAATGTTATTTATCGTATGTTAACTAAAATGTTTGCTAAAAAGCTTAAGTCTCTTTGCCTTATTTAATTACCATGGTATAATTTGTCATTCTATGAGGAAGGAGCACTCAAGATAGTATCTTAGTGGCTTATACCATGCATAGGTGCAAGGGTAAAAATCTTCTAGTCATCATTAAAGTGGACTTAGAAAAGATTTACAATAGGTTTTTAGGATGCCATTATCAAAGCTTTACATACCTTTAATTTTTCAAAAAAAAATTATTTATTAAATTATGCTTGTGTGTTATCTTCTGAGTTTACTTGCTTAATTAATAGGGAATATTCTCTTTTTTGTTAAGGATGCTAGAGGTATTAGATAAGGTGACTGACTCACTTTATCAAGCACAAGTACAAAATCACTCACATGATATATATCGATGATATTTTTATATGTTTTACGGTCATTAAAATGTCGTACAATCTATTATTGATATTTTTCAAATGTATGAGACTCTTACTAATCCGATAATGAATCTTGATAAATCTAAATGTATTTTCATATGATACTAATTGACACACGAACGCTATAATTTATATTTTTTTAATGTTAAATATAGTAACTCTCTGTTTAAGTGTCTTGGTATTATGATATCTCGGTTTTTGATTCTCGAATTCAAACAATTCAACAAAGGTTGGGTTCTTTGCAAGCAATTTTTTTATATGGTAGCAATTTCTTATATGCTTGGATCTGTTTCAAAATATATTAATAATTATCCAGATAATTTTTATAGCAAAAAGGCCCTAACAAGGGTTATATCTTTTATCTTGAGACACTATCACTATAAAATAAAAGGATAGTCTTAGAATTAAAAATCTTGCTTTCAACTAGTGACTTCTAGATTAAAATAATTCACAGATGTTAAAATAGTATACTGACTCATAATAAACTGATAATATAATAATACGTATAATTTATTTTTTTTTTTAAATATATTTAGCACATGTGGTTTTATTCATAGACCACTTAGACCCTTATAATCTTACTCATGTTTAATATAACTCTTATATATTCAAAAATATAACAAACGTTAGAATCTACTTACGTGATATATTGATTAATACTAAACTATTAATATAATAATATACATAATTTAATTTTTTTTTAAAAATATATTTTAATCCTTATAATTTTACTCATGTTTAATATAACCCTTCTATCAAATTTGAATTAACAGACGTTAGAATCTGCTTACATAGTATACTGACTCATAATAAATTATTAATATAGTAATATGTATAATTTAAATTAAAAAAATTGACACCACCATCAATGGCGGGAGGAAGTGTTGACCACCAACAACAGCACCAAGCCGTTACTACCTAGCAGGATGTCATATACATGCAGCCTCTCCCATACTAATGATGAGCTCATGAGCTTCAGATCCTACCTCAAATGGATGTATATCAACCAATATGATATTAAGCACATAATGGTCTCTCATTCCTTATTCCTCTTCTTGAGCATCTTCGTTCACACCGTCTCTCACTTCATCCTCTCCTGCAAACCCACCAATTGTGCCTACAACGTGGTGTCTAACTCCTCTAGCCTCTCCTACCTCTATCTCTCTGCCTTCATCCATCGTTTCATCTTTTTTGACAAGATGAACCTTCTTTTTTAAGTTTAATACATCATTATATTAATAATTTATTATAAATCAACATATCACATAAGCACACTAACATCTATCAACTCAGGCTTGATATGATAAACTTATCTACTATATTTTTAAAAATATAAAATTTATTTTAGATGTGAGCAAAACTATAGGATTAAGTGATTCATGATCAAATCACGACTAAAATGAATATTTTTTAAGTTAAATTACACATATTATTATATTAATAATTTATTATAAATCAATATATCAAATAAACCTACTCTAAAGTCTATTAACTTAGATTTGATACAAAAAAACTTATATATCATATTTTTAAATATATATAAAAATTTAAGCACGAATAAATCATAAAAACTCAAATGATCTATGACCAAAACAACTACCATAACCCTTAGCACTAAAAGATATTACTTATTATACAGCTCAATGATTACCTGAAATACACAAACAATTAAAAAAAATCTAATAATTTCTTCCTAAAAAATATAAAAAAAGTAATTGGTGGCTTAAGTGTTCCAAACATTCATTTGATGAGATAACTATAATTAATTAAGTTGTGGAACCAAGACTGGATTAAGCTAGGTCGAATTCCTCAGGTTGAATTGGGTAATTAAAAAAATATATATATATAAGACCAACGATTTTAAGTAATAAAAAATAAAAAAACATAAAACAATGGTAATCTCGGTCCACTGATTGGATTGGGTTGAGAACAACCCAAACCGCAAATAACCTAAAAACAGGCCAATGAAAGCCCAAAATCATCGAACATCCAGGCATACAAGCCGCTCTCCTGCGGCAGCTACTAATTGTATGTCAGAGCATGTGCGTTCAACATCAGGAATTTAAATGCACCAACACCTATGCACATCCAGTACTTTCTCAAAATTTCGCGTATCTTCCGCTTACGCAGTAAAAGGATGAGAAGAGTACGGTCGTATCGTCTCGAGGAAACTTTCTCCAGCGGGGGCAAAAGAAAATAAATTCCACAGATTGCAAATGCTGCCCACCCGATGTTTGTGAAATTGATATAAATTAAAATGTTTCATGGTTCAATAATTCCATAACAGCAGAGCCTCACTTCGGAAGAATCAACGGGTTACTCTGTAGGCCTGCAAATAAATACCACGCCATTAGTTAAAAGAACCCAATAATACACCATCCAGGAGGTGTAAAAGGTACACGATCATACCTTGACACTTTTTAGGAGGTCTTTAGCCACGCTGTTGTTCTTGAAATGATCACGTACAGGCTGCAAAAATTGAAATGACTAAGGCCAGGCATCGAACTTGAATCAAACATAAAAGTTGCTTCTGCAGGCTTAAGTAGATGTGCATATTGCCATGTTAAAACTTACTCATCAGAAATAACTATTCATTTGATAATTCAGAGAAAAACAAGTTTAGCAGAAAAATTAGCCAACCTCCAAGCAGGCCGCTTAAACACGAAGCAAGCCAACCATGGCCCCTGGGTTTTAAAATCGATCCAGTATCTATACCAACTTGGACCACACTACTTTTGTACAAACTTAGACCTAAACTCTAATCACAACCACCTCCAACATGTCTCACCTCATCCTACACATACTGAGGCTTCATGGTCATCATTCGCTACTATCAGTGAGCGATAACAGCCATGGTTGTAATGGCTGTCAAAAGAGGTGGAGATACAAACACAAGCTAAAATCACAAGTCAACCTACAAAGTAATAGTTTTGTACACAATTCAGCTCAAGCTTCAACTCTATATAGTTCAGAAAAGATATTATCCCAAACAGGAACATAAAGTAACATGGACAGCACTCTGATGTATAAAACAGATTGAGCTAACTGAAATCTAACATGAACTGTTTTTGAAGACTTGTGCAAATTGGACAAGAAAACATCACAGACTAGCTGACATGGAAATCATGTAACTAAGCTTACAAATAAAGACCATCAGGTATCGGCCAAGTAGTCAGTTCCTTCATCTTCTTGAAGACATTCTGGGTTCAAAATCCTTGCAGTGGTGGTACCAAAGGACACTTCCTCGGATGGAGGTTTTCACCCTCCATTAGCCTTGACAAACAGAAGAAAACAAAGGCAAGGACTACACCCACTTTAGCTGATTTATCAGAGTACTCTTCCTAAATAGAGTATCTATTCCACTGCTGCCAAACACCCAGTAACACAAGCTCGTACCTGAGTGGCAACAACATATCATGGCAGATATAATCAACAACTGTCGTAACACCTGAAATAGTACAAAACTGGTGGGTATGTACCGTCCAAAGGCCATACCATTATGCATTGCATATGTGAGCCAGTACACTTCACGTACCACCCAGTATAATCAAAATCCAATCATTACCGATCAAATTGGTACGCCACACATGCCACCAGGTACAATCAAAATTCATTAAGAACCGATTGGTACCAGTAGCTGATAGTCAAAAGTCAACCACCCAACTGAAATTTACCATTTCAATCCCCAACAGTTAATTTAACCATTGGGAGCTCTTTTGGGCTTATAAAGCCCATCCGTACCTCCTCTCTCACTCCCTCTCAAGCTCACTCTCATTCTCATTCTTTCTCTCCACTTAGAGGCTTAATCATTTCATGTAATTAGCATAAAGAATAATTACAAATCTTGATTGATTAGGTACTAATAATTAATTAATACCTAATTCGCAGTAGTTAAGAAAAATTAGCTTAAATTGACCATATGGATGATTTATGAGCCGATTCGACCATGTTTAATTGGTAATTAGAGGCTTGTTAATGCATGATTAGGTAGATTAAGAATGATTAAGGCCTAATGAGTGGCAATTAAGTAATTTAAGCATGTTGCACCATATTTCCACAAATTCCATAATTTTATAGCTAATTATACCATGTATTATAGATAATTAGAGGTTTATTATTGTGTGGTTGAGAAAAATAATCATAATTAACACAAAATTAGGGCAATCTCTTACATTTAGACCCAATTAGGGAATAATTAAGAGTATTCAGGGCTACTAATACAAAACTGGTGGTTATGTACTGTCCGAGGGCCACACCGTTATGCATTGCATATGTGAGCCAGTACACCTCACATACCACCCAGTATAATCAAAATCCAATCATTACTGATCAAATTGGTACACCATACATACCACCCGGTACAATCAAAATTCATTAAGAACCGATTGGTTCCAGTAGCTGATAGTCAAAATTCGACCACCAAACTGAAATTTACCATTTCAATCCCCAACAGTTAATTTAACCATTGGGAGCTCTTTTGGGCTTATAGAAGCCCATCCGCACCTCCTCTCTCACTCCCTCTCAAGCTCACTCTCATTCTCATTCTTTCTCTCAACTTAGAGGCTTAATCATTTCATGTAATTAGCATAAAGAATCATTACAAATCTTGATTGATTAGGTACTAATAATTAATTAATACCTAATTAGCGGTAGTTAAGAAAAATTAGCTTAAATTGACCATATGGATGCATTATGAGCCTATTCAACCATGTTTAATTGGTAATTAGAGGCTTATTAATGCATGATTAGGCAGATTAAGAATGATTAAGGCCTAATGAATGGCAATTAAGTAATTTAAGCACAATGCACCATATTTCAACTTATTCATAATTTTATAGATCATTATACCATGTATTATAGCTAATTAGAGGTTTATTATTGCATGATTGAGAAGAATAATCATAATTAACACAAAATTAGGGCAATCTCTTACATTTAGACCCAATTAGGGAATAATTAAGGGTATTTAGGGCTATTAGGGATAATTAGTATTATTTAAAGCTAAATTTAGTTCTATATACTAAGAAATTAATAGAAACAACTGATATAGGATTTTTTTCAATTTGGATGATTTTTCAGCCAAAATTTGGGTGTCAGTACATACTGGTATACCAACACATGGTACAACAGTATTATGTACCGGTCTAGAGGCCAGGGACCGAAACACCTGGTCCATACAAGAGGATAAACCATGGATATAACTATCATGTTTACTGACTTCCAAGATTCCTTATCCGAGTAAAATCATATGTTGACACTGCTTAAATTTAAGTCTGTTTTACATACTAATAATTCATTATAAGGATAAAGGCTGCATTGAATGCACAAGACTTAAAAAATGAACTGAACCTATAAGTAATTTTGGATGCCAGATTCACTTAAAATTTCTAGAAAATACAGCAACCCATTAAATCCAGTATACATACTGGAAAAGAAAATGATATAAGCTAGTGATACCTGCAATATAAGATTTAGTGCTTTTGAAAGAGCAGGCTTCAGATCAGCTGGATGTAATACTCCACTCTCATAGTCCAATATTAATTCTTCCATGATGTTGTATGTCCTTCATGAAAAAACAGAATTTAGAAAACCTAATTTGAAACTATTCCCAATGGACTGAAATCTAAAGGCTGCACTCAAAGCATTATCTGAAGACCAAACACAAATTTAAAAAAAGAAGCTTACAGATCTCCACAATGAAATAATAGAAGTAGACCTAGCAAGAGGACTACTTCTGGAAGACCGAGATTACTATTCATCAAAAGGAAAACTGCACAGGCACACTTATTATGCAATCATAAAGCATGTGCAAAAATAAGAATACAATCAGTCAATATTTAGCATGAAGTTTAGGATTTATTTGTTTGTCGAGAGATTGTAAACATTAAATGCTATAAACAAAACGGCATTATGCTTTCAAGACAAATAGGTCCATAGCAATATCAGAAAAACATAATCACAGTATTCTTCCTATGCAAGTATCTAATTTAATGCTGACAGAGCTCACTTGTTTCCACCATTTTCCTCTTTTCGCACAACTTCAAAATGGCCAAACCACGGAAAAACAATATATTTAATGTACTCCAGGCATGGGTTCCCTTCCACAATCTTTGGTGGGCAGTAAGCCTTCTTTATCTTCACATTCACTTCACCCTACAAAAGAAACTGCTGTTAATTGCAAATTTATGCAAGGTGCAGCTAGAGGAATTTAAGCAACATTCACATATGACGCAATTTATTAATAAAACAAGCATGGAAAGACACTCGTTCATGCTAGGTAATAATAGAAGTATAGATAGTTGTAACATGTGAGGCAAAGGCAACAACCAGATAAACGAAAAATTCAACATAGGTTGGTTATCTTTTAAAATTCCTGTAAGCACATATATATATATATATATATATATATACATTTACATATATATATATATACACACACATATAAACTTATATACATATACATATAT
Source organism: Ensete ventricosum (assembly GCA_029747655.1). Lineage (NCBI taxonomy): Eukaryota > Viridiplantae > Streptophyta > Magnoliopsida > Zingiberales > Musaceae > Ensete > Ensete ventricosum. The sequence continues at coordinate 28,833,704 of JAQQAF010000004.1, read as the reverse complement.
ATATATACATATACAGACATATACATACACATATATATATACATATAACATACACAATACACATACACATACATACATACATACACACACACACACACACACACATATATAAGATTCATGAACATAGGCTCCTGCCACATCGATAATATCCAACCACCGGTTGACTGAAGATGGATCAGCAGATCAGGATGCATCTGATGTGCTTTCGTTTGTGGATATGATGCTATCAATTAGTGAGTCAAAATAAAGGATTGAAAAGGGGCTGCAATATGAATACATGTGGTATAGTCCACTTATGGCCTGGTTATAATTATCATTGTTAAAAGAGAAATTTTCAAAGGTCATGTTAGCACAACAAGAAGAATACAGGACATGTCCAGTGCTAACACTATGTTGGAATGATTTTTACAACCAGCACAAACAGTCTATAGTGATACTTGAAATCATTATATACCCCTATCAAGACCAAAACTATCAATAGTCACTATCAGAAAGCCTTGATAACTAATGATGTAGAACATGAAGCCTTCAAACTAATAGCTCGGTTCAAAAAAACCCATTGAGATTCATCTATGCATAAGATTTCTACACTTCTAAGTTCAATGATAGAATCCTAGAAGGAGCCTTATAGATTTTGATCTCTGAGGGGGATCAACCCTTAGAATGCTATAGGGGTTCCTCCCTCCTAGAACTCTGCACAAGGCTGAATAAAAGATTAATCTTACTTGATGAAAAAGAGGTGGAGGCTACAAGCTTATATAGGGCTCAAAACCCTAGCCCTAGTAAGGTGCTTCCTAAGTGAATTCTCTCTTTTGCCCCTCCTATAGCCACCCTACCTAAGTAAGGGGGGGCCGGCCTAAGTGGCTGCATAAGCCGTATGCCTCTGCTAGAAACCCTAGCCGACTAACCTAGTGAAGGGGGCGACGGTCAGGAAGTCCTAAGGTCCCAAAATAAACCCTAGCCACACTTCTTTATAGGATAGAAGTGACTAGATGGGGTTTTATGACAATCTCACAAAGTTCTTATTAATTACTTCTATGGTGATTAGGACTCAACCCTACTGGAGTCCTATCATTTTAGGGTTCTATCATTTAACTCCATGTATATCAACTACCGAAAGCTCCTCCGGCAGTATAGCATACAGATTTCACACGGAATTGTTAAACCTCTAATGGGCACTTCCTCTACCAGCAATATTATTATTGTGGAGTCTTTGGCCTTCAAAAAAAGTTGCTTGTTATATCTAAAGAAAGTTATGAGCACTTGTATTTTGTAACATATTCCAGAAACTCTCTTTCTTTGTAGTTTTGAGAGCAAAAATATTGGACATTCACCAACCTCATGCAAGAAGGTCATATTATCCTAATAATGTTGTGGTCCAACAATGATTAGTCCCTTCATTTATTTCCCAAGAACACCAAAATACCAAAATCAAATGGAAAAAAAAGTTTGTATTTTGTTTAAAACTTGATAAAAATGAACTTGTTCCCAACGCCTATGATTAGTCCACAGAATTCCTAGATATATCGTTAAACAACAACTTTTTGTAGTTAAGTGTATATACCTCCTCATCTTCCATGTAAATGGAAGAAGATGGATCACTTTTTGACATCTTCTCCTGGCCCTCCTGTAAACCAGGAAGCATATCTGCATTTCGTTCAAAGTTAATTGTCAGAAAATAGCATCTTGAGAACTTTCCACATACATGCCATATATGTAAAGCATAGAAGCATACGATGTGACAAAATGATGGGCTTATTTTTTCTTTTGATGTCATCACAATATTCTCTTGCAAGCACATTCACTTTCCTCTGATCCATGCCTAACTGGCATATGTCAGCCTGAAAAGGTGTTATTTAATGTAAAATGAGTAATAAGTCAAAATGGCTTCAATTGATATGCAATATGTAAGAAAACAAATATATAGAAAGATTAAGAAACAACCAATCCAGTGAAGCAGAGGAAACAAAACCTTGAGGAAGAATATGTCAGCACATTGCATGCATGGATACAAAATCTGAGCTGCTGTCAATTCATCTTTTTCACTTCGACCCATAATCTGACTACACCTGAACACCATTAGATCTTACAAATCAGCAATCAGCCTAGTGTCACCATAATCATCACAGGTTTCAACATGCTCTACAGAGACATAAACAAATGTATACCTTATTATGCGATGGAGTGTATTCCTGCGAGCTATATCCATTACAAGAGGCCAATACTCATGTGCTCGGCTATTAATTTCTTCTGACGACCACAAAAATTCCACCTTATCGAGATTCATTCCTACAGCTTTCCAGATCTCAATAAGATAACGACCAACTGTATGGATTTTCTTCAGATCACCCCCCATCTTGTTGTTTAGCTGCGCAAACCAATCAGCTATCCAGATTTTCACAGTGCACCCAGCTGAAGTCAGCTTGTTCACATTGATCGTCTTCATAACTCCCTGTTCATAATTAGATATCAATTAGGTGCAAAATGCATGGTGTATTAACCTGCTACGCATAGAATCTGGTAATCAAACACCCAGATTAAGATAGATTCTAATTCAACATAAGTTAGGAGGTTACATGCAAGCAATTTAGTTGAGCATAGCCTAGAATGGTGCAATTATAGCAGAAAGCTACGAAGAAGCAAACTGTTCACCGATCAATTAATGACTTTATTTCGTATCTGCGAGCAATTACTGGACTCAAAAGCAGATCTTTCCGCAATATTGGGACAAATCAATCAAATTTAGAACAGGTCCGGTTCCCCTCACACCAGAAAAGCTGACGAAATGGTAAATCGGTGGTGAATTCAAGAAGAAGAGACCAATTTGAACCTGGGCGATGTGCATTCTCCCAGATGGTTCGAATCCATCGTAACAGACAGGAACTGGCTTCTTCGCGAGAAGATTCATCAGCTCCTCTTCCTGGATGCATTCCTCCCCCACGCTCCTCACCAGCGCGAATCTCTCTTCCAGCGTCAACCTGTACCACAGAAGAGACGCAAAGGGGTAAAAAAAAGGAATCGCGATCGATCTAAATACGGACCGAAGAAGTCCATAAAATCCAATTCTGGAGTTAGATCACTTACGGGACCGCCGCCGGCTGTGGAGCCGAGGGAGATGAGTCGAGCAATAGGCTTCCGACGTCGTGAGAGGGATCGCCGGGGAGTATCTGCTCCTTCTGTGCTTCCGCCATCGGTATCAGAAGATTAGCTTTGGGATGCGGAATTCGATGGCGATTAGGGTTTGGCGGCTTTTTATCCCTATCCCGACTCGCTGCTCTCCTCTACTTGGCTAAGGCCTGGTCTAATCCTCTGCATTTAGGGTTTTATGATGTTACAAGCCCAGCCCATTATATGTGCCGAATTTTGCAAGCAATTTGTCTTATTTCATTTGATTTAGCATCTTCATCCATGTAAAAACTCACAAATATGTCTTGGTAAAACTTTTGTTAAACACCTACTAACGAGTACGTTATCAGTACAGTCAAATAGATGATAAAAAGATGAATGACGTGGAACTTTATGTTTTGATCGAGGAGTTAGTACGGTTTGATAATGCTTGTATACATATGTAAGCTCGTTCGCATCGGTCGGGAAGAGATTGGGAAGCTCGGGGAGGTCGACTGGGCCTGCTCGGAAACATGCCTCTGTTGGGCCTACTCGGGAACATGCCTCAGCTGGGTCTGCTCGGGAGTGCATCTCGAGCTCTTCCTTCTCGAGGTCTGCTGAGGGATCTTGCACGAAGGTCTCGTCGAGGTGGGAGTGTCCGATGTAGCCCCTTTGACGATCAAATCGGTTTTTTAATCGAGATAGTCTTAAGAGTTCAGTATAGAGAGAGAGAGTCTACGAGAGAGCCTCTTGAGTTGTTCTCAAGAGTGGCTTTTATACCTGTAGGCCTGGGGATAATCGTACCAAGTTCCTTAATACTGGTGGCATCCTCGAGTGACTTGACCATATAGTGTCATGTCGATCACTATCCCTACTGGTTCCCGGGACCTTGGTCGGTGGGAACTATGTCAAGTCAACCAATACAGTGTCAAATCAACTGTGTCAGGTCAGTCGCGCTGTGCCAGGTGCTAACGTGGCCTGATGGTGTTGATGTATTTGGGAAGGACTGAGGTGGCCGATGTGATGTGACTCTAGGGCTGATGTGTTCGAGATTGTTGGTTAGTGTTAGGAACAATTGGCACTAAAGGGGGAGTGAGTTAATGCAAGTGAAATAGTGATCGATTTAAAAATATTACTTTCATAAAGTAAAGAGTGAACAACGAAAGCTTCTTTTGATATTTCGATAAAACTGATTAAGAACCGATTTGAAAAGTAGAGAGATTAAAGCTTGGTTTTAACTATAAGCAAATTGAGAGCACTAGGTATTAATAAATAAAGAAAGCAAAGACACTCACAATTATAGTGGTTCAGCCTCAACTTGGCCTAGGTCCACTCCCGAGTCCTCTTTTCCGAGGCCCACCAGCATCCATTATCAACCTTCTTTGGGTGAAGATCAAAACCCTTACACCTTTCACTCTCTTTTTTACTGGCTTAGGAAATTAACTCCCTAATTTCCGGTAAGTATTTCGGCTACCCCCGATAATCTTCCAACGAGTCTCAGTCTTCTTTTGGCGAACTCTCTTGCACCATCCTGGCAAGCTCCCAACGCACTTTAAGCAAGTTCCCAACCGCATCATCCTCACTTCGTCCCGATACCTGGACTTGACTTTGGCCAAATCTCTGATTGTAATTTTCTCTCTGTCGTAGTTAATCCTGCATCAATCAACTCTAACAACCTTATTAGATCAATAACCCATCAATTGATTTCATCATTAAAATACGAGATTCAACAAACTCCCATTTTTTATGATGACAATCAATTGATGACGGGAGTTAAACCTTACTCCCCCTAAATCTATGTCATAATTCAAATAAGAAAAAAATTAAATTCAATAGAACAAAACACTCTTGAATTAAAGTATCATATCATTCATTCAAATCTTGAAATGATATACCATGAATTTCAAAATTATCAAATCATACATGAAACATGATATTTATTTCAACCAATCATGAATCATTGAATTTTCAAGGATATTCCAAGAATTTCATGTAAAATTTTCTTCTTTCAATAATCATCATGATATAATATTAATTTCAACCAACAAATCATGAATCATTAAATTTTCAGTGATATTTCAAGAATCTTAAAAATCATTAAATTTCTTCTTTAAGAAAATATTATTTCTTCCCCTTTATTTATATGTGTTATTCTCCTTTGTCATAGGTTTTATTTCTTCCCGTTTGATATATATGTATTTTTTTTATATCATCAATTCGTTATTTCTCCAACTTTATCATCATCAAAAAGAGGTGAAATAACAAGCAAGTAATTTCATGATACATAATGTCATCGTATATAAATATGATTACTTAGATGCTTTATTTCTCCCCCTTAATAAAGTAGGATAAAAGCCAATTTTTCTCATAAAAACTTTCTTCCCTTTTTTGTAAATAACAAAGTAGAAATAGGATGGGGATTTGAAAAACATCATCACAAGATAAATCTTAATCTAGTAATTTTGAAATCCAAAGTTAGGAACTATACATGCAATTTCAAAATTATTAAATCAAGTAATTCATGCATTCTCATGGTTTAGCATTCCTAGTTGTCAACCTCAATCTTATTGATGTAAATTTCGAGATGATTATTTTAAAGATGAGCTCAAAATTTTGAGAAATTCAAGAAAAATCAAGAGCTACCCAAGCAATTTAATTCATCTTATACAAATTTCAAGCAAGGAAGTAAATCAAGTAAATCATACATTTTGCATGCAAATTTTGATAAAAAGTGTAATTTATAAAGGCTAAGAAATCTAAAGAAAAATATGATGGTTAATCAAGCTTAATTTGTAAATCATACATTTTGTATGTATTTAGAATTCTAAATTTTCTTATAAGCAAATTTGTTATTCATTCAATGTTATAAGATTTATCATATCTAATTTTTAATCATATTGGTAATTTTATTTTCTTTTTTGATCATTGTCAAGAAAGAAATATGATGGTATAATTTCTTCTTAACATCTATATTCAAATTATGCCCAAAAGTACAAGGAGATCATATCATAAAATTAAATCTTTAAGTACCAAAGGACATGATTTTAATTAATAAATTTGCCCCTCCTTTTTGTTTGTGAATTTCAACATAATTAATCAAGAAATCGTAAGTATTTAAAATTTTAAGTAAAATAGAAATCAAATCATGTAAATATCAATTTAAAGTTTTTAATTTTCTTTCAAGCAAATCGCTCTTCATCCAATATTAGAAGATTTTTTTTATATCCAGTTTTCTTCTAACCAAAATAATAATTTTGTTTCTCATTTTTTTATTGTCAAAAGGATTATGATGATATGTTTTCTTTATGACCATAAGTACAAAGGAATCATGTCATGAAAAATCAAAACTTTAAGTGCTAAAAGACATGATTGAATAACTCTTCTAATAATCTTGATTGGAAATCTTATGAGATCTAAATAATCTTGATCTTAAATTATAATGATCAAAATCATAGATCTCATTTTTACCAAAACAAATAAATCATAGATGTTCAAAATTTTAATTTCCATTGAAAGTATAACAAGTCTAGAAATCAAAGGAATATTCATGATAAAACAAATCTCAGTTAATTTTTAACTTATCATAAATTTAAGAAATATTTATTTTAGTGATAAGTTATACTAAGGAGGAAGTCATAAGTAGTCATGAAAGATATTATTATCAAATCATGAATACTAAAGACATGATTTATTTTAACAAATCTATTCTTAGATAAGATTCAAATCTTTAGAAAACTTAGAATATCAAATAAGAATAGTATGCATTTATATTAAATTATAAATATCAGAATCATGAATAGATTACAAAAAAGAAAATATAGAAGATCTTGATTTATATATATGAAACTTCAAGTTGTCAATAATATGGTTCGTAGGAAGATTTTCAAATCATAGTTCTGAAGAGACAACTTATGATTCATTTATACAATCTTCTTTGAACAAACTTGATTTATATAAGGATTTCAAGTTTTAATTTCTCAAGATATCAATATACGATAATAACTTATTTAAGTTCAAATCATCAAAATCGATTTTGTAGTTTAAGGGATTCAACAATAAATGTATCATTTTATCTCTTGTTGAAGTATTGATAGGATAAGAATATTTTCAAGAATAATTACCCTCCTTTTTAGTTATTTTATGTAATTTATTTCAAGAATACCTTTATGTATTGTTATTAAAAACTGAGTTTCATTTATAAAAAGAAAACATTAAGATCATAATAAAATATTTTTAAATATTTTAAAACTGAAAAACCAAGTATTATTATCAAAATCATTATAATAAAAATATTTTCAAGCAAGAGCTTTGATTCATTTTAATTCTAATGATTTTCTTTTCTTAAGTGAGTCTAATTCTTTAGACTATGTGAAATGAGTTAGCATACTATTTTCATTCTCATTTCAAAAATATTTTTAATTTTTCAAAAATACTAGAACATAAAGCATGATTTTTCTCTCCCCTTTCTTATTTTATTTTATTTTTCTCAATTCTAATATCCAACAACAACCATTCAATCATATTTCAAGTTACTTCTTCAACACTAATATTAACATAACATCATCAAGATCATTACAATATGAAATTTTCAAAAGAGTAAAATATTTTTAAGCAAAATTATTATGATTATTACAACAAGATATTTTCAGACAATTTATTTTCAATCCAACGATTTTTCTAATATGTTACCAAGAAATTTTCCTTCTCATTTGAAATTTTTATTTTTAATTTTTCAACCATATTAGAAAATAAAGCATGATTTCATATATATAATCATTTTAAGTTTAAATTTAGCATTTAATTATTTCATTCAATTTTATCTTAAAATAATGTACACTCATTTAACTAGTACAAATCAATGCAAGCATAATCAAAATCTCATTTTTATATATTTCAACTTAGATAATTTTACACTAAACGTTCTTTATTCTAATTTTAGCATGCTCTAACTATGCAAAAAGTCATGTATCATTGAGAGGAATCAAGATTAATGAATCATCTGAAAATTCATTACCAATAATTTTATTTTTAATAATTTTTTATTATTACTTAGGTTAGTGAGCTTGAAAAAGTGTTAGATCTTAAGTTATATGTCTTGAGCATCTATCTTCAAAACAGTATTTAGTGCTTTTAGCCTTTTTAAGAGATAAATTTATAGTATGGGGGGTCTAGGTTTAGGTACCAATTTTATATTGGGTTCTCCATGAAAAACTTTATATTTCTTATCAATGGTTTTCAGTTGTTTGTAGTTTCTTTGGGAACTCAAACTAATTTGTGATGACTATAATTTCTAAATAAATATTTGTTGGTTTTATATCTTAATTTTTCATAAAAATTATATTTAAATTTTGATGGTAAATTTAATATAGATCCTTTAACAAAAATGGTTGGTTTTTGTTGAGTGTTACTAATAAAGCCTATAATACCTTTTCTTCTATTAACATGACTCTTATTAGCAAGGATCATATTAAGGGATTTATTTCATATTTCAAAATTTTCTAACGTTTGTTTTAACATGAAAATTTCCTTTTTAGCTTCTTCTAACGTATCACATTTAGAGCAAGAATTGTGTGATGATGATGTATCATGCATTTGTTCAAATTTGCTAACTAAAGAATCATGCTCTTTCTTAAGTAATTCATAAGACTTACTAATTTTTCTAAACTTATTATAAAGCTCATGAAAAGAACTAAATAACTCAGTAAAGGAAATATTTGAAGACTCACTTACCTTGTTGTTGATGGCAATAAGTACGAGATTCTTTACTTATTTTTTATTGTGCTCTTCATCTTTGGAGTGCCTAGGCTTTATGTTCATAGCAAGAGATTTTGTCCAATTTAAGTTTATTTTTATCATTTTATTTATTAATTTATTTGTCAAATATTCAAAGTTCTTATCGCTCGAGATTTCTCTCGAGGAGTCATTGTTCGGATCAATTGACACTAAGAGGAGAGGGGGGGGGGGATTGTTAGTGGGGGGTTGAGTGAATTAATGCATGTGTAAAATCATATTTTTACAAAAAAACTTTTTGTTTAAGTAAAACTGGAATCAGAAGTGTTTCTTAGACTTGAAGGCGAATAAGTAAATGATTTAAAACACAATCAAAAGATTACTTGCCTTTCTAATAAAGAACAATTAAAAATAGTAAATAAGACAAGTAAAGAGCAGTCACAAATTTATAGTGGTTCGACCCCAATCTTGGCCTACGTCCACTTCCGAGTACTTTTCGTCGAGGCCCACCGGAGTCCACTACCATTCTTCTTTAGGTGAAGACCAAACTCTTACAAACTTTTAACTTACAAGGGAGACTCTTTACAAGAATTACAACACTTAGCTCACTCCCTTCCCCTTTTCTTTTTCTTGCACACTTCTAGCACATACTTTTTTTTACAGATTTTTGCCTAATGGCTTGTGTGAATACATGTACTAAATACAAGAAAACTTGGGGTATTTATAGATCCTAATTGGCTTCAAAAGAATGGAGCCAAAATTCAAATACACCAAGAAAAACTAGGTACGGGTGGTACAACCGTCAGTGCCAGCGACGCCACCACCGAAAGCAGCCCGGCATACTGGGCGGCAGTGGTACAACCATTAGCCTGGGCAGTACGATCGTCGCTCACCGACGGTACGATCGCTGGGAATTCCAGAAAAGTAATTTCCTTCACTTTTCGAATCCCAACTTATATCTAATGTTGACCAATTTTTATGTCAACCTGAGCTCAATCCATCCCCTTAGTAGACCCAATTGCCTCTCATTGAGTGGATTTAGATTCATTCAAAATCAAACTTAATTAGGACTCGAACCTAACTACGACTCACTGATTACAACCATACAGGACCCTCAAGCTTAATAAATGACCTTAACTCCCGTCGATCCGGTAACCTTTGACATTCTTATGGTGAGTCTTACAGTCTTTCGCCAGCAATCTCCCGACGTGTTCCTAGTGAGCTTCCTGATTCCTTCGGCGAACTCCCACTACATCGTTTGAACATTGGCCTGATGCTCAAACTTGATCCTGGCCCAATATCTAGTTGTAACTTATTTTTTTCATCGTAGTTAAACATGCATTACTTCCTCGAACACACATGTTAGATTAAACACTTATCAATTGATTTTATTATTAAAATCTGAGATTCAACACTCTTCTCTTCTTTTATTATGACAATCAATTGATAACGAGAGTTAAACTTTACTCCCCTCCAATCCATGCTATAATAAGAAAAACTTAAATTCAAGAGAACCACACTCTTGAATTCAAGTATCATAAAACAATTTTTTAAGTAATTAATACTTCAACAATGCAACAAACACTTATACACTAATTTCAATAAAAAATTACTTTAAATTATCAAGTCAACAACTCATCAAAGATTTTCATGAATTTCAAAAATTATGCATCATGAAAATCTCCCCTTAAGTTATTAATCATTTCTTCCCTTTGTTTATCAACAAACAAAGAGAAATACTCATGTAAAAATTTACATGTATCATCAATATCCATTTCTCTCCCTTTGTCATCAACTAAAAGGTGATATATAACTAATAATTTCAAGCCACATGTGTCATTGCTCCCCCTTAGTAAAATGAGATATGAGCTATAAAAGATTTTGTCTTCTTTATGAGTAAAGAATGAAAAGAAATTATTGGGAAACCTCAGCGGGAGCATCACATGCGCAACGGAAATCAAAATAAAAATTATTTTCTCACGCAGATCAAATCGTCATGCAAAAAATTGGGGTCGCGAGAGAAATCGTAAAAACTGAAAAACCACGATGTGTGAGAGATTGATTTTACCTAGGGAGATCATATATCCTAGTATTTCAGATCCGGATGGAGAAGATGAAGGAGGTCAAGCATCCTCATCTCTAACGGTTTCCACACGATAGATCTCTGCAGCGAGACTCCTCCAATCTAATCTCGCAACTCTTGTGCAGAGGGAGGGAGGAGAATATAAGGTGGTGGCTCAAGCTGCAGCCTATCAACCATGAGTCTCCCCTCCTATTTATAGAGAGCCACAAAAACCCTGGGGCTCTTGCCTTAGTGGGTATTGGATCTTCATCCAATAATCCACTAACCTTTCATTATTAATTGGGCCATAAACAAAGAGTCCATCAGCTTAGCGTCTCATCTAATGAGAATAGGGGCTAATTAAATCTCCATCCAATCCTCTATTCGTCGCTAAAGCATCCACCATATGTGTGTGACCCTTTAGGCTCGATACCGAGCTGACCGTGAGTGACTCCAATCGGAACTCCTTATGATATAATGAATTATTATCCTCATAATAATTCACTCGACTCATCGACTATGGACGTACTAGGCCACTACGCCATAGTCCCCAGATGGTACAAGGGGATCGAATCCATCGGACCTGTCTATCCATAATTACTGTGTATCTATAATCCCTCATCCAACTAATATCCTAAAGATCGTATATTGGACATTGTACTATCAGGTCACATACGGAATCTGTCAAAGTCTCGCTCTAATCGGATTCTCTTGGAGAACTCTTTCTCTCTCAATCCGAATGACCTTGGCTCGGGATTTATCTGAGAAAGCATATATGAGATATTTCTCTCATGATACTGAAAGTGGATGATCCTCTATTGACACTCAATTACCTTCGTAAGGTTGGCTACCAATCCCGATAACCAGTTGTATCAGATCTAGAACTTTCCAAACCTATAAGTCTGGCGTCAAAGAAAGGAGTACTCATACAAAGCATCCTTGGTGTCTTAAGTCTAAGGACTAGATACACAACTAGGACTATGGAATCGCTGTCTGACATTAGGTATCATTAACCATACAATATTTCATAAGCGGATTAATCAGTGAACTCATTCTCCAATGAGCACATGTACTATATCCTTAGTGCCTCAACATAAGGGGCTATGAGACCAACCGCCTCCATCATATGGATGGGTATATAGTACACCGGTCTGTCCGATTATCTCGATGTTCCTCTTGAGTAACCTATGACTAGGATTATTTAGGATATGTGTTTAAAGGTGAATCGATCTCATTATCGCGATCTCATCATGATCATATATACTATAGATAATATAATATGAGAATATGTCAATATTAATCATAAGCAAAAAGATCACACAGCGTGTCACACATGCCATCACTCACGTGATTGGCTTGTAGGGCACTTGTAACCAACAATCTCCTAATTGACCAAAAGCCAATCACATATATATCTAATCCCCATCAGACCCTTGTGACGCTCAAATACAATATGAGCCAGCGGCTTCGTTAGTGGATCTGCAATGTTATCTTCGGATGAAACTCTTTCCATTACTATATCTTTTCAGGTCATGATCACTCTAATCAGATAGAACCTCATTAGAACAATTCTGATGAGACCTGAGTTCCCTTGTTAGAGTTATCGCCCTGTCGCTATCAAAACATATAGGAATCGGCTCCATGCTGCATGGTACAACTCTCAAATATCTGATGAACTTCTTCATCTACACCCCTTCCTTTGCTGCTTCTGCTGCAGCAATGTATTCCTCCTCTGTGGTCGAGTCAGTAGTAGTATCTTACTTGGAACTCTTCCAACTTAATGCTCCTCCATTTAGGGTGAAATCATACTTTGAATTTGACTTGTTATCATCAATGTTATACTAAAATCTCGAGTTTGTGTAGCCCTCAACATTGAGGCTACCTCCTCTACATACCAGTAAAAGATTTTTAGTCATTCTCAAGTACTTAAGGATACAGTTTATGGCCTTCTAGTGTTCTAAACCTGAATCTGCCTGATACTTGCTCGTGACACTCAAAGCATGTGCTATATCAAGCCTGGTACATAGCATCACATACATGATAGACCCTATCGTTGAGGCATAAGGTATCTTATCCATGTCTGTCCTTTCTACAGGAGTCTTTGGTGAGATACTTCTAGAAAGTGATATTCTATGTCTCATCGGTATGAGACCTCTCTTGGAATTCTTCATGCAAAATCTTTTGACAATGAAGTCTATGTACCTGGATTGGGACAAGCCAAGCATCCTCTTGGATCTATCTCTATAGATCTGGATCCCCAAAATATATGATGTTTCCCCTAAATCTTTCATAGAGAAGTTTTTGGATAACCAAGCCTTTGCTGTGGAGAGCATTCCTCCCATAACATAGATGCTTCCCAAGATATATGATAAAATACTTTCCATAAGGTATCTTATCCATGTCTGCCCTTATTCAGGAGTCTTTGAGGAGATACTTCTATAAAGTGATATTCTATGTCTCATCGGTGTGAGACCTCTCTTAGAATTCTTCATGCCAAATTTTTTGACAATGGAGTCTATGTACCTGGAGTGGGATAAGCCAAGCATCCTCTTGGATCTATCTCTATAGATTCGGATCCCCAAAATATAGGATGCTTCTCCTAAGTCTTTCATGGAGAAGTTTCTGGATAGCTAAGCCTTTGCTGTGGAGAGTATTCCTACATCATTCCCAATGATTAGGATTTCATCCAAATATAGCACCAAGAAGGTGATAGCGCTCCCACTTATCTTTCTGTACATATAAGGCTCATCTTCGTTCTTAACGAAGTCATAAGATTTGATCACCTCATCAAATCTTATGTTCCAACTTTGGGAAGCTTGCTGTAATCCATAAATGGATCTAAGAAACCTGCACACTTTATCTGGACTCTTTTTAGATATGAATCCCTTTAGCTATATCATATACACCTCCTCCTCGAGGTTGCAATTGAGGAATGTCGTTTTAACATCCATCTGCCAAATCTCATAGTTATAGTGTGCTGCAATAGCCAAAATAATTATAATGGACTTAAGCATAGCTACAAGTGAAAATGTTTCGTCATAGTCAACTCCTTGTCTTTGATGATATCCTTTAGCTACCAGCTTTGCTTTATAGGTCTCTACCTTTCCATCCACTCCGATCTTCTTCTTGAAGATCCATTTACAGTTGATCGATACAATACTCTCAGGTGCATCCATAAGGTTCCAAACCTTGTTAGAGTACATGAAATCTATCTCAGAATTCATGGCTTCTTACCACTTCTCGGAGTCTATACTCATAAAAGCCTCCTCGTAGGTCTAAGGATCAACATCCTAGGAGTTATCTCCATTAATATGTCTCACATATCTTTTAAGAGGGTGCGATACTCTACTAGACCTACTTAAAGTTGAAACTTGTGTGTTAGGTACCGGAATAGACTCGGGCTCTGGAATGGTGCTTGAGCTAGGTTCTTCAACCTCACTCAATTCTATCTTACTCCCATTGTTTCCAGCAAGAATGTGTTCCTTCTCAAGGAACACGGTTCTCTTGGCAACAAAGACCTTTCGGTCCTCGGGGTGATAAAAATAATACCCACAAGTTTCCTTTGGGTATCCCATGAATGTGCACAATTCTATCCTTGATTCCAACTTATCGGGGTTGTGTTTTCTAACATGGACATGACAGCCCAAATCTTAACAATCTTAAGATCGAGCTTCTTTTCTTTCCATATCTCATATGGCGTACATACTACCGACCTTGATAGAACTATATTAAGAAGGTAAGTTACGGCCTCTAGGACGTACCCCCAGAATGAGATAGGTAGGTCAACGAAACTCATCATGGACCGCACCATGTCTAACAGCATATGATTCCTCCTTTTTGATACACCATTGAGCTGATGTGTATAAGGAGGTATCCACTAGGATAGAATCCCATTGTTCCTAAGGAAATGGGTGAACTCTGTACTCAAGTACTCTCCTCCTCAATCTGATCGAAGAGTCTTAATACTCTTTCCAATTTGGTTTCTACCTCATTCTTATATTCCCTGAATTTCTCAAAGGCCTCCGTTTGTACTTCATTAGGTATACGTGTCCATACCTAGAGAAATCATCAGTGATTGTAATGAAGTATGAGTAACCACCTATAGCCTAAGTCGACATGGGAC
Source organism: Ensete ventricosum (assembly GCA_029747655.1). Taxonomy (NCBI): domain Eukaryota; kingdom Viridiplantae; phylum Streptophyta; class Magnoliopsida; order Zingiberales; family Musaceae; genus Ensete; species Ensete ventricosum. The sequence continues at coordinate 28,818,684 of JAQQAF010000004.1, read as the reverse complement.
CACATACATCACTATGTATGAGTTCCAATAACTCGGTGGCTCTCTCTCTAGTTCCACTAAAAGGAGAGTTGGTCATCTTCTTATGAAGGCAAGGTTCTCAAGTTGCATATGACTCATAGTCAAATGGATCTAAGTATTCATCTTTCAACAACTTTTAAATTATTCCCTCATATATATGACCTAGCCTACAATGTCATAGATATGCATTATTCACCTCATCTCCTTTCCTCTTAGATATATTTATATTCATGATATATGGAGAAGTGTCTAACACATATAAGCCATTTATAAGGGTCCCTCTAGTGATTTATATTCATCTCATCATCCATAATTATTAAACAACTATTATTCTTAAAAACTAATTTATATCCACTAATTATCAAACAAAAGATGAAAATAATATTTTTGATAATAGAGAAAATAATATAGCATGCATCTAATGCAATAATAACTCCACTAGGCAGATGTAGGGTGACCTCCCCAATAGCAACTGTAACAACTCTTGCTTCATTGCCCATCTTGAGGTTTATCTCACCTCTAGTCAATCTTTTAGGTCTTACTAGAAAATGTAATGAATTGCAGATATGATAAACACTCTCGATATCTAATACCCATATTTTATCATGAAAATCTTACAAGTACAGACTGATCATAAATATACCTGGAGCTTCTCCAAGCTTCTGTCTCGCTTTCTCTACAAGGTAGTCCTTACAGTTCCTCTTCCAATGCCCGTATTGGCCGTAGTGGAAGCACTGTTCTTTGTCCTTTGTCCTTTACCGGGTCTCTCTTGGTAACCTTTAACTTACCTGTTCTTTCTTTGCTCTTGCTCTTCTTAAGGGTCTTGCTGGCTTTCCTTTTCTTTTTTGTCTCACTAATATAGAGAACTGACTTCTCCTTCTTGATGGCAGGCACTCTTAGCTTCCCTCAACATATTGAGGAGCTCAGGGAGAGTCACCTCAAACTTGTTCATATTAAAGTTAATAATGAACTATGAAAAGGAATCCGATAGGGACTGAAGTATAAGATCAACACACAGTGACTGATCTTATAGGACTATCTATATATTTCATAAAGTGAGTGATCTCATCCTCGCTTGTCCTTTCCTCCAGCGTGGGCACAATCATGTTAAGGACATATATGATTTTCTCTTTCGTGAGAATAATTCTCCAATTACGGAGCTTTTGGACCAATGAGGCGGTTGGCATCAAATATGCCACATAGGGGTTTTGCAAGCGATAAACAAGATATAGCGTAAATTAAATAACATACAGATTTTACAAAAAAATACTAATTAAGATATGGACTTGTATCTTAATGTTCTCCCACTATTTTCTTAGTGAATCATGCGACACCCTCGACACGTGAGAAGAAAGTCTCCAGCAGACTCCTAATGGGGATCGGGATCCAATAGGCATCTTAGTGCAATCTCGAGGGACTCGACCAATTATACTAAGCCCAAAAGGTATGCAACTCTTGCCAATCACAACTCCTTGTAATTCCCGTCATGTTCAGCCTCTAAGGGACTCGACTAACCATAATGTTCAGTTAAGTCATCACCATTGTTATAAGATGAGTCTGATACGATGATATGCCCTCGAGGGACTCGACTAAGCATACCATATCCTCAGGTCACCGATGACATCTCTATATTGTAAGCAAGATCTTGATCACGTAGATAGGAGAGCCTCGAGGGACTCGACCAACTTAACCTATGTTGTGATTCAATTTCTTCCTATAATGATGAAAGGCCATGTGGGTCAATCTTATTGCCTCACGCTTACCGACTTAATATTATTATAGGAGGGGTTTTTATTTCGTATCGGTCTCCTAATATATCGTGTCACACACATACATATTTAATATATATCTACATCGCATGCAAATATATATATATATATATATATATATATACATATATATAGTAGGTTTATAACACATCACATATGCAAGCTACACCGGATGATCATGAGCCATCACCTAATATGATTAAGCCCGAGCCAATGGGCCTAATCATTCATAATAGGATCTATATGTGCATCAGTGCATCTCCATGCCCTATGATTGTTGATCTTGTCATCATCGGTTCCATTAGATCGTCACATCACCATGCGACGTGATCTTCTACCACGGCATTGTGGGTCCCGCTATCACCTCTATGCTCCCATCGTGCCTTTTCATGTAATTATAAATAATCACAAGCACGCATGCCTGACAATAAATGAGAAAAACAAAGACTCGTAGGCCATGATCATCCATCCACATCATACATGGCTCATGATCATCCATCCACATCACAATACATGGCTCATGATCATCCATCCACATCATACATGACATCATATATAGGGTTATTAGATATATAATAATTAATTAAACTATTTAATTAATTATTTTTTTGAAAATCATGACATGCTTAGAATTTTCAAAATTATTAAGGGCATTTTCATAATTCTAGATTAGAGGACAGTCCTCGAAATTTTCAGAATTATTTGAGGGCATTCTCATATTTCTCGATGAGAGGATAATTCTCAAAATTTCTAGAATTCATAGGGGCAGGATCGCCCTTTTCTAAAAGGATGCCATAACCCGTTTTGCCCCCATCCAATGACTGATGCTGGCGGTTGCCTTGCCCACGGGCGGCCCCCTTTGCGGTAGGCACTGCTGCCCTAGTGGGCGAACAGGCGCCGCAGCAGCCCTGGCTACGACGGTTGTGCCTGCTGGCAACTATGGCTGCTGGCGACTGCCCCCTTGTGGGTGGCCGCCCTTGCAGGCGGCCCTGGCCACGTGCATCCACCCCTATGGGGCCCCTGGCCGTAGTCGGCCGTGCCTTGCAGTTGGCATGGTCATGGCTGGTCGCCCCTCCTCGTTTCGTTTACTATAAAAATGCAACAAGAACGCGTAGAATGATTCTACGTGATTCAGTCTCATCACACATAGTTTAAGACTAATCTTTCGCACAAAAACATGGCTCTGATACCACTATTAGGAAACCTCAGCGGGAGCATCACATGCGCAGCGGAAATCAAAATAAAAATTAGTTTCTCACGTAGATCAAATCATCGTGCAAAAGATTGGGGTTATGGGAAAAACTACAAAATTCGAAAAACCATGATGTGTGAGAGATTAATTTTACCTAAGGAGATCGTATATCTCTGTATTCTAAATCCGGATAGAGAAGATGAAAGAGGTCAAGCATCCTCTTCTTTAGTCGTATCCACACGATGGATCTCTGTAGCGAAACTCCTCCAATCTAATCTCGCAACTCTTGCGTAGAGGGATGGAGGAGAATAGGAGGTGGTGGCTAAAGCTGCAGCTTATCAACCATGAGTCTCCCCTCCTATTTATAGAGAGCCACCAAAATCCTAGGGCTCTTGCCTTAGTGGGTATCGAATCTCCATCCAATAACTCACTAACCTTGTATTATTGGATCTCTATCCAATAATCTCCTTAGGCCTTTAATTGAGCCTTAATCAAGGAGCCCATCAGCTTAGGGTCTCATTTAATGAGAATAGGAGCTAATTGGATCTCTATCTAATCCTCTATTCGCTGAAGCATCCACCATATGTGTGTGACCCTCTAGGCCCAATATTGAGCTGGCCGTGAGTCACTCCCATCAGAACTCCTTATGATATAGTGAATTATTATCCCCATAATAATTCACTCGACTCATCGACTATAGACGTACTAGGCCACTATGTCATAGTCCCCAGACGGTACAGGGGGATCGAATCCATCGGACCTGTCTGTTCACAATTACTGTGTATCTATAATCCCTCATCCAAATATCCCAAAGACCATATATTGGACATGGTACTGTCAGGTCACATACGAAATCCGTCACAGTCTTGCTCTATTCGGATTCTCCCGGAGAACTCTTTCTCTCTCAATCTGAATGACCCTGGCTAGGGATTTGTCTGAGTAAGCACATATAATATATTCCTCTCATGATACCGAGAGTGGATGATCCTCTATTGACACTCAATTGCCTTTGTAAGGTTGGCTACCAATCCCGATAACCATTTGTACCAGATCTGGAACTTTCCAAAACTGCAAGTCTGACGTCAAATAAATGAGTACTCATACAAAGTATCCTTGGTATCTCAAGTCTAAGGACCAGATACACAACTGGGACTATGGAATCGTTGTTTGACATTAGGTATCATTAACCATACAATATTCCATAAGCGAATCAATCAGTGAACTCATTCTCCAATGAGCACATGTACTATATTCTCAGTGTCTTCACATAAGTGGCTTTGAGACTAGCCGCCTCCATCATATGGATGGGTATATAGTATACTGGTATGTCCGGTTATGTCGATGTCCCTCTCGAGTAACTTATAACTAGGATTATTTAAGATTTATGTTTAAAAGTGAATCGATCTCATTATCGTGATCTCATCACGATCCAATTCCCATTGTACGGAACTAAGGACATTACAGTATATATGCTACAGATAATATAATTTGAGAATATATCAATATTAATCATAAGCAAAAAGATTACATAGCATGTCACACGTGCCATCACTTACGTACGTGATTGGCTTGCATGACACTTGTAACTAGTAGAAATAAGGGAGGAGTGTGAAAATATTACTTCATTACGAAGAGCTCTCAATCTTATAAAAATAAATTTTGAAAAGAATATTTCGAAGATAAGCTCAAAAAATCCAAGAAATCTAGGAAGATTAAAAAATTTAAGAACTACTCATGCATTTAAAATCATCTCATGTAAATTTCAAGCAAACATAGTAAATAAATCCAAAAAATAGTAAATTATGATTTTATTTTAAAGATCATTTTCATGGAAATTTTATTCCCTTTTTGAAAACAAAAAGGTAGAAATAAGGAAGGGGATTTGAAAAACATCATCACAAAAGTAGATCTTAATCTAGTAAATTTTGAAATCCAAAGTTAGGAATTATTCATATAATTTTATACATTTCAAATAAAATTAGTAAATCAAATAAATCATGCATTCTCATGTAGCTCTCTTTTAATAAAATCAAATTGCTCTTCATTTAATGGTTTTGTAAAAATATCCTCTAATTGATGTTTAATGTCAATAAATTCCAAAAAAATGTTTTGATTGTTCACATGATCCCTAAGATGTCTAATATCAATATATTTAGTTTTTGAGTGTTGAACAAGATTTTTAGTTAAACATATGACACTTGTGTTGTCACATTTTATAGAATATTTTTAATTTAATTTTGTAATCTTCTAATGTGTTTTTTATCCAAATGACTTGGGCACAATAAGCACTTGCTTCAATATATTCAGCTTTAGCAATAGATAAAGTAACCAAATTCTGTTTCTTGGAAGACCAATAAACAAGTGCATACCCTAAAAATTGACATGTTCTGATAGTATTTTTTTCTATCTATTCTATAACCACCAAAATCGGCATCAGCATAAGTAAGTAAATTAAGGCTTTTGGATTTTAGATACCATAATCCTAAGTTAGAAGTTCTATTTAAATATCTAAATATTCTTTTAACTACTTTAAGGTGAGAAAGCATAAGATTGGATTGAAATCTTGTACACAATCCAACACTAAACATGATATCTAGTCTCGTAGCAGTTAAGTATAACAAACTACCTATCATTCCTTTATAAGTTTTTTGATCAAAATTTTCTCCTTCATTGTCTAAGTCTAACTTTGTAGATGTGCTCATGGGAGTGTTTATAGCTTTAGCATTTTTCATACCAAAACATTTTAATAAGTCTAAGGTGTATTTAGTTTGACTAATAAATATACCATCATTTAATTATTTTATTTGTAGTCCTAAGAAATAGGTAACTCACTCATTAGACTCATTTCAAATTCTTGACTCATACTTTTGGCAAAGGATTCATTTGTTGAACAAAAAATAATATCATCAACATAAATTTCATAACAAGAAAATTATTTTTAAAATACTTAAAAATAATATAATTTCAACCTTGCCTTTCAAAAAATTATTTGAAATAAGGAAAGAACTAAGTCTTTCATACCAAGCCCGAGGGGCTTGTTTTATTCCATAAAGAGCTTTAGAAAGTTCCAAAACATGATTAGGAAGAAGACTATTTTCAAAACCAGGGGTTGTTCATTTGAAGCAACTTAAAATCTTTAAAAGATACAAAGGTAAGGAGCATCCTTATGGCTTCAAGCCTGGCCATAAGAGCGAATATTTCTTCATAATCAATTCATTTTTCTTGGTTGAAACTCTTAGCCACTAATCTGGCCTTGTTTCTAACCACGATACGATTTTCATCTTGCTTGTTTCTAAAGACCCATTTAGTACCAATCATTAAATGGCCATTAGGTCTAGAAACAAGCTCCTATACCTCATTTTTTTCAAATTAATTAAGCTCTTCATGCATTGCATTAACCCAAAAATCATCTCTTAGGGCCTATCAATGCACTTTGGTTCGATTTGAGAGAGAAATGCAGCATTTGCATAAAAATTATTAAAGAAAGATCGAGTTTGAACTCCTTTTGATGTATCTCCTATTATAAACTCCTTAGTATGATCATTTACATACTTCCATTCCTTGGGTAAAGATTTAGAAGTAGATACATCTAAGTTATTTTTAGGAGTATTGTCATTTAAATTCATAGTACTAAGATCAAATTCATTATCAAAATCAATTTTCTTAAGATTGAAAAACTCATTAAAAATAATATGAATAGATTCTTCAATTACTAAAGTTTTTTACTAAAAACATGATAGGCTTTTGAAATCAAGGAATAACTAAGAAAAATGTCTTTATCAGATTTTACATCAAATTTTCTTAAGGCATCTTTTTCATTTAAAATAAAACATTTACAACCAAAAACTTTAAAATACAAAATGTTGGGTTTCTTACCATTTCATAAACATATGGAGTTTTGGAGAGTAATGGTCTTACAAGAACCCTATTTGAAACATAACACACCGTGTTAACGGCTTCGATCCAAAAATATTTGGGTAGGCTATGTTCATTTAATTTAATATAGTTCTAGCCATTTCTTGTAAACTTCTATTTTTTTCTTTCTACTACTCTATTTTATTATGAATTTTTTGGAGTAAAGAAATTATGAATGTACCCATTTGATTCACAAAAATTGAAAGTCATTGTTTTGAAATTCACCATCATGATCACTACGTATTGACGAAATCATAAATCCCCTTTTATTTTGAACATTTTTTTAAAATTTTATAAAATATTTAAATGTATCACTTTTGTGTGCCAAGAAATAAGTCCAGGTATATCTAATATAATCATCTACTATAACGAATGTATATTTGATTCCACCTAAACTTGTAATGTCAATTGATCCAAATAAATCCATATGGATCAATTGAAGTGGCCTAGAGGTACTTATATGATTTTTTAGCTTAAAGTTACTATTTATTTATTTTCCTAATTAGCAAATATCCTCTAACTAAGTCTCTATAGTTGAAATTTGGTTTAGAAATTTCATACTAGCATGACCTAGTCTTTTATGCCAAATCCAAGCATCATCATTCAAGGCCAAAAAATAAGTTTCATCATAAAACTTTTTAATATCTATAGTATATACATTCTTGTTTCTTATGACAATCAAAGATTTATTTTTGTGTGGTAATTCAATTATGCATGCATTAGGTTGAAATTTAACCACATAACCTTTATCACATAATTGACTAATGCTAAACAAATTGTAATTCAAGTCATCAACTAACAACATATCTTCAATCAAAAGGTTTGATGTGTTACATATAGTTTCTTTCCCAATGATTTTTCCTTCGTTGTCTCTGAAGGTGACAACTCCTTCATTTAGGCTAGTAAGCTTAGAAAAGTAAGTTAGATCTCTAGTCATATGCCTTGCGCATCCACTATCAAGGTACCATTTGGTGCTCATAGCCTTGGTTTGGAACCCATTTTACATTGGGTCCTTCATGAAGAGTTTTGACTAGAAGTTTTTGGTTGTTTATGGTTCCTTTAGGAACCCAAATTAATTTAAGTGGATTATACTTATTAAATGAACATTTGTAAGTTATATGTCCTAATCTATCATAAAAATTATATTTTATTTTTGATAGCAAGTTTAAAGAGCGCCCTTTAATAAAGGTAGTTAGCTTTTGTTAGATTTTGCCTACATAACCTATATATTCTCTCCTATGAACACAACTCTTATTTGCAAGGATCATGTTTAGAGATTTATTTCTTATTTCAAAATTTTCTAATGTTGATTGCAATGCAATATTTTCCTTTCGAAGTTCTTTTAAACTTTCATATTTGATGCATGAACTATGTGATGATGATGCTACATGTATTTGTTCAAATTTACTAACTAATGAATCATGATCTTTCTTAAGCAATTTATAAGACTTGCTAATTGATCTAAACTCGTCATAAAGCTCATAAAAAATATTTAATAATTTAGAAAAAGTAATATTTGAATATTTATTAACCTCGTCTTGGATGGCCATTAGGGCATAGTTGGCAACTTCTTCTTTGGAGTGGTCTTCTTCATTCGATGAGCTTGAGTCATCCTAAGTTACCGAAAGAGCTTTCTTCTTGTGGGATGTCTTCTTCTTTAATTGAGGACACTCACTTTTAAAATATCAAGGCTTCTTGCATTCGTAGCACATGATGTTGTCCCATTTTGGTTCATTTTTATTTTTATGATTTATGTTCTTTTTCATAATTTTTTTGATCTTTCTTGTCAATAGTGTAATATTATTGTTCTCATCACTTAAGATTTCACTCGAGGAGTCATCAGCAGTTCTCAGTGCTACATCCTTCCTGTTCTTTGGAAGGGGTTCATCAAACTCATCATGAGCTTTACAGTTCAATCATATGTCATAAAAGATCCAATAAATTCTTCAAGAGACAAGTTATTAAGATCTTTGGCCTCTTATATAGCAGTTACTTTGGGATCCCAACTTTTAGAAAGAAATCTTAAAATTTTACTCACAAGTTTAAAATTTGAAAAAATATTTTCTAAGTACTGTAAGACCATTGATGACATCCATGAAATAGGTGTACATATCTCCAATGGACTCACTTGGTTTCATTCTAAATAATTCATAACTATGAACCAAAATATTAATCTTAGTTTCTTTAACTCTACTAGTGCCTTCGTGTGTGATTTCTAATGTATACCAAATGTCATAAGCAGTTTCATAAACAGAAAATCGATTCAATTCAGTTTTATCAAGTGCACATCATGTGTGATTTCTAGTGTATTCCATTCGTTCATTGGTTTGGAAGATTTCTCAAAAGCATTATCTACAATATGCCATAAATCAAAATCCATGGGAATGCGAAAAATATGCATCCTTATTTTCCAATACGTGTAATTCATTCCATTGAACATGGGAGGACGCGAAATTGAAAAATCTCTCATTCATGTCAAAAAAGTCATTTAGTCAAGTGGGTGTTAATCCAATCAGTAAGTACCTTACTCTGATACTAATTGTTAGGATCAATTGACACTAAGACGGGGTGGGCGGGGGGGCGGGGTGGTGAGTTGCAAGTGTAAAATCAAGTTTTAAAGAAAACTTTTCGTTTAAGTAAAACCAGAATCAAAAGCGTTTCTTAGACTTAAAGGCGAATAAGTAAATGATTTAAAACGTAGTCAAAAGCTGATGCTCGTGCCTTTCTAATTAAGAACAATTGAAAGTAATTAATAAGACAAGTAAACAACACTTACAATTTTATAGTGGTTCGGCCCCAATCTTAGCCTACGTCCACTTTCGAGCCCTCTTCGTCGAGGCCCATCGGTGTCCACTATCAATCTTCTTTGGGTGAAGACCAAACTCTTATAAACTTTCAACTTACAAGGGAGACTCTTTACAAGAACAACACTTAGCTCACTCCCTTCCCCATTTCTTTTTCTTTGACACTTCTAGCACACACTTTTTTTTACAGATTTTTGCCCAATGACTTGTGTGAATATATGTGCTAAATGCAAGAAAACTTGGGGTATATATAGACCTCAATTGGCTTTAAAAGAATGAAGCCAAAATTAAAACACACTTGGAAAAATCGGGTATGGGTAGTACAACTACTAGTGCTAGCAGTACCACCACCAAAAGTAGCCTGAAATACTAGGCGACGATGGTACAACCACTGGCCTGGGTGGTATGATCGTCGTTCACAAGCGGTACAACCGCCGATAATCTCGAAAAGTGATTCCCTTCACTTTTCCAATCTTGATTTGTACCTTCTATTAACCAATTTTCAGGTGAACCAATTTAGCTCAAATTGAGCTTAATCCATCCCCTTAGTGGACCTAGTTGCCTATCTTTTAGTTGATTTGGGTTCCTTCCCAATCAAACTCAATTAGAACTCAAACCTAACTACGTCTCATTGATTACAACCATACAGGACCATCAAGCTTAATAAACGACCTACCTCCCGTCTATCCGACAACCTCCGGCATTCTTGTGGTGAGTCTTACAGTCTTTCTCCGGCGATCGCCCGGGGTGTTCCCAACGAGCTTCCCGATTCCTTCGGTGAACTCCTAGCAAACTCCCGGCGAGCTCCCACTACATCGTCTGAACCTTGGCCCGATGCCCAAACTTGATCCTGGCCTAACATTTGGTTGTAACTCCTTTTCTTCATCATTGTTAAACCTGCATTGCTTTCTCTAACACACATGTTAGATTAAACACTCATAAATTAATTTTATCATCAAAATCCAGATTCAATAATCATATGTTCTCAGTTTTATTTCCTTCATGTTCTTTGGAAGGTCTTTTTCTGTTCTTAGTTCACTATCATTCCTGTTCTTTGGAAGGTATTTTTTAAATTTATTTTTACAAATTATTACATTTAATGATTCATTTGATTTAGTTGTCCTTTTATATGTGATTTTTAATTTATGTCATATATCAAAAGTCGAATTACAAGAAGAAACATGATTAAATTTATTTTTGTTTAAAGTATAAAATAAAGCATTCATAGCTTTGGTATTTAAAGAAAACATATATTTTTCATGATCATTCCAATTATTTATTTGATTGGATGACTTCTAAAAATGATTTTCGACAATACACCATAAATCAAAGTCTACAAAAATCAAGAAAATACACATTCGAATTTTCCAAGAGGTGTAGTCCGTCCTATTGAACATAGTAGGACATATGATGCATTGACTTTTATTTATGCTAAACAAACCCATTTACTCAAATGGGTGTTAATCTAATGAGTAAGACTGTGCTCCGATACCAATTGTTATGATCAATTGGCACTAAGAGGGGGAGGATGAATTAGCAAGTGAAATAGTGATTGATTAAAAACCTTACTTTCGTAAAGTGAAGAGTGAACAACGTAAGCTTTTTTTGATATTTCGATAAAATCGACTAAGAGTTGATTTGAAAGAAGTGTTGAATCTCAGATTTTGATGATGAAATCAATTGATGGGTTATTGATCTAACATATGTTATTAGAGTTGATTGATACAAGATTAATTACGATAGAAAAATTATTACAATCAGGATTAGCCAAGGTCACTTCTATGCATTGGGCCGAGGTTCAGACGATGCGGTTGGAAACTCGTCAGGAGTGCGTCAGGAGCTTGCCGAGGGTATTGGAAGCTTGCTAGGATGGCGCAAGTGAGTTCATCAGAAGAAGACCGAGACTCATTGGAAGATTATTGGGGGTAGCCGAAAAGCTTGCCGGGAGTTGGGATGGTCTTGTAATGGATGTATTGACCATTATGATTGTATTTAATTAAGCTGTATTTAGTATCGTGCAGGTTTAACCATGACAAGATGAGTTATAGATTAGATATAAACCCAAGATCAAGCTTAGGCATCAGGCTAAGGATTGGACGATGTGGTGGGAGCTTGTCGGGCGTTCGCTAGGACTTCGTTCCTAGCGATCAAGCTTAGGCATCGCTCGTCACGCATTCGCTTAGGCATGAGCTAAGGATTTGACAAATGAACCGGAAAAATTAATGAACTTGAACCTTAAAAATAATATAAAGATGGATAAAACCTCTTGCTATGAACACAGGAAGTCGATGCGCTCCAAAGATGAAAAACATAATCAAGAAGAAGTGGAAGATCTCGCGCTCGTGGCCAACCACGATGAGGTAAGTAACCACCATGAAAGCTCTTTTACTTTTAATGAGTTATTACTTTCTTTCCATGAGCTTTATGATGAATTTAGAAAGACTAGCAAATCCTATAAATTACTTAAGGAAGAGCATGATGGAATGCATGGAGTAGCACCATCACATAATACATGCACCAAATATGAAACCTTGTATGATACTTTACTATCACATAATTTTTGCTCTAAATGTGAAATGCTAGATGATGTTAAAAAGGAAAATATCATGCTTAATAAAATATTAGAAAATTTTAAAATAGGGATTAAATCCCTAAATATGATCCTTGCCAATAAGGATCATATTAATAGAAGAAATGATATAGGCTTTGTTGGTAACATTCAACAAAAGCCAACCATGTTTGTGAAAGGACTTACATTAAATTTGCCACCGAAAAATAAATATAATTTTTGTAGTAGATTAGGACATAAAGCCCACAAATGTTCATTTAAAAATTATAGTCCATATAAATTAATTTGAGTTCCTAAAGTAAACAACCTTAAGCCATTAGAGAAAATGGAAATAACATATAATGAAGGACCCAAACTCAAATAAGTACTTAAATCAAAGTCTCCCATAATATAAAGTTGCATCCTAACAAGGCTAGGAGCATTAAGTAATATTTTGAAAGTAGATGCTCAAGGCACATGACTTGAGATCTAATACTCTTTCAAAGCTCACTAGCCTAAGCAGATAATAAGAAAAAATATTAAAATTAAAATTATTGACAATGAATCTTTTGATGGTTCATTATTATACAGTTAATATTGATGATGCATTGCTAGAGAATATACATATAAAAATGAACTAGAACTAAAGAATCTTATTTATTAAAAAATATGTTAAAATTTATATGAATGAGATTTTGATGATAATTGAATAATAGGTTCAAAATCATTAGCTTGGATGTTGGTTTAAATGTAAGACTATTGTTACATGGTTCTAATATTGATAAAGTCTATGAAATGATTGATTTAAATATTATATTGATTGAAATGCTATGATTGAATGATTGTGTTGAATGATAAAATTTTAGCATAGAACAATATAAAAAAGAGAGAAAAATCATGCTTCATTGTCTAGTATTTTTATAAATTAAAAATATATTTAATAAGAATGATATAAGCATGGTAACTCACTACACTAAGTCTAAAAATTATTGGAATTGAAATAAATCAAAGTTTTTGTTTGAAAAATATTTTATTGTAATGATTTTGATAAAATTTCATTTTTGACTTTAAAATGACATTGCATTCTTGAAATAAATTTCAAAATAAGGATAATTATTCTTGAAAGAATTTTTATTATTCCTTCAACAAGAGACAAAATAATACTATTATTATTGAATCTCTTAAACTACAAAAATGGATTTGAGAACTTTAGCTATTGAAAAACAATCTATGATGTCTTCATTAAATTTTTCGAAAAGTCATTTTTGATGATGATTTTGGATAAGTTTTTAAATAATTTTGTTTTAAAAAGATATTGATGAAACTATCCAACGTTATTGATATTTATGATGATTTTATCATGATCTTGACAAGTTAAAAAGTTGAAACTTGAAATCTTTACATAAATCAAATTCGTTTAGAGAAGTTTATAAATGAATCTTAAGTTTATATTTTTGAAACAATAACATGAATCTTAACAATGATCTTGATGATTTGAAATCACATATATAAGTTGAGATCCAATATTTTCATATCTTATTTAGCAAAATCATACTAGTAACTTGATAATTTTCATGTATTAAGATTTTGCTTACAAAATTGATCTCCTAAAATTTTTATTATCTAAGAGGAGATTTATTAAATTAAATCATATCTTTAATATTCATGAATATCTTTTGATATTAATATCTTTCTTGACATGATTTATTTTAAGACTCATGAATGACATAATTTATCACCAAAATTAGTATTTCTTAAATTTGTGATAAGTTAAAAATTGAAAGAGATTTATATTATCATAAATATTTCATTAATTTTGACTTGAATTTTACATTATGGGAATCACGTTACTGATCTCTATAATTTTCTCTTTTTAATAAAAAAGAGATTTATGATCTTAACAATTATAGTTATTTTTTTATCAAGATCATTTTTTATTAAAAAGATTTATCTTGGATTGAGATTATCCCCTAAGACTTATTTGTATTATTTACAAAAAGGAAAAGAAACTTATTAAACGAAATCATGTCTTTTGATATTCAAAAATTTGATTTTATCTTTAATGACATGATCTTCTTATACTTGTTGGCGTAAATTTGAACATGGATAAAAAGAAATTATGTCATCATATTTCATGATAATGACCAAAAAGGAAAAAATAAAATTACCAATATGATTAGAAGAAAATTAGATATAATAACTTTGAATGAGGAACAAGTGTTTAGAAGAAAATTAGATCTTTCTAAATGCATGCAAAATATTGGATTTACAATTTAATCTTAATCTACTATCATGTTTTCTTTTGGAATTCATGATGATTATTATCAAAATCTACATAAGATATGATTTGCATGATTTACTACCTTGCTTGAAATTCGCATATGATAAATTAAATTGTATAGGTAACTCTTGATTTTTTCTTGGATTTTAGAATTTACATCTACAATATTACATCTATAAAATTGAGTATTTTTATGATGTTTTTTTACTTCTCTACCTTGATTCTACCTTCTTATTCTCACAAAGTAGAGAAAGGAAATTATAACTTAATTTCAAGAGATCAATAAGACTATCAATATCATTTTGAATCTCTTGAAAGTGATTTTGATGATTTTAAAATTGAATGAGCTTTTACCTATATCGTGATTTTGATTTCTTAGAATTATAACTTAAAATCTTTTATGAATCAAAATCTTTTATTATGTGTTCTCATATTATCTAAAATGATATTTTTATACAAATCATGAACTTGACAACTTGATATTTCTTATGAATGAATCAAGAGGTTTTATTTGTTTCTCTTATGATTTGTCTCTTGGTAGTCACAATTCATCTTTATGAATTATACATCTCATCACTATGTTAATTTTTCTTGATATATTTCATGTGATGATTTGACAAATGATGTAATGGAAAAAGTTTTGCGCTAATTGTAACCATCCCTTCTTTTTGACAATAAGAAAGGGGGAGCAAAACTTGTTAACTTGCATGATGTAAAATTTCTAGCTTGAACATTGCAAAGGAAACAAAAATTTGCTAGCTTGCACTTCTTAAAAGAGAAGAAAGAACTCACTAGCTTGATGTTTTAAAGTGATGAAAAATTTGCTAAATTGCTAAGCTTTCATATATCAAAAACTTGCTAATTGCACTTCTCCTTTTTGTTGATGACAAAGAGGAAGAAGGTATAATGATGTGAAATCATATATGATGATCATGCATATAATGATGATTTTCAAATCTACATGAAGATAATGATTTGTTATTGTTCAGATTTATTTGCTACATTTTCTTGAAATTTACATGAGAAAGATTTGTTGAGCTCACCTAGAAATGCTAAATCATGAAAATATATAAATTGCTAATATAGATATCATGAAATGAAGCCTTTTTGTAATAATATTTTTAAAAACTTTCTTCATGATTTTATCTTATTATTTAAAAAAAGGAGAAAAATTGCTTGAAGATGTGCCACATTTAAAATTTACAAGAGATAATTTTTATATCAAGAGATGACTTTTGCTACATTTGGAATACATAAGTAGTCTTTAAATCTCTTGAACTTTTGAACTAATCTTAATATTACTTTTAAAATTTATTAAGAGTTCTTTTCTATGATGAAATGATTCAACAACACCTCCCTTATTTCTCTCTTTGTTAATCATAAAAGGGAAGAAAATTTTATAATGTATATACTAAGGGGGAGTAATGTCATCATGTGCTTTAAAATTGTTAGCTATGCATTTCACTTTTTTATTGATGACAAAAGGGAGATAAATATACATTGATGATATAAGATATTAATTGATTAATACATTAATGACATGTGATATTGTTGAAATATATGGATATCTTGATATGGATATGGATTGATATATCTTGGAGATGGATATGAGTGCATAATTCTTTTTTCTCATGATTTGATGACTTGATATAAATTTATGTTGAAATTATGTTAAATGTTAATTGCTTGAATTTAATAGTGTGTGTTTCTCTTAAATTTAAGTGGCATGAATTTAGAGAGAGTTAGGATTAACTCCTATCATCAATTGATTATCATCATCAAAAAGGGGGAGATTGTTGAATCTCAGATTTTGATGATGAAATCAATTAATGGGTTATTGATTTAACATATGTTATTAGAGTTAATTGATGCAGGATTAATTACGATAGAAAGATTATTACAATCATGATTGGCCAAGGTCAAGTCCATGCATCGGGTCGGAGTTCGGACGATGCAGTTGGAAACTCGTTATGAGTGCGTTTGGAGCTCGCCAGGGTATCAGGAGCTTGCCAGGATGGCATAAGAGAGTTTTCCAAAACAAGATCGAGACTCACCAGAAGATTATTGGGGGTAGTCGAAAAGCTTGTCGAGAGTTGGGATGATCTTATAATGGATGTATTGGCCATTATGATTGTTTAACCATGACGGGGGGATGAGTTAAAGATCAACTATAAACCCAGGATCAAGCTTAGGCATCGGGCTAAGAATTGGATGATACAGTGGGAGCTCGTCGGGCATTCGCTAGGACTTCACCGAAGGTATCAGGAAGATCGCTAGGAACACGCCGAAGATCGCCGGAGGTATTGGGGAGATCGCCGGAGGAAAACCTGAGACTCGCTGCTGGAGAAGCCAAAGGTTGCTGGTTTGCGAGAGTAAGGTCATTAAGCTTGGTGGTCATATTTTGATTGTAATTTTAAGTCATAGGTTAAGATTGAGTCTTAAATGAGTGTAATTTGGATAAAATTAAAATCAACTCAAAGATGCAACCGGGTCCACTATGGGGTTTGATGAGCTCAAGTTGAGCCCAATCAGTTAACCAAATAGTTAGGCAACATCAGGTTCAAGTCAGAATTAGAAAAGTAGAGGGAACCACTTTTCTAGAGATTCTGACAAGTAAACCGTTAGTGAGCGGCGGTTGGACCGCCCATACCCTGGAAATAGGGCGCTGGCCAGCAGCTACCGGTAGGTAAACCACCCGTACTCAAATTTTCTGGGTGAGTTTAAATTTTGGCTACAAAAATCTGAAGCCACTTGGGGTCTATAAATACCCCAAGTTTTCTTGCATTATATACAATAATTTACAGAAAAAATTCTATGTGTGGATTGTAAGAAAAAAGAAAGGGGTAAGAGAGTGATCAAAGAGTTATACATCTTGTCTCCCTTGTAAGCTCAAGTGTAAGGGTTTGGTCTTCACTGAAAGAAGATTAGTAGTGGACATTGGTATGCCTTAAGAAGGAGGACTCGGGAGTGGATGTAGGTCGTTGGTGTTAAACCATTATAAAGCTTATGAGTTCTTTCCTTGGTTTCATTGCTTATGAATTTTGTATTGACACTTCTGATTGAATTACTCTTTGAAAGTAAGGTTTTCACATCAAGCACTTCCCTTCAATGTTGCTAATATTTCGGGTTTGCTTATTAACTTAGCAATTTTCTCACTTATTTTACTTGAACGAAAAGCTTCAGATTTCCTATCTTACTTTAACCGAAAAATTTTTGTTTAAAACGAAAAACTTACACTTGCACTGATTCAAACCCCACCCCCTCTCTCTTAGTGCCAATTGATCCTAACAAGAAGTAGAGAGATTGAAGCTCAGTTTTAATTATAAGCAAATTGAGAGCAATAGAGAGTAATAAGCAAAGAAAGTAAAGACACTCATAATTATAGTGGTTCAGCCTCAACCTGGCCTACGTCCACTCCTGAGTCCTTTTCTTTGAGGCCCATTGTCGTCCTCTATCAACATTCTTTAAGTGAAGATCAAACCCTTACACCTTTCACTCTCCTTTGCACAAGCTTAGGAGATGAACCTTACAAACTCTCAAGGGAGATTTACAAGTTTTAGAATCATTTCCCTCACTCCCTTGCCCTTTTTCTTACAAGTTTAGTACATAATTTTTTCACATAATTTCTAGCCAAAAATTATTGTGTGAAATGCAAGAAAACTTTGGGTATTTATAGGCCCCAATTGGCTTCAGAATTTGGAGCCAAAATTTCAAATGCATTAAAAAGTCAGGTACGAGCAGTGGTGGTGCCGTCAAAGGCAGCCCGAAAAATAGGGTGGCAACAGTACAAACGCTGACCTGGCGGTACAATTGTTGCCCATCAGTGGTACAACCACCGGGAATCCTGAAAAAGTGATTCTCTTCACTTTTCTAATCCCGACTGTACCTAATGTTGACCACTTCTTAAGTCAACCAATTAAGCTCAACTTGAGCTTAATCCACTCTCCATAATGGACTCGGTTAGCATAATTTGAGTTAATTTGGATGCTTCCAAATCTAACTCAAGTAGGACTCAAACTTAATGATGCTAACTATGATTTAATTAATTATAATTAACATGACTAACAAATCCAATCAAGACCTTCCCAACTCCTGGTAAGCAATTCGGCTACCCCTAATAATCTTCCAGTGAGTCTCGGTCTTCTTCTGACGAACTCCCTTGTGCCATCCTAGCAAGCTCCCAATACCCTTAGCAAGCTCCCGATGCTCTCCAAGCAAGTTCCCAACCTCATCGTCCTCACTCCGGCCCAATGCCTGGATTTGACTTTGGCCAAACCTCTGATTGTAATTTTCTCTCTGTCGTAGTTAATCCTGCATCAATCAACTCTAACAACCTTGTTAGATCAATAACACATCAATTGATTTCATTATCAAAATCCAAGATTCAACAAGTAGGCTCATTATTTACTCTATCATTCTGCTCCCGCAACCCCCCACCAAACCCCAACCCCAACCATTCAACCACGCCCCCCCCCCCCCCCCCCCCCCCCCTTTTCCTACTTTCACAAGAAAGTACTTCACGGAGATGCTGAAAGAGGAGCTCTAGGAAGGGTATTACTACTACAGATCGATGGCTCCATTGTCCGTAATGTCATCCTTTGTTGGAGTCTGTTTGATTGCGGATTTGGTCTCAGATACTCCTATCATTAGTTGGAGCTATGGGTGGAGGAGCGAGCTGAGGTTGAGGTTTTCACACACTGATTGAGTTGGAGTCGGCATAGCCTCGCCTGTGTTGAGGCTACTATGACATATCATCAACGCAAATTGACCAGGCCGAAGTTGGTATAAGCTGGCCAAACTGAGGTCAGGCTGGGGTGGAGCCAGTATGACTTGGCTGGGACTGAAAGCCCACTAGAGCTGGTAGGGACTGAAAGCCTGCTGGAGCTGATCACGACTGAAAGCCCACTGAAGGTGGTCGGGACTTAAAGCCCATTGGAGCTAGTTAGGACTAAAAGCCTGTTGGAGCTGGTCAGGACTGAAAGCCCATTGGAGCTAATCGGGATTGAAAACCCTTTGGAACTGGTCAGGACTAAAACCACTATAGTTGGTCAGGATTGAAAGCTCGTTGGAGTTAGCCGAGCACTACTGCTCGAGAGTAGCCGAGCATTACTGCTCGGGTTCTGGACTAGTCGAGCACTGCTTTTGGGTTCTGGACTACCGAGCACTAGCTCGGTTTTTGGACTGGTCGAGCAATGCTATTCAGGTTATGGACTAGTCGAGCACTACTGCTCTAATTCTGGACTAACAAGCACTGTTGCTTGATTTTTGGACTATCGAGCACTATTGCTTGATTCTGGAATGGTCGAGCACTACTGCTCGGCTTTTGGACTGGCTTAGCTTTGCTGCTCGGGTTCTAAACTGGTCGAGCGCTTTTGCTCGAGTTTTGGATTGGCCGAGCACTTCTGTCAGGTTCTGGACTGGCCGAGCACTAGTGCTCAGCTTCTAGACTACAAAGCACTACTGCTTAGTTTCTAGATTGCCAGGCACTATTGCTCAATTTCTAGACTACCGAGAATTGTTGCTCGGGTTCTGGACTAGCCGAGCGCAGTTGCTTGACTTCTGAACTAGCTGAGCACTGCTGCTCAGGTTCTGAACTGGACTAGTCGAGCACTACTGCTTGATTTATGGTTAGGCCGAGCATTGCTATTCAATTTCTGGGCTACCGAGCACTACTGCTCAGGTTTTGGACTGGCCAAGCACTACTACTCCATTTTTGGACTAGCCAATCACTTATCCTCGGGTTCTGGACTGGCCGAACTACATATCTCAGGCTCATGACTAGCCCTAGGCGTAGCTCGGGCTCGTGACTAGCCGAGATGCATAACTTGGGCTCATGACTTACCCAAGGCATAACTCAGGCTCATGACTTGCCCAAGGTGTAGCTCGGGCTCATGAGTGGCCGAGGTATGTAGCTCAGGCTCATGACTTGCCCAAGCTGTAGCTTGGGCTCGTGAGTGGTTGAGGTGCATACCTCAGGCTCATGACTTACCCAAGGTGTAGCTCGGGCTTATGAGTGGCCGAGGTGCATAGCTCAAGCTCATAACTTACCCAAGGCATAGCTCAGGCTCATGAGTGGCCGAGGTGCATAGCTCGAGCTCATAACTTACCCAAGGCGTAGCTCAGGCTCATGAGTGGCTGAGGTGAATAGCTCAAGCTCATGATTTGCCCAAGGCATAGCTTGGACTCGTGATTGGCCAAGATGCATAACTTAGGCTCATGACTAGCCTAAGGCATAGCTCGTGCTTGTAAGTGGCCGAGGTGCATAGCTTAGGCTCGTGACTTCCCTAACGTATAGCTCGGGCTCGTGATTGGCTGAGATGCATAACTCGAGCTCATGACTAGTCTAAGGCGTAGCTCGGGCTCATGAGTGGCCGAGGTGCATAGCTTGGGCTCGTGACTGGCCGATATACATAACTCGAGCTCATGACTAGCCCGAGACATAGCTCGGGCTTGTGAGTGGCCAAGATGCATAGGTGAGAGAACTCCGCAGAATTCTATTACTGGATTAATCGTTGAAGGGGATCAATCTCCTTGGAACTCTATAGGGGTTCCTCCCTCCTTAGTAGTCGGCCACAAAGGTTGAAATAGAGATATATTGCTTGATGGAAAAGGGAGTGGCTACATGTGGGACTCCAAAATCCTAACCCTAGAGGGACTCCTCCCTTAAGTAAAATTATCTTTCACCCCTTAACCCTAGTCGACTTGCCCAATAAGGGGGCGACGGCTCGGAGACTCTAACTCCTCCAAGGCTCCTCTCTCAAACCCTAGCCGACCTACCCAATAAGGTGGGTGATGGTTAGGAGGCTCCAATGGCTCCAGGACTCTTTCCCCAAATCCTAGCCGACCTGCTTAATAAGATAAGAGGCGACTAGATGGGTTTTTATTACATCCCTCAGGGTTTTATTATTGCCACAACTTAGTTGAATTGGACCCCTACTAGGGTCCTATCAGACCCGCCCTCTTTAGATTAGCCTTATCCTCAAGGCTGGGGCTCCATAAACTCCAAAAACCTGGTCTTCAAGTCTTCATAGGATTCCCACATGACATCTTCGATAGGTATATTACTCTAGTACACCAGCATTTCAGTAGAAGGGCGACGACGGCGCATCAGGATCCTACAATCAAATATCACTTGAGGTTGAACTTTGATATCTCCATCAGTAGTACTGTTCATCAGTTAGCTTTGGGCTGATTTATTCTCTTCCAACTTGAGTTTTAGGCAGGACACATGAAAGACAAGATAGATCTTAACATCAGCATGCAAGTTCAATCTGTATGACACAACTCCAATCGCTCCGTGATTTGATTGATAAGGCCCATAAAAGTGAGGAGATAACTTCATGGATGCCAGTGTGTTGATTGACGTTTACTTGTATGGCTAGAGACGAAGAAAGACTCAATCTCTCAAAGAAAACTCCCTTTCTTTTCGATGTGTATCAGCTTGCAGCTTTATTCTAGCTTGGGCGATTAAGAGGTTATTCTTTAGTAATTGTAAGAGTTTATCCCTGTCCATTAACTCTCGATTGACCTGATCTACCTTGGCTGAGCCAATTACATATTTTAGGATTACAGGAGTTGGTCGACCATGCACTGCTTCATATGGAGTATATTTAGTATAAGAGTGATAGGTCGTATTATAACACCACTCAGTCCAAGGGAGCCATTTCGTCTATTCTTTTGGTCAATCACTGGGGAAATATCTAAGGTATGTCTCCAAGCACCTGTTCACCACTTCAGTCTGGCCATCGATCTGTGGATGGTATGCTGAGCTCATCTTTAATTTGGTGCCCTGCAACTGAAAGAACTCGATCCAAAATTTACTGGTAAAGACCCTGCCATGATCGCTCATAATAGATCTAGGCATCCCATGTAATTTAACAATATTGTTCATAAAAATCCGAGCGATGTTAGCGATGGTATTAGGGTTAAGGACGGCACGGAAATGGGCATATTTAGTGAGATAATTGATCACAACGAGGATGATACCTTTTCCTTGGGATGGAGGTAGCCTTTCGATGAAGTCCACTGATATATTGGTCCACACTGAGTCTGATATGGGTAGAGGTTGAAGCTTCTCTAGGCTTGCCACTATTTCACCTTTATGTCATTGGGATATGTCACATTGCTACAAATTCAGCAATAGCATTCTTTAACCCTTTCCAATAAAAGTTCTATTTAATCCTTTTATAAGTTTGAAGGAATCCGAAGTGCCCTGCCACTGGTGTGGAATACATCTATTGTAAGAGGGTCTTTATGTAAGGAGAATTTGGCACTAGCACTATGCATCCTTTATAGTATAAGTCCTTCAAATCCCAACTGAAGTGCACCACGGAGCTAGCTTCTTCTTCTAATTTTTTGATGATTTCCTTTATTTTAGGATCCTCTCACCATTCCTTCTTGATGTCTTTGAGGAAGTAGCTGATTGGAATGGAGATGACCGAAATTTCAACTTGCTCAGGTAATCTGAAGAGCACATCTGCAAACCACATTCTCTTTCTCTTTTTTGTAAGTGATTTCATAATCATAACTGAGAAGTTCTATTACCCATCTTTACTACTTGGGGGAAGATATCTTTTGCTCCACAAAGTATTTGAGGCTCTTGTGGTAAGTCTTTATTTGAAAGCATCGGCCGATCAGGTAAGGTCTCCACTGTCACTATGTGCATAATTGTGAGCATCTCATTATCGTAGATAGACATTTTTAGGTGGGAAGGAGATAGTGCCTTGCTGGTGTAGGTGATGGGTTGACACCTTCTTGCATGACGACGGCGATGATCACAACTCCCGATGCATCCGCTTCAATGATAAACGTTTTGCTGAAGTTGGGTAGTGCTAGCATGGGTGTCGACGTCATGGCTATCTTGAGAGCGTCGAAGGTAGCAGAGGTTTTGTCCAACCATTAAAAGACCTACTTTTTTTAGTAAGGATGTGAGGGGGAGCATTGATCTTTCCATAATCCTTGACAAACTTACGGTAGTAACCCGTTAGTCCAAGAAAATTGCTCAACGCCTTTATGTTCTTAGGTATCAGCCAGCTTTGCATTACCTCAATCTTTGAAGGGTCCACCACTACACCTTCCTCCGATATGATGTGCTTAAGATATTCCACCTTCCACTGAAGAATGCTACATTTTGATTGTTTCACAAAAAGAGTATGCTCTCGAAGAATCGTCAAAACAAGTCGTAAGTGGCGGAAGTGACTTTCAAGTGAAGGGCTATAAATAAGGATGTCATCGAAGAAAACCAACACCAACTTATGAAGATAACTATAAAAAATATCATTCATAAGGCTCTAAAAGGTAGAGGGAGCATTAATGAGACTGAAGGGCATTACTAAAAATTCATAGTGGCCATTGTGCGTCCGAAAGGTGGTCTTTGGTATGTCTTCTTCATGCACATGGATTTAGTGATATCCAAATCGTAAATCTAGAGTTGTGAAGACTTGTTCCCCCCTTTAATTCATCAAGTAATTCATCCACTACGGGAAGAGGGTACTTGTCCTTGATCGTTATGCCATTGAGGGCTCGATGTCTATACATATTCCCCACGTTCCATCCTTCTTGAGTACAAGGAGCACCAACAAAGAATGGGGGCTGCAACTCGACTGAATGATCCCTGTTTTAAGCATCTCCTATACAATCTTCTCTATTTTAGTCTTCTGAAGTGAGGGTTGCAATATAGTCAAGTATTTTCTAGTGGTTTGCTCAGTAGGATTGGAATCCAGTGGTCATATAGTCGAATCGGAGTTAGACTGCACGATTCGACGAAGACGTTTGAAAATTCAAGAAGTATTTAGAGAAGGTTTGGGTCTCCAATTTTTGTTAGCTCCCTTATGTATTGCTACTGGAGTTGCATCAGGAAGCTGCTGTTCACTTTTACAAAATTTTCTCCATTCGTTGCATTGAAATCGTTGTCACATCACTCCCGTGTTTCCCACATAGGATCACCGGTTTCCCTTTGCTGAAAAATTTCATAATTAATTTCAAAAAATTTCAAGAAACATCACCTAGCATAGTCAGCTATTCGATTTGTTGAGCACCATTCATAATCATCAAGTGAGAGGAGGAAGAAATCAGCAAGTATTTCTTGGTCCTGTAGCATCAATTTTACGCGTGGGCATCTTCGATCGCACTTCAAAATTTGACCTTTAGCTATCTTAACATCAAACCTACTGCAATCTTCAATATGAAGCACCATCCAAGCAGTAACATTACTATTCATAAAGTTATTGGTGCTCCTGGTATCAATAAGGATGATGATTGGTTGTTGTTTGAGTAGTCCTTCCACTTTCATCGTCTGCGGGTTCCCGTAGCCAGCAAAAGCATGCATCATACAATCGGCTGGTTGTGGCTCCTCCTCCATGTCCTCCTCTTCATGCTCAGATTCTTCAATGGGTTCGATCATGAGGAGCCTCTGTTTCTTGCAATGATGTTTGTACCTCCAGGGCTCATCGTAGTGCCAACACAAACCTTTCGCGGATTTGTCACAAAGTTCTTCTCTCGTTAATTTTTTTGGCTGGGAGGGTCGGCTGGCAGTAGGAGGGGCTGAAGGCCTAGGTGTTGCTGGTCGAATGATGGCCCTAGTCCTCCAGATGTATTGGTTCAATCGCTCCTCTTGGAGTTGCATGAAGGAGATAACCACCATTAGTGTGTACCGTTGTCGCGCCTTGACTTTTCCTCAAATCTCCAGTTTCAATCCTTCGATGTGAGTTCCTAGCAATTATTTTTCAGACCAATCTCTTGTTTAGTTAGATAATCTTTCAAACCTGGTCTGGTATTCTTGAATAGTGGAAGTTTGACGGTTTTTACAAGTTAGCCGTCGATGTTCTCATACCCAATTAGTCCGAAGCGGATTAGCAATCTACTTTTAAATTGTCTCCATGTAGGGACTTTGTGGGTGTGTTTGAACCAATCGTACCATTGGATCATATCTTTTTTAAGATGTATAGCGGCAATGTCTACCATGGATGTATTCGGGGTCTTATGCTAGCGAAAATTACATTCTGCATGTGAAATCCACCTGGTCGGGTCTCCTTCTTCCCATCTAGGGAAGTCCACCCTCATGTGTCGGTATGGACGGTCCATTGTAGGTTCTCCTTTCTCTTGGGAGTCCTCTATGTGATCTGAACTTTTACCTTGTTGAGATCTCCTTGACCTCAGTAGCCGACCCAAACTGAATTCAGCGAGAAGGGTGTGTAGTTTGTCCTCCATACGTATCTCAAAGGCCTCCAACTCGGTATCGATTAGTTCTTTTGATGCCATAGTGTTTGACTTCAAATGTATAATATTAAGGTTCTTCTTTTGCTGCTGAGTTAAGGGCATGTATTGGTTGGGAGATTTTATGGCCGAAAGGATTGGTGGACCGAAGGTTGAAGGCTACGGTTTGGGCTTAGTAGGCTACTGTTTGAAGTGCGACTTGTGCTACTGTTTGGAGGTGCTATGGAGGCTATGATGGTATTGGCTTAAGGCTAGAGAGATGGTTTAGAATTGCTATTGATGATAGCAACAAGTTCGACAAGGATTGGTTGGGTATGCAGCGAATATATGCTGAAATATGGTGGCAAAATTTTTGGTCGAAGAGACAGCAATTTCTCGACAAAAGTTCCAATAGTAAACCAATGTTTTTATGGAGAGAATTGATAACAAGAATTAAATGCTGATGATAGCATAGTTGATGAAAATATTGATAGAAATTCAGTAGCAATGCAGCAAGAAACACTGCCGAATTTTTTGGCAACAGAATTCTCATTGAAAAAACCAATAGTTTTGCAACCAAAAGTTACAGCAATATATAGATGTTTTTAGAGATAATTTCAATAAGGAACTGATGTAGATGAAAGCCGAGTTGATGTAAAAATATGTAGAAGTTTTCGCTAGAAAAAAGATGGCAGCAAGATCGGTAATTGGCAACAAGTATGCAACTGAAAATTTTACAACATACTTTCGTTCATAAAGATAGCAACTTTACGACAATGAGTATTTTGCATCGAGGGAATAGATGAAACTATTTTAGGGTTTTTGGATATAAAGTTGCAATAATAGTAAGGTTCTTGCGATAGAAGCAATACCATGTTCTGATGCAATTTGGAGTAGTGATAGCAGATGATAGATATGTAGCAAAGGGTGATGACAGTGGAGACAAGGATGAAATTAGCAATTACGGGAATTGCTTCGATGATGTTAGGCGGCTAGAAGGGCAGCGAGGCACTAAAATCACTGCTTTGATACCAAATGATAGAACTCCACATAATTTTATCACTGGATTGATCGCCGAAGGGGATCAGCCTCCTTGGAACTCTATAGGGGTTCCTCCCTCCTTAATAGTAGGCCACAAGGCTGAAAAAGTGATCTATTTCTTGATGAAAAGGGGGTGGCTACATGCTTTATATAATACTCCAAAACCTAGTCCCTAGAGAGAATTCCTCCCTTAAGTAAAATTCCCTTTTACCTCCAAACCCTAATCGACTTGCCCAATAAGGGAGCGACGGCCAGGAGACTCCAACTCCTCTAAGGCTCTTCTCTCAAACCATAGCCAACCTACGAATAAGGTGGGGGCAGCTAGCAGGCTCCAATGGCTCCAAGACATTTTTCCTAAACCCTAGCTGACTTGCT
Source organism: Ensete ventricosum (assembly GCA_029747655.1). Classification (NCBI taxonomy): domain Eukaryota; kingdom Viridiplantae; phylum Streptophyta; class Magnoliopsida; order Zingiberales; family Musaceae; genus Ensete; species Ensete ventricosum. Next base: position 28,791,548 of record JAQQAF010000004.1, on the reverse strand, counting down.
TAATAAGATGAGAGGCGGCTAGGTGAGTTTTTATTACATCAATCAAGGTTCTATTATTGTCACAACTTGGTTGAATAGGACCCAACCCTGCTAGGGTCCTATCAATAGGTCAGGCTCGTGACTTGCCCAAGGTATAGCTCCAGCTCATGATTGGTCGATATGTATAACTCAGGCTTATGACTGGCCCGAGGTGCAGTTCGAGCTCGTGACTTGCCCAAGGTGTAGCTTGGGCTCGTAAGTGGCTCAGATGCATAGCTCAGGCTCGTGAGTGGCTGAGGTGCATAGCTTGGGCACTGTTTGGCCGAGGTACAAGACTCGAGCACTGTTTGGGTGAGGTGCACGACTCAGGCACTATTTGGTTGAGGTGCATGTCTCGGGCACTGTTTGATTGAGGTGCATGACTAAGGCGCTAATTGGTCAAGGTGCAAGACTCGAGCACTATTTTATCGAGGTGCAGGACTTGGCACTATTTGGCCGATATGCATGACTCAGGCACTCTTTGGTCCAGGTGCATGAATCAAGCACTATTTGGTCGAGGTGCATGACTCGGGTACTGTTTAATAGAGGTGCATGACTCGATCACTATTTGGCCGAGGTGCACGACTCAAGCACTATTTGGCCGAGGTGCACAACTTGGGCACTCTTTGGCCAAGGTGCATGACTCGAGCATTGTTTGGCTGAGGTGCACAACTCGGGTTGTTGTACCATATCCGAACAAGGCCTTGGAGGGTGGTGGAAAAAGCTCGACACATCTGAACATCAGAGCTGCCATATTAGGTCACATGGTCTAGGAAAGTGGCGATATGATCGGTTGGGTTAAAGCCAAGGTATTCTATTCTTTACAAAGGGGGAAGGGGGACTGCCCCCCAAGCTTGAGAGCATATTGGGCAGTTGAGATATCTCCAAGACGCTCATTGGGGTTATTCGACTGCAGGTGTTCTTGCAACATCAGGCCCTCCTTCTAGCGCTAAAAATGTTATGGAACTTTATGTCATGGTCGAGGAGTCAGCACGGCTTGGTTCCGCCCATGTGCGCAAGCTCGTCTATGTCGATTAGGAAGAGGCTAGGAAGCTTTGGAGAGGTCAGGTGGGCCTTCTTGGGAACGTGCCTCGGTTGAGTCTACTCGGGAGCGTGCCTCGAGCGCCTCGAGCTCCTCCTTCTCGAGGTCTGCCGAAGGATCCTACACGAAGGCCTGGTTGGGGTGGGGGTGTCTGATGTGGCCCCTCTGAGGATCAAATTTGTGCCCTGACCAAGATGGTCTTAAGAGTTCAATATATATATATATATATATATATATATATATATATAGTCTACGAGAGCGCCTCTCAAGGGTGGCTTTTAAACTTGCGGGCATGGGGACAACCGTACCGAGTTCCTTAATATTGGTGGCATCCTTGATTGACTCGATTGTACGGTGCCCCACTAGTCATTATCCCTGCTGGTTACAAGTGCCCTATAAGCCAATCACGTGAGTGATGGCATGTGTGACACGTTATGTGATCTTTTTGCTTATGATTAATATTGACATATTCTCATATTATATTATATGTAGCATATATACTGTGATGTCCTTGGTTCTGTGCAATGTGAATCAGATCGTGATGAGATCACGATAATGAGATCAATTCACCTTTAAACACAAATCCTAAATAATCCCGGTCATATGTTACTCGAGAGGGACATCGAGATAACCGGACAGACCGATGTACTATATACCCGTTCACTGATTGATCCGCTTATAGAATGTTGTATGGTTAATGATACCTAATGTCAAACAACGATTCCATAGTCCCAGTTGTGTATCTGGTCCTTAGACTTGAGACACCAAGAATGCCTCGTATGAGTACTCATTTCTTTGATGCTAGACTTATAGGTTTGGGAAGTTCCAGATCTAGTACAACAGGTTATCGAGATTAGTAGCCAATCTTACAAAGATAATTGATTGTTAATAGAGGATCATCCACTCTCGGTATCATGAGAGGAATATCTCATATGTGCTTGCTCAGACAAATCCCTGGCCAGGGTCATTCGGATTGAGAGAGAAAGAGTTCTCCAAGAGAATCCGATTAGAGCGAGACTATGACGGATTTCGTATATAACCTGATAGTACCATCTCTGATATATGATCGATGAGATATTAGTTGGATGAGGGATTATAAATACATAGTAACTATGGACAGACAAGTCCGATGGATTCTATCCCTCTGTACCGTCTGGGGACTATGGCGTAGTGGTCTAGTACGTCCATAGTCTACGCCACAATCGATGAGTCGAGTGAATTATTATGGGGATAATAATTCATTATATTAGAAGAAGTTCTTATGAGAGTGACTCACGGCTAGCTTGATATCAGGCCTAGAGGGTCACACATATATAGTGGATGCTTCAGCGAATAGAGGATTGGATGGAGATCCAATTAGCCCTTATTCTCATTAGATGAGACCCTATGCTAATGGGCTCCTTGATTAAGGCCCAATTAGTAGCCTAAGGAGATTATTGGATAGAGATATAATAATACAAGGTTAGTGGTAATTGGATGAAGATTCAATACCCACTAAGGAAGGAGCCCTAGGATTTTTTGGTGGCTCTCTTATAAATAGGAGGGGAGACTCATGGTTGATAGATTACAGCTTTAGCCACCACCTCCTATTCTCCTCTCTCCCTATGCGTAACAGTGGCAAGATCAGATTGGACGAGTTTCGCTGTAGAGATCCATCGTGTCGATATCGCTAGAGAGGAGGATGCTTGACCTCCTTCATCTTCTCCATCCGGCTATGGAATACAGGGATATATGATCTCCCTAAGTAAAATCAATCTCTCACACATCATGGTTTATCAATTTTTATGATTTTTCTCACAACCCCAATCTTTTGCACGACGATTTGATCTGCGTGGGAAATAATTTTTTATTTTGATTTCCGCTGCGCATGTGATGTACCCATTGAGGTTTCCCAACAATGGTATCAGAGCCAAGGTTTTCGTGCGAAAGATTTATTTTAAATTACGTGTGATGAGATTGAATCGCGTAGAATTGTTCTACGCGTTCTTGTTGCGTTTTCACAACAAACGCAACGAGGATGGGCAGCTAGCCACGGCCAAGCCTCCTGCAAGGGCGGCCAACTACGGCCTGGCCACTTACAAGGGGGCGACCGACTGTGGCCAAGGCCCCCTGCACAAGGGCGGCAAGCGCCTGCGGCACGACCACTTGCAGCACGGCGCACGCAGGGGCGGTTGGTTGTAGGGCAGCGCTTGCAAGGAGCTGCTCGCCCATGGCGAGTTCGTAGGGGCAGCGCCTGCTCGCGACCAGGCCGTAAGGGTCGGCTGCCCACAACGAGGCCACAGGGGCAGCGCCCACTCGTGGCCAGCCTGCAGAGGGGCGGCCCCCGCTGCCTGCGTAGGGGTAGCGGCGGTGGCAGCAGCTCAGAGAGGGAAGAGGAGGAGGACCTAAGGCATTCCTTTTGAGAAAAGGACTATTTTACCCCTTTTGAATTTAGAAAATTCTGAGGACTATCATTATGTACATAATTTTCAAAATAACCTCAATAATTTTAGAAATTTTGAGGACCGTCCTCTCATCTAAAATTATAAAAATGCCATTGATAATTTTAGAAATTTCGAGCATATCTTGATTTTTAGAAAATAATTAATTAAATAAATTTAATTAATTATTATATATGTAGTAATTCTACATATGATGTGATGTATATGTGATGTATGATGTGGATGGATGATCATAAGCCATGTATTATGATGTGTGTAATTATGATTATTATTATTATTGGGGCCTGCGAGCCTCCGTTTTTCTCGTTTATTGTCGGGCCTGCATGCCTGTGATTATTTGCAATTATATGGAGAGGCGCGACGGAAGCGTGGAGGTGACAGCGGGACCCACGATGCAATGACGGGAGATCACGCTGTATAGTGATGCGACGATCCGACAGAACCGATGATGACGAGATCAACAATCATAGGGCATGAAGATGTGTCGATGCACATATAGATCCTATTGTGAATGATTAGGCCCATTGGCTTGGGCTTAATCATATTAGGTGACGGCTCATGATCATCCGGTGTGACTTGCATATGTGATGTATTATACACCTACTAGATATATGTATATATATATATATTTGCATGTAATGTAGATATATATTAAATATGTATGTGTGTGACATGATATATTAGGAGACCGATACGAAACAAAAAATCCCTCATACGATAATATTAAGTCGGTAAGCGTAAGGCAATAAGATTGACCCACGTGGCCTTCTATCGTTAGAGGAAGAAATTAAATCACGACATAGGTTGAGTTGGTCGAGTCCCTCGAGGCTCACCTATCTACGTGATCAAGATATCGCCTACGACATAGAGATGTCACTGCTGACCTGATGACATGACATGCTTGGTTGAGTCACTCGAGGGCATATCATCGAATCAGACTCATCTTGTAACGATGATGATGTCTTAATTGAACATTATGGTTGGTCGAGTCCCTCGAGACCATGATGATTTAGAGGCCGAACATGACAGGAATTACATGGAGTTATAATTGGCAAGAGTTGTCTACCTTTTGGCTTAGTGTAATTGGTCGAGTCCCTCGAGGTTGCACTAAGATGCCGATTGGATCCCGATCCCCAGTAGGAGTCTATCAGAGACTTTCATCTCACGTGTCGAGGGTGTCGTGAGATTTATTAGGAAAATAGTGGGAGTACATTAAGATAGAAGTCCATATCTTAATTATTATTTTCTATAAAGTCTGCATGCTATTTATTTACGTTATATCTTGTTTGTCGCTTGCAAACCCCCTACATGGCATACTTGATGCCAACCGCCTCATTAGTCCAAAGGCTCCACAATTTGATAATTATTCTTATGGAGGAGAAAATCCTACATGTCCTAAATATGATTGTGCCCACATCGAAGGAAAGGACAAGCGAGGATAAGATCGCTCGCTTTGTGAAGTATATAGATAGTCCTAGAGGATAACCTGTGTGTTGATCTTATACTTTAGTCCCTACTAGATTTCTTTTCACTGTTCATTATTAGCTTTAATATGAACAAGCTTGTGGTGACTCTATCTAAGCTTCTCATTATATTGAGGGAAGTTAAGAGCACCATCAAGAAAGAGAAGTCAGTTCTCTATATTGGTGATACCAATAAGAAAAGAAAAGCTAGTAAGACCCTTGAGAAGGGCAAGGGCAAAGAAAGATCGAGTAAGGCAAAGGTTGTCAAGAAATACCTGACAAAGAATAAAGGACAATGCTTCCACTACGGCCAAGACGGGTATGGAAGAGGAACTGTAAGGACTACTTTGCAAAGAAGGCGAAATATAAGCTTGGAGAAGCTTCAGGTATATTCATGATCAGTCTTCACTTGTCAGATTTTCATGATAACATGGGTATTGGATATCATGAATGCTTATCATATCTATAATTCGTTCTATTTTCTGGCAAGACCTAAAAGATTGACTAGAGGTGAGATAGACCTCAAGATAGGTAATGGAGCAAGAGTTGTTGTAGTTACTATTGGGGAGGTCACCCTACATTTGCTTAGTGGAGTTATTATTGCATTGGATGCACGCTATTTTGTTCCCTCTATTATCAAAAATATTATTTTCATCTTTTGTTTGATAATTAATGGATATAAATTAATTTTTGAGAATAATAGTTGTTTAATAATTATGGATGATGAGATCATCACTAGAGAGAACCTTAAAATGACTTATATATGTTAGACACTTCTCCACATATCATGAATATAAATTTGTCTAAGAGAAAAAGAGATAAGGTGAATAATATATACCTATGACATTGTAGGCTAGGTCATATACATGAGGGAAAGATTCAAAAGTTACTGAAAAATGGATACCTAGATCCATTTGACTATGAGTCATATGCAACTTGCGAACCTTACCTTCATGGGAAGATGACCAACTCTTCTTTTAGTGGAACTAGAGAGAGAGCCACCGAGTTATTGGAACTCATAAATAGTGATGTATGTGGTCCCATGTTGACTCAGGCTATAGGTGGTTACTCATACTTCAGTACATTCACTGGTGATTTCTCTAGGTATGGACACGTGTACTTAATAAAGTACAAATCTGAGGCCTTTGAGAAATTTAGGGAATATGAGAATAAGGTAGAAAACCAAATTAGAAAGAGTATTAAGATTATTCGATCAGATCGAGGAGGATAGTACTTGAGTACGGAGTTCACCCATTTCCTCAGGGACGATGAGATTCTATCCCAATGGACACCTCCTTATACACTTCAGCTCAATGGTGTATCAGAAAGTAGGAATCGCACATTGTTAGATATGGTACGGTCCATAATAAGTTTCATTGACCTACCTCTCTCATTTTGGGGGTACACCCTAGAGACTGCAGCTTACCTTCTAAACTGAGTTCCATCAAAGTCGGTAGTGTCTACGCTATATGAGATATGGAAAGGAAAGAAGCTCGATCTTAAGATTATTAAGATTTGGGGCTGTCCTGCCCACGTCAGAAGATACAACCCCGATAAGTTGGAATCAATGATAGAATGGTGCATATTCGTGGGATACCCAAAGAAAACTTGTGGGTATTATTTCTATCACCCCGAGGATCAAAAGGTTTTTATTGCCAAGAGAGCCGTGTTTCTTGAGAAGAAACACATTCTTAGTGGAAACAGTGGGAGCAAGATAGAATTGAGCGAGGTTGGAGAACCTAGCTCAAGCACCATTCTAGAGTCTGAGTTTGTTCAGGTACCTAACACACAAGTTCCAACTTTGTGTAGGCCTAGTAGAGTATCTCACCTTCCTGAAAGATATGTGGGACACATCAGTGGAGATGAATGACTCTTAGGGTGTTGATCCTCAGACCTACGAGGAGGCTATTATGAGTATAGACTCCGGGAAGTGGCAAAAAGTCATGAATTCTAAGATGGATTCCATGTACTCTAACAAGTTTTGGAACCTTGTGGTTGCACCTGAGGGTATTGTACCCATCGATTGCAAATGGATCTTCAAGAAGAAGAACAGAGTGGATTGAAAGGTAGAGACATAAAACAAGGCTGGTAGCTAAAGGATATCGTCAAAGATAAGGAGTTGACTATGATGAAACCTTTTCACCTGTAGCCATGCTTAAGTTCATTAGAATTATTTTGGCCATTGCAGCACATTATGACTATGAGATCTGGTAAACAGATGTCAAAACAACATTCCTCAATGGCAACCTCAACGAGTAGGTGTATATGATACAGCCAGAGGGATTCGTATCCAAAGAGGGTCCAGATAAAGTGTGCAGGTTGCTTATATCCATTTATGGATTAAAGCACGCTTCCTGAAGTTGAAACATAAGATTTGATGAGGTGATCAGATCTTATGACTTCGTTAAGAATGAAGATGAGTCTTGTGTGTACATGAAGGTAAGTGGGAGCGCTATCACCTTCTTGGTGCTATATATGGATGACATCCTAATCATTGAGAATGATGTAAGAATGCTCTCCACACTAAAGGCTTGGCTATCCAGAAACTTCTCCATGAAAGACTTAGGGGAAGCATCCTATATTTTGGGGATCTGAATCTAAAGAGAAAGATCCAAGAGGATGTTTGGCTTGTCTCGGTCCATATACATAGATTCCATTGTCAAAAGGTTTGAAATGAAGAATTCCAAGAGAGGTCTCACACTGATGAGATATAGAATATCACTTTCTAGGAGTATGTCCTCAAAAACTCCTGAAGAAATGGTAGACATGGATAAGATATCTTATGCCTCAACGATAGGGTCTATCAGGTATATGATGCTATGTACCATGCTTGATATAGCACATGCTCTGAGTGTCACGAGCAGGTATCAGACATATCCAGGTTTAGAACATTGGAAGGCAACAAAGTATATCCTTAAGTACTCGAGAAGGACTAAGAATCTTTTACTGAAATATGGAGGAGGTAGCCTCTAGGTTGAGGGCTACACAGACTCAAGTTTTCAGTCCGACATTGATGATAGCAAGTCAAATTCAGGATATGTTTTCACCCTAAATGGAGGAGCAGTAAGCTGAAAGAGTTTCAAGCAAGATACTATTGCTAACTCGACCACAGAGGCGGAATACATTGCTGCAGCAGAAGTAGCAAAGGAATGGGTGTGGATAAAGAAGTTCATTAAAGATTTGGGAGTCATACCAGCATGGAGCTGACTCCCATATATTATGACAGCGATAGGACTATAACTCTAACAAAGGAACCCAAGTCTCATCAGAATTGTTCTAAAGAGGTTTCATCTGATTAGAGCGATCATGATCCAAAAAGATATAACAATAGAAAGAGTTCCATCCGAATATAACATTGTAGATCCACTGACGAAGCCGCTGGCTCAGATTGTCTTTAAGCGTCATAGGGGTCTGATAGGGATCAGACACATAAGTGATTGGCTTTTGGTCAAGTGGAAGATTGCTGATTATAAGTGCCCTGCAAGCCAATCACGTGAGTGATGGCATATGTGACACGCGGTATGATCTTTTTGCCTATGATTAATATTGACATATTATTACATTATATTATCTGTAGCATATATATTGTGATATTCTTAGTTTTATGCAATGGGAATCAGATCATGATGAGATCACGATAATGAGATCGATTCACCTTTAAACACAGATCCTAAATAACCCCAGTCATAGGTTACTCGAGAGGGACATCGAGATAACCAAACAGACTGGTGTATTATATGCCCATCAATATGATGGAGACGATTGGTCTCATAGCCACTTGTGTTGAGACACTAAGGATATAGTACATGTGTTCATTGGAGAATGAGTTCATTGATTGATCCGTTTATGGAATGTTATATGGTTAATGATACATAATATTAGACAGTGATTTCATAGTCCCAGTTATGTATTTGGTCCTTAGATTTGAGACACCAAGGATACCTTGTATGAGTACTTCTTTCTTTCATGCCAGACTTACAGCTTTGGAAAGTTCTGGATCTGATACAGCTAGTTATCGGGATTGGTAGGCAACCTTACGAAGGTAATTGAGTGTCAATAGAGGATCATCCACTCTCAATATCATGAGAGAAATATCCCATATGTGCTTGCTCAGAAAAATCTCTGGCCAGGGCCATTCAGATTGAGAGAGAAAGAGTTCTCCGGGAGAATTCAATTAGAGCGAGACTATGACAGATTTCATATGTGACCTGATAGTACTATGTCCAATATACGATCTCTGGGATATTAGTTGGATGAGGGATTATAAATACATTGTAACTGTGGATAGACAGGTTCGATGGATTCGATTCCCCTATACCGTATGGGGACTATGGCATAGTGGCCTAGTATGTCCATAGTCGATGAGTCGAGTGAATTATTATGGGGATAATAATTCAAAAAGTTTATAACAAATGAAAAATCTATTTGAAAGGATCATTTTATTGATAACATACCCATACTAAATGATGTTATGTTTTCAATCCGAGTAGAATGATAAGTTTTTCAAAAGTTCAGGATTTCATTAATATGAATTATTGAGATGAAAATTTATTATGTATATTTTTCATCCATTTCAATTAAATAGATTAACACAGGAATGTCTAATTTGCTACAATCAATATTTATGGATATTGTTGATCCTATGATATTTTTCATAGTCCATTATAATATTTCAGAGTATTTAATCCAGACTACTCAAACATGACGGCTCATGAGCATATTCCTTAGAATAAGTTAAAATTATTTCAAGATACTTTTCTTCATGATCAAGGAATACATTAAAGGGGTTAGTTAGTAGATGTAAAGCACTTAATGTCATAGTTTCCTATGCAAGAAGAGTTGTTTCATATACTAGTACTTATTTTAATATTCTAGGGCTAGAAATAAGTTTAGCACATAATTTATATTTGCAAGAAGAGTTGGATGCATCATTGAGTGGTGAGACTTTTGATTTAATTTTGTATCATTATTTAATTTCCTTGAGGTGGTGAATGTTTTGTATCCTCTTATGACTTTAAACTTGATGGTGAGCTATTTATATTTGTTTTATGTCAGTTCGAACCTGAGTTTGTTTCTTTACTATAATTCAACTTTTGATTTATCTTATTTTTCAAATTACATTCCTCTTTCTCCCTTCCCGATATTAGTTTGGTATCAGAGCTGAAGGCTAGAGATCATGGCAAGGTAGAATGAAAAAGATATAGTTAGTGAAGATAGTGGCCATGAAGATGATGTTGAATCCTTGAGGTTACAGCTATAAAGTTTGTTACATAGTCTACAAGAAAAAAATAAAATTATTGAAGAACTTCAGAACAAGAACAATCAGCATGAAAATATTGTCCAAATGTATGGTTCTAATGATGATACACCTTCTTACCCAATGGAGTTTTAAAAATTTCAGGCAAGGCATAGAGACCAAGATGAATAATAAAACAAATACAACCCAAGGTTGGATATTCCGGAGTTTGAAGGTAAAATCAATATTAATGACTTTATTGATTGACTCAATAAAGTCGTAGAGACCAAGCAAGGCATAGAGACCAAAATGAATGACAGAACAAATAAAACCCAAGGTTGGATATTCCAGAGTTTAAAGGTAAAATCAATATTAACGACTTTATTGATTGACTCGATACAATATAAATAATATTCGATTTTCATGAACCATCAGAACAAAAGAAGGTTAAGCTTATGACACTCAAACTTAAAAGGAATATATTTTTTAGTGAGAAAATCTGAAGAAGCAAAGATAACTTGAAGGCAAGAGTAAGATTATAATATGAGAGAAAATGAAAAATGAGCTGAAAAGAAAATACTTACCTGACAACTATAGGTAAAAAATCTTTCTAAAAATCCATAATTTTAAGAAAAAGAATCTTAGTGTGAAAGAGTACATAGTAGAGTTCAATAATCTTATGTTAAAAAGAGGTCTGAAATATAAGATTGCCAAAGTAGTTCAACGCCAACAGTATTAGTCTTTAAATAATGTGAGTAAGCTTAATTTAAAAGTGAAAAAACAATAGAACTTTGAAAAGAGTTCTCAATATAAGGCGAAAGATGGTTATCCGGGAGGAAAAAATTCTAAGCCTACTTACCAAAGTAAAATAGTATCGAAGGGGCAAGACAAGGGTGAAGGATCAACCAACATCATACTATCACCTAATTCTTCTACACCTAATGGCCAAAAATGCTTCAAGTATCATGGTTTTGAGCATATTGCTTCAAATTGTCCAAATAGGAGGATCGTTACATTAGTTATAGAATATAGTGATGAAGAAAAAAATGAAGTCAACGACGAACCAAAATATGATGATGACGAGGAAGAGGTTACTTATGCTGATCGTGGTTTATATATTGTGTTATAACGTAGCTTACAAGTATCTTATGTGGCTGAGAATAAAAGTTGGGTGAGAAAGAATGTGTTTCATACTAAATATACCTCTCATGACAAGATGTGCTTGGTGATCATTGATAGTGGTGGCTTTGAAAATATGGTATCTTTTAAGATGGTGTAAAAGCTAAAGTTGGACACAATCCCTCATCTGCATCCTTACCGATTATGCTGGCTGCAAAAAGAAAATGACATCAAGGTAACTAAAAAGATATTTAGTTCCATTTTCTATTGGCAAGTATTATAAAGATGAAGTATGGTATGATGTTGCTCCTACGGATGCTTGTCATTTGCTGTTAAGTAGATATTGGCATTATGATAAGAGGGTATTGTATGATGGTTATAAACATACTTATTCTTTTAAGGCAAATGAAAAAAAATTATTTTAGCTCTATTTCTAAAATCAATACACCAAAAAGAAAGTTACTGTTTTTATGTCATATGGTGAATGTAAAGATGAATTAGAAATGGGTAGTCATATCTTGGCTCTAGTAGTCATAGAAGACGATAAACATTACAAGGAGCCACCGACAAACATAAAACCAATCCTGGAGAGTTTCAAGACATTATACTCGAAGAGATTCTATATGGTCTTCCACCATTGAGAGACATCCAACATCATATTGATCTTATTCTGGGGGCTATCCTACCTAACAAGGCAGCCTATAGAATGGGTCCTAAGGAGTATGAAGAACTTCAAATATATGTAGATGAGTTGGTTAAAAAAAAGGTTGATTCGAGAGAGCATGAGTCCTTGTGCTGTTCTAGCCTTGTTGGTGCCTAAGAAAAATAGTTCTTGGAGAATATGTATAGACAGTCATGCTATCAACAAAATCACTATTGACTATCGTTTTTCCATTCCAAGGTTAGATGATTTTACTTGATCAATTGTATAGTGCTTCTATTTTCTTTAAAATTAATTTGAGAAGTGACTACCACCAAATAAGAATGAGGCTTGGAGATGAGTGAAAAATAACATTTAAAATTAGAGAAGACTTGTATGAATTGTTGATTATGCCATTTGGGTTATCTAATGCTCATAGTACTTTCATGAGATTTATGAATCATATGCGTAAGTCATGTATTAGGACTTTTGTTGTGATTTATTTTGATGACATATTGGTGTACAACAAGAGTGAGGAAGAGCATATAAATCATCTTAAGAAGATTTTTCTTATCTTGAGGCAGCAAAAACTTTATGCCAATCTAAAGATGTATAATTTTTTTTTACTCCTAGTGTAGTGTTTCTAGGATATTTTGTTTCAAAAAATAGAATTACGATGGATCAAAGTAAGGTAGAAGCTAGTCTTAATTGGCCAACACTAACTTCATTACATGATGTAAGGAGTTTCCATAGTTTAACTTTCTTTTACAGAAAATACATCAAGGGTTTTAGCTCGATTGTTGCTCTAATCACCGAATGCCTAAAAGGTGATAAATTCCAATAGACTAATGAGGAAGCTTTTGAGCTATTAAAAAGAAAGGTGACCAAAGCTCCTATTTTGGTACTACCTAATTTTGACAAAGTACTTGAGGTTGAATGTGATGCCTCCAATATGAGAATTGGTGCTATTTTGCGCCAAGAATCAAAGCCCATTGCCTTTTCTAGTGATAAGCTGAATAATATAAGGAGAAAATATTCTACCTATGACAAGGAGTTATATGCCATTTATCGAGCTTTATTTCATTGGAGTCAATATCTTCTTGCCCAGCCATTTGTCTTATATTTTGATCATGAGGCATTAAAATTTATTAATCACCAACACAAGCTAAAAAAGAGGCATGTAGCTTGGGTGGAGTTCCTGCAATATTATAACTTCACAATCAAATATAAATCTAGTGTTCAAAATATAGTTGCTGATGCATTGAGCATAAAAAAATATTTATTATCAGCCATGAAAGTCAAACTAGTTAAATTTGAGACATTCAAAGATCTCTATCAGAATGATGTGGATTTCAGCTTAATATGACATAATTGCAAATAAGGTTTTTTTAGGAATTTATTATCTTTGATGGATTCTTTTTCGAGCTTATGTCTTGTGTGTTCCATCTTGTTGTTTGAGACATGTAGTTCTAGCTGAAGCTTATAGTAGTGCTTTAGGAGGACATTTTGGTAGGGACAAAACTCTAGCTCTTATTAAATCAAATTTCTATTGGCCTAAGATGTTCAAAGATGTGGAGAGATTTGTAAAGTAATGTAGAGTGTATCACTTAGTAAAAATAAGAAGACAAAGTTCAGGTTTGTACACTCCATTACCAGTGTCAAATGCTCCATGGGAGGATGTGAGTCTTGATTTTGTCTTGGGACTATCGAGAACTCAAAGGAACAAAGCTTTTATCATGGTTGTTGTTGACAGATTCTCAAAGATGTCTCACTTTATTCCTTGCAATAAATCAAATGATGCATCTCACATTACTGACTTATACTTCAAAGAGATTGTTAGATTGTATGGCATTCCAATAACTATGGTGTCTGATTGAGACTTAAAATTTCTTAGTCATTTTTGGAGAATTCTATGGAGGAAACTAGGTATATCTTTGAATTTTAGTAGCTCTCATCATCCACAAACTGATGGGCAAACAGAGATAACAAAAACAAAAGCTTGGGAACTTACTTAGAAGCTATGTTAGCAAGAACATTAAGCAATGAGATCTCATTCTTCCACAAATTGAGTTTGTTTACAATCGTTCCATGCATCATAGCATTGGTAATAGTCATTTTGAGGTTGTTTATGGTGATAATCCTACTAGTCCCTTGGACTTAGTCCCTCATTCTACAACTGAGTAATTTAGTTGAGATGTTGAGAGGGCTAAACAGATAAAGAAATTACACGATGATGTTAAAGCAACTATTGAGAAGAAAAATGAAAGGTACATGCGAGCAGCTAACAAACATAGAAAGCATATGAGATTTAATGTATGTGATTTAGTTTTGATTCATCTAAGGAAGTAGAGGTTTCCACCAGGTAAATTTAGGAAGTTGAAACCAAAGGCTGATGGTCCATTCAAAGTGCTTAAAAGAATTAGAGAGAATACTTATGAGATCAAGTTATTTGAAGATTATGGGGTATCATCAATATTCAATATGACTGATTTAAGTCCTTATTATGGTGATGAAACAAATGAAGACTTGAGGACAAGTCTTTTTTAACTAAGGGGAGATTGGCACGAGAGTGTCTAATTTGCTACAATAAACACTTATAGATATTACTGATCCTATGGTATTCCCCACAGTCTACTATAATATTTCAATCTTTAACCCAGATCATTCAAATATGACAGCTCATGAGCATATTTATTGAAATAAGTCAAATGTGTTTCAAAATACTTCTATTCATGACTAAGGAATGCATTAAAGAAGTTAGTTAGTAGATGTAAAACACTTAATATTATAGTTCCATCTGTATGAATAGTTGTTTTATGCACTATTACTTATTTTGATATTTTAGGGCTAGAAATAAGTTTAACATATGATTTATATTTGCATAACCTCTTTGAAGTCTCTCTAAAACTTTATATCTCTTGATTGTGTCATTGAGTGGTCAGTATTTTGATTTAGTTTTGTATCCTTGTTTATTTTTCTTGAGATGATGAATTTTTTGTATTCTCTTATGACTTTAAACTTGATGATGAACTATTTTTATTTGGTTTATGTAAGTTTGAACCTGAGTTGTATCACATATCATTGTATCAGTAATGATAATTCTTACATTTGAACACTCCATCTTATATGTAAGTTCATTACTAACAGTGTATACTAATTTATAAAATTAAAATTTAAAATTAGGGAGTAGGTTTGACTTGATTGGAAGATGATTTAACATCTTGATTTAACTCTCAAAGTTAAAATATTTCTTTAGAAATTTTGTTGGAGCATGCTCCTAACTTTAAATTGATTGTCTTACATCATTTTAGTCAAACTAAGTCATGTTCTGCTTGTAATATGTTTACTTTGCCTATGTATACTTTCTTTGAGGCTCTTTTGCTCCATCCATCTTACTGAACTTTTCTGCAACAACAAATTAACTCCTCATTTTGTTTCTTTGAGATTTGAGTCAAAGAAAGTTACTTCTATAAGGGGAAAGAGTTGAATAAGCAAAATACGAAATGAATTCTACCTTTTATGGTGTATTTGGTTAAATACAAACGATGCCAAAGTTCACAGGAACCTTTTTATTAAGCCAAAAAGGCCGGCGGAACCGGTCTGAGTTGGATCTGACTCGAGTTCGGTCCGTTCGTCGCGCGGAACTGGCCGGTTTAGTATCGTCCCTATTGACGAGATAAATGGATCCGCCGCATCATCTGAACCGAAGCGTCCATCGAATTTGACCAGCGAAAAGGGGTTTGTGCGATATCTCCTCCGTCTCCGCTATCGCTCCGATTAGATCCTTCCGCTTGCTTCTTCCCTTTCAGGTAATCCTCTGTCCACGGACTGTAGAGCGCTGTTGCTTCTCTCGATTAATAATAGATGGATATGATCGAAGCAATCGGAGCTCCCTTCATAACTCCGAAGACTAAGTTTCTTTCCTCCAATTTGAGGTTGTCCTTGGTACTTAGCTTATAGAATAAGTTCTTCGATTTTAATCAGCCCAAAACATCAAGAAAGATTGTTTTCTTTTCCCCGGTTAGGTAGATTTCTGTTATTCTTTACGATTCTGCGCTTTTGATTGTCATTGTTGCCATCTATTTGATCAGTTGAATTTTTGATATGATTATGTTAGATGTTTTTCAATGCCGATGGAGACTGTATATGGATAGTTGTTGCTAAGACTGGACTTTTCAGGTTTTAAAGATGATTGAAGTTTGATATGGTCTTCTGAATTTGGGAAATATGGTGCTAGTCCTAGCGATTGGTGATCTCCACATCCCTCACCGGGCGCCAGATCTGCCTGCCAAATTTAAGTCTATGCTTGTGCCTGGGAAAATTCAGCACATCTTGTGTACTGGAAATCTGTGTATTAAGGTGCTTCTTTTCCACACAAGCAACACCTCCCCTTTAATTATTTTCTATGTTTAACAAGACTTATTTGTAGACATCTCATTGTTTGCATCAAGATTAATACGTGCTTACTTTTGCTGAATTTGTTTGTCATTGTGGCTCATTTTGTGCCAGAATCCTTGACTGAAAGATGCCTGGTGGAGAGCTGCTTTTGTATAAGATGTTGGAATTTTTTTAAATTGGGTTGCATTTTTTACTACAATCTGTAGTTGAGATGTCCTTAGATTTTAGTTATTGTATGTTGTCCTGTTGCATATTAAAACTAAAAATTTCAAGCTCTGGTGATTTTCATGAGAATATTTCATGAAAATCTTTGAGAGTGATTTTCAAGCTCTTGCAGAATAAGCTTGGAGAGTTTAGGATTAGATTGGTCCATTGCTACTGGTAATAGCTATATTTTCAAGCTCTTAAATTTAATGGGCTCTTATTTTGTAATAGCTATATTTTCAAGCTCTTAAATTTAATGGGCTCTTATTTTGTAATAGCTATATTTTCAAATGAAATATTGAAAATCAACACTAGAAAGGCTCAAGGATCTTAGAGCTTTGTGTTTGGGCCATGTTATGATTCTATCTGTTCATTCAAGGTTAGGTGCTAGAACAATTACTTCTTGATCATAGTAAATTGCACCTTTCCACACTATTAATCCATCTTTCTAGTGTTTATATCATTGAATTGAATAATTTTTTGATTGTAAAATCATGTATTAACAGAGTAATTTGCTTTTATGATTGCCAGAACTTGTTCCTATCATACTTGAGGAACTTAGTTTTGATTATGGCTGGCTTAGTATAGGTCCTGTCTGTTTTGACCTACCACATGTTGGGACGATAGAACATATTGTGATACAATTGGCGGAAGGAGAGGAGTGAAGGAGGCAGCAAGAGGACGAAGAGGAGGAAGAACGAAGAAGGAAAAAGAAAGAGGAAAGAGGAAAGAGGAGGCAGTGGAGGTGTGCTGGAGCGAGTAGTGCGCATGCAGGTAGTGGAGGGCAACATGTCTCAGATAGATTGTGAAGGCCCGCAACATGTGAAGTCTTGTCCATGTAACCATATGTTATTTCAATTTGTTCATACCCTTGGCAGCATATAAGGGGCTTATAATAAGCTTGGTAGTCTCATTTTGGTTGGATCTTGTAGCTATTTTGGACAAAGCGGAGTTCACCTTGCAAAGATGCCTCCACATGCGAAGGGTAAATGCCAACCATCTCAATACCCTTGAACCCCTTAGGTCGCATAGTATCGGATGGGGCTCTAGGGTAGTGTCTAGGGATCACAAGAGCTTTCTATGTGGTGGACTAACCTTAAACCCTTTGTCATGCAACCATTTCAAATGAGTAAAGTGTGTCCATTTCATTTGCTAAAGTATTTTGCTGAGTTATGCCTGTGAGATCCAAGATGCACTTTAGAAAAGGGACGATGGTTATTTTCTCGTTTTCTTTTTTGCATGTCAGACCACAATGTTTCAGGGAGGTTGACCCTTTGTGAGTAGGTAACACAAGGTGTAGCACGACTTAAGGAAAACGTCTATGATAGATTGTACCAAAGCAAGATAAGCACAAAACCAAGAATTGACATACCGGTCCGTACGGGTGTGCCGATATTTTGTCGGTACCAGGTGGTACGCACAGTGCATATCACCCGGTATATTAAATATATTATAATATTTTTTATAATATAATATTATATTATATAACATGAAAATATATTAAAAATAAAAGGGGCGACGTCGCCAAGGCAGCGCGGGCGGCGACGGCGCTAGGGCAGCGCGGGCGGCGACGACTCGCAGGCGACCCTCGGGCGGAGTCGCTGTTAGGGCGGCGCGAGGTACTTCTCCTCCTCTTCTTCTTCTTCTTTTCCTCTTCTTCTTCTTTCCTTTTTCTTCCTCAATCGACCGTCGACAGTCGATTTCTCCTTAATCGACCGCAGACGGCGGAAATCGATCGTCGACAGCCGAAATCGACCGTCGACGGTCGATCTTAGTGGTACCGCCCGGTAGCGGCCGGTTCGCGTACCGATCAGCTGCCGGACCGGTATGTACCGGGCAGTATGGATCTTACCGCTCGGTAAGGAAAACCTTGCACAAAATAACACTCAAAAGACTATATGGGAACCAACAAGGCTGCATAGAGGGCATCCCATATGCATGATCTTTTGGGGAACATGAGGACAATGACATGGGAAAGTGATCAGAGTCGCTTAGAGGTGCAGGCATATGAAATTTGGAGTTTAAAAGAATGACCAACCCATCTCGCGAGAGGCACCATAAGGATAAGTGAGCTAGGAAGAACACCTGAGTTCGATATATGACTCTATGTTGTCAATCTTTCTTGATGCCGTGTTATGCAAGGTAGAGCTTTGCAAAGGATAAGGTCGTGCAAGTAGGAGAATAATTGAGTGATGACAAGGGGATTTGATGATTCGAAGAATTGGTACTCATGTAAAGGCTTTGTGTGTTGGCTAAAGGCTGCCTGTGAAGCATAAAGTCACTCTCTTTGGCATGAAGGAAAACATATGTAGTAAATCCCTAAACTGAGCAGTAGATTCAGTACTTTGCTAAGCGATGTTAGCACAATGGAGAACTACAGAAATGAAAATGTTATGATTTACCAAGTGCTTTCGCAATGGTGGAATAGTCACATATTTATTCGTTGCAAACTATGCAGATTACATGGAGTATTCCTATTAGATGCTATCCTTTGAAACTTTTAAGGAAGTATGCAAAGAAGTTGCTTCAATGGGGCGGAATTCCAATGGGAATGTCCTGATCTTTTGCAAGCGCATCTATGCAAAGGATCATACATTTCAAGGAAATACCTCAAAATATGGTGCACTTAACCCTTGTGGTGATCTTCCGAGATGAAAAGAAGGGAAGCAAGGATAAAGGCTCTGTAAAGCTCGAAAAATGTTGGAACTGAGCAAGTGACAAGGCATTATTGTATGATCTCGTATGAGGTGATGCTTTTGTGGACACATTAGTCAAGTGGAGCAACTAAAGACAAAGGCACACAACGAGCTTATGAGGGATGGTATTGAGCTCAAATAAGGCTTGATCCATGTTATGGCAGATGCAAGGGCCATAAAGCACCTATCTTACAATGCATTGATATAATTGAGATGCAACTTTGACATCAAGCTTAATAAAAGAGTTCTTATAAGAGAATTCCTGATTTAAATAATGTCCTGCTGCATATAGTGGATGATGAAGTTGACATTATCTTCTTTTGTCAATGATTGCAAGTATATCCTTATACTTTTCTTCATTTCCACCAAAAGATTTTTTAATCGTTTCATTGGTTCTATCTATAGCTTCATAAATATATCCCATTACAAGCTTCTTTTTATTATCTGCCAATCGAAGGACTCGAACAAGAGGGTCCATTACCTAATGTATAAACTACATGATTCAAGAAGGATGGTATCAAGATGATATTACTGGTCCTTTTGCCTTTCACTTCTTTTGCTCATTTACTTGTCATTTATTTCTTCGAGGTAAACATTATTTCTCGGGTTGTGCTTTTGACGGTACTCACTTTGTAATGTCAAGAATGAATTAGCAAATCGGGTGACACCATATCTTATCAATTCTTTGTTGCTTGTGAATTCTCTCATCATATTCAAAGTCCCGGTATGATTGTAGAGAAATCTAATTATAAAGATTGCCCTTTCTAAAGTAGTCTTGATGTCATGACTCTTTAATATCTTCTAGTATTGGATCAAATGTAATGTGCCACGCATGGAGTCTAGTACAAGTGGTCTTTTTGTTGAAGTAATTTACCTACGAGGATAGTAAAATTGATGAGACTTAAGAATCATATTCTTACATTCAAATTAGAGACAAAGAGTAATTCAAAGTTAGAAAAATTTAAAAGATAAATCTTACTAGCTAAGACATAGTTGCTTCCATTGTTGGTTATAACTTGGATGATATTTTGTTCACTAATTTTTTCTAAAAATTTATCAAGCGACCCATATATCTTTTCTCCATATTTCATAACATCTATTGACTTCACAAACAATGTCCAATTTCTTCTATAAACTTGTTAAGCAATTTATATACTTTTCTCCAAATTTCATAAAACAAGATGCATCTATTGACTTCACAAACATGGTTCTTAAAGAGCAATTAATCATAAAATTAATTATACTCTTTTATCTCTTGTCGGTCCAAGCATTTGACCTATTAGAGCAATCATGCTTTACCTATGATTCCTTGTTGCCCTTCAATAAGTCATTTGTATACTCTAACTCTTTCTTTAGTAATGGAACTCTTAACTTATGATAGCTTGGAGGCTTTAATCCCCTATCATATCTTTCAATAGCTTGCATCATCTCTTTAAAACTATCCAAACGATAAGCATTAATCGGAATTTTAGCCTGATAAAAGAAGCGAGCAATATGTTGAATCATTTTTTCCTTATTTCCTTGTCACAAGCATCACTTATATTTATTTGCCTAATTTTGCTTTCGTTTGACCTTGTTGCTTCTGTGATTTTTGATACATAGTCCATCATTATTTTTTAACCTTCTTAGCAATCACAACTTCTTTTCCTTTGGTACTTTCTGAATGATCTTCCTTTTCTTCATCATCTCGAATATGATGAACATCATTCTTAGGTAAAATCTCATAAGACTCATTCCTTTGTGTCTTTCTCTTAGTTATATAAGCCAGAAACTCTTCTTTTACATTAGGTAACACTTTTGGCATGCTGATGCATTCTTGAAGTTATCTACTTGATGTTTCTTTGCACGGAAAATGTCACCTCTAGTAGTCTTCTCACAAAAATACTAGTCACTGCATAGGATCTTTAGGATCTTTTAGATAATTGTATTTCCAACAGAGATCTTTTATTGATTTTTTGATGAATCTTCTGAATTGCTTTGTACACTTGTCATTATTCTTGAAATATAAAAATGATCGAATATCGAAGGCAACATACATTAAGAAATATGTCAATAACAACATATCATATGGTATGCTGCAAGATTACAACTATGGAATGCTAACTGTTATGCTCTAAGAGTAGTGTTTTCAAAAGAGGTGAAATTTTAGGTGGATGCTAACTGCTAAGCAGTGTTGGTTTTTACTTGCCATTATGTTTTACAGTGTTTTACGTAGTGTTTTGATATCAACATGATATATGTGGCTAAACAGGTTTATACTGATGGTAACCTGTGCTAACCAGTGCTAAATAGTTCCAAGGAGGGGATTAACCAGTGCTAAACAGTTCAAAAGAGGAGATTAATCAGTGATAAACAGTTTTATAGAGGGATTGAGAAGAGGAGTATCTGGGCTATAGAGGAAGGTGGGGAAGGAGAGAACGGTGGGGGAAGCTGCAGGCGAAGTCATCGACGACGGAGGAAGTTTCAAATGGAGGCAGCGATGGTGGAGGAATCTGTGTAGAAAGGCATCAGCAATAGAGGAAGCTTTGGATGAAGGCGGTTGTGACGAAAGAAGCTGCAAATGAAGGTGACAAAGATGGAGGAAGCTTTGGATGAAGGCATTGGTGGCAGAGGGAGCTGCGCATAAAGGTAGTGACGGCAGACATATGGTGTTAAAGATAGGTCAAGTGCCTAGGGGGAGGGGGGGGGGCGGGGTGTGTGTGTGTGTGTATTATTAGGGCTCTTTAGTTGGTTTGATTGAACCAACTTGCCTGTTTAATCAAACCAAGCATGAACACAAGCCACCTTCACTTGGGCACTCGCCCGAGGCGTCCGGACTCAAGTGAGCGCCCAGGCGGCGCGCTTCAGCGACTCGCGTCACACGAAGGTTGTGTGAGGTGCCGGGGCCTCTCTTGAGCACCAGGTGAGCGCCCGAGTGCCTATCAAAAACATTGATTATGACTTAGATATAGGTCGAGGAAATGAACACCTATAATGGAACGAATGAAACCATGTTGTTTTCCTCACTGTAATAGGGGATGGCTTATCCAACATGGTGCCTAAGTCAAAGAGAGTTTTGAGGCACATGCACCATATTTAAACAATGTAATTTATTGTGGAACCAAGGTAGGAAGATCTATCTCAATTTACATTAGCGAAGGTGGAGTCAGGAGGTCTTACCACAAGGTAAGAGGCCATAAAGCAGAGGTAGGTATTTGTGAAGAATATGTCAACATGTTGCCATTCTAGTGCCATGAGAAAACACATAGAGAAGTAATACACAACGAATATTGTGTTGGGGGGTGAGACCTAAAATCTATATATTGGCACAAAGATCTTCACTAAAGAGGAACCATAAGGCTTGTTGAGCAATGTGTTGGCCAAACGCTAAACTTCTTCTATGGGTGGTTCAATGCTGTGGGGATAGTTTAGGTGGATGCATGTTGATTGCCAATGGAGCAAGCATAATGCAGAAGTGATAATGGGCATGCATGGAATTTTGTCGTCTGAGTATCCAACTCTAAATGTGAGGGATGGCGATGTAGGAGATGTAGGATCAGTTTGAGGCGATGCGAAACATTGATAAGTCCAAAGAGGGACTCAATTATTTGGAGGAATGGTTTAAGCTATTGGGAGCTTTGTTTGGGTGGCAATACAGAGAGAAGATGGGCCATTAATTTAAGGATTGAGTTTTATTGTACCACAGAGGTAGGTCTTCCATGCCTGTGTCAAATTTACATGGGCATCAATGGATAAAGAGCAATACTGATATCGGGGAGGGAAGAAAGAGGAATAAAATTCAAAAAGAAACGAGAGAACGAAAGTCGAGTTGTAGAACAGAAACAAACCCAGTACAGAACTTGCGTAAAATGGATAAAATGTTCACCACCAAGTTTAAAGTCACAAGAGGATACAAAAAATTCACCACCTTAGAAATTAAATAAGGATACAGAACTAAATCAAAGACTCACCACTCAAGGACGCATCCAAGAGATACGGAGTTTAGAGAGACTCTAAAGAGCTTCAGCCAATACAAATCAGATACCAAAAAGTTCTTTCTAACCCTAGAATATCAAAATAAGTACTAGTGCATGAAACATCCCTTTATGCATCAGGAACTATGACATTAAGTGCTTCACATCTGCCAACTAACCCCTTTATGCATTCCTTGGTCATGAAGAAAGACATCTTGAAATAGCTTTAATTTTGTCCAAGGAATATGCTTATGAGTTGTCATTTTTGAGTGGGCTAGGTTAAAAACTCTGAAATGTTGTAGTAGACTATGGGAAATACCATAGGATCAACAAGATGCATAAGTGTTGATTGTAGCAAATTAGACACTCCCGTGTCAATCTCCTCTGGTTGAAAAAGACTTGTCCTCAAGTCTTCATTTGTTTCATCACCATGATAAGGACTTAAATCAGCCACATTGAATGTTGATGATACCCCATAATCTTCAGGTAGATCAATCTCATAAGCATTCTCTCCAATTCTTTTAAGCACTTCGAATGAACCATCAGCTTTTGGTTTCAACTTCCCAAATTTACCTGGTGGAAACCTCTCATTCCTTAGATGAATCAAGACCAAATCACTCTCATTAAATCTCATATATTTTTTGTGTTTGTTAGCTGCTCACATGTACCCTTCATTTTGCTTCTCAATGGTTGCTTTAACATCGTCATGCAACTTCTTTATCTGTTTAGCCCTCTCGTCAGCATCTTCACTAAATTGCTTAGTTGTAAAATGAGGGACTAAGTCCAAGGGACAGTAGGATTAACACCATAAACAACCTCAAAAGAACTCCCTAATGCTATGGTGCATGAAACGATTATAAGCAAACTTAATTTATGGAAGAATGAGATCCCATTGCTTGATGTTCTTACCAATATAGCTTCTAAGCAAGTTCCCCAAGCTTCTGTTCGTTACCTCTGTTTGCCCATTGGTTTGTGGATGATGAGCGCTGTTGAAATTCAAAGACCCAATTTCCTCTATAGAGTCCTCCAAAAATGGCTAAGAAATTTTGAATCTCCATCAGACACCATAGTTCTTGGAATGCCATGTAATCTAACGATCTCCTTGAAGTACAAATCTGCAATATGAGATGCATCATTTGATTTATTGCAGGGAACAAAGTGATCTTTGAGAATCTGTCAACAACGACCATGATATAATCTTTGTTTCTTTGAGTTCTTAGCAGTCTCAAGACAAAATCAAGACACATCCTCCCATGGAGCATTCGACACTGGCAATGGAGTGTACAAACCTAAATTTTGGTTTTTTGTTTTGGCCAAGTGACACTCTGCATTGCTTTACAAATCTTTCCACATCTCTAAACATCTTAGACCAATAGAAATTTGATTGAATAAGAGTCATAGTTTTGTCCCTACCAAAATGTCCTCCCAAAGTATCACCATGAGCTTCAGCTAGAATTACATATCTCAAAGAACAAGATGGAACATACAAGGCATTAGCTCAAAAAAGAAATCTATCAAAGATAATAAATTGCTGAAAAGAACCTGATTTGCAATTTTGCCATATTGAGCTGAAATCCACATCATCCTAATGGGGATCTTTTAATATCTCAAATCCAATCACTTTAACTTCCATGGCAGATAATAAATAATGTTCTCTGCTCAATGCATCAGTAACTACATTTTGAACATCAAATTTATGCTTGATTGTGAAGTTATAAGATTGCAGACACTCCACCCAAGCTGCATGCCTCTTATTGTGTTGGTGATTAATAAACTTTAATGCCTCATGATCAGAATATAAGACAAACGACTGGGCAAGAAGATATTTACTCCAATGAGATAAAGCTCGATAAATGATATAGAACTTCTTGTCATAGGTAGAATATTTCCTCCTTGTATCATTCAGCTTCTCACTAAAAAAGTCAATGAGCTTTGATTCTCTACTTAAAACAGCACCAATTCCCACATTGGAGGCATCACTTTCAACCTCAAACACTTTGTCAATATTGGGTAGTACCAAAATAGGAGATTCGGTTACCTTTCTTTTTAATAACTGAAAAGCTTCATCAGCCTCATTAGTCCACTTGAATTTATCATCTTTCAGGTATTCGTTGATTAGAGCAACAATTGAGATGAAATCCTTGATGAATCTTCTGTAAAAAGAAGTTAAACCATGAAAACTCCTCACATTATGCAATGAAGTCGGTGCTGGCCAATTAAGAATAGCTTCTACCTTTGATCCATCATGGTTCCATCTTTTGAAACAACATATCCAAGAAACACTACATTATGTGTAAAAAACTCACACTTCATTAGATTAGCATAAAGCTTTTGTTCTTTCAAGATAAGAAAAATCTTCTTAGGATGATTCATATGTTCTTCCTCACTTTTGCTGTACACCAATATGTCATTAAAATAAACCACAACAAAAGTTCCAATGTATGTCATTAAGTATATGATTCATAAATCTCATGAAAGTACTAGGAGCATTAGATAACCCAAATGGCATAACCAACCATTCATACAAGCCTTCTCTAGTTTTAAATGTTGTTTTTCACTTATCTCCAAGCCTCATTCTTATTTGGTGATAGTTGCTTCTCAAGTCAATTTTAGAGAAAATAGAAGCTCCATATAATTGATCAAGTAAATCATCTAACATTGGAATGAGAAAACGATAGTCAATAGTGGTTTTGTTGATGGCATGACTGTCCACACACATTCTCTAAGAATCATCTTTTTTAGGCACCAAGAAGGCTGGAACAACACAAGGACTCATACTCTCCCGAATCAACCCCTTTTTCACTAACTCATCTACTTGCCTTTGAAATTCTTCATGCTCCTTGGGACTCATTCTGTAAGCTGCCTTGTTAGGTAGAATAGCCCTCAGAATATGGTTAATATGATGATGGATGTCTCTTAATGGTGGAAGACCATGTGAAATCTCTTCTAGTATAATGTCTTGAAACTCCTCCAGGATTGGTTTCATGTTTGTCGGTGGATCCTTGTGATGTTCATTCTCTTCTACGACTACTAGAGCCAAAATATGACTACCCCTTTTTAGTTCACCCTTGCATTCACCATAGGACATAAAAGCACTAACTTCTTTCTTTGGTGCATAAATTTCAGAAGACTGTAATGGAGCTAAAATAATATTCTTTTCATTCATCTTAAAAGAATAAATATGTTTATAGCCATCATACAATACCCTCCTATCATAATGCCAAGGTCTGCCCAATAATAAATGATAAGCATCCACAGGAGCAACATCACTCCATACTTCATCTTTATAATACTTGTCAATAGAAAATGTAACTAAACATCTTTTTTAGTTACCTTGATGTCGTTTTCTTTTTGTAGCTAGCATAATTGGTAAGGATGCGGATGAGGGATTGTGTCTAACTTTAGCTTCTACACCATCTCGAAAGATATCACATTCTCAAAGATGCCACTCAGCGATTTAAATAAGCATTTGGGCTCTCGCCTAAGCGCTCGGGTGTGGCGAGGCGAGGCCCGAGTACCTCGCTCAATCCCTAGGCGGCGTGCTTCAAAGAGGCGCCACCTGGGCGCTCGCTCGAGCCCAGGCATCGGGCGCTTCGGGCGAGCGCCCGGGTTAATCTAGGTGATTGAACCAGGCTTTTAGCTCTGGTTCGGTGGTTCATTTTAGTTGGTTCAATCGAACCAACTAACACGACTATAACCCTAATCCTCATCTTAAATCGGGATTACGTCGTTGCCGTTGTTATCTTCGTCGCCATCGCTGCTCTTCGCCACTGTCGCTGCTCTCGCCGGAGAGCCTGGTTCGGTCACTTGGATTACGTCGCCGATATCGTCGTTGCTGTCGTTTCTCTTCGCCGCCGTCACTACAGTCGTTGCTCTTCGCCGCCGTCACTGTTGCCGCTCGCCGCCGTCGCTGTTGCTGCCGCTCCTCTCGCCTTCGGTTAGGTAAGCTCGTCACCTCGTTTCTACTGTTAACAATATATTAACACTTAACAATATACTATATATTAACACTTACACTACAGTAGACTGTTAAGTTAACTAATTATTAACAGTATATTATACTATTAACAGTATAACAGTATACTGTTAATATACTGTTACACTTAGCAGTATATTAACAGTATACTTGTTAATGGACTATTAATAGTATACTATTAATGGACTGGTAACAGTATACTGTTAACAATATTTTTAACAGTATATTAATAGTATACTGTTAATTTATTGTCAACAGTATACTATTAAATAGTATATTAATAACAATATGTTTTTATTAGATTAATAATAGATTATATCGATTTTATGATGAGTGACTTTAATATAAAATTTTATTGTTTTGAATTTTGAAACTTTTGTTAATGTGACATTGTGGCTTATAGTTGATACTTCATATTTGCTTAATTAAATATCATATTTTTATTTTTATTTAAATATTATATTTTTAATATTTTGGCGTTTCGCTTCGCTCGGGCGAGCGCCTAGCACCTCGGGCGTTTTGGGACCCTGGCGCCTTTTGGCGTCTAACGCTTTTTAAATCACTGCTACCACTATTAATGATCACCAAGCACACCTCGCCATTGGAGGTACATTTAGTATGAGACACATTTTTTCTCATCCAACTTTCATCCTCAGCTACATAAGATACTTGTAAGCTACGTTGTAACACAATAGATAAACCACGATCAGCATAAGTAACCTCTTCCTCATCATCATCAGATTTTTGTTCGTCATTGGCTTCATTTCCTTTTTCGTCACTGTGTTCTTCAACTAATGTAACAATCCTCCTATTTAGACAATCTGAAGCAATATGCCCAAAACCATGACACTTGAAGTGTTTTCGGCCATTAGGTGTAGAAGAATTAGATGGTAGTTTGCTACTGGCTGATCCTTCACCCTTGTCTTGCCCCTTCGGTACTACTTTGCTTTGGGGAGTAGGCTTAGAATTTTCTCTTGTATAGCTATCTTTCACCCCATATTGAGAACCCTTTTTAAACTTTTGCTATGTCTCCACTTTTAAGGCCAACTTACATCATTCAAAGACCAATATGGTTGTAGTTGAATCACTTTGAAAATCTTATATTTCAGACCACCTAAGTATCTTGCAATGGTTTGTTCTTCTGGTTCTATAAGCTCTCATTTTAACATAAGATTATCAAACTCTACTGTGTATTCCTTCACACTAAGATTTTTTTACTTAAAATCATGGATTTTCAGAAAGATATCTTGCTTATAGTTGTCAGGTAAGTATTTTCTTTTCAACTCCCTTTTCAGTTTCTCCATATTATGATTTTACTCTTTCTCTCACGTTCTCTTTGCTTCTTCAGATTTTTCCACCAAAAAGATGCATTCCTTCTGAGTCTTAGTGCCACAAGCTTTACCTTCTTTTGTTCTGGTGGTTCATGAAAATCAAATATTCTTTCCACCGTATTAAGCTAATCAATAAAGTCGTCAACATTGATTTTCCTTTCAAACTCTGGAATATCCAATCTTAGGTTGTATTTGTTCTATCATTCATCTTGGTCTCTATGCCTTGGCTGAAATCTTTGAAACCCCTTTGGGTAAGATGGCGTATCATCATCAGAACCATACATTTGGCTGACATTTTTATGCTGATTATTTTTGTTTTGAAGTTCTTCAATAATTTTATTTTTTCATGTAGACTATGTAACAAACTTTGTAGCTGCAACTCATGGCCACTATCTTCTCCAACTGTATCTTTTCCACTCCGCCTTGCCATGATCCTTAGCCTTCAGCTCTGATACCAAACTGATACCGGGGAGGGAAGAAAGAGGAATGAAATTCGGAACGAAACGAGAGAACGAAAGTCGAGTTGTAGAACAGAAACAAACCCAGTACATAACTTGCGTAAAATGGATAAAAAGTTCACCACCAAGTTTAAAGTCACAAGAGGATACAGAAAATTCACCACCTCAAGAAAATTAAACAAAGATACAGAATTAAATCAAAGACTCACCACTCAAGGATGCATCCAAGAGATATAGAGTTTAGAGAGACTCCAAAGAGCTTCAGCCAATACAAATCAGGTACCAAAAAGTTCTTTCTAGCCCTAGAATATCAAAATAATTACTAGTGCATGAAACATCCTTTTATGCATAGGGAACTATGACATTAAGTGTTTCACATCTATCAACTAATCCCTTTATACATTCCTTGGTCATGAAGAAAGACATCTTGAAATAACTTTAACTTTGTCTAAGGCATATGCTCATGAGTTGTCATTTTTGAGTGGGCTGTGTTAAAAACTTTGAAATGTTGTAGTAGACTGTGGGGAATATCATAGGATCAACAAGATGCATAAGTGTTGATTGTAGCAAATTAGACACTCCCGTGTCAAATACGACAGAGGTGGATCTTACGAGTGCATACCAATAAGTCCAATTAGAGACTTGATCATATAGAGCTATGATAAAATATATTTGGATGATAAAACTTTTTCAGAGCTCGAAGTCACTTAAGGAAGCCTAGGTGCAATCAATGCACAAATCTAAGCAAGCAAACATTGCTACCAATAACACAAGTGAATAATAGAGTTACCTCAAGCCCAACAACATGATGACGGAGGTCATGCATGGGAGTTGTAGTCTCTCTTTTTATCGAACAGAGGTGGACTCTTAAGGGAGTGCCACGTTTTTCATGAAGAAAAGGAAGAGGGATAAGATGCATGATGATAGGTAGTCATTTGTAGGGCATTTCAGGTTAATACGATGGTGGTTTACCAAGAAACAAAGGAGCAACAAGTGATGTTGCACCCTAAGCTGCATATAGGAGGCAATGAAACTTATACCGAAGGAGATACTACCTCAAGGAGACAACTAGAACAAGTGCATTATTTGCTTCATATGAGGTGCAATTTTGATCGTTTATGGGCAAACGCATCCTACATTCGAAAGTGCGAGGCAAAGACGATGAGAAATTGAGGAGACAACTTAAATGCAAGAGTGTACCACCTTGATGAGGCCAGTGACCTTGCCCTCAACTTTATAGAGAATGAACGAAACTATCTCATTTCTCTTAATTATCTCGTAAATGAGCTTTGCACACCTTAGAAGTCTCTTAGAAGAGCACTTCAAAGAAAACAATTGTTAAATCCTCAATGTTGGTGATTGTTCACTTCACTTCCCAAGGGAGTGATATCAAAAAGCCAAGGTGATGGAAACCTACTTGGAGATGATGACTAAGGGATGAACCATTAAGCAAATTTATATAAAAAGGCCTCAAGTCAAGTTTTGTAAGGCCATGCAGGTTAACCTCCAATAGGTATCCAACCAATTTAGTCAATGCAAGATGTTCTAGGGATTATTATGCAATAATATTCTTTTTCATTCATTAGATGGATTTATAGGTACCAGTGAGCACAACAACTCGACCAAGCACACATTTGAGTTGATCACTAGTGAGTTAAAGCAACATATAGTAATATCTGATCAAACTTCCAGTACACAATAGCAGCGTCAAGAGACCAACTAGGAGCCAGAAAGTGCATTGCAGACAACAGGGGATTGAAAATGCAAGATCAGTAGGGAGCCAGAAGGTGAATTGCAGCCAATAGAGGATTGAAGATGTAATAGTAGTTTGCCACTGTGTTCTATGTTACGAGTTCTTAAGGAGTGCATGAGGCTTCAAGGAGGTTGACTCTTTATAAGCATGTATCACATGGATGTCGCATAGTTTAGGCAAAGTCAGCTAAGTCCATGATAGTCAAGCGGCGGGCGATGGGCATACGAGTAGCGACCAATAGGCGATGGGCATGCGGGCGACAACGGGTGGAGAGTAGATAGTGACTCTTTGTGAGGAGTCATATCATAGCCCTGGTGCAATTTAAAGTAAAAAATATATAACGAACCAGATCGATGAGCATGCAGGCGGAGAGTAGATCACAACTCCTTGCAAGGAGTCATGACCTAACGATTAGTTCAGAATTGCATGTATGAATACATATGGTTTTAGTGGTATTAGCTGAACAAACTGCAAAACATCCAAGAAGGATGGAGGATATCTCAATGGTGTTTCATCCGACACCTTGTATTACTATGCTTTGTCTTTCATTTAAGTCAAACTTAACTTTTTCTATAGATATTGTGTACTATATTTATGATAATCTCACCATTTTGCACATGTGTTAAAGTGTTTGGTTTTATTTGTTGAACATGTTGAGCAATTTGGTTTATATCATGACTCTAGGGTTTTGAAAGAAACAAAGGAAAATGGATTACTTCTGTGTGTGATTGTCTTAAAAGTTGACAAACTTGTTAAACTTTCATCTTCTAGGAAGTTCATGATTACTTGAAAAGCCTTTGTCCTGACTTGCATATTACTCGAGGTGAATATGATGCGGATGCTCGTTATCCAGAAAATAAGACTCTCACGATTGGTCAATTTAAGCTTGGGCTTTGCCATGGTCATCAGGTTTGTTTCTTTGCTTATTCATGTATTTTTCAGTAACCTATCTTGTAAGCCAGTCATGCTTATATTTATTCTTTTTATATACTATATACATCATTTCTGCAAAATCAACTGGTGATGTGGCATGTAAATTATTAATCAATGTCATGCTTTATATAGCTATTACATCAACACACTGTTCAGAATGATATGACCAATTATGTGGCAAATTTGTGAGTTCCTTAGCCTCACATGAAGACTGAAGTAATTTCCTGCATTTTCTTACATTCAGTTTATTTAGGATCCAAGAGTCAGAGAGGCAGATACATATTATGGATCATTTAAGAAACTTGGACATTTTTCTCAGTTATATCTCACAGAACATGATCTCTACAAAAGCATGTTTCTTAGGCTCTCGACTTTGCTTCAGATGGGAAAAAGTGCATTTACTTTTGTGTAAGAAAACTGATTTGTCTGAAGGATTCACCAGATAGGATCCTAAATGCAAATGTGGACAGATCTATCTTGAGTTTATTGTCCAGTTTCTTTTTTCTTTCCCCAAAAATGAATGATTTCACACCTATATGGGAGACTTGGTTCATTTTCTTTCATCCTTGGAACCTCGATTCTCAAGGAATTAAAAGAAGATAGCCACTTAAGTGGCACAATATTTATTAAAACAATAAGATTTTAATTATTTTTTTGAATTTTATTAGATGTATGATTATATTTGTTTTCATTTATAATTTGATACTTATTTCAAAGAGAATGAAAAGTTTCTATAGTCAAATACATTTAATTGTGCATTACCTTTAGCTTTGATATGCACCTAATTAGATTTCTTTTTACCTCTGGCATTCATATTTTTTCCCTATAGGTTATACTTTTTGTTGATGTAGTTAACCATGATCATCAATGTTGTTTTGAAAATTACTATATTTTCATATTTTGACGCCTTTTGGTAGGTACTTGCATAATGTTGAATAAGTTTTGTGTGATAGGTGCATAAAATTCTTGATTTCTTACTTCAAAAATCTATTTGTAATTTTGCATCTTGAAGATGTTATAATATTGCGCCCTTTTTTTTAAATTAAATTTAAACACGCTTTTTGCTGAATAATTTGGCTTAGATATTAAGTCATGGAAGGTGGACAACTTTGCTTCTGGCATGTGCAACCCTTATTATCTTGAAATTGTCTAGGAATTACTACAGGATTTGCTATTATAAATTAGGATGAGATTTTTTTTCAACTAGTTCAGTTTTATACACAGCTAAGCTAGATATTGGAATCGTTCACATGATTTCTTCCACTTCACAACTCTTTTTCACCTTTTGCTTTTCTTATATTGCTGAGTTGTTACTTTTCATCCATGTTTCATGTTTACCATAATTAATAAATAGTTTCATTCTTGATTTATGCATATAATCAAGAATGTTGGATATCATCCCATAGGCTGACTTCGACTAATCTCGAGTTGTTATAAAATATGATATCATCCTTAATTTTTGCAAGATTTTGTAAGAACACATTTTATAAGTTGTATACATTCAGCTTAGACTGTTAAATTGTCAAACCCATGGTGATTTCATAACTTTGTTTCATGAAGATGCAAGTCTTCTTGATTTATGCATATAATCAAGAATGTTGGATATCATCCCATAGGCTGACTTCGACTAATCTCGAGTTGTTATAAAATATGATATCATCCTTAATTTTTGCAAGATTTTGTAAGAACACATTTTATAAGTTGTATACATTCAGCTTAGACTGTTAAATTGTCAAACCCATGGTGATTTCATAACTTTGTTTCATGAAGATGCAAGTCTTCTTATCATCTTGAATTTAGTTGAGGACAGAGAGAACCCAACTAGTGCCTATAAGAATAGAAAAACCGGACATACTAGAATGGAATCATTGCTAACAGGAACAAAACTATCAGTAAAGGATAGGAATGCCCATAGTTCGTATATAATATAAGTAATAATAATTCAAATGTAACTTATAGGTAATAACAAGAGAATCCACTACCATCTAACAAGACGCTTTCACCCCGAACTAAGTCTTTCGCTACTACCCCCGGTTCTTCAACTCCATCCGTCCACTCCCCGTCCTTCCTGGGGCTGACAGTTTACGGGTTGACTTTCGGTCGACATCATTATCTACCAAGGATTTGTTAATTTCTCTTTCAAATTGGTATGCATAATCTCCCCAAAAGTTTCTCCTGTGTACACACCTGAAATTAAAAGTAACTCCCATTACCTGATTTTGGTTCCCACCTCTCTGCTTGTTACTTTTGAAGCATGTCGGAGTGGTTATTGGTCACCCATTTTTCATGTTCGCGGTCCTCATCAGTTCATTCTTGATTTTTGCAGATCATCCCATGGGGTGACTTGGATTCATTGGCCATGCTTCAGAGGCAATTGGATGTAGATATCCTTGTAACTGGACACACTCATCAGTTCAAGGCCTACAAGCACGAGGCTGGTGTCGTCATAAACCCGGGCTCTGCAACTGGTGCATATAGCAGCATAACGTATGATGTCAACCCGAGTTTCGTGCTAATGGACATTGATGGTCTTCGTGTCGTAGTTTATGTTTATGAGCTTATTGATGGAGAGGTAAAGGTTGACAAGATAGACTTCAAAAAGACTGCTAATACCCAGTCTGCTCACTAATCTTCTGCAGATTACAACCTTGATATTTCTGATTTGGTTGTTTGAATGTGCTGACATCTATCATGTGGTTGAGATGAACTATTGGATTGTGAACCTTGAATTGCTTTTTCACTATTGCATTTCGAGTTCTTAACACATTATTGTAGCAAAGTTTCCTCGGTTGGGGTTCTTTGTTGGGTTTATTTCTGTCTTATGATCTAAATTTTACTTCTCAAAGGATTAGACAATCAACAGAAATGAGAAAGTTGTTTAGTAGTGGGCAAGCAGTTTAAGCAAACAGTAAAAGTTGGAATCTCATCATTATGAAATGCCGTAGTGAATCGTGCGATAAGACGAAATTGAGATCACAACAACACGGGAGACCAACTTTGTTGGCAATAAAATAGTTGCGAATAACACTAGTCATGCCAATGATGCGACCATTGCATTTCCTAAACGGAAAGCCCTCCTAGAGTAAACTGATGTTCTAATGAAATCACATTGAAAATAAATATACACAATAGAATCATCCCCAGCATCACACAAGCATCGAACGGAAGGACCAACACTCCCAAACAATGGAAAGACCCACAACAAGCTTAACCAAAACGTTAGACATAGGCAACCTACCATGAAGAAGCTTCCAACACAAGCAAATAACATAAAGAATCACCCAAGTTTTGCAAAGCAATCCACATTAAATACAAGAAGAAACATGTTGGGAAACGAGAAAATTATATGCAGATGTTGGTTGCCCTTTAGGGTCAGGTTTTTAAATCCATTTATCATCATTGGGTTTAAAGCCAAATCCATAACACCACATAAATAACCACATCACTAAAACATTGCATAAGCAACTCAAAATCCCATTGGTTGTCCTTAATGAAACAACTCACCGTAGCATCCAAATTCAAAAAAATGTTAATTCAGATAGGAAGGCTTTAGAGAAACAGAATGTCAAGAAGGAAACTAAAGAACCATTCTAGTTATCATGCAAGACACTTGCAAAATTTACCACTCCTAATCAATTTATACAAGCATATAATTCCCATTAGAATAAAGGTCGAGAGTGAAAGTCTATAGTCTCGAGGGAAGATGAATCGGGAGTGAACATATGTTGGGATTATGGGACCATTATAAATCGATTTGTATTTCTTGATAGGACCCTAACAGGATTGGGTCCTCATCTACTGAGTCATGTTCTTTATTTAGTCATGTTGGTCGATCCAATCAAGTCAATTAGGAGTCATAGTAGGAGTTGAAGTCTATTTTATTAAGAGTCTAAGTAGGAATTGGATTCGGCCAGAAGTCCAAGCTCAACTAGGAGTTGAGATTCATCTAGGAGTCTAATTAACTAAGAGTCTAAGTAGGAGTCTATTTTAGGAGTCTAAGTTCAACTAAGAGTTAGTTAGGAGTCTCTACAAATAAGGGTGTAACTATTTTGTTTAAGCAATCAATCAATGAAGAAACTATATTTTAGCCAATAGGCCAAAACCCTATGAGGGCTGACCCCCCATAGAGATCAAGGAGGGCCGATCCCCTATAAAGATTAAGGAGCTTCGATCCCCTACAGTGATCATTTATCTCCCCTTTTCCATCTCCATCCATGATAGAATCCTAGGAGTTCCTATCAATTGGTATCAGAGTAGCATTCTTGTCATCTCACTATTCATCCAATCCACCACTGCCCCTACAATGATTGTTCATCTTCGTTAGAAACCTTTAGTTTCCTATCACCTTGTTTTGCCTTGTCATTACTTATTGATTTACTTACTACTCTTGCTCATACTTCTTAGTCAAACATATTTTTGATATATATTTTTAATAATATTTTTAAATCATAATTTTATTACATAAGCATAAGCAGTAATTCAACCCCACCCCCCCCTCTCTCCCCCCTCTCAGTACCATTACGATCCTAATAGTTAGTATTAGAACCAAGTTCTCTTAGTTGGATTAAAACCTAAGTGAGATTTAGCGAATTTTTTTAGCAATTAAGATGGTCACTCTATCACTCATCCTCCTATGTTCAATGGGATGAACTACACTTATTGGAAAATACGAATGAAGATTTTTTGATTTCTTTGGATTTTTATTTATAGAACATCATTGAATATAGTTTTCAAAAATCTTCTAAATCGATAAATGAATGAAATGTTTTATTTTGAGAAGAAAATATTTTTCTTAAATGCTAATATGAATGCTTTATTTTATGTTTTAGATAAAATTGAGTTTAATTGTGTTTATACTTTCGACACTACACATGATATTTGGCACACCCTTGAAGTTACACATGAAGGTACAAGTAGAGTAAAAGAATCTAAAATTAATCGTTTGGTACATAGTTAAAAATTATTTAAAATGAAACCAAGCTAAACCAGTGGTGACAAGTATATACTCGTTTTACGGATATTGTCAATAATTTAAAAACTCTTAGTAAATGCTATAATAATCTTAAATTGGTAAATAAGATTCTAAGATCTCTTACAAACATTAGGATCCAAAAGTAACGGTTATCCAAGAAGCAAAGAACTTGAACAACTTTTCTCTTGAAGGACTCATAGAATCCTTAATGACCTATAAAATGATTTGCGAAACACATATGAACAAGAGAAAAATCATCCAAAGAATAGAAAGGATATTACACTTAGAATTAAAGATGACTACTCGATTAAAAGCTCAAGTGATGTTGATGATAACATAAAACTTCTTACAGGAAGACTTAAAAAGTTTATGAAAAATAATAAAAATAAATTTTGTAAGATAAGAAGAATATAAGAATAAAAGTGAACCTAAAATGGATACAATAATATATTACGAATGCAAAAAGCCTGGGAACTTCAAAAATGAGTGTCCGCGACGGAAGAAGAAGTTGTTAACCCAAAAGAATAAGAAAGCATTTAAGGCAACATGGGATGAATCAAGTGCATCAAAAGATGAAGAGCAAATCAATAAAGACGAAGTGACAAACTATGCATTGATGATCTTCAACGATGAGGTGTATAACTCTTCTGAAATATCTTTATCTTATGATGAATTAGTTGATGCATTTTCATGATTTGTATGATGAGGTTAAAAAAGTTAGTAAGAAATATAAATTGCTAAAAAAGGAGCATGTATCTCTCTCTAATGAATTTGATAAGTTAAAATATAAGTATGATAATTACATGTTAACATCTTGCAATGTGAAGAGTTAGATTCACTTAAAAAGAAAATATATTATTATAATAAACTATAGAAAATTTTAAAATTAAAAATAAATCATTAAACATGATTCTTACTAAACAATATTGTAGATTTAGAAAGGAAGGTATTGGCTCACAAGTAATGGTACACATCGAAAGTCAACTAGATTTGTAAAAGGATCTACACTACATATTTTTCTTAAAGTTAATGTAATTTTTATAGAAGATTTTAGTTATTATGCTTATACATGCTCTCTTAAAAAGTATAGTTCTTATAAATTAATATGGGTTCTTAAAAAGGAACGATAAACAATTTAATGCCAAAAGTTAAGAAAGGAAGATCTAATCATGAAGGACCCAAAGTTAAATGGATACCTACAGTAAACCCCTCCTTTTTATAAATATGTCTCCATACAAGAGCTAGGAGCAAAAGATGGTGGTATCTTGATAGTGGATGCTCAAGGCACATAATTGATGATCAAACACACTTCTCAAAGCTCACTGAACATAACGAAGGATATGACACCTTCAGAGATAATAACAAAGGAAAGATTATAGGCATTTAAAAATTTAGTAACAAATCATATCTTTTGATTAAAGATTTTTGTTAATAAATGGTTTAAAATATAACCTATTAAGCATTAGTCAATTGTGTAATGAGATATAATATTAAATTTGAATCTAATGCTTGCATCATATAAATATCAAATAAGAATACTTCTATGATTATTTTAAGAAGTGATCATATTTATACTATTGATCTTGATGATTTTCGGGATGAAACTTGCTTTTCGGTTTAAATGATAATGCATAGTTTTAGCATAGGAGATTAGGAGATACAAGTATAAAATTAATCTAAAATATTGAAACTAAAGAACTTTAGTTAATTTTTTTCTATCCACATTATTTTAATGAATTTTTCAAAGGTAAGAAAAATAATTTTGATGATGATTTTGAATTTTATAATTTGAATTTGAATAAAAATATCTTCTCGAAAGTAACTTGGATATATCTACTTCGAAAGATACGTTACCCAAGGAATGAAAGAATATAGATGCACATCCTATGGAACTAATTTTTGGAGATATATCAAAAGGTGTTCAAACTCACTCTTCATTAAAAAAATATTTATTTAAATATATGAATCAACACCTTTTACTATTTGTTCATGTATGATTCTTTCTTTTTATTAAAGAGGAACTTTTTTAAATGAATCATGATCCTTTACTTAACTTCTCGATATTCATGATTTGAGATCTATTTTATATTTGTTCCCCTATGATTTCTTCTTTTTGCTAATGATTAAGAAAAAGATTTCTTCAAACAAATTATGATCTTTCACTTGACTTCTCAGTATTCAAGATTTGAGATTTATTTTGTATTTATTCTCATATAATTCTTTTTTTCGCTAATGACTGAGAAAGAGATTTATCCAAATAAATCATGATCTTTTACTTGAATTCTCAATATTTATTACTTAAGATTTAGGTTATATTAATTAAGATCTTTTACTATTTGTTTTCCTATATATTTTCTTTTTATTAAAGTGGAGATTCATCCCAATGAATCATTATCTTGATTTGTTGATGTGAGATTTATTTCATATGACTCATTTGTATTCATGACTTATACAACCCATCATCATTTGACCTCTCATGACTTGAAATTTTTTTTATATTAATATCCTTCATGTGATATCAAGGTAGTTTTACAATTGATACATTGATGTAAACGAACAAAGGGGGAGAGAGAAATAATCTTATATATATTTTTCTTTTTGTTAATGACATAGGGGGACAAGTAATGGTAACTTTTTGATGACCTAGCAACTATGTTGCACTCTTATGCATGTTTATTTAATGAGATGTGTATCTATTTTAACATTCTAACTAACTATGGATATGATGTGATTATTCAACTAAAATTATGCATATGATTTTTGTATTGATTACTATTGCCAATTATTAAATCTCAGATTTTGATGATGAAATCAATTGATGATTTATTGATCTAACATGTGTGTTAGAGAAGGTAATGCATGGTTAACTATGAAGAAAAAGGAATTACAACCTGTTGTCGGGCTAGAATCAAGTCGGGCATCGGGCCAAGGTTTTAACAATATAGTGGGAGCTTGCCGGGAGTTTGCTAGGAGTTCGTTGAAGGGATCAGGAAGCTCACTGGGAACAGGTCGGCAAATCATCGGAAGAAGATCGTAAGACTTGCTGGAAGATTGTCGGAGGTTATCATATTGCCGGGGTTAGGTTGATTCTAGAACTTGATAGTTGGTTGTAATTAATTGAGTCGTAATTAGGTTTGAGTCCTAATTGAGTTAATTTCGGAAGGAATCCAAATTAACTCAAGTAAGGGAAACCAGATTAATGCTTGAGCTTGAGTAAACTCATTTAATTGACTTGGAAAGCGGTTAAGTCGGGAATAAAGAAGTGCAGGAAACACTTCTCTAGGACTCCCGATGGTAGTATCACCCATGGGTTGTGGTCGTACCACCCAAGTCAGTGATCATAACGTCATTACCCTATTTTTAGGGCAGCTTTCAATGGTAGTACAGTTGGCACGATGGTTGTACCGCTCGTACCTAAATTTTTTGTATACGTTTGAATTTTTGGCTCTATTTTCTGAAGCCAATTGGGGCCTATGAATACCCCAAGTCTTCTTGCATCAAGCACAAGTTTTTTGACAAGAAAACTCAGAAAAAAAGTATACTAAAAATGTGCAAGAAAAAGAAATGGGGCAAGGGAGTGAGCAAGAAAGTGTTGTAATCCTTGTAAAGGTCTCCCTTATGTGTTGTAAGTGAAATACTTGTAAGGTTCCTCTCCCGAACCTATGAAAAAGAGACTGAGAAGTATAAGGGTTTGGTCTTGACCCGAAGAAGATCATTAGTGGACATTAGTGGGTCTCGACGAAGAAGACTCAGGAAGTGGACGTAAGCTAAGTTGTGACCGAACCACTATAAATTGTGAGTTTTTCTCTCTTTATTTAATTTTAGCATTTATTAGCTAAATCAAAATTTTTTTATCTTAAGTTTGATTCGATCACGTATTCAAATTCTAAGAAACGCTTCTGATTTTTTATTTTACTTTGAGTGAAAATTTTCTTAAATTGAAGTTTTTAACTTTTACACTAATTCACCCCCTCTTAGTGCCAATTGATCCTAACAATTGGTATTAGAGCAAGTAACTACTTATTGGACTAACACCAAAGTGAGTAAATGGTTTCATTTGGCATAAACGAGAGACATTCCATTGCACATCCTCCCATGTTCAATGAGACGGATTACACATATTGAAAAATAAGGATGCTTATTTTTCTGATCTCTATGGATTTTGATTTATGACACATCATTGATAATGTTTTTGAAAAGTCTTCCAAACTAATGAACGAATATAATGATTTAGAAAAGAAGGCTTTTTCTTTAAATGAGAAAGCAATGAATGCTTTATTTTATGCTCTTGATAAGAATGAGTTAAATCAGGTTTCTATTTGTGAAACAGCTCACGAGATTTGGAACACACTTGAAATCACATACAAAGGAACTAATAGAGTTAAAGAGTTTAAAATTAACCTTTTAGTGTATAGTTATGAATTATTTCGAATAAAACCAAGTGTGACCATTGGAGACATGTACACTTGGTTCACGGATGTCATTTATGGTCTAAAAGCTCTTGGTAAAAGTTTTTCTAATTTTGAACTTGTTAGTAAGATATTAAGATCTCTTCCAAAAAGTTAGAATCCTAAAGTAACTATAATTCAAGAAGCTAAAGATCTAAATAATTTTCTTTTGAAGAACTTATTGGATCACTTATGACTTATGAATTGAACTATAAAGCTCATGACGAACTTGAAGAACCCCTTCTAAAGAACAGGAAGGACTTGACACTAAGAACTATAAATGACTCCTCGAGTGAAACCTCGAATGATGAGGACAATGACATTGCACTATTGACAATAAAAATTATGAAAATAACAAAAATTATAAAAATAAAAATAAACAAAAAATGGATAACATAATACATTTTGAATCCAAGATATTTCAAAAGTGAGTGTCTATAATTGAAGAAGACATCATACAAGAAGAAGACTCTCTCGATAACTTGGGATGACTCAAGCTTATCGGATGAAGAAGGCTACACCAAGGAAGAAGTTGCCAACTATGCTCTTATGGCCATCTATGAGAGGTTTATCTCCAAACTAAGGCAAGGAGCACCAAATAGTACCTTGATAGTGGATACTCAAGGCACATGACCATAGATCAAACTTACTTTTCTAAACTCACTAGCCTAAATAAAGGAGTTGTCACGTTCAGAGACAATAACAAAGGAAAAATCATTGGGAAAGGAACCATAAGTAATATATCATACATTTTGATCGAAGATGTACTATTAGTTGATAGTTTGAAATATAATATACTCAGTATTAGCCAATTATATGATAAAGGATATATTATTAAATTTGAATCTAATGCTTGTATAATTGAAATGCCACACAAAAATAAATTTTTGATTACCTTAAGAAATAATAATGTGTATACCATTGATATTCAAAGTTTTTGTGATGAAACAGTTTTAATGATGCTGCTTGGATTTGGTATAGAAGACTAGGTCTAGCATAAAATTACTAAACTAAATCTCAGCTAAAGATTTAGTAAGAGGATTACCAAGCCTTATGTTCGTTAAAGCTAAACTATGTGATACTTGTCAAATAAGAAATCAAATAAAAAGTAGCTTTAAGTTAAAAAAAATCAAATAATCACCTCTAGGCCACTACAATTGTCAAATAGGAAAGCAAATAAAAAGTAGTTTTAAGTTAAAAAAATCAAATAATCACCTCTAGGC
Source organism: Ensete ventricosum (assembly GCA_029747655.1). Lineage (NCBI taxonomy): Eukaryota > Viridiplantae > Streptophyta > Magnoliopsida > Zingiberales > Musaceae > Ensete > Ensete ventricosum. The sequence continues at coordinate 28,749,244 of JAQQAF010000004.1, read as the reverse complement.
CACTACAATTGATCCATATAGATTTATTTGGACCAATTGATACTACAAGATTAGGAGGAAGCAAATATGCCTTTATCTTAGTAGATGATTATAATAGATACACTTGGACTTATTTCTTGGCACACAAAAATAATTCTTTTAAATTTTTTTAAAATTTTATAAACTTGTTTAAAATGAAAAAGGTTTTATATTTCGTTAATACATAATGATCATAGTAGTGAATTTCAAAATAATGAATTTTAAAATTTTTGTGAGTCAAATGAATATATCAACAGCATCTCTACTCCTAAAAATCCACAACAAACTAGAGTAGTAGAAACAAAAAATAGGAGCTTACAAGAAATGACTAGGACCATATTAAACGAATATAGCCTACCCAAAATATTTTTGGGCCGAAGCCATTGACACAACATGCTATGTTTTGAATAGGGTTCTTGTAAGACCATTACTCTCTAAAACTTCTTATGAACTATGAAATGGTAAAAAATCCAATATTTCACATTTTAAAGTATTTGGTTGTAAATATTTTATTTTGAATGAAAATGATACCTTAGGAAAATTTGATGCAAAATCCAATGAAGGCATTTTTGTTGGTTACACTTTTATTTCAAAAGCTTATTATGTATTCAATAAAAGAACTTTAGTAACTAAAGAATCTATTTATATTATTTTTAATGAGATTTTTGAGCCTAAGAAAATTGATTTTGATGATGAATTTAATTTGACACTTTGAATTTAAATGATAACCCTCCTAAAAGCAACTTAGATGAATTTACTTCCAAATCCTTTTCCAAGGAATGAAAGTATGTAAATGCTCATCCTAAGGAGCTTATAATATGATATATATCAAAAGGTGTTCTAACCTGTTCTTCTTTTCAAAACTTCTGTGCTAATGCCACATTTCTTTCTCAAGGTGAACCAAAATGCATTGATGAAGCTCTAAGAGATGACTCTTGGGTTATTGTATGCATTAAAAGTTAAATCAATTTGAGAGAAACGAGGTATGAGAGCTTGTTCCTAAACCTAGTGACCATTTGGTAATTTGTACTAAATGAGTCTTTAGAAACAAGCAAGAAGAAAATTGTATCGTGGTTAGAAACAAGGCTAGATTAGTAGCCAAAGGTTTCAACCAAGAAGAATAAATTAATTATGAAGAAACCTTTACTCCTGTGGCTAGACTTGAAGCCATAAGGATACTCCTTGCCTTTGCATCTTTCAAAGATTTTAAGTTATTTTAAATGAATGTTAAAAGTGATTTTCTTAATGGGTTCATTTTTGAAGTAATATATGTTGAACAACCCCCCCGGTTTCAAACTTTCTAAGACTCTTTATGGATTGAAACAACCCCCTTGGGCTTGTTATGAAAGACTTAGCTCTTTCCTTATTTCAACTAATTTTTTGAAAGGCAAGGTTAATACCACATTATTTTTTATATATTTTAAAAATAATTTTTTTGTTATTCAAATTATGTTGATATAATTTTCGGTTCAACAAATGAATCCTTATATGAATCTTTTACCAAAAGTATGAGCTAAGAATTTAAGATGAGCTTAATGGGCGAATTAATTTTTTCTTAGGGTTGTAAATAAAATAATTAAATGATTGTATCTTTATTAGTCAAACTAAATATACCTTAGACTTGTTAAAATGTTTTGGTATGTAAAATGCTAAGGCTAAAAACACAACCATGAGCACTTCTATAAAATTAGACTTAGATAATGAGGGAGGAAATTATGATCAAAGAACTTATAGAGGAACAATATGTAGTTTGTTGTATTTAACTGCTACCAGACCAGATATAATATTTAATATTAGATTGTGTGCAAGATTTCAATCCAATCCTAAACTTTCTCCTTTAAGACAGTTAAACGAATATTTAGATATTAAGAGGAACCTTTAACTTAGGTTTATGGTATCCTAAATCTAAAAACTTTGATTTACTTACTTATGTAGATGTTGATTTTGGAGGGTGTAGAATAGATAGAAAAAGTACTACTGAGACATGTCAAATTTTAGGGTATGCTTTTGTTTCTTAGTCTTTCAAGAAACAAAATTTGGTTGCTTTATCTACACTTGAAGCTGAATATATTACAGCTAGTGCATATTGTACCCAAGTTATTTGGATGAAAAACACCTTAGAAGATTATGGAATTCATTTAAAAAATATCCCTATAAAATGTGACAACACTTGTGCAATATGTTTAACTAAAAATCATATTCAACACTCAAGAACTAAACTATTGATATTAGGCATCACTTAATTAGAGATTATATGAATAATCATGACATATCTTTGGAATTTATTGATACTAAGTATCAATTAGCATACATTTTCACTAAGTCATTAAATGACGAGCAATTTGACTTTATTAAAAGAAAGTTAGGAATACTAAACCATCCAAATGCATGATTTGTTATTTTTCAGATTTCTTGATTTTTGACTTTTGCTTGAAATTTAAATAAGATGAATTTAATTGCATGAGTAGCTCTTAATTCTTCTTAGATTTCTTGGTTTTTTAGCTTTCTTTTGAAATAATTTTCCTTAAAATTGACATTAATTACAAGAATGAGATTCGAAGTTCTTTTTGTGATGAGATATTCTTTCTCAAGAATTATTTAGATTCATGAATCTGGATGAATATTTACAAAAGAAAAATATATAACAAACTTTTATAATGCTTGATATGAGCTCTTTTTTGTATCCTCTCTCAAAAATTATTTTGATTCATAGATTTTTTTTATGAATACTTTTGAATGTATCCCTCCCTACTTAATATTTATTTTTAGATACTAACCTTTTGGCTCTTTGACACCCCCTCCCCCCTTTCATTTTTTCTTGTTTATTATTCACAAAGGGAAAAAAAATTTCATGAGAAAATTATGATGTCTCGTATCTTACTAAGGGGAGCAATGATGGATGCACTAAACTTTTAGATATATAATTAATATTTTACAAATATGGAGAAATTAGATTATGTGCCATGAAACTATTTGCTCAATATTTTACCTTTTTGTTGATGACAAAGGGGGAGAAATGATTGATGACTTAAAAGAGAGATTTTCAAATTCTTGTATGACTGATGCATGAATTTAAATGTAATGTTATATACTTGGAATATCTTTGATGATTTGATGATTGATGTCTTAAGGAAATTTTTTGAAATTAATGTTATATCATTTCTGAAATTGATAAATGAATATGATGTTACATCTTTTGATGAAAATTATTTAAAATGTTATATCATGATACTTGAATTTAAGAGTGGTTAGTTCTCTTGAATTTAAGTTTACTCTATTTAGATTATGACATAGACATAGGGGGAGTTAAGGTTAACTCATATCATCAATTGGTTGTCATCATCAAAAAGGGGGAGATTGTTGAATCTCGGATTTTGATGATTAAATCAATTGATGGTTTGTTGATCTAATATGTGTTAGAGAAAATAATGCAGGGTTAACTATGATAGAGAAAAGGAATTACAAACTATTGTTGGGCCAAAATCAAATTCGAGCATCAGCCCAAGGTTTAGACAATGCAATGGGAGTTCGCTAGAAGTTCACCAAAGGGATCGGGAAGCACGCTAGGAACATGCTAGGAGATCGCTGGAAGAAGATCGTAAGACTTATCGGAAGATTGCCGGAGGTTGCTGACTTGTCGAGGGTTAGGTTGATTCTTGAACTTGATGGTCGTATATGGTTATAATCAAGTGAGTCATAGCTAGGTTTGAGTCATAATTGGGTTAATTTTGGAAGAAATCCAAATTAACTCAAGTGAGGTAAATCGCGCTCACGTTTTGGTTTGGGTTGAGCTCATTTGGTTGACCTGAAAAGGGGTCAACTGAAGGTACAAGTCGGGAATAGAAAAGTGTAGGAAACACTTTTCCGGGATTCCCAACTGTAGTACCGTCGATGGGCGATGGTTATATCGCCCAAGTCAGTGGTCGTACCACCCAGGTTGACAGCTGTATCGTCGATGCCCTATTTTCAAGGCAGCTTTCGATGGTAGTATCGTTGACGTTGACGGTTATACCGCCCGTACTCAGATTTTTCGAATACGTTTGAATTTTTGGCTCCATTTTCTGAAGCCAATCTTGCATTAAGCATAAGATTTTGGGCAAGAAAACTAAGAAAAAAATTATGCTAAAAGTGTGCAAGAAAAATAAAGGAAGCAAGGGAGTGAGCAAGAAAGTATTGTAATCCTTGTAAAGGTCACCCTTGTGAGTTGTAAGTGAAATACTTGTAATGTTCCTCTCTTGAACCTATAAATTATGAATTTTTCTCTCTTTGTTTAATTTTAGCATTCATTAGCTAAATCAAAATTTTTTGATGTTAAGTTTGATTCGCTCATATATTCAAATTCCAAGAAACCCTTCTGATTTTCGGTTTTACTTTGAGCGAAAGTTTTTTTAAACCAAAGTTTTCAACTCTTGCAATTTAGTACCGATTGATCCTAACAAAAATCACTATAATTTATAATTAAAATTTTTTCAACTTAATTTCAAATAGTATAATTGAAAAGTTATCATTTTTTTGAATTTGAGTTCATTATAATATTTCAAAATAGCATATAAATAGGGGAGTTTAGTTAACACTCCATCATCAATTGGTTGTCATCATGAAAAAGGAGGATTTTGGTTGATGATAAAATTAATTAATAAATTTATGAACTAATATACTTCTAAGATAAGAGACCCAGGAAAAACTTCGATCATGAACTTGAACCATCAGAGGGCAAATTATCAAAATAGGAAAATCAGACGTTGGAGTAAGAAAATTCATCACATCGAAGATTGGATGTCAAGTTGGAGGATTAGTCAACATCCCGAAGGATGGACTTCGTGCTATGAGTTTAAGGATCAGGCCGGAAGGATCTGGTGTTGCTCTAAAATATTGAATATTGTGGGAAGTCAACATCCCGATAGATCGGGCGATATGCCGAAAGAAAGGACGACGTGTTGGAGGTTCGGACAAAGTGCCAGATGAACAAATGACACACTGGAATGTTGGACAACATGCTGAATGCTTTGTAATTGTAATTAGAGTAGTTAAGTCTTAATCATAGTCGTTTTCGAGTCAAATTGAGTTGGTATTGGACTGAAACTATGCTAACTTAATTAGGAGCCCATTGGGCTTGAACCAGGACTAAATTAAACCTATTGGAAGGCCAATTTAGTGACCTAAAGTAGGCTTGGGTAATGGTACCACCTAAATAATCGAATAAAATTATTTTATTTTTTTTAGGACATCCGATGGTAGTATCGCCTGCGATTGATGGTGGTACTATTGAATCTCAGATTTTGATAATGAAATCAATTGATGAGTTATTGATCTAACATGTACTATTAGAGTTGATTGATGTAGGATTAACTACGACAGAGAGAATATGACAATCAGAGGTTTGGCTAAAGTCAAGTCCATGCATCGGGCCGGGGTTCGGACGATGCAGTTGGGAACTCTCCAGGAGTGCATCGGGAGCTCGTCAAGGGTATCGGGAGTTTGCTAGGATGGCACAATGGAATTCACTGGAAGAAGATCAAGACTCACCGAAAGATTGTCGGGGGTAGCCAAAAGGCTTGCCGGGAGTTGGGAAGGTCTTGGAGTGGAGATGTTGGTCATTATGATTATAATTAATTAAGTCATAATTAGCATCGTGCAGGTTTAACCATGACGGGAGAAGAACTTACAGATCATACATGGACCCAGACATCGGGCCAAAGTTTTGGACGATTCGGTGAAAGCTCATCGGGCGTTCGCTACGACTTCGCCGAAGGTATCGGGAAGATCACTGGGAACACGCCAGGAGATTGCTAGAGGAAGATCATGAGACTCATCGTTGGAGATTCCAAAGGTTGCCGGATTGCAGGAGTAAAGTCATAAGCTTGGTGGTCATGTTTTGATTGTAATATTTAAATTGTAGGTTAAGATTGAGTCTTAAATGAGTGTGATTTGGAAGGAATCCAAATCAACTTAAAGAGGCAATCAGGTCCATTATGAGGGTTTTGTTGAGCTCAGGTTGAGCTCAATTAGTTGACCAAAGAATTGGTCAACATCATGTTTAAATCAAAATTCAAAAAGTGGAGGGAACCACTTTTTTTAAGATTCCAATGGGTAAACCACCGGTGAGCGACGATTTAACCAGCGCCGCCCAGGATTTCGAGCGGCAGTCAGTGGCTGAACCGCCTAGTCTGGGCAGCTGAACCGCACGTACCCAGGAATCTGGGCACTTTCGGCGAGTGAACCGCTCGTACCCAGATTTTTCAGGTGAGTTTGATTTTTGGCTCTGAATTCTAAAGTCATTTGGTGTCTATAAATACTCCAAGTTTTCTTACATTCTAGACAATAATTTGGGGTATAAAATTCTGTAAAAAACTTATGTGGATTGTAAGAAAAAGGAAAAGGGTAAGAGAGTGATCAAAGAGTTATAATCTTGTCTCTCTTGTAAGCAAAGTATAAGGGTTTGGTTTTCACCCAAAGAATATCGGTAGTGGACGCCGGTGTGCCTCAAGGAGGAGGACTTGGGAGTGGACGTGTAGGCCCGTTGGTGCCGAACCACTATAAAATTTGTGAGTTCTTCATTTGCTTTCTTTGCTTACTAATTTTTTATTAACACTTCCAATTTAGTTTATTACTCTTTGAAAGTAAGGTTTCTTCGTCAAATACTTCATTTTACGACATTACTTATCTTTCGGATTTTCTTGCTTTTTCTTAAGTAATTCATAAGCAAGTAACTTAACAATCTTTTTTTAATCACTCATTTGCTTTACTTGTATAAAATGCTTTGGATCTTCCTATCTTACTTAAAGTAAAAATGTTTTATATGAGAATTTATACTTACACTAATTCACACACCAACCCCCCGCCCCCCTCTTGTGCCAATTGATCTTAATAATTGATATCAGAGTCACACTTTCCATATTTGGTTTAACACATAAGAGAAATGACTCTTTTCGGCATTAACATGGGTCAATGTATCACAAATCCTCATATGTTTAATTGGACGGATAACACATCTTGGAAAATACAAATGCATATCTTTTTTATTTTGATAGATCTCGATTTGTGGTGTATTATTGAAAAAGATTTTCAGAAGTCATCCAATCCACTAAATGATTGGAATGATTATGAAAAACAAATGTTTTCGTTGAATGCAAAGGTTATGAATATCTTATATTGTGCACTTGATAAAAATAAATTTGATCGGATTTCTTGTTTTGATTCGCTTTCGATATATGACATACATTATAAATAACATATGAAAACACAACTAATCTAAATGAATCACTTCCTTCGTTCATCTATTTCATATATACTTGGATTCGGGAGTGAAATACACATTCATCTTCATCGTTTTGTAGGGATCTTGCGTTGTAGTGTGATAAGGATTATCAGCTCACTTGTTCTGATAAGGGCATCGACCAATCTAGCCCCTACTATTATGTAGAGATGACGAATTGATCTCCTGGTCCTTTCGGAACTCTATGTCTTTCCTTTCTGCTTCGATTTCCAATGTGAACGTAGGAGAACAGTTGGCAATAACCGTTCTAGGTGTGATCTGATTGCTGACAATATAAGCTATTTACTGTGATCCTATATATATAACACAAGCAGTAGCGTATGATAAAACACAAAAAGATCTACTACGGATGGAACTCAGGGTTGCTGTTCATCAAGCTTGAGATCGGTTCTGACAGCATGAGGTTGACCGGCTTCGCGAGATCATTTCGATCTGCACACGGCTAGGCTCCTTGTTCCCTGCCTTCTCGAAGCCAATCTCGCACAAAAGCAATAAACAAAACACCAGTCCTTTTATTAAAGAAAGAGCACGTTAGCTTTCTATTAGCGAAAAAGCATGTTAGCTTTCTATTAGCCACCGCGGACCGGCTCTATGAGCTCCTGTTAACGGCGATGCTTCCTAAATCAACTAACTAACTCATTTACAAAGACGGTAACCCATATGAGTTGATTTGAGATATTCTACCGAGAAAGTACACTGTGAACACCAACCAACCCAATATCGATGAAAGTAAAGTAGAAGGAAGGGACTCTATCTAGAGGGTACTGAATTAACTTATCAACCAACGCACTTTTCGAGCGTGCAAGCACCAAACGTCTACCTTACGCTTAACAACTCTATTCTCTTATGATATTGTATCTCGTTGGACTGAGATTATTCACTTCGATTATGAAATTGATAGTTAGCGTTCCGGTCCGGGGGCTACTCCTACCGCTTCCTTTAGGAAATGCCGACATCTAACACATGGAAGGAAACTTGAAAGCAAGCATTCCTTCTTACTTACTGTATTTAAGTAATTCGAAAAGAATAGTTGGCTAGTGAAAAAGAGTTTAGTCAAAGAAAAAGAGTAGGGGCTATCGCTTTAGTGCAGCAAGTTTAGGTTGATTAAAAAGTGTCTTTAGTGTTCGGTTTATTAAGGTGAGTAAGTTGCTAAGCCAGAGAAAGGCCCTCGGCACAGAAAGCAGTATCTAAGTCCCAGTAGCCAGGTCTGTTGCGAAGTAGTCCCTTCCCTCCCGGTTGAAGAGATGGTAATTTGCGTATATTAAGAAGTCAAATGTTTTAGAAAGAGCTTTTAGGGATATATTTCTTTAACAAGTGGATTGACCATTCAGTAGACCGCTGTTATGTTAGAAGTCGTTTTATGGCTGTTTCATCGGTTTCTTGCGTCATTGTTTATTTGTTCTGTTACTTGAAAAGATCAATAATATATATAGCTATCCCGGAATTGAGGCGCCCTTACTCTATATTCAAAACTCTGCCCATACTCCATATTGAGTTAAGGAAGTTACCTCACTGCTGACTGCTTACTCTTGCTTGAAAACAAACCTAACACCTGTTGCCATTAATTTAGCTTGAATAACACATTAGAGAAAGATGGCAATAGTTACCTAACCCATTACTGTCCGATGCTAGTTGAAAACACGGGTGACTTGCTTGTTCCACTCATTTCTCTTGCTCTTGCATAACATAATGTAGACAAACCTACAGAACAGAGCAGTAAACAAACAGAGCATAGATAATAGAAACTTCCATTCTCTTATGGCTTTGAAAGCAGCTTAGGAACCAGAAAGCACATCTGTCTACTGAAGTAGATTTACAGTTCGAGTTTAAGGAGTTGATTCAATTACAGACTTCGGCACTCAAACGAGAGATCGGGGGCCCTAAGAAAGGAGAGGTTGGCGCTAAGATACATAGGTGTTGGCGCTTTACCTCGTGTGTATAAAGAGAAAGTGATTGTTCCAGTTAGAAGTCCCGTTTTTCGAGAGTAAGTAGCAGTTCCCGTTTTTGGCTCTGTTGGTGCAAAGTCCACTTTAGCACTCAACTCAATTCTATTCTTTTGTTGCCGATAACTCAATTCCATTCTGAAATTCCGAAACTTCTAATTGAACTTAAGAGCGCAGCGCCAACAGCATGGGATCGGGAGCTGAAGAGAAAAGAAAGAATAATGTTGCAGCAATTGATGCGCAGGTAAGGAAGCAGGATTGTATCCGGAGTAGTAGAAGATACGATACATGGGAATTTGAAAACAGGCAAAGAGAATACATATACATACACAGGAGTTTCAAACTACAGATATATAAGGAGTTGGAAACGATATCAGGATCAAGCGCAATGATCAAGTCTGCAGCAAGTAGTTCTTAAAATGGAGTTCATTGTCGAGTTTGTAAATTCATTCAAGTATCGTAATTGAACTTGTTAAGTCTATAGATAGTTTGTTTGGGCAAGAATATTTTCTGCTTATGTGCAAGCAAATGAAATGAAAGGTGTTGGCGAAACAGGGTATCAAGCCCGCTCACCAAGTCGCATTCCTATTCAATCATCTTTTGGCCTTGCTAATCTACACACTGCTTATATTTTGATCTGGTTCCATGCTGACTACTGGCTTTAAGTTAAGAACGAATAGGCAAGAACACAATAGGAAAAAGTTTGCTTATTTTATTTTATTCGAACTCAACTCTCGTTAGCTAAATAAGAGATTTATTTACTTGCTTCTTACTCGAACTTCAATTCTTAAATACAATTGAACCGAACAACTTCTTGCTTACTTTGTTTGTCTTGTCTCCGGATGGTCAACGCTTGCCGAGCTGGACTTTTCAACTAGAGCAGGAACGAACAGGAACTTACCATTCTCGCTACAATGACATAAGAGCAGAACTGGGACTGGCAATTCTATAGCTTATGATCTAGCCTCTTCTTTACCGAGCATTCTATACGAGACTCTATTCCAACAGGTACAGATGAAACTGATTGACTTGGCGCTTCAGAACCCCCCTGCCTGTTGCTAATACTACTAGCTCGGTGATGCAAGTTGGAAACAATTCTTTTGAGTACAACAAGGGTAGGGATTCCACTTTCAAATACGAATTGAACAACTTCTTTTCTACTTATTTACATTGAACAACTTTTTTCTACTCAGGGGCGTTAGAGCACGATTGGTGTACTTCTTCTCTTTCTACCGATTCCAAATAGGATTGCAAGTCGAACAGTCAAATCTTACTTTCTTTAGTACCGGTTTGCTTGCAGCAAAGAATTCTTCACCCCCTTTCAGACCCAACAAGCCAATCCATAAACTCTCTCATCGTCAACAACAACAAGAACGTCACTTTATGAATTGCTAACTGGATACTTAACTTGCATTCACTGGAGCAGGTCGGGTCCAGGCCAAACAAGAGGAACAAGTAATAGATAAATAGTTAGCGGCAAATAGAATAGGTACACTTTCTCTTCTTCTTTAAAAGATTCAATGATAACTCTATTTTAGCACTCCACTTGAATCTGGAATTTACGAACTATCTTTTTTCATTACTCTCATCAAAGAATTCTTTCTGCCCTCATTTCCAAACTCAACTGGCGTTAGCACAACGGTAGATAGTAAAGAAAGTAGAAAATATGGTATCAAGAGGGGAGTATCATATGTCATATATATTGATTGTAATGTGCTTTCTTTTGAACTCAATGAAACAAGCGAGTTGAGCTCACCTTTTGAGAACGGCAACACCTCTTCTTACTAAGTAACCAACCTAGTGCTAGTGCTCTTAGCCAACCCAGCATTTGCTCTATACCAATCTAGTGCTCTTCCTGTTAAGTCTGAAACTACATTATTCCTTTAGTTCTATCTAATAATAGTTAACTAAGGTATTATGGGCACATTAGGTACGGTCTAGTGTATTATACTGGAAAAACAAGAATGAAACAGCCCAGACAAGGAAAGCAAGGATTTCACTAAAAATTAAGAAATTACCTATTTGATTTATCACCTACCTCAACTAAAAAATAAAGAATCTGAATTAGTAAGAGGTCTGATCTGCCTCATGGGTGTGGGTGGGTAACTAACACAGTGCTCTTTCTAGCCTACCATGTGCTCCTTTAAACAGTAATAATTCAGCTTTAAGTTAAGAACCAGGGTGTTGAGCTAGGTCTGCTATAATAATTTAATAAAATAATAGCCTAAGTGGAATGCCACTCTCAAGTCGGAATTCAACTCTAAGGTCCAGAAACATAATACGGAGATTGGAAGAAAATGACCTTAAGAAGGATTAGAATAAGGATCAGACTCTAGAAGGCTATTTCTAAGTAAGGCTTGAACACCACATGGAGTGTTTTATATACTCGTATTTAAGAATAACCCAAGGAAATAAACATGACTTCAAGACCCACAACAATTACTTCATTTATGTGCTTGGACCACTTAGCGCTTCCCTGCCGGTACTAGATGATGATTATCGGCTTGTTGACCCGTTAGCACCCAAACCAAAGAGAGTAGTCCATTCTCGTCAACAATACTAGCTCACCCCACCACTCCCTACTAGCAAACTGAAACTAATGACTTCAAACCTCTGTGTACGATTGTTAGCCCAGCGCATAAGCACGCTCATTCGTATGCTCGCCTTTGATTCTTCTCTTCCCGGCTTTCATTCTATCAGGTAGTGCTCAATCCCCAGTTTCTAGGTCAAGTATTGTTGGCATTGATTCCGATTTGTGTTATATAAGTTCAAGTATGAGAAGCGTTAGGTGTAGTTTAAGTAAAGTAAATAAAGAAAGCAAGTGAGGAGGGAAGCAAGTCTAATTCCATAGGGGAAATACACAGTTTTAAGCACAAGTAAGCCTAAAGTTAGGTTAGTAGATTCCCTGTTGCCTTTTTCAATCTTGTTAGTTACTCTACTGCCCTATTCCTTATTAGTGGTTTTCATTCAGTCTAGGTATCAGCGATTGTACTCTATAATAATAGCATTTGAAGCAGGAAGAGCGGATTCATAAGTAAGTGGAGCAAGATCCAGTGTAGATAGATAGAGAATCAACCCTAGTATAGTAGTCAAAGAATAGAAGTCAGGGGCAGGTTAAGGGGCCGGAAAGACAGACTGATCTAAAGGAGTTGGATCAAAGGGACCTAGTTTAGCTTTTACCATTGAGTTCAATTCTGATGCTTACGATTCTTAGCTTTAGGCATGGGTTGCGCATCTCAAGAGTGGATGGACTTCAGACTTATGGCAGTAAGCAAGACTTATATACATGAGTGGGGGAATGAACAAGGGTATTCGCTTTTTTCCTTTGTCCTTGACGCCGTTGCTTGTCTATGTTGCTTTGCTGTTAGTAGTTACTTGGCGGCTCATTAAGGGCATTTTGAGTAGTGGATCAGTACATCGACGTTCCTTCCATTGGTGTAGTAGTTAGTACATCGAGTTCAATGCTTATAAGTAGCGGGTTGAGCCTGTTTGCCAGTATTTCTCTATTCTAAGACTGGGTTCACAACTACAGCTTTGTTCCCAGCAGTTCCATTCTTTTATTTCGGGGCTAAATTCTTTGGATTGTTTCTCTCTTTCTTACTTCTTTGGTTGATTTTCTTTTCGGTAGTATTTGTATTCTTCTAAGTACTAGCTTAAGCGTATGGTATGGGGTGCTTTATTTAGCCCTATAGGGCGGTAGTTAATATGCGTATCCTATACTCGATAGTGGAATACTCAAGCTATCAATGCAAAATATGCAGATAAGTAAGGACGGACAGACCAAGAGAGGTGAATAGGAATCCGGATCCAGTAGTTTTAGGTTGCAAGCAAGGACAGGCTAATAACAAGGATAGTCAGATTTGTAGTTAGCAGTGTCAGTTTGAGAGCTAGGAGAGTTAGGCGGGAAAAGCGAGATAAGACATAAGACTAACCTCTCTGGGGGCAGTAGCTGAGTTTGCAAGCGCGGATAGTAATACTTAGATTTAGGAGTGGTTGACGGAACTGGGCATTGAAGTGATGACAACTACTGAATATGCTAGAAGGATAAAGAAATGAACTAAGAATGAAGAAACTCATGCACAAACTTAGTGTTGAGTGTGCTTGGCTAGTAGCTTGTCTGTTGGTATTTGAGTGACTTGTCTCCCATCAGTAGTAGTGACACATTCTTTCCATTAATATAGATAGCCTTATTTTCAGTAGTTTGATATTCTTTATTGATCGGATTAGCCCACTAGTAGAGAAGCCTTGTTGGCAGGGAGAGGCAGATCGAGATGCAGTGGAGTAAGCCTTGTTGGTCACTACTGACCAAGCAACGGGCCAAACAACTGTGACTATTATAGCAAGCTAGGGAATACAGAATTGAGACACTAGCACAAGGTACGGACCAGAGCTACAAGATTGACACCAAGCAGAATCCAAATATTGATAATCTGAATGAAAATACTATACTAGTCGAAATCAACCTAGGCTACTGGCTCTAAGACAAAGAATACACCCGCTACTGGTAAGGGTAAAACTAGTTAATAAGGAATAGAAGTCGTTAGTATCAGATTGGACCTAGTGCCAACGGACAAGTAACCACCAAGTAACTACTAGACAAGCAACGGAACAAGCAAGGTCTGAGGCATCATTGATTAAAGAATCCAAGTTAGTAGCTAAAGAACAACTAGTGGATTTAAGGCTAAGATAGGGTAAAGCAAGGTTTGGTCCTAGTAGCAGTGAGTTGGGGTACTCTAGGCATATAGGACTTGTCACTGATAGCAGGAATTGAGCTGGGAATAAAGAATATGGATGCGCAGTCTCAGCTCTTAACTAGTAAAGGTGAGGATCCAATACAAGACTACAGAATGGAACTACTGTGGACAAGGCTCTACCCCCAAGACAGGTAACCAGTCTCAAAAGTCAGAATCGCTGTCATAAGTCAAAGAATGAGGTAGTCCTAACTAGAATTCCCACCACCCATAACAAGACAACAAATAGAAGGAAAAGCGCACCAGACACTGATAGGATTTACGACTTATAGCCAGGAAAAGAAGACTAAAAGATATGAATGTCAGACAAGAGCCTAAGTTTTGATAAGATACTCTAGGATCTAAGTAAGTATTGGCAGGGGCAAGTGCGGGAACGAACCTACTACACTACCCGGGGAACGAATCCACTACTACCTAGGGAACCAATCTACTACCGGCACACTTCTAAGACTGAAAAAACCCCCCTAAGACCTTAGCTGATAACTACTAGACTAAACCAACAAGAGAGAGCCTTACTAGTGACTTTCGCTATACCTCTCCTTGGTTTGAGTATTACTTTTCCGTCTATGAAGCTTACTTCCTTTACTTCACAACTGTATCTATGCCTTCGCTCTGTCCGGAAGGGAACCGATCCCTTGCTTTACTTTCTATAGGTCTTACTGTCACTCTACAAATACCAATTATCAGAATTGATCTATCCACTGGGAACTCTACTAGTGCTGACAGGACTGTTGCTACTATCAATAAGAACTTCACTTGGAACTGGGGCATATGGGACCTTAGTTCACAACTAGGAAATCAACCAACAATAGAAAGATTCGAACTGTTGGCAAACAGGGGGAATTGCTACCTGCCCAATCAGACTTAACTCACTACTATTAGGCCCAGGTTACTACTGAAAAGACTTATACTACTGCTTCTAATGCTTTAACTCGAGACAGAGATCTAACCGACTCTATTAGAAATGAGCTAGTGCAGCTAAGAAGCGATGCTTTAACTTGAAACAAATCTCTAACTACTGATTCATATCTTTGTTTTCATAATAGAACTACCATTCCTATCTACTGGTCTGACTTTCAAACTATAGTACTTACTACAAATCCTACTTTCCCGTCTACCGGGCTGTAGTTCACCTTTCCTAGGCTACCTCTCCTACTGATAATACGGTTCCAATACTACTCATGACGATACTTACTACTATTAGTGATAGAGCTCGCTCTCAGTCTCCAATTACTCACTATATGGGTCTGCCTCTATTGAACCTAAGCCTGCCTTTGCAGCTTCTAACTACCTCTCCTTGCCTTAAGTCTTTATTTATTGTCTACTGGCCTGTAACTCGTATCTTCGACTCTGCCCTTTTACTAGCTATTTATTAGCCTATGCCTATATATCCTTGCTCTCAAACTACCTTGTCATCTTCAGCTCAACTCAAATTCTTACTTTCCTGTCAATCCGCCCTAGGCCCCTTAGCCATATTCTTCATCTACTAACTATTACATAAGAATAAGAAGATAAGTAGATCTCTGTGCGTGCCCCTTATGTTACCTAATTCTGAAATACCTTTCTATCATTCTCACGACTTTGCACTTAAGTTCAACTCCCTCTTTGGGGTCTTCCTCTCCTTTCTTGCATTCCATCCCTTGTCTCATCTTTTCAAAATGGGCACTGCTGTCTATAAGCTTGTTGCTCAGTAACTACATTTTGAAACCAATGTCTCTCACTCTCGTGGTTACAATACATAATGAAACTTATAGTAGCCCCAGCCTTGTCCATTGGATAGTCAATCTTACTCGTGTAGGTATTCCACCAATTACTTGTGTTCCTTTTCCCCCTACCTCGAACCTTGCTTTGTTAACTAAAACTAATAGGATTAGGTTCGATTGCTAGGCTTACTTTACCATATCCCAGGCTTTACTCCCATCTGCAAGCCTGCCCTACCTACATACTTCTGACATTCTCAATCCCTTTGCTTTCACTCTCCCTTTTCTTTCTGAAATACCTTATTGATTCTATTGACTTATATTAATACCATGACTTATCTATCTATTCTCTGAAAATAATATCTATTCTCATAGCCCTTGTTTTCGTCCTGTCCTGTTGGTATGAGCTCAACTCTTGTTATCGGTAGGCGCCCAGGACACCATCCTTAGAGGTACTTTTCATTCTTTCCATTGGTAGTTTCGAGCCTCGGAAGGCATTTGTTAAAGCACTGGGATTAGCAGCAATAGGTTTAAAGCAAGACTGAGTTTCAATGGGTTGAGAATGAGGTCGAGAGGAATAGTAGGTTGAAGCAAAGATACGAATAAGTAACTACGGAATTAAGTTCCCTTCTTCAGTCCTATTAAGAGAGGAATGAAACTACCAATGGAAAGAATGAAAAGTACCTAACACAAGAAAGGAGAATTCTTATCTATCTCCCAGCAAAGGGGCAATACTCAGTTTTACTCTTTAGTTGTGTAGCTTTTATTCTTTAGTTGTATCAACTTAGGTCTTCTTACCAATGAGTGAAATGAAAACAAGAAATCACTCCCACACTACTTAGTCCCATTCTGATTATTACTAGTTCAAAGCCAATACTATACTAATCAATCTAAACCTTATACTGCGCCTACATTAAACGGATCCACTCCTCTAAGGTTTGGTTCTATGTCCTACTGCTTATTTGTAGTCAGTTTGTTTCCATGTCCTATAATTATTCTCGTACTTAGCTTTGGGGCCTATTACCTATTATTCCATTAATGACAAATATTCTATTAATTATCATATTATAATTATAATATTACTTAGTTGTACGTTGTTTGTGTTGGAAATAGAAAGAAGTAATGAAAATGCCCAATTGATTCATTGATCCATCGTTAATTTATACAGGTGAAGATAAGAGGATTTCCCTCAACTAACCTACGTGATTTCCTCATTCAGTTAAGGAAATCATATCTAAATCCTAACTTACTCTTATCTTCTATCATGCCCCCGCAAGATCGAGCTCCTGTAAGGACGTCGATCTTGAACTGAGGACGTTGATCTTGAACCGATGACAATGAATCCGAAGAAAGGAGCAGAAGGAGCAGACGATTCTGCTAGAGCCAAATTCGACAATCCGATTAGATCGAACTATCATGCCCCCGCAAGATCAAGCTCCTGTGAAGGACACAGATCTTTACCCGATGTCAAGGAGACCGCTGTGTTGTCAACCGCGGTGAAGGTCTGACAACGGTTGACTTCAGCGGAGGAGATGCTGCTACGGCTGGGGCGATCGGTAGATCTGAAGGGCAGCGGGAGAAGCGTGTGGTCGTAGATTTACTGTCGTTTGACAGCGAGATTGAACTTATTGCTGATGGGGTAGGGAAGGTGCCGCTGCTTGTTAGTGCTGATGCGATAGTGGTGGTGCACAAGGAAGATGGCCTCGTGCAGAAGAACACCTCGGTAGAGGAATTGAGAAAGCCGACGCACTAGAAGTCTCCATCTTCGATGTCGAATCAAGAACCGATAGATCTAAGGAGAGGGCAACAGTTGTGGCCGGCGAGGGCTGCAGTTGCGATTGCAATTGTTGGAGTAAGGGGGATCGACAGCGAGCATAGTAACTGCCGAAGGAGAAGATGAGGAAGCCGCTGTAGTGAAGGTGTGCTTCCCTTTCTTCCCTGACTTCAGGACCACAATGTTGCGGTCCCTTCTTTGGAGGTGTAGAGACGATGCAGAGAGGGATCTGCACCGAAGAGAAGCGACCGAGTTATTGCTTTGACGACAGCAGCAGCGAGCGAACGGTGAGCCGATGGTAGGCAACAATGAGGCAGATAGTGTCGTCGATGCTAGCGATGGCAACGGCAAGTGCCAGTGAGGTTGAGCGAGAGGGCTGCCAGACCAGCGATGTGGACATCAATTATAGAGCGGGACCCGAATCTTCAGATCCTCGAATGAAAACGGCGTTGGCGATGCTCTGTGTTTTTTTTTTTTTTTTTTTTTTTTTTTGTCAGGAAACAGATATCGCGGCTTTGCAGAAGAGGAGTCGACAATTGCGGCTTCGCAAAAGGGCAGTCGACGGGGTGGGGATTTGCTATCGTTTGATAGCAAGAAGGAACTTGTTGTGCCCTCTCTACAAAGCACCGAGAGACGATGGGCAGTGGCCCTTACAGGTGCTCTTGGCAGAGAGAACAAAGGCTGCAGGAGGGACGATGCCGGCGAGCGGGTGTAGAAGTCGTCATCTACTGCAGATGAGGTAGGAGAGATCTTCGGAGCAGAGAATGTCCGAGAGGGTGGCGACAGATGACCCCTGAGTATCTGCAGTTTTGCAGCGGGGTTGTCGACGAACAAACGGTAATAAAAGCTGTCGTTTGACAGTGAAGAAAAAAAAAAAGTAATCTCTCTTATAGAGATAGGGGCTCTGATACCATGTTGGAAATAGAAAGAAGTAATGAAAATGCCCAATTGATTCATTGATCCATCGTTAATTTATACAGGTGAAGATAAGAGGATTTCCCTCAACTAACCTACGTGATTTCCTCATTCAGTTAAGGAAATCATATCTAAATCCTAACTTACTCTTATCTTCTATCATGCCCCCGCAAGATCGAGCTCCTGTAAGGACGTCGATCTTGAACTGAGGACGTTGATCTTGAACCGATGACAATGAATCCGAAGAAAGGAGCAGAAGGAGCAGACGATTCTGCTAGAGCCAAATTCGACAATCCGATTAGATCGAACTATCATGCCCCCGCAAGATCAAGCTCCTGTGAAGGACACAGATCTTTACCCGATGTCAAGGAGACCGCTGTGTTGTCAACCGCGGTGAAGGTCTGACAACGGTTGACTTCAGCGGAGGAGATGCTGCTACGGCTGGGGCGATCGGTAGATCTGAAGGGCAGCGGGAGAAGCGTGTGGTCGTAGATTTACTGTCGTTTGACAGCGAGATTGAACTTATTGCTGATGGGGTAGGGAAGGTGCCGCTGCTTGTTAGTGCTGATGCGACAGTGGTGGTGCACAAGGAAGATGGCCTCGTGCAGAAGAACACCTCGGTAGAGGAATTGAGAAAGCCGACGCACTAGAAGTCTCCAGCTTCGATGTCGAATCAAGAACCGATAGATCTAAGGAGAGGGCAACAGTTGTGGCCGGCGAGGGCTGCAGTTGCGATTGCAATTGTTGGAGTAAGGGGGATCGACAGCGAGCATAGTAACTGCCGAAGGAGAAGATGAGGAAGCCGCTGTAGTGAAGGTGTGCTTCCCTTTCTTCCCTGACTTCAGGACCACAATGTTGCGGTCCCTTCTTTGGAGGTGTAGAGACGATGCAGAGAGGGATCTGCACCGAAGAGAAGCGACCGAGTTATTGCTTTGACGACAGCAGCAGCGAGTGAACGGTGAGCCGATGGTAGGCAACAATGAGGCAGATAGTGTCGTCGATGCTAGCGATGGCAACGGCAAGTGCCAGTGAGGTTGAGCGAGAGGGCTGCCAGACCAGCGATGTGGACATCAATTATAGAGCGGGACCCGAATCTTCAGATCCTCGAATGAAAACGGCGTTGGCGATGCTCTTTTTTTTTTTTTTTTTTGTCAGGAAACAGATATCGCGGCTTTGCAGAAGAGGAGTCGACAATTGCGGCTTCGCAAAAGGGCAGTCGACGGGGTGGGGATTTGCTGTCGTTTGATAGCAAGAAGGAACTTGTTGTGCCCTCTCTACAAAGCACCGAGAGACGATGGGCAGTGGCCCTTACAGGTGCTCTTGGCAGAGAGAACAAAGGCTGCAGGAGGGACGATGCCGGCGAGCGGGTGTAGAAGTCGTCATCTACTGCAGATGAGGTAGGAGAGATCTTCGGAGCAGAGAATGTCCGAGAGGGTGGCGACAGATGACCCCTGAGTATCTGCAGTTTTGCAGCGGGGTTGTCGACGAACAAACGGTAATAAAAGCTGTCGTTTGACAGTGAAGAAAAAAAAAAAGTAATCTCTCTTATAGAGATAGGGGCTCTGATACCATGTTGGAAATAGAAAGAAGTAATGAAAATGCCCAATTGATTCATTGATCCATCGTTAATTTATACAGGTGAAGATAAGAGGATTTTCCTCAACTAACCTACGTGATTTCCTCATTCAGTTAAGGAAATCATATCTAAATCTTAACTTACTCTTATCTTCTATCAGTTTGCCGAGTGAAACATAAGGTTACATTTGAGTTTCAAGATTAGGATCAGACTCTGGGTCGGGGTATTTG
The DNA here is from genome assembly GCA_029747655.1 of Ensete ventricosum. NCBI lineage: Eukaryota > Viridiplantae > Streptophyta > Magnoliopsida > Zingiberales > Musaceae > Ensete > Ensete ventricosum. The sequence goes on along the minus strand of JAQQAF010000004.1, from coordinate 28,729,061 downwards.
CTTTTTCTACGTCTTGTGCTCCTTCTAGAAAGTATGAAATGAAGTAACCAAGAGACTAAGAATTTTGAATTGACACACCATTCTGTATTTACTACTGGATAAGAAAGAGTATTTTGCCTCAATCAGCTGGATTAGAAGGCTATATGAGTCTCTTCTTTCTATGCGAGTTTCGTCCCCAGTTTTCATCTTATTATAAATGCAATAGGCTAAAAAAGAAGCTAGATCAATCAGGTACAGGCAGGATCTTAATGCTTCAGAAGGCGGTCAGCTGTGAGATAAGTTCGAGTCATGTTTCATCGTCGGGTACGAGTGGAATCAGAGTGAATGTTTCCTCCTAGTCTTAGATGGAGGAGTCAGTGCCTTTTTCTTTCTTTGCCAGAAGAAGCCATTAAAAAGTCTGCAGCAGAATGACCAGTTCCGGTTTCGTGTTCAGGTCCAGTATCAGTATTTTGGGGTCCGAAGTCTGGGTTCGGTGCTTCACTGGGCTTTCCCTGAGTGCTTGCTTCCTAGTTAGTGCTTCCGTTCTCGGCTTTACCCTTATTGTCCTATCTATTAAGGAAGAAGATATGAATGCCTAGCTTAGCCCACCATGCGCTTAAGGTTAGGGAAGAAAAGAATCAAGATCAAATTCATTATCTGCAATCGGGGTCTTTTCAAGGGGGGAGTTCGAGAATCACTTTTAGGAGGGGAATTCGAGAATCAGCAGTTGGATACACAGTTAGGTACCCAAGGTATCTAGTTGCAAGTAGAGTTTCGGGTAAAAGAGAAGAAAACAGAATCTTTTAGCTATGTATGTGTATGATAGATAGATTAGGGTAACTAACCAATCTATAGTGCTCCTTCTATAAAGTAAGGATGAGAAACTAACAAAGTAATCATTTACCTATGTCTCGCCAACCAACCTAGCCCTGAAATTCATATAAGTAAAAGAATAGCCCTCCTTCTCGTCAACAATGTGCTCTCCATTCAAAACTAAAGTCAGAATCACACACTTATAACCATAATCAAACTTGAAGTCTTGTATTTTAGGATTGAGCTCCAGAATCCAATTTCCATTCATGAGTTTGCTCAGCGCTAAAGGAGAAGTAAGCTTATGGCCATTTCTTTTCTTGCTGAATTTAGATTCAATTCTTTGTTGCCCGACCAATAATAAATGTCTGTATTTGTTTCCTTTCCTCTGAACAAGACTCGATGTATGTAAAAGTCTACAGTTGGCAGAGTGGGGATGGGACAGCGAAGTTTTTAAGAGCTGTCTAGGTTCGAATTGCCTAATTTACTCTTAACCGACCCTTACTTATGAAGCGTTAAGTCACGTTTTCATACATAGGTGATTATCTATTTTAAAGTAAGAGTAGAGGACACGAAGTTAGTAGTAACAGGAGCACAAAAGAAGGAACAGGCGAGGGTGAAAAAACTGCAGAAACAGGAAGCGGAGAAGGTGCTTCTTCAAGTTACTACGTTTGGGCAATAAGATCTAGTAGCTCTATTCTGGAATCAGGTTACATATGATTGATATGTGATCTCTAGATGGATTCACTCACTTATATACTCATCCATGTAAGGATGCAGACACAAGAGTGATTACTGTCCAATTTGTGTTACTTCCAAATTCCTGTTTGCCTCGGTGCATAAGCAGAGTTCTCATCATTAAAGGCCACCTAAGATTATTTTATTCAAATCCTGTTTCTCATCTTCAAGTCTTGCTCGGGAAGAATCCATTTTGAAAGATAGCCTTAGTATGTAGGTGCAAGACGTTATGTTAGGAGTCATCTTTCACCCACAAACAACGGAACCAACAAGCGAAAGCGGGAAGGGAGTTCTGTTCGCCCAGTTCCACTTTCACTAAATAATTATATACCTTATTTTCGCGGGCAAGACCTTGTGTACGTGTCAACAGATTGTTCCGCTCTATCTCTTTGTCTATGTGTCCCTGTTCTAGTTGAATCCTTTGTTTCATCTGCAATATTCAATCCGTTGTTGGTGCTAACCCATCTTTTCTACTCGATGAAGCGGGTCGACATACCGCACTTAAGACAATCAGTGACGTTACCTACCACATCCATTAGTAGTTACTTGTCTCTGTTAATGCCTAGTTGGATTCCTTATTGGTAGTTGTTTTCTTCTTATTAGCAGAGTAGTGGTATTCCGACTACTGAGTTGTTTGTTCAACTATTAGAGACATTAGCTCCATTCTTGTTAGCCGCAGTTAGAGTTGTTAGCACAGTGTTGGGTTCCCACTTTTGATAGTTTTGTTTACTAGTTTAGTGCTTTGCTTATTTCTTATCGGTATTGGTGCAGTGATCTGGATCGTCAGTATTAGTCTGCTTATCACCAACTCCTTTTTGATAGTTATTGATTTCATTCTCCCATGCCCCTGTTTCATCCTTCCTATTAATCGTTGTTGCCTTGTTAACAACAGTTACATTCTTATCGGCAATCGTGTAATTATGATTAATCGTAGTGTAGTAGACTTTTGGCTTACGGAGGAAAATTATTAGTTCCCACCCCCGAAAGAGTGTAGCGGCGCTAGCCGTGCAACTAATAGTCTTCTCCGCGCCACGAACTCGCTACTGCACCACATTAGTAGTGTCTTGGTGGTTCAACTGCTGCGCAACGAGCTGGCCATGCCACATTATACGTGTCTTGGCGCTTGACTGGCGCTTGGCCTAATAAATTAGTTGCCCTTTGCAGACTTGCCTCTTTGCTACTCATCTCTGGACTAACTACTCTTTCTTTTACTAATGAGTTGTTCCGTTAGCGAGTGAGTTGTTCTGTTAGCGAGGTATCTTTTGATGCAAGAGTAGTGAAATGCATAATGAAAGTAAGGCAGGGCAGTCTAGATATTCCTTTAAGGAGTATCATTCGTAGTGGTTCGATTCCATATTCCTAGCTCATTCTTTTACTTATTAGTTTAAACCCTGTTTCGTGGAGTAAGCCCTAGAAGTAGTAGTACCGTTCTTATAAGATATACAGCTGCTCTGCATTCTCCCTAGTAAACTCGCTCGGTAAGTAGTTTTCTGCGTACTATAAGACAACCTTTATGCCGGTAGACTATTTTTTTCTATTACTAACCTCTTTATGTTCCCATTACTAAACTCCTTATTAGCCCTTGACTCTTATTTGTCATATAAAACAACCCCACTTTGCTTGAAATCATACCTATTGATTTGATTGAAATCATAGTATGGCACAACACACCTAGAGCGACCCCGAACCCAAAAGAGCATAGCGGCCCTGCCACGCTGTTGAGTGGCCCTAGCCGCGCAACTACTGTCGTACAACTACTGCCGTGTAACTACTGACGCGCCATATTAGTAGTGTCTTGTCTACTTGCCTGTTTGGCACTTGGTGCCGCGTAATTAAACCTGCCGCGCAACTACTCCGCGTAACATATGTTCCTTGGCGCTTGGCCGAGTAACACAAATCAGTCTTTGATTATCATAAGTAAGTCTGTTTCTAGTTTGCAAGGTAGGGTAACTCAGTGGAGGTGGAGGTAAGAGCAACTGTTCCAGGGGAGGTATGGGCACCTGACCTAATAAGAATGATGTTAACTTCTAATAATGATGTTGACGCATAATGGTGATGTTTGCTAAACACCCACGCAAGCATAGAAGAAGAGACGAGAATAACTATAGTTTTTAGACTGCTTTTTTTTGCTCTAATTACTCTGAGAAACTACTCCTGTTAGGATCAATCACTCCCTATTGAATCGAAGACTACGTTATTTATTATCATAAGGAAATGTAAGTAAACCAAGCCAGCCTTCCCTTACTGATACAAAGAGTTGAGCCGATACCAGTAAATACTAAAAAGATGAAGTAAATCAAGGTGAAAAAGAACAGAATATCTTACTGGGAAGGAAGCTCCCGTTAGCGCCCCAATGGAATCAGTAGTTATTAAGTTTGTTAGCAGCGAGTAGTTATGAAACTGAAACAATTGCATGCGATGTAGATATATATTAAATATGTATGTGTGTGACACGACATATTAGGAGATCACTACGAAACAAAAACCCCTCCTACGATAATATTAAGTCGGTAAACGTGAGGTAATAAGATTGACCCACGTGACCTTCTATCATTATAGGAAGAAATTAAATCATGACATAGGTTGAGTTGGTCGAGTCCCTCGAGTCTCACCTATCCACATGATCGAGTTCTTGCCTATGACATACATAGAGATGTCACCGGTGACCTGAGGACATGGTATGCTTGGTCGAGTCCCTCAAGGGCATATCATTAAATCAGACTCATCACGTAACGTTGGTGATGACTTAACTGAATATCATGGTTAGTCAAGTCCCTCGAGACTATGATGATTCAGAGGCTGAACGTGACGGGAATCACAAGGAGTTATGATTGGCAAGAGTTGCCTACCTTTTGGGCTTAGTGTAATTGGTCGAGTCTCTCGAGGTTACATTAAGATGCCAATTGGATCTTGATCCCTATATTTTTTACCTTGAAATAAATGTAATTTTTGTGGTAGACTTGGACATTTTGCCTATAGATGATCATTTAAAAGATATAGTCTACACAAGTTAGTTTGAGTTCCTAAAGCAACCATAAATAACTAAATGCCTTTAGTAAATTAAGAAGAGCTTTTTATGAGGGACCCAAAGCCAAATGACTACATAAACCAAAAATCCATTTCTTATAGATATGTCTCCAAACAAAGGCTAAGAGTACAAAATGATATCTTGACAATGGATGCTTAAGGCACAGGATTAGAGATCCAACACATTTATCTAAGCTCACTAGCCTAGATGAATGATTTGTCACCTTCGGAGACAACAAAGAAAAAATCATTGGGAAAGAAACCATATGTAACAAATCAAACATCTTGATTAAATATGTATTATTAGTAGATAGTTCAAAACATAATCTTTTAAGCATTAGTTAATTGTGTGATAAAGGATACATCATCAAATTTGAATCTAATGCTTGTATAATTGAAATATAATATAAAATAGATCTATTATTACCTTAAAAGTAATAATGGATATACTATTGATATTGGTGATTTTTGTGCTGAAATGTGTTTTTTTGCCTTAAATGATGATGCTTGGCTTTGGCATAGGAGACTAAGTCATTCTAGCATGAAACTAATAACTCAAATTTCAACTAAAGATCTAGTAAAAGGATTGTTTAAATCAAGTTTGTCAAAGATAAAGTTTATGATGCATATCAAATAGGAAAATAAATAAAAAGTAAATTTAAATAAAAAAATCAAATAAGCACATCTATACCACTATAATTGATCCATATGGATTTATTTAGACTAATTGATACAATAAGTTTAGGAGGTAGTAAATAGACTTTTGTAATTGTAGATGATTATAATTGATACACTTGGACTTACTTCTTGGCACACAAAAGTGATTGCTTTAAATATTTTTAAAAATTTTATAAACTTTTTAAAATAAAAAAGGTTTTATGATATCATCTATACGTAGTGATCATCATGGTGGTGAGTTTCATAACCATGATTTTTAAATTTTTTGTGAGTTAAATGGGTACAACCATAATTTCTCTACTCTAAGAAATCCATAACAAAATGAAGTAGTTGAAGGAAAAAAAATATGAGCTTACAAAAAATTAGCAAGAACCATGTTAAACGAATATAACATACTTAAATATTTTTAGACCGAAGCCGTTAACACGGCATGCTATGTCATGAATAGGGTTCTAATAAGACTACTTTCTAAAACTCCTTATGAATTATGAAATAATAAAAATTCAATATTTTGTATTTCAAAGTTATTGGTTGTAAATGCTTTATTTAAAAAAAAAAGATACCTTAGGAAAGTTCGATGAGAAATCCGATGAAGGCATATTTCTTGGTTGTTTAAGTTCAAAAGCTTTTCGTGTTTTTAACAAAAGAATATTAGTCATTGAGGAATCTATACATATCATTTTTAATGAGGTTTTCGAATTAAAGAAAGTTAATTTTGATGATGATTTTGATGATGATTTTGATTTTGGCACTTTAAATTTGAATGAAACTTCTCCACTGAAAAGCAACTTTGATGAATCTACTTCTAAACCCTTACCCAAGGAATGAAGGTATGTAAGAACTCATCCTAAGGAGCTAATAATTGGAGAAACATCAAAAGGGGTTCAAACTCATTCGTCATTAAAAAAATTTTGTGCTAATATCGCCTTTCTATATTAAATTAAACCAAAATACTTTGAAGAGACCCTAAAAGATGATTCTTGGGTTGTGGCAATGCATGAGGAGTTAAATCAATTTAAGAGAAATGAGATTTGGAAGCTTGTTCCTAGACCTAGTGACCATTTAATAATTGGTACTAAATGGGTCTTTAGAGACAAGCAAGATGAAAATGATATCATGATCTAAAATAAGACTAGATTAGTGGCCAAAGGTTTCAACTAAGAAGAATGAATCAATTATGAAGAAACCTTCGCTCCTATAGCAAGGCTTGAAGCCATAAGGATGCTCATTGCCTTTGCTTCCTTTAAAAACTTTAAGTTATTTCAAATAGATGTCAAAATTGATTTTCTTAATAGTTTCATTTTTAAAAAAATTTATGTTGAACAACCACCTAGTTTTGAAAATGATCTATTTCTGAATCACATTTTCAAATTATCTAAGAATCTTTATGGTTTGAAACAAGCCCCTAGGGCTTAGTACGAGAGACTTAGCTTTTTTCTTATTCAAAATAATTTTTTGAAAGGCAAGGTCGACACCACATTATTTATTAAGTATTTTAAAAATAATTTTCTTATTATTTAAATTATTGTGGATGACATTATTTTTGGTTCTTCTAATAAATCCTTATGTGAATCTTTCGCTAAAAGTATGAGCCAAGAATTTGAAATGAGTTTAATGGGTGAATTAACCTTTTTCTTAGGACTACAAATTAAACAAGTAAATGATGGCATTTTTATATGTTAAACTAAGTAAAACAATTTGATAAGGACAATGCTAAGGCCATAAACACACCCATGAGCACCTCTACAAAATTAGATTTGGATAATGAAAAAGAAAGTTTTGATAAAAAAACCTATAGAGGAATGATAGTTTATTATATTTAACTACTACTAGACCAAACATAATATTTAGCATTGGATTTTGTGTACGATTTCAACTCAATCCTAAACAATCCCATTATAAGATAGTTAGACGAATATTTAGATATTTAAAAGGAACTTCTAATATAAGATTATCATATCCTAAATCCAAAAATTTTGATTTAATCGCGTATACTGATGCCGACTTTGGAGGTTGTAGAATAGATCGAAAGAGTACATTTAGAACTTGTTAATTTCTAGGACATGCAATTGTTTCTTGGTCTTCCAATAAATAAAATTTGGTTGCATTATCTACCGTCGAAGTTAAGTATATAGCAGCAGGTGCATATGGTGCACAAGTTATTTAGATGTAAAACACCTAAGAAGATTATGGAATTCACTTGAAAACATTCCTATAAAATATAATAATACTAGTGCAATATGTTTTATTAAAAATCTCATCCAAAACTCTAAAACTAAATATATTTATATTAGACATTATTTTATTAGAGATCGCGTCAATAATTATGTTATACTTTAGAATTTATTAATATAAAACATCAATTAGCTGATATTTTCATAAAGTCATTAAATGAGGAACAATTTGATTTTATTAGAAGAGAATTAGGAATATTAAATCTTCCATATGCATGAGTTGCTTTTATACATTTTTTTTAGATTTCTTAATTTTTATAAATTAAGCTTTCTTTCAAGATCATTTCACATCATTCCTTCTACTTGATATTTACAAAAGAAGAAATTTGATTCATAAACTTTTTGTATACTTGATCTTTGATGTGATGATTTCAAATGAATCATCCCTCTTGCTATTTACAAAATAAGAATATTGATCTATGGATTTTTGAGTATACATGATCTTTTATAGTATAATTATGAATCCTTACTCCTACTTACAAAAATAGATCTTTGATTCATGGAGTACTTATGTAATGAATGAATTCCTCCCTTCTTCTTCTTCTTCTTCTTCTCGGGGAGAAATAAACTTACTAGCTTACATAGTTCAAATATTTGTTGAACGTTTCTCCTTTTTGTTGATGGTAAAGGGAGAGAAATGATGAATGTTTGGTTTGAAATTTTTATCATGCTATGCCCACCAAAATGATTGAAGATTCAAATGTTTTGGTTTCATGTGGGTTATGCCCAAAATAATGTTAATCTTGGTATCATACATGAAGTAATGAATAATTAAAATTTTTAATGTTTTAGTATTATGTATGCTATACCCAAAGTGATATTGATTTGTTATTGGTATCATGCATGAAGTGATGTTGAGTTGAAATATTTTAAACTTGTGCATGTTATACTTTGATGCACAATGTTTGAAATGACATATTGCATAACAATAAAAAATGCTTCACTTGAATTCAAAGGTTATTATTTCTTTAGAATTCAAGTTTGTTCTATTTTAATATGACATATAGATAGGGGAAGTTAAGGTTAACTCTGTTATCAATTGGTTGTCATCATGAAAGAGGGGTATATTATTGAATCTCGAATTTTGATAATGAAATCAATTGGTGAATTTATGATCTAACCCATGTGTTGAGAAAAGTTATGTAAGACTAACTACGATTGTGAGAGGGAAAAATAATTAATGGGCCGGAGTCAAAGATCGGGCATCGGGTTAGAAGAATTAGAGATACACCGAAGTTTTGGACGATGCACGAGAGCTCACCGGGAGTCTATCAGGAGTTCGCCGGGAGTCTATCGGGAGTTCGTCGGGAGTCTATCAGAAGGTTATCAGGAGCTTGTCAAGAGTTCACCGGAAGATTGCCAAGAGTTCGTTGAAAGTTTGAACAAACAAATGGACGTGCCAGACAATGGAGATTACTTGCTTGTAATTGTTTTAGTCTTAATTATTGTAGTTAGAGGTCTTTAATTGAGTTAGTTTTAGAGAAATCCTACTAACTCGATTAGAAGCCAATTAGGTTTGATTAAGAGCTTATTTGAGCTCATTAGAGAGCTCATTTCAATCACCTAGAAGGAGGTACAACCAGGTCAAAAGAATGTATAGCTTAGGTATAAAAAGTACTAAAAAGTACTTTACTAGGAAACCTAGGCGGTGGTTCTGTTGGCTATTAGTGGTAGTATCGTCCAGGCGATGGTAGTACCACTTTTCTCGATGGTAGTACTGCTAGAGTCCATATTCCCAGGCTCTGTTCGGTGGTAGTACCATCGGTACTGGTGGTGGTACCGCCTATATCTCAAAATTTCAGTGTTTGAAATTTTGGCTCCAAATTTTGAAGCTAACTGGGGTCTATAAATACCCCAGGTATTCATGCTTGGGTGAGTAAGAAAGTAAAAAAAAAACTTGTGAAAATTTTGTTGAATTTGTTTGAGAGTTCTCCTCATCTTCTCTAAGAGTGAATTCTATTTATAAAAGGGTTGGAAAAGTATAAAGGTTATCTCCTAAACTTGAGAAAAGGAGAAAAGTGTGTAAGGGGTAGTTGAACTTTGCCTATTGAAGGAATATCGTTAGTGGACACCGGTGGCCTTGACGAAGAAGGAATCGGGAGTGGAGTAGGTCACATGGATCGAACCACTATAAAAAATCCTATGAGCATCTCTATTCTGTTTTTTTACTATTCCTCTCAAATTTTATTGCTCTTAACTAGTTCCAGGTCAAAGCAATTTCAATATCAATTTTTTTTGGATGAAATTTATTTGTCAAACCAAAGTTTTTCACTTGGCCCTCTTAGTGCCAACTCGATCCTAACACGTAGCTCCACTAACAAAGTTGCTGAAGGAGTAGTCTTGGAGGTGGTTGGACAAATGTAAAGTGGCATTCCTAGACCTAAAGACTGCTATGTTAGAAGAACCGGTACTCAAATTGTGGGACTATGAGAAGTCCTTTGAAATCATTATTAAGAGAGTACTTATACAAGAGGGTCACCCGATGGTGTATGAGCATGTAAGCTCAACGAGACTGAGTGATGATATCTAGTGCATGAGAAGGAGATGTCAGCGGTGGTCTACTATCTACGAGTTTGGCGACACTACCTTCTTAGAGCGTGGTTTATGCTAATAACAGATAATGTCACATTGCGTTACTTCTAAACTTAAAAGAAACTCTCTCCAAAGCAAGCACAGTGACAGGACTTCTTGGCCGAGTTCGATATAATAATGGAGAATAAACCCGAAAAAGCAAACATTGTGGCTGATGCATTGAGTCAGAAAGTGGAGCTGGTGAACACCATATAGCTAAAAGGCAGAGGCCAAGCAAGTTAGTTACACCACAACTTCCTTTTTAGGATTAGAGATGGACTCTACAGTGACCCTCAGTAGCAATATTGATGTAACTCATCAAAGAGGGCAAGACACGATGATTTTGGGTTTAGGAGGGTTTCATCTATATCAGAGGGAACATAGATTATGTTCCATGGGAGGATAATTTGAGGCGTGAACTCTTAAGAGAGTATCATGATTCCCTTTGGGCTGGACATCCAAGTATTCATCGAACAATGACTCTCGTGGAGAGGGCTTTCTATTGGCCGAAGATGGGGACCATCGTGGAGAAATATATTTGAACATGCCTTATTTGCCAACAAGATAAATGCTGGTTACAGTTGCCTTGTAAGCCAATCACTTGAGTGATGGCACGTGTGACACGTTGCACAACTTTTTTGTATTATTATTATTGACATATTCTCACATTATATTTTCTATTGAATATATATTTCCATGTCCTTGGTTTTGTGTAATGAGAATCAGATCGTGATGAGATCACAATAATAAGATTGATTCACATTTAAATACAGATCCTAAATTATCCCGGTCATAGGTTACTCGAGAGGGACATCAAGATAATTGAACAGATCGATATACTCTATATCTATCCATATAAGGAGGTGGCTAGTCTCATAGCTACTTGTGTGAGGATACTAAGGGTACTATACAAGTGCTCATTAGAGAATAAGTTCACTGATTGATCTGCTTACGAAATGTTGGATGGTTAATGATACCTATCTTTAGACAATAATTCCAGAGTCCTAGTTGTGTGTCTGGTCTTTAAACTTGAAATACTAAGGATGCATTGTTTGAGTTTCTCCTTTCTTTGACATCGGACTTACAGGTATGGAAAGTTCCAGATCTAGTACAACTAGTTATCGGGATTGGTAGCCAACCTTATGAAGGCAATTGAGTGTCAATGGAGGATTATATACTCTCGGTATCATGAGAGGAATATTCCATATGTTATCGCTCGGACAAATCCTCGAAAGGATCGTTCGGATTGAGAGATAAGGAGTTCTTTGGGAGAATCTGATTAGAGCGAGACTCGAATGGATTCTATATGAGGCCTGATAGTACCATGCCCAATATACGATCTCTGAGATATTATATGGATGATGGACTATAGATATACGGTAATTAAGGACAGATAGGTCCAATTGATAATATCTCTTGTACCATTTGGGGACTATGGCGCAATTAGCTAGTACGTCCATAGTTGATGTGTAGAGTGAATTATTATGAGATAATAATTCACTAATTTATAAAGAGTTATGATAGGAAGGACTCATGACCAGCTCGATATTCGGCCTAAAGGGTCATACACATATAGTGGATGTTTCAGCGAGTAGAGGATTAGATATGAGTTATCCAATTAGCCCTTATTCTTATTGGATGATCTAAAATTGATATGTTTTGAGGCATAATTAGAGGTCAACTGAGATTATTAGATAGAGATCCAATAATCTAAGATTAGTGGGTAATTGGATGGAGATCTAATGCCCACTAAGGTAGAATCTATTAGGGTTTTTTTGGTGGTAGGGGCGACACATTAGTGATAGGCTGTACCTTTGGTCACCCCCTCCTATTCTCCTCTTCTCCCTCTACGCAAGAGTCGGGAGCTTTAGGGCTACGATTATAGGAGCATCACTGCAATTACTAGAGAGGAGGACGTTTGACCTCCTTCGTTCTCTCCATCCGGATCTGGATTTTTAGGGATATGCGATATCCCTAGGTAATCAATCTCTCACATATCATAGTTTTTATTTTTATATGTTTTTCGCGCACTAATATTTGCATGATGATTTGATATACATGGGAAACTTGTTTTGTTTTCTTTCTTCCACTATGCATGTAATACTCTCACTATGTTTCCTAATAATAAGGTAGAGCAGTGGAAGCCGATGGGACTTTTGGAGCCGCTGCTCCTACCAGAAAGGCCATAGGAGAGCATTTTCTTGAAGTTTATATCAAGCTTGCTGGCAGTAGGGGGATATGGATCGATACTCGGGGTGGTCAACATTCATTGCTGCATCGCTACACTGTTTACTAGAGGAAGCGGCCAAGTTGACGATAAAAAATGTGGTGAAGTATTGAGGAGTCCCACAAAATATCATTAGCGATCAAGATGCTCGGTTCTTGGGACAATTCTGGACCGAGCTATTCAAGCTGTTGGGATCTAAGTTATACTTCTCCACAAGCCCCCACCCTCAGACAAATGACCAAATCGAAAGAATCAGTTCACTCTTAGAGTAATATCTATAGCACTATGTGAGTGCCAATCAATGTGATTGGTTGAGATGTTGGACATTGCCCAATTCTCCTACAACTTGCAGCATAGCTCTATGTCAAACGAGAGCCCATTCGAAATTATTATAGTTCAATTGTCGTTGACTCCTTATACCTTAGCTATCGGTTATATGCAGAATAGTCTGCCAGCATATCACCTTGCAAAGGAATGACATATAAATGTAGATATTATGTAGGCCTACTTGGAGAAGGTGGCCAAAAAGATGAAGTAGTGGACAGATTTGGGAAGGCGACCACAAGAGTTTAAAGGTGGTGCCTTGGTGTTGATGAAACTCCAACTAGCATCTCTCTAGTTCTTTAGCTCAAAGGATTGGTATGCAAGTATGAAGGGCCCTTCCCAATTATTAGCAGTGTAGGCAATGTCTCATACAAGTTGTAACTATCGGCATAGCTCAAATTCACAACAACTTCCATGCAAGCAACTTGAAAGCCTACCACTCAGATCTACAAGATGTTAGGATCAAAGCTGCACTAAGAAAAGGGGGGGGGGGGGGGGGGGGGGGGGGGGAGAGAGAGAGAGAGGTGTGAATTAGTGCTTATAAAAAATTTACGTCGATTTAAATATTTGCTCAATAAAAATCGTATCAGAAATGCGTTTAAGTGTAGAGATGTTTGTAAGAGTGTAAGCAAAGGTAGTAGACGGTTAAGTAAGAAAGCAATGAAAATAAAGAGCAAAGAAGAGGAAGTAAACCGATTTTATAATGGTTCGATCTCGTGACCTACGTCCACTCCTGATTCCTGCTCCTTTGAGGTCACCACTATTGATCTTCCTTCAATGGGTGAAGATCAACCACCCTCTTACAACTCTATTCTCCTTTTACAAGTTTAGGAGATAACCTCTCCCTTAAAAAACTACACAAGATGAAATGAGGAGAAGCTCTCAATTATAATATTATTTTTATAAGGTTTTTGCTAGAATAGATGGGGTATTTATAGACCTCAAATGACTTCAAAAGTGGAGCCAAAATTTAAATTCTAAGTGTTCCCGAGGTATTGGTCTCGAAGACTGTGTTCTGGGCGGTTCAGCCACCTAACACAGTTTGAGAGGTTGTGTCTAGGCGGTTCAGCTACCTAACATAGACTAATAAATCCCCAGAAGGAGCTCTATAAATTTTAACCCTAGACTCAGCACAAGGCTGAAATAAAATTGTAGATTGCTTGATAAAAGAGAGGGGTCAGCTACATCATTATATAGGGTTGTAAACCCTAGCCCATGGGGTGCTTACCTAACTAAAATTACCCATTTGCCCCTTATATAGCCTACCTGCCTTAGAGGGAATAGCTAGAGGCTAGGTTGGCTCTGTAGCCGACCTAAGCAGGGGGAAACTCTAGCCGACTAGCCCAGTAAAGGAGGCAACGACCACTAAGCCCTAAGGCCCTAAAATAAACCATAGCCACACTTCTTTATAGGATATAAGTGACTAGGTGAGGTTTTATTACAATCTCACAAGGTTCTTATTGATTACTTCTAAGTGATTACGACTCAACCCTGCTGGAGTCCTATCAAACCTGCCCTCTTCAAATCAGTCTTGTCCTCAAGGCTAGGGTTCAATGAGCTCCTCATATGATTCCCAAGCTATCATCAACTGAACTTTAGCCTCCTTATTAGCTGGCGTGTTAGTTGGAAGGATTTGGGCTGGCTGAGTCGTCTTCTTTAAATATCCATTTATGGTGGGTACCTGGCGGATCAACTGTAATCTTGATATGGTACATGAATCTGATCTCCAGGTTAGGGCCCCAATATGATCCCCAATTTTTCAAGGCCCAAAGAAATAGGGAGACCGCTTTTGCAAGGCTTGAGTTTCCTGTTGATCGGGCTGGAGGTGTAGAAAAACTCGATCTTCAATTTTTCGTCTATTCTAAAGTTTATCATCGTTTCTTCTTTACATGTGCTGCCATATAGTTAGTCTTTAGTGATAGCTAATCTTTCTTCTGGAATGGTGATTGCCCTCTAGTATGGTTTAGGATGATGAGAGCCCAATCTGGCATGAGTATGAATTGCAATTCTTCTAGTTTTACTCCTTTTTCATGCCATGGACCTGTATCCAACCATATTTTAAATTTTGTAGTAATTAGTATCTCTTGTAAAAACCTTGTGTAGAGTGTGGGGGAAGCCTTGGTGTAAATTAGGGGTCGACCATCTTGCATAAGAAGAGCCCCAATTCCAACTCCTGATGTATCGGCCTCAATGACAAAAGTGCGGCTGAAATCAGGCAGTGCTAGGATCGGCGTCGTCGTCATGGCGGTCTTGAGTCGTTTGAAGGCTGTAGAAGCTTGTTCAGACCACAAGAAGAAGTCTTTCTTCAGTAGGGATGTGAGCGGGGCATTAATCTTTCCATAGTCTTTCACAAATTTCCGATAGTAGCCGGTGAGTCCAAGGAAGTCGCATAGCGATTTTATGTTTGTAGGTTTACGCCATCCTTGCATTGTCTCGATCTTCGTCGGGTCTACCACCATTCCATCCTCTGATATAATGTGCCCAAGATACTCCACTTTACTTAGAAACTCGTAGTGGCCATTATGCATGCAGAATGCAGTTTTCGAAACATCTTCGGTGCATACCCGAATCTAATGATAACCGAAATAGAGATCCAATTTAGTGAAGACTCGGGCTCCTTTTAATTCATCCAAGAGCTTATCTACAACTGGTATAGGATATTTGTCCTTGACGGTGATAGTGTTCAAGACCCGATAATCAATGCACATTCTCCATGTACCGTCCTTCTTGCGCACTAGCAACACTGGTGAAGAATAAGGGCTGCAACTCTGTCGAATCACCCCGGTGTCAAGCATCTCTTTGACAATATTCTCGATCTCATCCTTCTACAAGTGTGGGTAGTGGTACGAATGTAAATTTGCTAGAGATTTGCTTAGCAGAATAGGAATACAGTGATCATGCAGTCGGTTAGAGGGCAGCTCGCGTGGCTCCATGAAAATGTCCACAAATTCATCCAGCAAGTGGGCAAGCTTAAGATCTAAATTTTGTATATTCTCCCCTTTAGATGGCTGCTAGATATGCATAAAAAATCTACCATGTGTTTTGTGCAAAACTTTCTCTATTCGTTGCGACGAAACGGTGGAAATTTGGCTCTCGCGCTTGCCTCGTAATGTGACCTGTCTCCCTTTGGAATAAAATCTCATGATTAATTTAGAAAAATTTCAGGAGATATCACCTAGTGTTATGAGCCATTTGATCCCAAGTGTAGCTTTATAATCATCGATGGGTAGGAGGAAGAGATCAGCTGCCACTTCTTGGTCTGGAGGAGTAGTTTCACCCGTGGGCACCGTTGGTCGCAATTGAAGATTCAACTGTCAGCAAGCTTTACATCAAACATGTTGCAACTTTTGATTTAAAGCACCAAACATGCAGCAACCTTACTATTGAGGAAGTTATTTGTGCTGCCCGTGTCGATGAGAACAGTGATGGGTTGCTGTTTTAGAAGTCCTCCAACTTTCATCGTATACGGGTTGGAGTAGCCGACCAATGCGTGCACTGCGTAGTCGGCCGGTTGGGACTCTTCCTCCATGTCTTCTTCTTTAGGTTCAAGGGCTTCTTTAGATGTTTCATTGTCCTTATCCTCCACTGATTCAATCATGAGCAGCCGGCCCTTTTTGCAGTGATGTTCACGGCTCCATGGTTCGTCGCAATGCCAACACAACCCCTTGGTCGATTGTTCGCAAAGCTCGTCTCTTGTTAACCTTTTTGGTGCAGGGCTTGGATGTCAGTAGAGGGGGCAGTAGGCCTCGATATAGCTGGTCGGGGAGTGGCCCTTGTCCTTCATACCTCGTGGTTCAATCGTTCTTCCTAGATACGCGCGAAGGAAATCACAGCCATAAGTGTGTATGGATGCCGCACCTTTACTTCTCAGATCTCCGGCTTTAGGCCCTCAATAAAAGTACCTAAATGTTATTTCTCAGACCAATTCTCAGTTTGGTTAGATAAACACTCAAATCTTGTTTGGTATTCTTGTATTGTAGAGGTTTGACGAATCTTTGCCAATTATCCATCGATGTTGTTGAAATCAGTCGGACCGAAGTGATTTAGAAGTTCTTTCTTGAACCGCTGCCAAGAGAGTCCTCATGGGTCTGTTCAAATCAACTGAACCACTAAAAAGCATCTCCCTTGAGGTGTATGGCAAAGATCTCCACCCGTGTAGCGTCGGCAGTTCGGTAGAACCAAAAATAGCGCTCCACGTGTGAGATCCATTTGATCGGGTCTCCTTCTTCCCATCTTGGGAAATCAACCTTCATTCATGGATTGTTGGGATCAGAGGTGATGTATCCATGCTCTTGAGGATTGTCTCGCTGATCTGAAGTCTCTCCATGGTGTGACTTCCTCGGGCTTGAAACTCGGCCAATGCTGAATTCGACGAATAAGGATCGCATCTTCTCCTCCATGCGGCTTTCAAAGGCTTCAAACTTAGCGTTGATAGCCTCCTCTGATGCCATGGTGTATGCCTCTAGATCTATAATATTGAGATCTTTCTTTTCTTGTCAGGTTAGTGGCATGAGAATTTTGGAGAAGGGGTGGCCGGTTGGAAGGTGAATCGGTTTGGATGGGAGTAGGCTACGGTTTAGGGCTGATTTGGGTGGCTATTTGGTTTCGGTTTAGGGTAGGGTTTTGAATGGTTTTTGGTGAGGATGGTAGGGTTTGGTGATGAGGAAAAGAGAGTCCAAAATCCCATAAAAAATAACACTCAAATCCGATAGAATTCGAAGAAAAAAAGTGCTACGATGTGCAGTCCTACCGAACAGATTTTATGTTAGAGAAATGATGACTTCTTGACATAATTTCTAGAGAAAAGTTCAAGGAAATTATGCAAAAACCCTTGGCTTAGATGTTGAGAATACCAGTAAAAATTGTGGCGAAATTTTGGCAGCATAACAGTAGGAAAATAGGGCAAAAGATGAAAGGTAGATCCTTCGTCATAAAAATTCCAGAACTGCATGCTGGTAAATGATTGCTCAAGAAAACTGGTTCTATAAGGATTTTCTTTAGAAATTAAATCTAGATGAAAACCAACTTGATCTTGAGAATTATGTAAAAATTTCAGCCAGAAAGGAGAAGAAATAAACTGGTTTTAAGAGGCAAAAACATGACTGAAAATTTCTACAGCGTTCCGCCTTCACAATAATGATAAAGTTTGCGATAAATGAAATTTGCAGCGGATAAAATTTGAAAAAAATCTTCAACATGTCAAGTAAGGAATCTTGCAGTATTGAAGAGGCTTAGGTGATAAAAAAATACCAAATTTCCATATCTCGCAGGGGGCGACAGCAGATAGATGGATTTGTGGCTTGGTGGGCGACGGTGGATGAAGGCCTCGTCAAAAAGCAATTGTGGGAATTGCTTGGAAGATGGAGGCATGGATGATGGCTACAGGGCAGCAGGAACATTGCTATGATTCCATATGCTAAAACCCCAGAAGGAGCTCTATAGATTTTGACCCTTGAGGGGGATCAACCCTTGGAACGCTGTAGGGGTTACTCCCTCCTAGACTCGGCACAAGGCTGAAATAAAATTGTAGATTGCTTGATAAAAGAGAGGGGGCAACTACATCATTATATAGGATTGCAAACCCTAGCCCATAGGGTGCTTGCCTAACTAAAATTACTCTTTTGCCCCTTCTATAGCCTACCTACCTTAGAGGGAACAGGTGGCGACTAGGTTGGCTCTGTAGCCAACCTAAGTAGGGGGAACCCTAGTCGACTAGCCTAGTAAGGGGGTGACGACCACTAAGCTTTAATAAACCTAGTCACACTTCTTTATAGGATAGAAGTGACTAGGTGGGGTTTTATTACAATCTCACAGGGTTCTTATTGATTACTTCTAAGTGATTAGGACTCAACCCTGCTAGAGTCCTATCACTGACACATCTTTGAAGACTATATTATCTTGAAGATCATGTCTTTAAAAACTATGTCTTATCTGACCTTGGGTTACTGAAATGACTTTTATAATAAGTCAAAATCAGCCCCAATTAAGAAAGACCTAATGGCTTCTAAATTAAGTTAGTAAAACTAATTCTCATTATGATACTAACTACGACACTCAATGTATAATTTTCGTTGTCCGATCGTCTTTCGGTGAACTCTCGGCATCCTTTCGATGAACCCACGGCAAGCTCCCAATTTCCTTCGATGAACTCTCAACGAACTTCTAGCATTCTTCCGATGAACTCCGGACGATCTCCCGATAACTTGTCGGTAAACTCCCGACGAACTTTCCGACAAACTTCTGATGAGTTCTTGGCGAGCTCCCGACAACATCATCTAAACATTGGTCGACCTCCGGTGAACTCTCGGTGAGCTCCCATTGCGTGGTCTGAATCTCGGCCCAATGCTCGAACTATCTTTAACACACAAGTTAAAGATTGTGTTAATCTTGCATCACTATCTTTAACACACAAGTTAGATCATAAAACCCATCAATTGATTTCATCATCAAAATCCAAGATTCAACATAAGATGCTTCCCGAAGTATTCCAACTCGACTACCCCCCACTAGAGCCTCCTATGAAAAGCGAGTTAAAACCATTATGGTGGATCGCAAGGCAAAGTTACATAGCAGAGCAAAGCAAGCCAAATACCTGGTGAAGTGGCGAAAGCTTCCTTGAACAGAAGCTAGTTGGGAGCCTAAAGATATCCTACGACATGAAGAAGCCATTGTCACAGCCTATCAACAAGCATTCACGAGGTCATCCATACTTAAGTGGGGGAGAATGTCACGAATAGTCATCGTGCACCAGCAATATCTTTGTTCAATGTACCATTTGTCACTTTGCATGCTTATACATATATTTGGCAGCCTATTTTACCTTATTTTCATGTGATTTTGCCCAAGAAATGTATACGAAAATAGTTTGTAATGCTGTAGTGCGAGCACTCACCGTATTAGACCAAAACTACCCTAAATATCTCCGTTTTCATATGTTGCACCCTGATTTTTGCATACTGCAGTGCGGTGCAAAATATTAGCCATCTCAAACCCCTGGAACCCCCTAGGTGGCATAGCGTTGGATGGGGCTTCAGTATATTATCAGGCGTCAAACATTCTTCATAGATTGAGCTTGTCTTCACACCCGGCACTTGGCGAACCATCGTTTATGGACTTGTGACTGTTTATTCAATTTACTAAAGTCATTTTTCACTCCTTTTTTTTTTTTCTCTCTTGCACTTAAGGTGTTCGTTAAATTACTTGTAAATCTTCCCTTTTCGTGAGACATCGAGACTTGTCCATTGCTCATTTTTAAACTAATCAACCTTCTCTTTTATAGGTCCCTCGGAACCTGCACGAGGTTGCATCTAGGTTAATCCTTTACGGACGAATAACACATGTGTATTTCATGACTTAGGCAATTCTAGCTAGTCTAACATGTTTGTGTAAGAATGCTTCATGACTTTGATAAATTTAGCTAAGTCTGTGACATGCAAGGGTGGTCGCTCACGACTAGGTCATCTATAAGGTGGCCGCCTACGGCTAGAGTCCCTACAAGGGCGGTCACTCATGGACAAGCCGCCTACGAGCACGTACCCATGAGTAGGCCACTTGCGGCCAAGGGCGATTGCCTATGGGCAGACACTTACAGGGATAGTGCCCAGAGAGGCACGCCTACGGGAACACGCTCGTGGGCATAGGTAGCACCCGCCCGTACAGTGCCACTTGTGCTCGCTGGTAAGCGACAAAGGGTATTAGGATTTTTTAGTGAAAGGATGATTCTACCCTTCGAAACTTAGGAAATTTTGAGATTTTCCTTCTATCCAAAATTTTAAAAATAGCCTTAATAATTATAGAAATTTCTAATATATCTTAAATTTCAAAAATATAGTTAATTAAAATAATTAATTAATTAATTAATTATTATTTATCTAGTAATCCTACATGATGATGTGTGTACATGGACAGATGATCATGGATCATGTGGTGTAATGTGTATATGTGTAATTATTACTATTAGGGCCTACGATCCTCCATTTTTTCTTATTTATTATCGAGCCTACGGCCTATGGTTATGACACGAAGAGGTACAGTGAGAGCGTGAAGGTGCCAACGAGACCCACGATGCCGAGACAGATGATTGTGACACATAGAGATGCACCAAGGTGCCGACGAAACTGACAATGATGAGATGGATGATCCTAGGGCATTGAGATGCGCTGATGCACACATAAATCTTGATGTGAGTGATTGAGCCTAGTGGCTTGGGCCTGATCACATTTGGTTAGGGTCCATAATCATCCGTTGTGATTGTCCATATGTTATATATGATTATTTATACACTTACTAGATATGTATATATATTTACATGTGATGCAGATATATATATTAAATACGTTAAATATGTATGTGTTACGTGTCATATTAGGATATCGAATCAAAACCCCCTCCTATGATAATATTAAGTCGGTAAGTGTGAGACAATTAGATTGACACACATGGCCTTCCATCGTTACAAGAAGAAATTGAATCCCGACGTAGGTGGAGTTGGTCGAGTCCCTCGAGACTCACCTATTTTCATAATTCGAGATCTTGCCTATGATATAAAGATGTCACCAGCAACCTGAGGATATGATATGTTTGGTTGAGTCCCTCAAGGGTATCATCAAATCAAACTCATCTTATAATGATGGTTGGTCAAGTTCCTCAAGGCCATGATGGTTTGGAGGCTGAATAGGACGAGATCACAGGGAGTAGTGATTGATAAGAGTTGCCTAGCTTTTTTGAGCTAGTTTGATTGGTCGAGTCCCTCAAGGTTAGACTAAGACGCCGATTGGACGCTGATCCCTACTAGAAGTCTTTCAGAGATTTTTGTTTCACATGCCAAGGGTGTTACATAATTTGCCAAAAAGATAGTGGAAGTAGATTAAGATAGAATTTCACATCTTAATTATTTACTTTTTTATAAAATCTGTATATTATTCATTTATGTTACATCTTGTTTATTTAAAACATGTCGCTTGCAAACCCTCCTATGTGACATACTTAAAGCCAATCGTCTCACTTGTCCAAACTACACGAATTAGCTCTACAACTTGAGAATTATTCTCATAATGGAGAAAATCACTTATGTCCTTAACATAATATTACGCACATTGGAGGAAGGGGCAAGTGAGGATGAGATCGATCATTACGTGAAGTATATAGATGATTCTACTTTAGCTAAGTCTTATATGTTGGCCTCTATGACTCGTGAGCTATAGAGGCAATTGTGAGTATGGATGTCAAGTCCATACTTCTTCATCTTTGCCAGTTGTTTAAGGAAAAGAGAATACTTAGAGATATGAGATATCCAATAGTCTCTTTCATGCTAGGATGACAGAGGGTACATCGAGGATGATGTTAGGAAACCCAGTGGGAGCATCACATGCATAGCGGAAGAAAGAAAATAAAATATGTTTCCTATATATCAAGTCCTCGTACAAAGATTGATGCGCTAAAAACCAACATAATCAAAACTGCGATATGTGAGAGATTGATTACCTAGGGAGTTCATATACCTTAAAATTCTAGATCCAGATAGAAAGGATGAAGAATGTGAAATGTCCTCCTCTCTAGCTTATCCACACGATGGATTGTTGCAACGAAACTCCTCTAATCGTAGCTCAAAACTTACAACTCTTGCACACACACCTTCTTGTAGCACTCGTGGAATATCACATATCTTCTTCACTGCCCTCTCATAGTAGGGAAGGGCTGGTTGGCAGAGAAGATGAGGGAGGGAGGAGAATAGGAGGGGGTGGTCAAATGTGAGAGCCATCAAAAACCCTAGTGGATCCTGTTTTAGTGGGTATTGGATCTCCATCCAATTACTCACTAATATTGGATTATTGAATCGTTATCCAACAATATGAATTGGCCTCTAATTGGGCCACATGTAAGGAGCCCATTAATGTTGAGTCTTATCTAATGAGAACATGGGCTAGATAACTCATATTCAATCCTCTACTCACTAAAATATCCACCATATGTGTGTGACCCTCTAGGCCTAATATCGAGCTGGCCGTGAGTCCTACCTCTCAGAACTCTTTTTGACTCAATGAATATTATCACATAACAATTCATTCGACTCATTGACTATGAACGTACTAGGCCACTGTGCCATAGTCCTCATATGATACAACATAACTAATCTATTGGACCTATCTATCCTAATTAATTATAGTGTTTCTATAGTCCCTCATCCATCTAATATCCCAAAGACCTTATATTGGGCATGGTGCTATCAGGCCACAAACGAAATCCGTCCGAGTCTCACTCTAATTGATTTCTTCTGGAGAACTCTCAATCCGAGCGATACCGAAAGTGGATGATCCTTTGTTGACACTCAATTACTTTTGTAAGATTGGCTATTAATCTTGATAACCGATTAAACCAAATTTAAAACTTTCTAGATTTGTAAGTTCGACGCCAAAGAAAGGAGTACTTAAAATAAGACATCCTTGGTGTCTAAAGTCTAAGGACCAAACACACAATTGAGATTACAAAATCACTGTCGGAAGTTAGGTATCATTAACTATATAGTATTCTATAAGCGGATCAATCAGCAAACTGTCTGACATTAGGTTATCATCCTTAGTGTCCCTACACAAGTGGCTATAATCCTAGCCGCATCCATCATATGGATAGGTATATAGTACACCGGTCTATCCGGTTATCTTGATATTCTTCTCGAGTAACCTATGATTATGATTATTTGGGATCTGTTTAAAGGTGAATCAGTCTCATTATCATAATCTCATCATGATCTGATTCTCATTATATAGAACCAATGACATCATAATATATATGTAATAGATAATATTATGTGAGAATATACTAATAATAATAATACAAAAAGACTATGCAGCATGTCGCACTTGCCATCACTCACGTGATTGGCTTATAGGGCACTTGTAACCGACAGATGATTGAGTGGATTGATAAACTCACAAGTTTAGTTATGGTCCTAGAGGATAACCTATATGTTGATCTTATACTTCATCCCATACCAGATTCCTTTTCTCAGTTCATTATGAATTTAAATATATAAAAGCTTAAGGTGACTCTCTCTAAGCTCCTTAATATGTTAAGGAAGGCTGAGAGCACCATCAAGAAAGAGAAGCCAATTTTATGCATTAGCAAGAACAAAAAGAAAAATGAAGGCTATAAATTCCTTAAGAAGGGCAAGGCCATGGGCAAACCAGGTAGGCACATGTTGCCAAGACACCCGGCAAAAAGCAAAAGATAATTGTCACCACCCCCCAATTATCACATTTAAGAGGTGTGAACTATCTTAAATTAATAATACTATAATTTTTCTACAATCCTAATCTAGGATCCAAGCTAACATTTGAGGATACTGAAAAATACATTCAAACATCAATCACATCTATAAAACCTGTATAATTTATAATCATACACCACATCACTCAATAATTCATAAAAACTTAAAGCTAACTTAACAAAATATTAACCACACTTATAAATCCAATAGTGTGAGAAATCCATATGATTGCAAAACTAACCATTTACCACCACTTCATTTCATCTTAAAAGTAACTTAACATTAAAAAAATTTCACACATGAGAGGTCTTTTAACCTTTTACAAGACACATCAATTCAGATTTATCTATAATATTTCATTATATGCAAAATATAGTTATACAACATATCAACTAATAAGACTTGCCTAAAATCTGAATAGTTCTCCACTGCCTCAGTCCAGTTCAAACATTTTAATGAGTGATAAGCTAACCTAAAAAATTTATATAGTAACAGGGTAAGCTACAAAGCTCAGCAAGCGACTAATGTATCCATATGAAGAGAGGATAATTTTAAATAAAATTGGTACCCAAATACAACGTAGAGATACAAGAATTTGTAGATAATATCAAGTTAGAATACAAACTCAAAGATTATTTCATTCGAAACATACTTTGTTCATAAGAAGTAAATGGAGCATATCATTGGTATAAAAATATCTCGGAACATGTCAATAGCATATGCAAGAACTCAGAGAATATCAATGGTATATGAAATATTTTAGAATATATCAATGACGTAAGAAGCATTTAGGCATGTATTAAATGACGTATGAAACATTTGGGCGCATATCAAAGGCATAAGAATGTTTAGGAGCATATTAATAGTATACAAAACATTTCAGAGCATATCAAAGACGTTAATATATTTAAAAGCATATCAATAGTGTTTGGATTATTTTAGAGTTTATCAAATAAATAAATAAGAAACAAAAGCTCAAATGTCATATTTGATGTCGCATTCATTTCATTCTTATCTAAAGAGCATATATAAACTCATAATAATGCTTTGGATATCATATCAAAAATATAGAGGATGAAGTGGTATCACAAACATAATATGGTCCATCCATTTCTAAATGACCATAAATTATAAGTCTCCCATGTTTGGGAGCTTCATCCACCCACATCTAGATGAAGTCATAAGGGGCCGATAGAGCATCGCGGGCTCTAAGCATAACTCCCTTTACTATTTTTGGCAAATTTTCGCATTATTCTACAAACACTAGAGTACAAAATGGCATTGTGAGTAATAAAGGTGGCACATATTTGAAACATGTGCCTATACGAAATAATACAGTGCAATACAAACTATCACATAATATGTTTATATATGAAAAGAATTAAGGATAAAAGCATTTAAGAATTCAAAACAATCATATAAAGCTAAATTCAAGGAAGACCTATAGATGAATTCAATTTTCAAAGAGATGAAGCAAGAATAGGCAAAATTGGCAAACGCTCTATTCTGGTATAATTCAGGTGGCACATTGCATAAATTATTTAAATAACCAATTATGTCCCAATTTACTCAAAATAGATATTAATTGAAAGATATATCAATCTACTTTCAGATGAATGAAGTTCTATATGAATTGGAGTTTCCAATTAGGAGTTACAAGATATTTAGCAACAAAAGGTTAGATAACATCATCTCTACTTTGTAGAATATGTAAAGTTAATTATAATAGACATTTGGGCAGGCATTTGAACTCCAAATCTTTTAATCAAGGTATGAAACAAAATATTTATAAGTCTAGTTGCTAAAGAATTAGGTTTTATATGAATTAGGATTTCCAACAGAGAGTTACAAATAATTTAGTATCAAGAGGTCAGAAATTATAATCTCTATTTTATAGTTTCCAAAGGGTCAATTGAAACAAAAGTTTAGGCAATCATTTGGACTCCAAATTTTTAATTA
The DNA here is from genome assembly GCA_029747655.1 of Ensete ventricosum. Lineage (NCBI taxonomy): Eukaryota > Viridiplantae > Streptophyta > Magnoliopsida > Zingiberales > Musaceae > Ensete > Ensete ventricosum. The sequence continues at coordinate 28,703,248 of JAQQAF010000004.1, read as the reverse complement.
AGTACAAAAAAATATATATATGAGTCTACTTTCAGATAAATTAGGTTTTGCCCAAATCATACTTTGATGTAGAAAGTTATGGCTAAAACAATGAAGAAAGGTTAGAATCTCAAAAATTTCAGATTCGTAGTCTTACATCTAACCGGAGAGATATCATGTTCTAAGCTACAATCTTTCAAATTATTTTAAATTGAGATGAAATCAAAGATTAAATACTATAGGATAGAGTTAGAACACTTATCTTTGAGAATTTTTGATTCTGAATGAGAGGATTGTGCAAAAGACCCTAAGCCCCAATTTTTCTTCACCTCTTCCTTCTTTTTTTCTTCTTCTTTCTCTCTTTCTCTCTTCGCCACCGACTCAAACTTCTCATGTTCCTTAAAGAATGAAGGCAGAGATGTAAAGGCAATGAAATTTGTTATTTTATATATTTTATACTTTAGTCCTTATATTATTCATATTTATGATTAGGTCCTTCAGCTTTTACAAACACATCCTCAAATTTTATAAATAGGTATTATAAATAACTCAAAACAGATTCCTACATTACAAATAAGTTTTCTATAAGAAACTTAGAAAGGTGAGCCTCCAGGGACTCGACCAACTCTACCTGTATCGAGATTCAATTTCTTCCTATAAAGATGGAAGGCCATATGAGTCGATATAATTATTTCACACTTATCAATTTAATATTATCATAGGAGTGAGTTTTGTTTTGGTCGACTAATATATCGTATCACATATATACATATATATCTACATCGCATGCATACATATATACATATATATATATATATATATATACACATACATATAATAGGTGTATAATCAATCATATATCATATATGCATATCACACCGGATGATCATGAACTATTACCTAATGTGATCCGACCTGAAATAGTGGGCTCAATCACTCATAATTAGATCTATGTGTGTTTCGACGTATTCTCATACCATGTGATCGTCCAGCTCATCATCATTGGTTTTGTTGGCTCCTTGGTGTATCACTCACTATACATCACAATCGCTTGTCTCAACATCATGGATCTAATTGACACCCCCATGCTCCCGCCGTGCACCTTTATGTCACAGGTACGTAGGCCCAACAATAAATGAGAAAAACGATGGCTCATATGCCGTAATAATAATAATAATTACATATACATACATCACATCATATGGTCCATAATCATTCGTCCACATCATACATCATATATACACATCATCATGTAAGACTACTAGATAAATAATAATTACTTAAATAATTTAATTAATTATATATTTTATATTTTGGAATACCCACCATAGGGTACCCCATATGGTAGAAAAGAGACCCCTTACGCGACTAGGTAACCCCAACCGCTAGGGGCACCCCCTACGGCCAGGAGTCCATGGCCACAAGGTAACCTTGGGAGGCTAGAAAATCCTGATCCCCAAGGTGTTCCTTAAAGCTAACATCCTTGGCTACAACCTACCATGGGCAGTTAGCACACTGGCCACCATGTTGCACACTAAGGCCAGGAGTCCCTAGTCGCGGGGTTACCATAGGACGCTAGGAAACCCTAGCAACTAGGGTTCCCAATGTGGTTAGGACTCCTTGGCCACATGGGGCACTCAGCCATGGCTGAGAGCAACACGTTATGCTCTCTGCCATATTGGTTTTTTGCCAAGCCCGAGAGCGCTAAAACATGCTCTTGGCTAAGGTTGCAATCAACTTTTGGCCAATCTATAGGGCAGCAACAATTCCTAGCCCTTTTACTCCCCTTTCATGTCAACAATTTTGATGTCAAATGGCCTTTTACGGCACATCTCAACAGCGAGAAAGGGTGTTGTTTAGATATGAAAATCGTTAAATTTTGAATTTTGATGATGAAATCAATTGATGTATTTATGAACTAATATACTTTCAAGATAAATGACGTAGGAAAGACTTCCATCACAGACATGAACCATCACAGGGAAAATTATCAAAGTAGGAGAATCAGACGTTGGGCCAGTGGAGTTTCATGTCAAAGATTGGATGTTGGGCTAGAGGATTAGTCGATATGCCAAAGATTGGGTATTGCGCTAAAAGATCAAATGCTTTGGGAAGTCAACATGCCGATAGGTCGGGCGATATGCAGAAGAAAAGGACGATGTGTCGGAGGTTTGGACGAAGTGTCGGATCATCATATGACATGTTGGAATGCTGGACAATGTGCTTATTGCTTCGTAATTATGCTAGATATGTGATTGAGTGGTTAACTCTTGATCGTAGTCGTTTAGAGTCGAATTAAACTAGTATTAGGCCGAAACTATGCCAACTTGATTAAAGTCCATTGGGCCTAAATTACAGCTAAATTAGACCTAGTGAAAGGCTAATTCAGTGTCTTGAAAATGACCGTGATGGTGGTACTACTAGAGTTTCGGAGAGCACAATTTATGCTTTTTGAGGCTTTTTGATGATGGTACCACCACTTGTTGGATGATGGTATTGCCTATTCCTATAGTAGTACTGCCAAAGCCTAGATTCCCGAGCTTTGTTTGATAATAGTACCACCCGATGCCGACGATGGTACCGTTAGTACTATAAAAATCAAGGATTTAAATTTTGGCTCTAATTTTGAAACCATTATGGGTCTATAAATACCCTACCCATTCTTGCTTGATGAAACACGAATAATGGGTGAAAAAAAGGGTGAAACGGAGAATGAATCCTTATGGATAAAGTGTTGTAATATCTTAAGTCTCTTCCTCCTTGAGTTTAGTAGCTATTCTAAGGAGGTATGAGGTCCTGTGTGAAAGAATTTGTAAAAGTTCTCTCTTGAGCCTAGTAAAAGGAGAAAGGGTTGCATGAGTAGTTGATCTTTGCCTATTGGAAAGAAGATTGGTATTGAACGCCAATGGCCTCGAGAGAAGAGGAATTGTGAGTGGACGTAGATCGGGAGGACCTAACCACTATAAATCAGTTTACATTTCTTTGTTGCCTTTTTTTGTTATTGACATACTTATTTACTTTACTCACTACTTTCTACTCACACTTTCAAGTTAAACTGATTTTTGATTCATATTCTCGTTCGAATGATTTCAAATCAGATCTTTTTTTTTATAAGCACTAATTCAACCACCCCCGCCCCTAGTGCCATTACGATCCAAACAATTGGTATCAGAGCCAAGTTCTCTAAATTAGCTTAACACCCAAGTGAGTTTTAATGACTTTTTCTGACAATCATAAAAGTCATTCTATCACTCGTCCTCCTATATTCAATGGGATAGACTACACTTATTAGGAAATATGAATGAGAATTTTCTTGATATCTATGGATTTTGATTTGTGGAACATCATTGAAAATGGTTTTAAAAAATCTTCTAATCCATTGAATGAACGGAATGATTTTGAAAAGAATACATTTTCTTTGAATGCTAAAGCTATGAACACTATATTTTGTGCTTTGGATAAAAATGAGTTTAATCGTGTTTCTACTTGTGATACTGCACATGATATTACATTAGAAGTTACTTATGAAGGCATAAGTAGAGTAAAAGAGTCAAAAATTAATCTCTTGGTATAGTTATGAACTATTTAACATGAAGTCAAGCGAAATCATTGGTGACATGTACACCCGTTTTACAGATGGTTTCAAGGCTCTTCGTAAATGCTATACTAACCTTAAATTAGTAAATAAAATTTTAAGATCTCTTACAAAATATTGAGATTAAAAAGTAATAGCTATCCAAGAGGCAAAGGACTTGAACAATTTTTCTCTTGAAGAATTCATAGGGTCTTTAACAACCTATGAAATGACTTGTAAAGTACATGACGAACAAGAGGAAAATGTTCCAAAGAACAATAAGGATATTGCACTGAGAACCAATGAAGTTTCTTCAAGTGAAAGCTTAAGCGATGATGAAGATGACATAGAACTCCTTATAAAAAGACTTAAAAAGATCGTGAAAAGGAACAAAACTCATAAGAATAAAAATGAACTTAAAAAGGATACTATAATATTTTATAAATGCAAGAAGCCAGGACACCTAAAAAATGAGTGTCCATAACTAAAGAATAAGTTGTTGACCCAAAAGAAGAAGAAAGTATTCAAGGCAATGTGGGATGAATCAAGTGCATCTGAAGTTAACGAACAAATCAATAAAGATGACATAGCAAACTATGCATTGACGGCCTTCAATGATGAGGTATGTGACTTATTTGGCACGAAGAGGGGGGAGGGTGAATTAGTGCAAGCGAAATAGTGATCGATTTAAAAACATTGCTTTTGTAAAGTAAAGAGTGAACAATGGAAGCTTCTTTTGATATTTTGATAAAACTGATTAAGAGCCAATTTGAAAGAAGTAGAGAGATTGAAGCTCGGTTTTAACTATAAGCAAATTAAGAGTAATAGATAGTAATCAACAAAGAAAGAAAAGACACTCACAATTATAGTAGTTCAGCCTCAACTTGGGATACGTCCACTCCAGAGTCCTCTTCTCTGAGGCCCACCGACGTCCGCTATCAACCTTCTGTGGTTGAAGATCAAACCCTTATAACTTCCTCTCTCCTTTTACTAGGCTTAGGAGATGAACCTACAACATTACAAGGGAGATTTACAAGTATTATAAAACTTTCTGCACTCCCCTACCCATTTTCTTTTTCTTACAAGTTTAGCATATATTTTTTTCTTAGAATTTCTAGCCCAAAATTATTATGTGAAATGCAAGAAAACTTGGGGTATTTATACGCCCCAGTTGACTTTAGAATTTAGAGCCAAAATTTTAAATGAAACCGAAAAACCCGAAATACCACCACCGGTGCCGTCATCGAAAGTAGCCCGAAAAATAGTGTGATAGCTATACAACCACCGACTTGGGCGATACAACCGCTGACTCGGGTGGTGCAACCGTGGCCCACTAGTGGTACAACTGTCGGGAATCCTAAAAAAGTGATTCCCTCCACTTTTCCAATCCCAACTTATACCTTATGTTAATCACTTCTTAGGTCAACCAATTGAGTCAACCTGAGCTCAATCCACTCTCCATAGTGGACCTGGTTAGCTTCACTTGAATTAATTTAGGTCCTTCCAAATCTAACTTAAGTAGGACTCAACATTTATGATGCAAACTATAAGTTAATTAATTATAATTAACATTGTTAACAAATCTAATCAAGATCTTCCCAACTCCCGGCCAGCATTTTGACTACCCCCGACAATCTCCCAGCAAGTCTCAGTTTTCTTCCAGTGAACTCCCTTACACCATCCTGGTAAGCTCCCGATACCCTCGGCGAGTTCCCGATGCACTACAGGCGAGTTCCCAATTGCATCGTCATCACTCCGGCCTGATACCTGGACTTGACTTTGGCCAAATCACTGATTGTAATTTTCTTTGTATTGTAGTTAATTCTACATAAATCAACTCTAACAACCTTGTTAGATCAATAATCCATCAGTTGATTTTATCATCAAAATCAGAGATTCAACATGACTCACCCAAAACATTTCTTTTTTATGATGAATTACTTAGTACATTTCCTGATTTATTTGATAAAAAAGGTTAGTAAGAAATATAAATTGTAAAAAAAAAAGGAAAAAAGGGGTCATGTATCTCTATCTAATGAATTTGATAAATTAAAGTTAACATCTGACATTAAATGTGAAGAGTTAGATTCACTTAAAAAAAGAAAAATATGTTACAACAAACTTTAGAAAAATTTAAAATTGGTAACAAATCAAATCATATGATTAAAGATGCTGGTTTAGTAGATGATTTAAACATAACTCACTAAGCATTAGTTAATTATAAGATAAGTGATATAATATTAAATTTGAGGTTAATGACATACTATGTAAGAATAAATCTATGATTGCCTTAATGAGAAATAATGTTTATGCTATTGATCTTGATGATTTTTATGATGAAACTTATTTTTCAATTTTTAACGATGATGAATGGCTTTGGCATAAGATATTAAGACATATAAGTATGAAATTAATCTCACAAATTGGAACTAAAGAAGTTTAGTTATTTTCTATTCATATTGTTTTCAATGAATTTCTCGAAGGTAAGAAAAATGATTTTGATGATGATTTTAAATTTCATTTGATTTTTTTAGAAAAGAATCATGATTTTTTACTTGACTTCTTGATATTCCTAACTTAGGATCTATCTCGTATGAATCATGACCTTTTACTAATTATTCTCCTATGGATCTTTTTGATATTTATTAAGAAATAGATTTATTCAAACAAATCATGATATTGACTTCTCGATGTTTATAAGTTGATATTTATTTTACATGAATCATGATTTTTTACTGTCTATTCTCCTATAATTCCTTTTGTTATTTAAGAAGAATATTTAATCAAACAAATCATAATCTTGACTTCTTAATATTTAACTTGTGATTTATTATTATTTATTCTCCTATAGTTTTTCTTTCCTTTTATTAAAGAGGAGATTCATCTCATTGGATAATTAATTATTGATGTTAATGAAGTGAGATTTGTGTCATATGACTCCTTGATATTAATATCCTTCATTAGCACATTAATATAAATGAAGAGAAGTAGCATCATGATAAAATGATATCAGTATCTTCCTTATGATAATTATATAGGGGGAGAGAAAAATAGTGGCTTACTTAATTTATTTTCCTCTTTTTTTAGATAACAAAGGGGGGGATGTAATAATTTTTTTATGATGTGGCACTCATATGCATGTTGTATTATGATGACATTAACTTATGATATTTGCTTTAGATATATGGATATGATATGAAATTATAAATATGATTCTTGCAATAATCACTTATGAATCTTGAAAGTTGTTATGATTTATGAGTAAAGTTGTTTTGACTTAAATTCAAAGAATTGAAAGGTTATCATATTTTTTTTAACATTCAAACTCATTATAGCATATATATAGATAGGGGGAGTTTAGTTAAAACTCCATCATCAATTAGTTGTCATCATCAAAAAGGGGGAGATTGTTGAATCTCATATTTTGATGATGAAATCAATTGATGAATTTATGAATTAATATGCTTTCAAGATAAATGATGCAGGAGAGAGTTTAATCATAGACAGAACCATCATAGGGTAAATTATTGAAGCAGGAGAATCAGACTTTGGGCCGACGGAGTATCATGTCAGAGATTGGATGTCCAACTAGAGGATTGATAAATGTGCAAACGGATGGACTTCATGCCATAAGTTTGGGCATCGGCCGAAAAGATCGGGTATTGCACCAAAAGATCAGATATTATGGGAAGTGAACATACCAATAGGTTAGGCCATATGCTGAAGGAAATGACAATGCACCGGAGGTTCGGATAAAGTGTCGGATGATCAAATGACATATCAGAATGCTAGACAATGTGTTGATTGCTTCATAATTATGCTAGGTATGTGATCGAGTGGTTAAGTCTTGATCATGGTCATTTAGAGTCGAGTTAAGCTGGTATTGGGCCGAAACCATGCCAACTTGATTTGTGGCCCATTGGGCTTGAACCAGGGCTGAATTGGGCCTGATTCAAGGCCAATTCGATGTCTTGAAATTAACCTAGGTGGTGGGTTATTGGGAAACAATGAGAGCATCACATGCGTAGCAGAAAAATAAAAAAAAATTTCTACGTTTATCATGTTGTCATGCAACGATTGGTGTACAAAAAATCATAAAAACCAAGAACTGTGAATCATGTGAGATTTGTTAACTAAAGAGATCGCATATCCTTATAACTTCCAGATCCAGTAGAAGAGGATGAAGGATGTCAAATGTCCTCCTCTCTATAACATCCACACGGTGGATCCTTGCAGCGATACTCCTCAAATCGTAGCACAAAGCCCGCAACTCTTGTTCACCTTCTCCTCAGCTTTTGTGTACCACCTTATCATAAACGTGGAAGAAGATATGCTATCTTATTCATTGTCCTCATGTAGCAAGAAAAGAGGTGGTTGGCTGAGAAGAGACGGAAGGTAGAAGAATAGGATGGGGCGACCAAAGATGTAGCCTGTTACCCTGTTGACTGCCCTTACCTTCTATTTATAGAGAGCCACCAAAAGCCCTAATGGATCTTACCTTGATGGGTATTAGATCTTTATCCAATACTCTCAATTTGCCTCAAATTGGGTCTCATGCAAGGAGTCCATTAGTGTTGGGTATCATTCAATGAGAACAATGGCTTATTGGATAACTCATATCCAATCTTTTACTCGCTGCAACATCCACCATATGTGTGTGACCCTCTAGCCCAATATCGAGCTGTTCGTGAGTTCCACCTGTCAGAACTCCTTTTGACTCAGTAAATTATTATCCGATAACAATTCACTCAACTCATCAACTAACTATGAACATACTAGGCCACTACGCTAGTCCCCAAATGGTATAGGGGATCTAATCCATTGGACATATGTATCCATAATTATCATGTATATATAGTCTCTCATCCATCTAATATTTTAGAGATCGTATATTGGGTATGGTACTATTAGGTTACATAAGGAATCAATCCGAGTCTCACTCTAGTCAGATTCTCCCAGAGAATTCCTTCTCTCTCAATTTGCACGATCCTAGCTAGGGATTTGCCTGAGTGATAATACACGGGATATTCCTCTCATGATACAAAGAGTAGACAATCCTCTATTGACACTCAATTATCTTTATAAGGTTAACCTATCAATCCCAATAATCGGCTATACCATATCTGAAACTTTTTAGACTTGAAGTTCGACATCAAAGAAAGGAGTATTCAAATAAGGCATCCTTGGTGTCTTAAGTCAAAGGACCAGACACATAACTGGGATTATAGAATCGTTGTCTAATGTTATTATCATTAACCATCCAGCATTTCATAAGCGGATCAATTAGTGAACTTATTATTCAATGAGCACCTATATTATACCCTTAGTGTCTCCATATGAGTGGCTATGAGACCAGCCATCTCCATCATATGGATGGGTGCATAATACACCGGTTTGTCAAGTTATCTTGATGTCCTCGACTAAACCTATGACTAGAATTATTTAGGATCTATGTTTAACGATGAATTATCTCATTATTATGATCTCATCATGACATGATTCCCATTGCACAGATATAAGGATATCACAATATATGTAAACATATAATGAAAATATGTCAATAATAATAGTAAGCAAAAAGATCACATAACATGTTACACATGCCATCACTCATGTGATAGGCTTGTAGGCACCTGTAATTAGTAATCTTCCACTTGACATGAAGCCAATCACCTACGTGTTTGATCCCTATCAGACTCCTATGATGCTCAAAGATAATATGAGATAATGGCTTTATCAGTGAATCTGCAATGTTATCTTCTAATGAAATTCTTTCCATCGCTATATCTCTACAGGCCACGATCTCTCTAATCAGCTGGAACATCCTCAGAATAATTCTTATAAGATTTGGGTTCCCTTGCTAGAGCTGTCGTCATGTTATTATTGGTATATATGAGAATTGCCTTATCGCTGCTAAGTACGACTCCCAAATCTATAATAAACTCCTTCATCTAAACCCCCTCCTTTACTGCTTTTGGTGTACTAATGTACTTCGCCTCTATGGTCAAATCAGTAGTAATCTTACTTGGAACTCTTCGAGCTTACTGCTCCACCATTCAGGGTGAAGACATATCCTGAGTTTGACTTGCTATCATCGACATCAAACTACAAACTCGAGTCTGCGTAGCCCTCAACTTGAAAGCTACCTCCTTTGTATACTAGTAAGATATCATTAGTCAATCTAAATTACTTAAGGATATACTCTGCTGCCTTTCAATGTTCAAAACTTAGATCCACTTGATATCTACTCATGACACTTAGAGCATACACTATATTAGGCTTGGTATATAGCTTAGCTTACATAATAAACCTTACCGTAGAGGCATAGGGTATCCCATCCTTATCGATTAAAATCCTCAAGAGACATACTCATAGAAAGTGATATTCCATGTCTTATCCGTATGAGACTGCTCTTCGAATTTTTCATACCAAATATTTTAACAATGGAGTCTATGTACTTAGATTGAGATAAGCCAAGCATCCTATTAGATCTATCTCTATGGATTTGAATCCTCAAAATGTAGGATGCTTCCTCTAAGTCCATCATAGAGAAGTTTTTGGATAGTCAAGCCTTGATTGTAGAGAGCATTCTTATATCATTCCTAATGATAAGGTATCTATCATCCACATAGAGCACCAAGAAGGTGATAGCGCTCCTACTTATCTTCTTGTATACACAAGGCTCATCTTCTTTCTTAACAAAGTCATAAGATCTGATCGCCTCATCAAATCTTATGGTCCAACTTCAGAAAGCTTGCTTCAGTCCATAGATGGACCTGAGTAACCTGCACATCTTATCTAGACCCTCCTTGAGGTTGTCATTGAGGAATGTGATTTTCAAATCCATCTATCAAATCTCATAGTCATAGTGTGTTGCAATGGCCAAAAGAATTTTGATGGATTTCAACTTGGCTACGAGTGAGAAGGTTTCATCATAGTTAACTCCTTGCCTTCGATGATACCCTTTGGCAAATATAGGTCATGTTAGGATCAATTGGCACTGGGGGGGGGGGTGTTGTTGGGGGGTTTGAATTAGTGCAAGTGTAAAAATTTTGGTTTAAGGAAAACATTTCTTTCAAATACAATCAGAAAATCGAAAGTGTTTCTTGAAATTAGAATACATAAGTGAATTAAACATAAGATCAAAAATTTTGATTTAGCTAATGAATGGAGAAATTAAGAGAAATACACTCACAGTTTATAGTGGTTCGCCAAAAATTTGGCCTATGTCCACTTCTTGAGTCCTCTTTATCGAGGTCCATAGGAGTCCACTATCGATCTTCTTTGAGTGAAGATCAAACTCTTACAAGCTTTTCAATCTCAACTCACAAGGGAGACCTCTTACAAGAAATACAACACTTGACTTACTTTCTTGCCCCTTTTCTTTTTCTTGCATACTTTTTCACAGATTTTTGCCCAATGACTTGTGTGAATGCTTGTGCTAAATACAAGAAAACTTGGGATATTTATATACTCCAATTAGTTTTAAAATTTAGAGCCAAAATTTTAAACGCACCCATAAAAGCTAGGTACAGGCGGTACCACCATCAGCGTCAGTGGCATCATCGCCGAAAGTAGTCTGAAAATTAGGATGGCGATGGTACAACCACCGACCTGTGCAGGTCAATTATCAAAAATCCCAAAAAAGTGATTCCCTCCACTTTTCCAATCTCGTCTTGTACCTTTAGTTGACCACTTTCCTAGTCAACTAATTAAGTCAACTGAACTTAATCCACTCCCTAAAGTGGACCTCGTTTGCCTCATATTGAGTTAATTTAGATTCATTTCAAATCAAACTCGATTAGGGCCCGAACCTAACTACGACTCACTGATTACAACCATAAAGGACCATCAAACATAATAAACAACCTAACCCTTGACAACCTTCGGTATTCTTGTAGTGAGTCTTATTGTCTTCCTCCAGTGATCTCCCGACATGTTCCCATAGAGCTTCTTGATTCCTTCGGCAAACTCCTAGCAAGCTCCCACTGCATCTTTCGAGCCTTGGCCCGATGCCCGAACTTAATTCTAACCCAACATTTGATTTAACACCTTTTCTCCGTCATAGTTAAACCTACATTACTTTCTCTAACACACATATTAGATTAAACACTCAACAATCTCCCCATTTTTTCTGATGACAATCAATTAATGACGGGAGTTAAACCTTACTCCCCCTAAATCCATGCCATGATTCAAATAAGAGAAACTTAAATTCAAGATAACTATACACTCTTGAATTCAAGTATCATGATATGATATTTCAATAATTTTAATAATGCCTCAAAGAAGCAACATCAATTTAGAGATTATATAACATCAATTTAAATATTTTCACCTTAAGTCATTAATAATCAAATCATCAAGAATTTTCCAATTATACAACATACATTAATATTCATGCATCAATTATACATTTATTTCTCCCTCTTTGTTTATCAACATAAAAGAGACGTGCCCATTTAAAATTTTCTTACATATGTCATCAATTCACTATTTCTCCCCCTTTATCATCATCAAGAAAAGGTGAAATAACAAGCAAGTAATTTTATGATACATAAGGAAATCATGTGTCAAAGTTTTATATTTTTATAAATTAAATTTTGCATTACTCTCCCTTAGTAAAATAGGATAAAAACTTAATTTTCTCACAAAAAATTTTCTCCCTTTTGTAAATAAGAAAGTAGAACCAAGGAAGAGGAGGGAATGTCAAAGATTCAAAAATTAATTCATCAAAAGTTTAATATCAAAAGCTCATATCAAGCATCATAGAAGTTTATATCACATATTTTTCTTTTATGGATATTCATCATAAATTAAAATGATCTTTGAGAAAGGATAAAAATAGTCACAAAAGGAACTTTGAATCTTATTCTTATCAATATCAAGGTATATCTTTTTGAAAGGTGAGATAAAAAATCTGAGAAATCTAAGAAGAGCTAAGAGCTACTCATGCATTTAAATTCATCTTATGTAAATTTCAAGCAAAAGTATCAAATTAAGAAATTCAAAAAATAGTAAATCATGCATTGGAATTATTTAGCATTCCTAGCTCTCTTCTAATATAATCAAATTGCTCTTCATTTAATGGTTTTATAAAAATATATGCTAATTAATGCTTAGTATATATAAATTTTAAGGAAATGTCTTGATTATTCAAATGATATATAATAAAGTGATGTCTAATATCAATCAATTATGAAATTTTTAATGCATCATAGAACATTAAAAAGATACTTCTAGGTAGCAAGAGTACAAGTCATAAAAGAGTACATCATAGAGTGTGATTATACAATATATCAACTTCTATCGATTTTCTTCCTTAATACTACAATTATTCAGGTGGTGGTAATCCGAAGTGCCTAGACAAAGCATAAAGCTATCATCAGATTTGCTGCATCTCAGGCATTAATTCATCTTGATGTAGTTTTATTCGTTCCAACCAGTTCACAATGGAATTGTCAGAAAATGAGGGTGCTGGCTGCATCATGGGTGGTGCCTCAAGAGGACTGGTACGAGGAGATAGACTTCCCCTAAGGATATGTGTTTGAGGTTCAGGCTCAGGTGAGGGAGGATCAGTTCTCCTAGGTAGTCTAGTCCAAATTCTATTTCTTTCAATGCAATTTAATCTTCTTAAAAGGTTTCTATTAATTACATTGTACTTATCTAATTTTATGATTTCTTCATTTGGTGGAATAGCATCATATCCTTAGTAGCAAGATCAATCATGTTTTGCCTAATGAGATACCCAAAATAATAATCATGTCCCTTCATTGTCCAATACATGCTACCTAGATCCATTTGATTAAGTTTGTCATGATGAAATTATTTTGGTAGTAAGATGCTCATTACTATATGATGAAGTACCTTTGTTTTGAAGGGTAGCATATGTTCACAACTTTTAGGTACGATAGCTAGATTATGATTACCAAAAACAGTTCCTAAAGCTTCATAGTAGGTTACTCTTACAGAGGCCATGTCCTATTGTCCCCTAAAATAACAACCACATCTTTTTTCGGGGATGCATATAAGATTGCAAATTAGATCATCCGTAATATCTATATGATATCTTAAGAGATATGTAGAAGCATTATTTTTGTCATCTATATTCATGTTGTTGTAAAATAGTCTAACAAGTCTAGGGTAAATTGATTCATTCATTTGAAGAATAGGTAGGGCATCTAGGTTTGCAAACCATTGGATTAGCTCTAAGTCTCTTAAGTCATCTAGATCAATATATTATCCTTTACGGACACTCCTAAACTCAAGGATTGAAAATTTCAAGGCATGTTCATAGAAATTTAAAAGTGTAGTATCATAGGTTTCATCTATTCTCCTCTTCCCTTTGTCCCTTGAGGATCTTCTAGGGACCATTTTGAACTATATAAATTGCAAGAAAAAGGGTAAGAACAACCAATAGATTGGGAGGGTAGTTTTTTGGGAGTTACCTTTAGCATGATCGTCTAGAGATGGCCAAAGATCCTTAGTTTTGATGAGTAGAAGGCTTTCTTTGGTGTTTTTAGAGGAGAAGCAAAGGACAGGAAGGATGGAGAGGGTTTTAAAGAGGAGTGGAGGCACTTAGGGTCGGTGCCACCACAGGCCCTAAGTAAGGCTTTTATAGGCAGGGTTTCGATCGGTGGAACCACTTATTGAGTGGTTCAATCAGGTATATTATGGTGGTCCAACTGCCAAATCAGTTGTGCCATCGCTGGTACACCCTTTTCACTTCTTTTTATTTTTTTTACTTAATCATGTATTAGTATCTTAAATAGCCCAATTCAATCATATTCAACTAATTTTGATCATCAAAATCCCTATGTAGATTTTTGTAATTTTTTATAAGGAATAATTTATGTTCAAGCATTCTTTAATAATGCATCATAAATCAAATCAAAGTTATTGCAAAATAATCAATCATTTTAATTTTCAGTGTATATTTTAGTTATCATTGTTTAGGATAGAGAGCTTAAAAGAAGATGTAAGATTTTATTTATTGCTTCCTAGCCTTAGTTTGATAACAACCCTACAAGAAGGATTTAGGTACCCATTTTACATTGGGTCTTATATGAAATTTTTTATCTAACTTATCTAATGGTTCTTAGTTGTTTGTAGTTCCTTTGGGAACCCAAACTAATTTGTGTGGACTATATTTTCTAAATAAATATTTATTGGCTTTATGTCCTAATTTTTTACAAAAATTATATTTGATTTTTGACGGTAGATTTAACAAAAATGGTTGACTTTATTGAGTGTTACCAACAAAGCCTATACCCTTTCTTCTATTAACATAACCCTTATTAGCAAGGATCATGTTTAGGGATTTATTCCCTATTTTAAAATTTTCCTCTTCTTTAATTGAGGACATTCATATTTAAAATGTCCAGGCTTCTTGCATTCAAAGCATATAATATTGTCCCATTTTGGTTTATTTTTATTTTTATGATTTTTGTTCCTTTTCATAAATTGTTTTATTTTTCTTATCAATAGTGCTATGTCATCGTTCTTATCTCTCGAGGAGTCATCAGCGGTTCTTAGTACTAAATCCTTCTTGTTCTTTGGAAGAGATTCATCAAGCTCGTCATGAGCCTTATAGTTCAGTTCATATGTCATAAGTGATCCAATCAGTTCTTCAAGAGGTAAGTTATTAAGATTTTTGGTCTCTTGTATAGTAGTTACTTTGGAATCCCAACTTTTAGGAAGGGTTCTTAAAATTTTACTAACAAGTTCAAGATTAGAAAAATATTTTCTAAGTGCTTTTGAACCATTTGACGACATCCATAAACTGGGTGTACATGTTTCCAATGTACTCACCTGGTTTCATTCTAAACAATTCATAACTATGAACTAAACTATTGATCTAAGATTCTTTAACTCTACTAGTGCCTTCGTGTGTGATTTCTAGTTTATGTCAAATATCATAAGCAATTTCAAATAAAAACTTGATTAAATTTATTTTTGTCGAAAGCACAAAATAAGGCATTCATAGCCTTTGCATTCAAAGAAAAATTCTTCCTTTCTAAATTATTTTATTCGTTCATTGGTTTGGAAGATTTCTCAAAACCATTCTCTACATTATGCCATAAATCAAAATTCATATAAATGAGAAAAATATGTATCCTTTTTTCCAATACATGTAATGTTAGGATCAATTGGCACTAGGAGGGGTGAGGGGTGAATTAGTGCAAGTGTAAAAATTTTGGTTTAAGGAAAACTTTTCTTTCAAATACAATCGAGAAATCAGAAGTGTTTCTTGAAATTAGAATACTTAAGTGAATCAAACTTAAGATCAAAAATTTTGATTTAGCTAATGAATGCAAAAATTAAGTAAAGAGAGCTACACTCACAGTTTATAGTGGTTCGGCCAAAAACTTGGCCTACATCCACTTCCCGAGTCCACTTCATCGAGGTCCACCGGAGTCCACTATCGATCTTATTTAAATGAAGACCAAACCTTTATAAGCTTTTCATTCTCAACTCAAATGGGAGACCTCTTATAAGAAATACAATACTTGACTTACTCCCTTACCTCTTTTCTTTTTCTTGCACAGTTTTAGCACATTTTTTTATAAATCCTTTCCCAATGACTTGTGTGAATGTTTATGCTAAATGCATGAAAACTTGAGATATTTATAAGCCTTAATTGGCCTCAAAATTTGGAGCCAAAATTTTAAACACACTTGGAAAAGTGGGGTACGGGCGATACCACCATCGGCGCCAGCGCCGCTGCGAAAGCGGCCCAAAAAATAGGGCAACAGCAGTACAACTGCCGACCTGGGTAGTTCAATCGTCGGGAATCCAGGAAAGTGATTCCCTCCACTTTTCTTATCTTGTCTTTTACTTTCAGTTGACCACTTCCTTGGTCAACTAATTAAGCTCGACCTTAGCTCAATCCACTCCCTAAAGTGGACCCGGTTTGCCTCACATTGAGTTGATTTGGATTTCTTCCAAATCAAACTCAATTAGGTCTTCAACCTAACTATGACTCACTAATTACAACCATACATAACCATCAAGCTTAATAAATGACTTAACCACCAATAATTCGACAACCTCCGATATTCTTGCAGCGAGTCTTACAGAGTTTTCCTCTGGCGATCTCCTGACGTGTTCCCAGCGAGCTTCCCAATTCCTTCGGCGAACTCCTAGTGAACTCCTAGCGAGCTCCCACTGCATCGTTTGAACCTTGGCCCAATGCCCAAACTTGATCCAAGCCCAACATCTGATTATAACTCCTTTTCTCTATCGTAGTCAAACCTGCATTACTTCCTCTAACACACATGTTAAATTAAACACTCATCAATTGATTTCATTATCAAAATCCGAGATTCAATAATAGGTCTCCACCTTTTCAACTACTCTAATTTTCTTCTTGAAGATCCATTTGCAATAGATGGGTACGATACCCTCAGGTGAATGTATAAAGTTCCAAACCTTATTGGAGTACATATAATCCATCTTAGAATTCATGGCTTCTTGCCACCACTTCCTAGAGTCTATACTTATAATAGCCTCCTCGTAGATCTGAGGATTAATATCCTGAGTGTCATTTCTACTAATATATCCCACATATCTTTCAGGAGGGTGAGATAGTCTGCTAGACCTATGTAAAGTTGAAACTTGTGTATTAGGTACCTGAACAGACTCGGTCCCTAGAATAATGCTTGAGCTAGGTTCTCCAACCTTACTCAACTCTATCACACTCTCACTATTTTCATCAAGAATGTGTTCATCCTCAAGGAACACAACTCTTTTGGCAACAAAGGCCTTTTGGTCCTCAGGATGATAGAAATAGACCAACAAGTTTTCTTGGGATATCCTACGAACTTGCTCTACTCCATCCTTGGTTCCAACTTGTCGGGGTTATGTCTTCTAACGTGAGTAGGGCAGCCCCAAATCTTAATAACTTTAAGATCGGCCTTCTTCCCTTTCTATATCTCATATAGTGTAGACACTACTGATCTAGATGAAACTTTGTTCAAAAGGTAAGTTACGGTCTCTAGGGTATATCCCTAGAATGAGACGACTAGGTCAGCCAAACTCATCATGAACCACATCATGTCTAACAGTGTGTGGTTCCTCCTTTGTAATACGCCATTGAGCTAAGGTATATAAGAAGGTGTCCATTGGAATAGAATCTTAAGGTTTTTGAGGAAATGGGTGAACTTTGTACTCAAGTACTCTTTATGTTCACCTCATCTCATTTCCTCTTCGACACACTTTAATTCATGATTTGTGGAGCTATATCTAGCACAAATTAACCATTATGCAATGTTCCTTAGTGATGATCTTATCATCCAAAATCAATGAACAAATATATTCTCAAAAACTAATTTATATCTCATAACTATCAAATATGAAATTAAGATAATATTTCTGATAATAGAAGAAACATAATAACATATATCTAATGCAATAGTAGCTCCATCAGATGTAGGATGACCTCACCAATACCAATTATAGCAACTCTTGCTCCATTGCCCATCTTGAGGTCCATCTCGCATCTCGGTAGTCTCCTAGGCCTTGTCAGAATTTGTAATGAATTATCGATATGATAAGTACTCCTAGTATTTAATACACGTGTTATCATAAAAATCTGACAAATAGAGACTGATCAAGAATGTGCATGAAGCTTCTCTAAGCTTTTGTTTCACCTTTTATGCAAGGTATTATTTGCAGTTCCTCTTTCAATGCTCGTCTTTGCTGCAGTGGATGCACTAGCCTTTGAAATTCATAAAGAATTGAGAAAAGGAATCTGACATGAACTGAAACATAAGATCAACGCATAGGTTATCCTCTAGGATCATTCCTAGACCTATGAGTTTCTCAATCCACTCTATCATCCTCAGAACATGGTTCTGAACCAATGTCCCCTCGATCATCAAAGCTTAAAAAAGACTCTTGGATATCTCATATCTCTATGTTTTTCTTCTCTGTTCCTCAAACAACTGGTGAAGATGAAAAAAGATAGAATTGACATCCATGCTTTCATATTGCCTCTGTAGCTCATGAGTCATAGAAGCCAATATATAACATGTAGCTAAGGTAGAATCATCTATATACTTTACATAGCGAGTGATCTTATCCTCGCTTGCCCCTCCCTCTAGAGTGGGCAAAATCGTGTCAAGTGTTGAGAAACCTCAGCGGGTGTATCACATGCACAACGAAAATCAAAACAAAAACTGATTTCTCACGCAAATCAAATCGTAGTGCAAAAGATTGGGGTCGCGAGAAAAACGTAAAAATCGATAAAATCGTGATGTGAGAGAGATTGATTTTACCTAGGGAGATCATATACCCTTGTATTCCAGATCCGGATGGAGAAGATGAAGGAGGTCAAGCGTCCTCCTCTCTAGCGGTATCCACACGATGGATCTCTACAACAAAACTCCTCCAATCTGATCTCGCAACTCTTGCGCAGAGGGAGGGAGGAGAATATGAGATGGTGGCTAAAAGTTGTAGCCTTCAATCCTGAGTCTCCCTCCTATTTATAGAGAGCCAACAAAACCCTAGGGCTCCTTCCTTAGTGGGTATTGGATCTCCATCCAATAACCCACTAAACTTGCATTATTGGATCTCTATCCAATAATCTCCTTAGGCCTATAATTGGGCCTTAATCAAGGAGGTTATCAACAAAGGGTCTCATCTAATGAGAATAGGGGCTAATTGGATCTTCATCCAATCCTCTATTCGCTGAAGCATCCACCATATGTGTGTGACCCTCTAGGCCCGATATCGAACTGGCCGTGAGTCACTCCCATCATAACTCCTTCTAATATAGTGAATTATTATCCCCATAATAATTCACTCGACTCATCGACTATGGACGTACTATGCCACTATGCCATAGTCCCCAAACGGTACAGGGGGGATCAAATCCATTGGACCTGTCTGTCCATAGTTACCATGTATTTATAATCCCTTATCCAAATAATATCTCAAAGACTGTATATTGGATATGGTACTGTCAGGTCACATATTGAATCATTTTATCTTGCTCTAATCGGATTCTATCGGAGAACTCCTTCTCTCTCAATCCGAATGACCCTGGCTAGGGATTTGTCTAAGAAAGCACATATGAGATATTACTCTCGTGATACCGAGAGTGGATGATCCTCTATTGACACTCAATTGCCTTCGTTAGGTTGGCTACCAATCCCGATAACCAGCGGTACCAGATCTGGAGCTTTCCAAACCTGTAAGTCTAGCGTCAAAGAAAGAAGTACTCATATAGGTATCCTTGGTATCTCAAGTCTAAGGACCAGATACACAACTAGGACTATGGAATCATTGTCTGACATTAGGTATCATTAACCATACAACATTCCATAAGCGGATCAATCAATGAACTCATTCTCCAATGAGCAACTGTAATATATCCTTAGTGTCTCTACACAAGTAGCTATGAGATCAGCCGCCTCCATCATATGGACGGGTATATAGTACATTGATCTATCGGGTTATCTCAATGTCCCTCTTGAGTAACCTATGACCGAGATTATTTAAGATCTATGTTTAAAGGTGAATCGATCTCATTATCATGATCTCATCACGATCCGATTCCCACTGCACAGAACTAAGGACATCACAATATATATGTAACAAATAATATAATATGAGAATATGCTAATATTAATTATAAGCAAAAAGATCACACATCATGTCACACATGCCATCACTCACGTAATTGGCTTGCAGGGCACCTGAAACCAACAATCTCCCACTTGACCAAAAGCCAATTACCTATGTGTCTGATCCCCATCAGACCCATGTGATGCTCAAATATAATCTAAGCCAACGGCTTCGTTAGTGGATCTACAATGTTATATTTCCATTGCTATATCTTTTCGGGTCATGATCGCTCTAATCAGATGGAACCTCCTCAGAACAATTCTAATGAGACTTGGGTTCCCTTGCTAGAGTTATCTCTCTGTCGCTGTCACAATATATGGGAGTCAGCTCTACACTGCTTGGTGTGACTCTCAAATCCTTGATGAACTTCTTCATCCACACCCCTTCGTTTTGTTGTTTCTACTACAGTAATGTATTCCGCCTCTATGGTCGAGTCAGCAGTAGTATCTTG
This sequence comes from Ensete ventricosum, assembly GCA_029747655.1. Classification (NCBI taxonomy): domain Eukaryota; kingdom Viridiplantae; phylum Streptophyta; class Magnoliopsida; order Zingiberales; family Musaceae; genus Ensete; species Ensete ventricosum. The sequence continues at coordinate 28,682,615 of JAQQAF010000004.1, read as the reverse complement.
TTTGGAACTCTTCCAGCTTACTGCTCCTCCATTCATGGTGAAAACATATCCTAAATTTGACTTGCTATCATCAATGTCAGACTGAAAACTTGAGTCTGTGTAGCCCTCAACCTGCAGGCTACCTCCTCCATATACCAGTAAAAGATCCTTAGTCCTTCTCAAGTATTTCAGGATATACTTTACTACCTTCTAGTGTTCTAAACCTGGATCTACCTGATACCTGCTCGTGACACTCAAAGCATGTGCTATCTTAGGTCTAGTACATAGCAAGCATTATATGCATGATAGATCCTATCGCTGAGGCATAAGGTATCTTATCCATGTCTGTCCTTTCTTCAGAAGTCTTTGGGGACAAACTCCTAGAAAGTGATATTCCATGTCTCATCGGTATGAGACCTCTCTTGGAATTTTTCATGCCAAACCTTTTGACAAAGGAGTCTATGTACCTAGATTAGGACAAGCCAAGCATCCTTTTGGATCTATCTCTATAGATCCAGATTCCTAAAATATAGGATGCTTCCCCTAAGTCTTTCATGGAGAAGTTTCTAGATAGCCAAGCCTTTACTGTGGAGAGCATTCCTATATCATTCCCAATAATTAAGATGTCATCCACATATAGCACCAAGAAGGTGATAGTGCTTCCACTTAATTTTTTGTATACACAAGGCTCATCTTCGTTCTTAACGAAGTCATAAGATTTGATCACCTCATCAAATCTTATATTCTAACTTCGGGAAGCTTGCTTCAATCCATAAATGGATCTAAGCAACTTGCACACTTTATCTAGACTCTCTTTGGATATGAATCCCTCTGGTTATATCATATACATCTCTTCCTCGAGGTTGCCATTGAGGAATGCTATTTTGACATGCCAGATCTCATAGTCATAGTGTGCTGCAATTCCCAAAATAATTCTAATGGACTTATGCATGGCTCCAGGTGAAAAGGTTTCGTCATAATAAACTCCTTGTCTTTGACGATATCATGTAGCTACCAGCCTTGCTTTATCGGTCTCTACCTTTCCATCCACTCCAATCTTCTTCTTGAAGATCTATTTGCAGCCGATGGGTACAATACCCTCAGGTGCATCCACAAGGTTCCAAACCTTGTTAGAGTACATGAAATCCATCTTAGAATTCATGGCGTCTTGCTACTTCTCGGAGTCTATACTCATAATAGCCTCCTCGTAGGTCTGAGAATTAATATCCTGAGAGTCATCTCCACTGATATGTCCCACATATCTTTCAGGAGGGTGAGATACTCTACTAGACCAACGTAAATTTAGAATTTGTGTTAGGTACCTGAACAAACTCGGGCTCTAGAATGTGTTTGAGCTAGGTTCTCCAACCTCGCTCAATTCTATCTCACTCCCACTGTTTCCACCAAGAATATGTTCCTTCTCAAGGAACACAACTCTCTTGGTAACAAAGACCTTTCGGTTCTCAGGATGATAGAAATAATACCCACAAGTTTCCTTTGAGTATCCCACGAATATGTATCATTCTATCCTTGATTCCAACTTATCAGGGTTGTGTCTTCTAACGTGGGCAGGACAGCCCCAAATCTTAACAATTTTAAGATCGAGCTTCTTTCCTTTCCATATCTCATATGGTGTAAACACTACCGACTTTGATGGAACTCTGTTCAGAAGGTAAGCTGCAGTCTCTAGGGCGTACCCCCAAAATAAGATGGGTAGGTTAGCGAAGCTCATCGTGGATCGCATAATGTTTAACAACATGCGATTCCTCCTTTCTGATACACCATTGAGCTTAGGTGTATAAGGAGTGTCCACTAGGATAGAATCTCATTGTTCCTGAGGAAATGGGTGAACTCCGTACTCAAGTACTCTCCTCCTCGATCTGATCGAAGAGTCTTAATACTCTTTCCAATTTAGTTCTCTACCTCATTCTTATATTCCTTGAATTTCTCGAAGGCCTCAGATTTCTACTTCATTAAGTACACGTGTCCATACCTAGAGAAATCATCAGTGAATGTAATGAAGTATGAGTAACCACCTATAGCTTGAGTCGACATGGGACCACATACAACACTATGTATGAGTTCTAATAACTCGGTGGCTCTCTCTCCAGTTCCACTAAAAGGAGAGTTGTCATCTTCCCATGAAGGCAAGGTTCACATGTTGCTATGTCTCATAGTCAAATGGATCTAAGTATCAATCTTTCAACAACTTTTGAATCATTCCCTCATGTATATGACCTAGCCTACAATGCTATAGATATGCATTATTCACCTCATCTCTTTTCCTCTTAGATATATTTATATTCATGATATGTGAAAAAGTGTCTAACACATATAAGCCATTTATTAGGGTCCCTCTAGTGATGATCTTATCATATATTATTATTGAATAACTATTATTCTCAAAAACTAATTTATATCTATTAATTATTAAACAAGAGATAGAAATAATATTTTTGATGATAGAGGGAACAAAATAGCATGCATCTAATGCAATAATAGCTCCACCAGGTAGATGTAGGGTGACATCTCTAATAGCAACTACAGCAACTCTTACTCCATTGCCCATATTGAGGTCCATCTCGCCTCTAGCCAATCTCCTAGGTCTTGCCAGAACTTGCAACGAATTACAGATATGATAAACACTCCCGGTATCTAATACCCATGTGTTATTATGAAAATATGGCAAGTGGAGACTGATCATGAATATACCTGAAGCTTCTCCAAGCTTCTGTCTCGCCTTCTCTGCAAGGTAGTCCTTACAGTTCCTCTTCCAATGTCGGTCTTGGCCATAATGGAAGCATTATCCTTTGTCCTTTGCTGGGTATTTCTTGGCAACCTTTGCCTTACCTGGTCTTTCTTTGCCCTTGCCCTTCTTAAGGGTCTTGCTGGCCTTCCTTTTCTTTTTGGTCTTATCAATATAGAGAACTGGCTTCTCCTTTTTGGTGGCACTCTTAGCTTCCCTCAACATATTGAGGAGCTTAGGGAGAGTTACCTCAAACTTGCACATGTTAAAATTCATGATGAAGTGAGAAAATGAATCTGGTAGGGACTAAAGTATAAGATCAATGTATAGGTTATCCTCTAGGACTATTCCCAGACCTGTGAGTTTCTTGATCCACTCTATCATCTTTAGGACATGGTTCTCAACCGATGTCCCTTCTATCATCTTAGCTTGGAAGAGTTTCTTAGATATCTCATATCTTTGAGTTCTTCCCTGTTTCTCAAACAGTTGGCGGAGATGAAGAAGAATAGAATCTACATCCATGCTCGCATGTTGCCTTTGTAACTCAGGAGTCATGGAGGCCAACATGTAACATTTTGTTAAGGTGGAATCATCTATGTATTTCACATAGTGAGCAATCTCATCCTCGCTTGCCCCTTCTTCCGACGTGGGCATGATTGTATCAAGGACGTATGCGATTTTCTCCGCCGTGAGAACAATTCTCAAATTATGGAGCCAATCTGTATAGTTTGGACCAGTGAGGTGGTTGGCATCAAGTAGCCACGTAGGGGGTTTGTTAGCAATATGTTTATGACTAAACAAGATATAGCAAAAATAAATAACATACAGATTTCACAGAAAATACTAATTAAGATATAGACTTCTATCTTAATGTACTCCCATTATTTTCATAGCGAATCACGCGACACCCTCGACACGTGAGATGGAAGCGTCCGGTAGACTCCTAATGGGGATCGAGATCCAATTGACATCTTAGTGCAACCTCGAGGGACTCGACCAGTTACACTAAGCTCAAAAGGTAGGCAACTCGTGCCAATCACAACTCCTTATGATTCCCGTCACGTTCGGCCTCCGAATCATCATGGTCTCGAGGGACTCGACCAACCATGACGTTCAGTTAAGTCATCACCAACGTTACAAGATGAGTCTGATTCGATGATATGCTCTCGAGGGACTCGACCAAGCATACCATGTCCGCAGGTCACTCGTGACATCTCTATCACGTATATAGGTGAGCATCGAGGGACTCAACCAACTCAACCTATGTCGTGATTCAATTTCTTCCTATAACGATAGAAGGCCACATGGATCAATCTTATTACCTCACGCTTACCGACTTAATATTATCGTAAGAGGGGTTTTTGTTTCGTATCGGTCTCCTAATATGTCGTGTCACACACATACATATTTAATATATATCTACATTGCATGCAAATATATATATATATATATATATATATATATATATATATATATATACATATATCTAGTAGGTGTATAACATATCACATATGCAAGCCACACTGGAAGATCATGAGCCGTCACCTAATATGATTAAGCCCGAGCCAATGAGCCTAATCACTCACAATAGAATCTATGTGTGCATTAGCGCATCTCCATGCCTTATGATTGTTAATCTCGTCATCATCAGTTCCATCGGATCGTCGCATCACCATGCGTCGTGATCTCCCGCCACAGCATCGTGGGTCCCGTTGTAACCTCAACGCTCCCGCTGCGCCTCTCCATGTAATTACAAATAATCACAAGCACGCAGGCCCAACAATAAACGAGAAAAACGTAGACTTGCAGGCCCCAATAATAATAATAATCATAATTACATACATCACAAAACATGGCTCATGATCATCCATCCACATCATACATCACATGAACATCACATCATATGTAGGATTACTAGATATATATAATAATTAATTAAATTATTTAATTAATTATTTTTCTAGAAATCAGGATATGCTTAGAATTTCCAGAATTGTCAAGGAAATTTTCGTAATTCTGGATGAGAGGAGTCTTCAGAATTTCTAAAATTATTGAGGGTATCTGTGGAATTCTTTACACAAAGATAGAGCTGAAATTTCCCAAATGCTAAGGGGCATAACCGTCTCTTTCAGAAAGTTACCCTAGCCCTCTTTCACCCTCACTGCGCCATCGCCGCCGCTGTTGCCCCTGCGTAGGCGGTGACTGCCCTTGCCCACTGGCAGCCACTCTGCCAAGGGGCGGCCACCACTACGACCGGCACCTCCACGGGCGCCGCCCCTGCAGGCGCTACTACTGCTGGCGGCAGCCCTTGCGGGCGGTGCCTCTGCTTGTAGGTTGCCTTCCTGCGGGGGCCGAACCCATAGTCGGCCGCCCCTTGCGGGCTGGCCGCGGGCGACCGACTGTAGACTGTTAGCAGCAGCCCCTGCAGCGTGGCCGCTGGCAGCTACCGCCCCCTTGCGGGCGTCGCGCTACAGCCGGCCACCCTTGGGCGGCTGCCCCTACGGTCTGGTCGTGGGCGGGCGTCGCCCCCTTGCGGGCTAGCCCTGGCCGCATCCGACCACCCCTTTGTATGGGGGCCTTGGCTGCAGCCGGTCGCCCCTTGCAAGGGGCCTGGCCGCAGGCGACCGCCCCTACAAGGGGGCTGGCCGTGGCCATGCCCGGCTACCCCTTGCAATGGCTTCTTTTGCTGCGAAAATACAGCAAGAACGCGTAGAACAATTCTATGTGATTCAATCTCATCACATGCAGTTTAAAACCAATCTTTCGCACGAAAACCATGGCTCTGATACCACTGTTGGGAAACCTCAGCGGGTGCATCACATGCACAGCGGAAATAAAAACAAAAACTGATTTCCCACACAGATCAAATCGTCATGCAAAAGATTGTGGTTGCAAGAAAAATGTAAAAACCGATAAAATCGTGATGTGACAGAGATTGATTTTACCTAGGGTGATCGTATATCCCTGTATTCTAGATCCGGATGCAAAAGAAGAAGGAGGACAAGCGTCCTCCTTTCTAGCTATATCCACACGATGGATCTCTGTAGCGAAACTCCTCCAATCTGATCTCGCAACTCTTGCGCAAAGGGAGGGAAGAGAATAGGAGGTGGTGGCTAAAAGTTGTAGCCTATCAACCCTGAGTCTCCCCTCCTATTTATAAAGAGCCAACAAAACCCTAGGGCTCATTCCTTAGTGGGTATTGGATCTCTATCCAATAACCCACTAACCTTACATTATTGGATCTCTATCCAATAATCTCCTTAGGCCTATAATTGGGCCTTAATCAAGGAGCCCATCAATACAGGGTCTCATCTAATGAGAATATGGGCTAATTGGATCTTCATCCAATTCTCTATTCGCTGAAGCATCCACCATATGTGTGTGACCCTCTAGGCCCGATACCGAGATGGTTGTGAGTCACTCCTATCAGATCACCTTCTGATATAGTGAATTATTATCAACATAATAATTCACTCGACTCATCGATTATGGATGTACTAGGCCACTACGCCATAGTCCCCAGACGGTACAGGGGGATCAAATCCATCGGACATGTCTGTCCATAGTTACCATGTATCTATAATCTCTCATCCAAATAATATCCCAGAGACCGTATATTAGATATGGTACTGTTAGGTCACATACAGAATCAGTTTATCTTGCTTTAATTGGATTCTACCGGAGAACTCCTCTCTCAATCCGAAAGACCCTGGCCAGGGATTTGTCTAGGCAAGCACATATAAGATATTCCTCTCATGATACCGAGAGTGGATGATCATCTATTGACACTCAATTACCTTCGTAAAGTTTTCTACCAATCCCGATAACCAGCTGTACTAGATCTGGAGTTTTCCAAACATGTAAGTTTGGCTTCAAAGAAAGGAGTACTCATACAAGGCATCATTGGTGTCTCAAGTCTAAGGACCATATACACAACTGGGACTTTGGAATCACTGTCTGACATTAGGTATCATTAACCATATAACATTTCATAAGCGGATCAATCAGTGAACTCATTCTCCAATGAGCACCTGTACTGTATCCTTAGTGTCTCCACACAAGTGGCTATGAGACCAGTCACCTCCATCGTATAGACGGGTATATAGTACACTGATCTATCTGGTTATCTCAATATCCCTCTTGAGTAACCTATGACCGTGATTATTTAGGATCTGTGTTTAAAGGTCAATCGATCTTATTATCGTGATCTCATCGCTATCCGATTCTCTTTGTACAGAACTAAGGACATCACATTATATATGTAGTAAATAATATAATATGAGAATATACCAATATTAATCATAAGAAAATAGATCACACATCATGTCACACGTACCATCACTCACATGATTGGCTTGCAGAGCACCTGTAACCAGCATCAAGGACATACACAATTTTTTATACTATGAGAATAATTCTCAAATTATGATAGAGTTAATCCGTGTAGTTTGGAACATTGAGGCAGGTGATGTCAAGTATGTTAATTCACTCCCCTTCTTAATTCCAATTGATCCTAACAATTGGTATCAGAGCGAGATTCTACTTATTAGACTAACACCCAAGTGAGTAAATGACTTCGTTTAGCATAAATGATAGACATTGCATTACACGTCTTCATATATTCAATGAGATAGATTAGACATATTAGAAAATAAGGATACGTATTTTATTGATTTCTATAGACATTGATTTATGGCACATTGTTGAGAATGATTTTGAAAAAGTATTATTCAGAACCAATAAACAAATGGAATGATTTGGAAAAGAGGGCTTTTTCTTTAAATGCAAAAGCAATGAATGCTTAATTTTGTGCTCTTGATAAGAATAAGTTTAATCGGGTTTCTATTTGTGAAACTGCTCGTAATATTTAGCACACACTTGAAATCACACACGAAGGCACTAGTTAAGTTAAAAAGTCTAAAATTAACCTTTTAGTGCATAGTTATGAATTTCTTCGAATGAAACCAAGTGAGACCATTGGAGACATGTACACCCTGGTCACAGATGTCGTCAATGGTCTAGAAGCTCTTGATAGAAGTTTTTCTAATTTTGATCTTGTTAATAAGATATTAAGATTTCTTCTAAAAATTTAGGATCTTAAAGTAACTGCAATTCAAGAAGCTAAAGATCTAAATAATTTTTCTCTTGAATAATTATTGGATCACTTATAACTTATAAACTGAGCTATAAAGCTCATGATGAACTTGAAGAACCCCTCTCAAAGAACAGGAAGGACTTGGCATTGAGAACTGCAGATGACTCATCAAGTGAAACCTCGAGTGATTAGGACGATGACATTGCAGTATTGATAAAAAATAAAAAAATTTATAAAAAGAACAAAAATCATAAAAATAAAAGTGAACAAAAAAAGACAACATAATATGTTTTGAATGCAATAAGCCACGATATTTCAAAAGTAAGTGTCCACAATTAAAGAAGAAGACATCATATAAGAAGAATGCTCTCTCAACAAGTTGGGATGACTCAAGCTCATCGGATGAAGAAGACCACATGAAGGAAGAGGTTGCCAACTATGCTCTCATAGCCATCCATAAGGAGGTAAGCCAGTCTTATGATATCTTTTTTATTGAATTAATGAATATTTTTCATGAGCTTTATAATGAATTTAGAAAAATTTATAAGTCTTATAAACTACTTAAGAAAGAGCATGGTTCACTAATTAGTAGATGTGAAGAAATACATAAAGTATCACCATCACTTAGTTCATGCATAAAATATGAAATTTTAGTGGAACATACAAAGGAAAATATTGTATTGCAACAAATGTTAGAAAAATTTAAAATAGAAAATAAATCCCTAAACATGATCATTGCAAATAAGGGTTATATTCATACGAAAGAAGGTATAGGCTTTGTGAGCAATACTCAATAAAAGTCAACTATCTTTATTAAAGGACCCACTCTAAACTAAAAATTAAATGCAACTATTTGTAGTAGATTATGACATATAGCTTACAAGTATTCATTTAGAAAGTATAGTCCACATAAATTAATTTGAATTCCTAAAGGAACCCTAAACAACCAAAAACCTCTAGTTAAATTAGGCAGAGCTCTTCATGAGGGACCCAAAGTAAAATAGGTACCTAAATTAAAACCATCTTTTTTGGAGGTTTGTCTCTAAACTATAACTAGGAGCACCAAATGGTGCCTTGATAGTGGACACTCAAGGAATATGACTAGAGATCCAACTTACTTTTCTAAGCTCACTAGCCTAAATGAAGGAGTTGTCACCGATAGTGGATGCTCAAGGCGCATGACTAGAGATCCAACTTACTTTTCTAAGCTCACTAGCCTAAATAAAGGAGTTATCACATTTGGAGATAACTACAAGGAAAAATCATTGGGAAATGAACCATAGGTAGCAAATCAAACCTTTTAATTAAAGATGTGTTATTAGTTGATTATTTGAAACATAATCTTCTTAGTATTAGCCAATTATGTAATAAAGAATATATTGTTAAATTTGAATCTAATGCTTGTGTAATTGAAATACCACATAAAAATAAATCTTTGATTGCTTAAGAGATAATAATGTGTATACTATTGATACTGACATTTTTTGTGATGAAATATACCTTTCAGCTTTAAATAATGATGCTTGAATTTGGCATAATAGACTAGGTCATGCTAGTATGAAATTACTAAACCAAATCTCAACTAAAGATCTAGTAAGAGGATTACCTAGTCTTAAGTTCATTAAAGATAAAATGTATGATACTTGCTAAATAGGAAAACAAATAAAGGGTAGCTTTAAGTTAAAAAAAATCAAATAAGCACTTCTAGGCCACTATAATTGATCCATATGGGTTTATTTAGATCAATTGATATTACAAGGTTAGGAGAAAGTAAATATGCATTTGTTATAGTAGATAATTATAGGAGATATTCTTGGACTTATTTCTTGGTACACAAAAGTGACTCTTTTAAATGTTTTTTAAAATTTTGTAAACTTGTTTAAAATGAAAAAGTTTTATGATTTCATCAATATATAGTGATCATGATGATAAATTTCAAAATAATGAGTCAAAATTTTTGTGAGTCAAATGTGTAGATCCACAACTTCTCACTCCTAGAAATCCACAACAAAATGGAGTAGTAGAAAGAAAAAATAGAAGTTTACAATAAATTGCTAGAACCATGTCGAATGAATATAACATACCCAAATATTTTTTGGGCCGAAGCCGTTAACACGACATGCTATGTTATGAATAGGGATCTTATAAGACCAGTAATTTCTAAAACTCCTTATGGACTATGGAATAGTAAAAAATCTAATATTTTATATTTTAAATTATTTGGTTACAAATGTTTTATTTTGAATGAAAAGGATGACTTAGAAAAATTTGATGTAAAATCCGATGAAGATATTTTTCTTGGTTATTCTTCTATTTCAAAAGCTTATCGTGTATTCAATAAAAGAAAATTAGTAATTAAAGAATCTATTCATGTTATTTTCAATGAGATTTCCATACCTAAGAAAACTAATTTTGATGATGATTTTGATTTTGGTACTTTGAATTTAAATGACAACCCTCCTAAAAGAAACTTGGATGAATATTCTTCCAAATCCTTATCCATACTCATCAAAAAGAGCTTATAATAGGAGATACATCAAAAGGTGTGCAAATTCGTTCTTCTTTTAAAAAATTTTGTGCTAATGTTGCATTTCTTTCTCAAGTTGAACCAAAATGTATTGATGAAGCCCTAAGAGATGACTCTTGAGTCATTGTTATGCATGAAGAGTTAAATCAATTTGAGAGAAATGAGGTATATAAGCTTGTTCCTAGACCTAGTGACCGTTTAGTGATTGATACTAAATGGGTCTTTAGAAACAAGCAAGATGAAAATGATATCATGATTAGATATAAGGCTAGATTAGTGGCCAAAGGTTTCAATCAAGAAGAAGAGATTGATTATGAAGAAACCTTTGCTCCTATGGTTAGACTTGAAGCCAAAATGATGCTCCTTGCCTTTGCATCTTTCAAAGATTTTAAGTTATTTTAAATGGATGTTAAAGTACTTTTCTTAATGGTTTCATTTCAGAACAAGTGTATGTTGAACAACCTCCTGCTTTTTGTTAGGATCAATTGGCACTAAGTGGAGGGGAGGGGGGTTTGTATGAATTAGTGCAAACAATAAAGTGCTTGATTTGAAAATCCTTTGCTTATCGAAATAGAAGAAAGAAAAGCGAAAACTCCTTTTTATATTACATTAAAAATGATTAAAATCAATTAAAGAAGTAGAGAGATTAAAGCTCATATCTAAGTAAAGAGTAATTAAGAGCAATCAAATGTAATAAGTAAAGTAATTAAAGAATACTCACAATTATAGCAGTTCGGTCTCAATCTGGCCTATGTCCACTCCCTGAGTCCTCTTCTCCAAGGTCTACTATGTCCACTAGCAATCTTCTTTGGGTGAAGATCAAACCCTTACAAATTCTTCTCTCCTTTTCATAGGCTTACGAGATAAACCTTACAACCTTACAAGGGAGACTTATAAGAATTTATCTTCTTTTCCCTCACTCCCTTGGCCCTTTTCTTTTTCTTAAAAGTTTAGCACATAATTTTTTCATAGAATTTCTAGCCCAAGATTGTTGTGCTAAATGCAAGAAATCTTGTGGTATTTATACCCTAATTGGCTTTAGAATTTGGAGCCAAAATTCAAACATATCAGAAAAATCCAGGTACGAACGGTACAACCAACGACATCGGTGATGCAGCCACCGAAAAGTGCCCAAAAGATAGGGCGACGGTACAACCGTCGACCTGGGCAGTACAAACCATCGCTAACCAATGGTACAACCACCGAAAAATCTAAAAAAGTGATTCCCTCTGCTTTTCCAATTCTGACTTGTATTTTTTATTGACCACTTTCTAGATCAACCAATTAAGCTCGACTTGAGCTCAATCCACTCTTCATAGTGGACCCAATTTTCCTCACCTGAGTTAATTTGAATTCCTTTCAAATATAACTCAAGTAGGACTCAAACCACAATTGATGCTGACTATGACTTAATTATAATCAACATGGCCAACAAGTCCAATAAGACCTTTCTAACTCCCGACAAACTTTTCGGCTATCCCTGATGATCTTCTGGTGAGTCTCTCTATCTTCTTCCAGCAAACTCCCTGATGCCATCCTGGTAAGCACTCAATCTCCTTCAGTAAGCTCCCGGTGAACTCCCGGCAAGCTTCTGATACCCTCGGCTAGCTTCTGGCGAACTCCCAGCAAGCCTCCGATCCCTTCGGCGAGCTTCCGGCATACTCTCGACAAGTTCCCTACTGCATCGTCCTAACCCCGACCTGATGCCCCGGACTTGACTCTGGCCCACATCTGACTGTAATTCTCTCTATCCTGCATAATCATCTTTAACACACTTATTATATCAATAACCCATCAATTGATTTCATCATCAAAATCTAAGATTTAATAATCTCCTCCTTTTTTATTATGACAATCAATTGATGACGTGAGTTAAACCTTACTCCTCCTAAATCCATGTCATGATTCAAATAAGAACAACTTAAGTTCAAGAGAACCACAGACCCATGAATTCAAGTATTATATCATCCATTTAAATTTTAAAATGATATACCATAAACTTTAAAATCAAATCATTAATGGTACATGATATAACATTAATTTTAACCAACAATGAATCATTAAATTTTTGAAGTATATAACATAAATTTCAAAATTATGCATCAATCATACATTAAGTTGAAATTCTTTTCCTTAAGTCATCAATTATTTCTCCCCCTTTGTTTATCAGCAAAAATAGAAGAAATATCTATTTTTTATTTTTTTACATGTGTTATCAATATGTCATTTCCCTCCTTTTGTCATCAATAAAAAAGTGAAATGTTAGAACAAATAATTTTACGACACATGTGTCATTGCTCCCCCTTAGTAAAATAGGATATGAGCAATAATTTTCTCATGAAAAATTTTCTTCCCCTTTGTCATATATTATTTTTTATATATGTGTCATCAATATACTATGTATCCCCCTTTGTCATCAATAAAAAGAAGTAAAATAATAAGCAACTAATTTCATGATACACAAGCTCATCATGTGTCAAAATTTTCATATTTTTATAAAATATATATTTATTGAATATTTAATACTTCATTGCTCCCCCTCAGTAAAACATAATTTTCTTATAAAAATTGTTTCCCCCTTTTTGTGAATAAGAAAGATATGAAGGGGAGGGGGTGTCAAAGATCCCTCTAGCTATATCATATACACCTCCTCCTCGACGTTGCCATTGGGGAATGCTGTTTTTGTTATGACCAATTGGCACTAAATGGGAGGGGGGGGGGGGGGGGGGGGAGTGAATGAGTGCCAAGTGTAAATTTTCATTATAAATAAAAACTTTTTGGCTTTAAGCAATAGGAAGATCCAAAGTTTTTTCGTAACAAGTGAATAATTCAAAAAAGATTGCTAAGTCACTTGCTTGCAAATTACTTAAGAAGGAGCAAGGAAATTTGAAAGATAAGCAATGTCATAAGTGAAGTGTTTAACGTGAAAACCGTACTTTCAAAGAGTAAATGAAACTAGAAGTGTCAATACAAAATTATTAAGCAAGGAAAGCAAAAGAAGAACTCATAAGTTTTTATAGTGGTTCCACACCAACGGGCCTACATCCACTCCCAAGTCTTTCTTCTTGAGGTACATCGGCGTCCACTATCGATCTTCTTTGTGTGAAGACCAAACCCTTAATCCTTACACTTTGCTTACAAGCGAGACAAGATTACAATTCTTTGATCACTCCCTTACCCCTTTTCTTTCTCTTACAATTCACACACAATATTTTCTCAAAATATAATCCCTAAAATTATTATAAGGAATGCATGAAAACTTGAAGTATTTATAAGCCTCAAATGACTTCAGAATTTAGAGCCAAAAATCAAACTCACCCGAAAAATCTGAGTATAGGCGGTTCACCCGCTGACCTAGGTGGGTCAACCACCGAAAGTTCCTAGATTCCTAGGTACAGTCAATTCAGTCACCTAGCCTGGGCGGTTCAACCACTGACAGCCACCCAAAATCCTAGGCGGTGGTGGTACACCCACCGCTCACTAGCGGTTTACCCATCGGAATCTCCGGAAAAGTGGTTCCCTCCACTTTTCAAATTTTGGCTTGAACCTAATGTTGACCAACTCTTTGGTCAACCAATTGAGCTCAACTTAAGCTCAATCAAACCCTTTTAGTGGACTCGGTTGCCTCTTTAAGTTGATTTGGATTTCTTCCAAATTACACTCATTTAGAACTCAATCTTAACATATGACTTAAAGATTACAATCAAGACATGACCACCAAGCTTATGACCTTAGTCCCGCAATCCGGCAACCTCCGGGATTCAAAGCGGTGAGTCTCACGGTCTTCCTCTAGCGATCTCCCGGTGTGTTTCTAGAGAGCTTCCCAATCCTTTCGGCATACCTATAGCGAACTCCTGGCGAGCTCCCACCACATCGTCCAATCCTTAGCCCAATGCCTAAGCTTGATCATGGGTCCATGTATGATCTGTAACTCCTTTTCACCATCATGGTTAAACCTGTACGATGCTAACTACAATTTAATTAATTACAATCAACATGACCACAACTCCACTTCAAGATCTTCCCAACTCCCGGCAAGCCTTATGGCTACCCCCAATAATCTTCCAGTGAGTCTCGATCTTCTTCTGGTGAACTCCCTTGCGCCATCCTAGCAAGCTCCCGATACCCTCGATGAGCTCCCGATGTGCTCCAAGTGAGTTCTCAACCACATCGTCCGAACCTCGGCCCGATGCTTGGACTTGACACTGGCCAAACTTCTTATTGTAAATTCTCTCTATTATAGTTAATCCTATATCAGTCAACTCTAACAACCTTGTTAGATCAAACACTCATCAATTGATTTCATCATCAAAATTTGAGATTCAATAGTTTTCACATCCATCTGCCAGATCTCATAGTCATAGTGTACTGCAATGGCTAAAAGAATTCTGATGGATTTAAGCATAGCAATAGATGAAAATGTTTCTTCATAGTCAACTCTTTATCTTTGATGATATCTTTTAGCTACCATCCTTGTCTTATAGGTCTCTACCTTTTCATCTACTCATATCTTCTTCTTCAATATCCACTTACACCTGATGGGTACGATACCCTCAGGTGCATTCACAAGGTTTCAAACCTTGTTAGTGTACATGGAATCCATCTCAGAATTCATGGCTTCTTACCACTTCCCAGAGTATACATTCATAATAGCCTCTTCGTAGTTCTGAGGATCAATATCCAGAGAGTCCTCTCCACTGATATGTCCAACATATCTTTCAGGAGGGTGAGAAACTCTGCTAGACCTACACAAAGTTGGAACTTGTGTACTAGGTACCTGAACAGACTCTGGCTCTAGAATGGTGCTTGAGCTAGGTTCTCCAACCTCGCTCAACTCTATCACACTCTCATTATTTCTACCAAGAATGTATTCATTCTCAAGAAACACAACCCTCTTGGCAACAAAAACCTTCTGGTCCTTGGGATAACAGAAATAATACCCACAAGTTTTCTTAGGGTATCCCACGAACTTGCACCATTCTATTGTCAAACAAGAGATTGTTATAATATTTTTAATAATAAAGGGAATAAAATAGCATACATCCAATGCCATGATAGCTCCACTAGATAGATGTAAGGTGACATCCCCAATGATAACTATAGCAACTCTTGCTTCACTACCATCTTGAGGTCCATCTCACCTCTAGCCAATCTCCTAGGTCTTGTCAAAAACTGTAACGAATTACAGATATGATAAGCACTCCTGGTATCCAATACCTATGTATTATCATGAAAATCTGACAAGTGGAGATTGATCATGAAAATTCCTGAAGCTTCTTCAAGCTTCTATTTTGCCTTATTTGTAAGGTAGTCCTTACAGTTCATCTTCCAGTGCTTGTCTTAGCCATAGTGGAAACACTGTCCTTTGTCCTCTGTCGGGTCTTTCTTGGTAACATTTGCCTTATTCGGTCTTTTTTTGCCCTTACCCTTCTTAAGCGTCTTACTAACCTTCCTTTTCTTCTTGGTCTCACCAATATAGAAAATTGGCTTCTCTTTCTTGAGGACACTCTCAGCTTCCCTCAATATATTGAGGAGCTCAGGGAGATTCACCTTAAACTTGCTCATGTTAAAATTCATGATGAAGTGAGAAAAGGAATCTAGTAGGGGCTATCAGATCAACACATAGGTTATCCTCTAGGACTATCTATATACTTCATATAGCCATCAATCTCATCATCGCTTGTCCTTTCCTCTAGCGTGGTGTTAAGGATGTACACGATTTTTTCCATCGTGAGAACAATTATGAAATTACGAAGCCAATCCGTGTAGTTAGGACTAATGAGGCGGTTAACATCAAGTATGTCATATAAGAGGTTTACGAGTGACATGTTTAAGATATAGCATAAATAAATAACATACAGATTTTACAGAGAAACTAAATAAGATATGGACTTATATCTTAATGTACTCTCATTATTTTCCTAGCGAACCATGCGACACCCTTGATACCTGAGACGAAAGTCTACGACAGACTCCTAGTGGGGATCGGGATCCAATTAGCGTCTTAATGCAACCTCGAGGGACTTGACCGATTACACTAAGCACAAAAGGTAGACAACTCTTGCCAATCACAACTCCTTGTGATTCTCGTCATGTTTGGCCTTTGAATCATCATGGTCTCGAGGGACTCAACCAACCATAATGTTCAGTTAAGTCATCACCATCGTTACAAGATGTGTCTGATTTGATGATATGCTCTCGAGGGACTCGACCAACTCAACCTACGTCATGATTTAATTTCTTTCTATAATAATGGAAGGCCTCGTGGGTTAATCTTATTGTCTCACACTTACCGACTTAATATTATCGTAGGAGGAGTTTTTATTTTGTATCGATCTCCTAATATATCGTGTCACACACATACATATTTAATATGTATCTACATCGCATATATATATAGTAGGTGTATATCACATATGCAAGCCACACTGGTTTATCATGTGCCGTCACCTAATATGATTAAGCTGGAGCTAATGAGACTAATCACTCACAATAGGATTTATGTGTGCATCGACGCATCTCCATGTCTTGTGATCGTTGATCGCATCATCACCGGTTCCATTAAGTCCTTGTCACATCACCATGCATCGTGATCTCTCACCACGACATCATGGGTCTCGCTGTCACCTCCACGCTCTTGCTGAGCCTCTTTATGTAATTACAAACTAATCACAGGCACGTAGGCCCGACAATAAATGAGAAAAATAGAGGCTCGCAGGTCCCAATAATAATAATAATAGTCACAATTACACACACCACAACACATGGCTCATGATCATCCATCCACATCATACAGCACATATACATCACATCACATGTATGATTACTATATATATAGTAATTAATTATATTATTTCATTAATTATTTTTTTGAAAATTAGGACATTCTTAGAATTTTTAGAATTATCATGGGTAATTTTAAAATTATGGACAAGATGACAATCCTTGAAGTTTTCATAATTTTTAGAGTGTTTTCAATATTCTGAGCATAAGATAGACCTTGAAATTTCTCAAATTCGAAGGGGCAGTATCGTCTTTTACCAAAAAAATCATAAACCCTAACCCTAGCCCTATCGATGTGTTGTCGCCACTGCCTTGCCTATGGGGGCAGGCGCCGCTGCCCTCGGTGTGCGGACGGGCACTGTTGCCCTAATGTGGCAACTCCTATGGGTGGGCACTGCCTATGCACGCAGGTGGTGCCTTTATGAGCGCCAACCCCTTGCGAGCTAGTCGACCTTGCTGGCGGCCCTGGCCGCAGCTGAACGCCCTTGCAAGTGCTTGGCCGTGGCTGGCCACCATTGCAGAGGGCTTGGCCATGGCCAGCCACCCCCTTTCTGCTGGTTACAGATGTCTTGCAAGCCAATCACGTGAGTAATGGCACGTGTGACACATTGTGTGCTCTTTTTTATTATGATTAATATTAGAATATTCTCATATTATATTATTTGTTATATATATACTGTGATGTCCTTGGTTCTGTGGAATGAGAATCAGATCGTGATGAGATCACGATAATGAGATTGATTCACCTTGAAACATAAATCCTAAATAATCCCGGTCATAGGTTACTTAAGAGAGACATTGAGATAACAAGATAGATCGGTGTACTATATACCCATCCATATGATGGAGGCGGCTGGTCTCATAGCCACTTGTGTGAAGACACTAAGGATATAGTACAAGTGCTCATTAGAGAATGAGTTCACTGATTGATCTGCTTATGGAATGTTGTATGGTTAATGATACCTAATGTCAAACAACGATTCTATAGTCTCAATTGTGTATCTGATCCTTAGACTTGAGACACCAAGGATGCCTTGTATGAGTAGTACTCCTTTCTTTGATGCCAGACTTATAGGTTTGGAAAGTTTCAAATTTGGTGCAGTTGGTTATCAGGATTGGTAGCCAACCTTACGAAGGCAATTAAGTGTCAATATAGGATCATCCACTCTCGATATCACGAGAGTAATATCTCATATGTGCTTTCTCAAACAAATCCCTAGCCATGGTCATTCGGATTGAGAGAGGAGTTCTCCGGTAGAATCCGAATAGAGCAAGACAAAAACTGATTCCGTATGTGACCTGACAGTACCATATCCAATATACGGTCCGTATTTGGATGAGAGATAATAGATACATGGTAACTATGGACAGATAGGTCTGATGGATTTGATCCCCCTGTACCATTTGGGGACTATGGCGTAGTGGCCTAGTACGTCCATAGTTGATGAGTCAAGTGAATTATTATGGGGATAATAATTCACTATATCATAAGGAGTTTTGATGGGAGTGACTCACGGGCAGCTCGGTATCGGGCCGAGATGGTCACACACATATGATGGATGCTTCAATGAATAGAGGATTGGATGAAGATCCAATTAGTCTCTATTCTCAATAGACCCTATGTTGATGGGCTCCTTGATTAAGACTCAATTATAAACCTAAGAAGATTATTAGATAGAGATCCAATGCAAGGTTAGTGGGTTATTGGATGGAGATCCAATACCCACTAAGGAAGGAGCCCTAGGGTTTTGGTGGCTCTTTATAAATAGGATAGGAGACTTATGGTTGATAGGCCGCAAGGGACAGCTGGCCACGACACGCCTGCAAGGGGCGACCGCCAGCGGCCCACCCACGGCCGGCCCTGTCGCTTGCGCAGGGGCAGCGGCGACGAAGAGGGGAGCAAGGAGAGGGCTAGGGCATCCTTTTGAGAAAAGGATGATCCTGCCCCTCTAAATTTTAAAAATTCTGAGGATTGTCCTCATATAAAGAATTCTGAAAATATCCTCAATAATTCTTGAAATTTCGAGGACTGTCCTCTCATCCAGGATTATGAAACTATCCTCAATAATTTTGAAAATTTTGAGGACTGTCCTCTCATTCAGAATTATGAAAATACCCTTAACAATTCTAGAAATTTCGAGGACTGTCTTCTTATCCAGAATTATGAAAATGCCCTTAACAATTCTAGAAATTTCGAGCATGTCTTGATTTCCAAAAAATAAGTAATTAAATAGTTTAATTAATTATTATATATATCTAGTAATCCTACATATGATGTGATGTATGATGTGGATGGATGATCATGAGCCATGTGTTGTGATGTGTGTAATTTTGATTATTATTATTATTATTGGGGCCTACGAGCCTATATTTTTTCTCATTTATTATTGGGCCTGCGTGCCTATGATTATTTATAATTACATGGAGAGGCATAGCGAGAGCGTGGAGAGGTTACAGCGGGACCCACGATGCCGTGGTGGGAGATTACGACGCGTGGTGATGCGACGATTCGACGAAATCGATGATGACGAGAACAACAATCACAAGGCATGGGAGATGCGCCAATGCACACATATATCCTATTGTGAGTGATTAGGCCTATTGGCTTGGGCTTAATTATATTAGGTGACGGCTCATGATCATCTGGTGTGGCTTGGATATGTGATGTGTTATACACCTACTAGATATATGTATATATATATTTACATGCGATGTAGATATATATTAAATATGTATGTGTGTGACATGACATATTAGGAGACCGATACGAAACAAAAACCCCTTCTATGATAATATTAAGTCGGTAAGCATGAGGCAATAAGATTGACTCACGTGGCCTTCCATCGTTATAGGAAGAAATTGAATCATGACATAGGTTGAGTTGGTCGAGTCCTTCGATGCTCACCTACCTATCTACATGATCAAGTTCTTGCCTACGACATAGAGATATCACCGGTGACTTGAGGACATAGTATGCTTGGTCGAGTCCCTCGAGGGCATATCATCAAATTAGACTCATCTTGTAACCATGGTGATGACTTAACTGAATATCATGGTTGGTCGAGTCCCTCGAGACCATGATGATTCGGAGGCCGAACATGATGGGAATCATAAGGAGTTGTGATTGGCAAGAGTTGCCTACCTTCTGGGCTTAGTGTAATTGGTCAAGTCTCTCGAGGTTGCACTAAGATGCCAATTGGATCCCGATCTCTACTAGGAGTCTACCGAAGACTTTCGTCTCACGTGTCGAGGGTGTCGTGTGATTCACTAAGAAAATAGTGGGAGTACATTAAGATAGAAGTCCATATCTTAATTAGTATTTTCTATAAAATTTGTATGTTATTTATTTTTGTTATATCTTGTTTTGTCAGAAACATGTCGCTCACAAACCCCCCCTACGTGGCATACTTGATGCCAACCACCTCATTGGTCCAAACTATACAGATTGGCTCAACAATTTGAGAATTGTTCACACGACGGAGAAAATTACATATGTAATTGATACAATTCTGCCCACGCCGGAAGAAGGGGCAAGCAAGGATGAGATTGCTCACTATGTGAAGTATATAGATGATTCCACGTTGGCATTACATATTGGCCTCAATGACTCCTGAGTTACATAGGCAACATGAGACCATTGATGCAGATTCTATCCTTCTTCATCTCTGCCAGCTGTTTGAGAAACAGGGAAGAACTCAAAGATATGAGATATCTAAGAAACTCTTTCAAGCCAGGATGACAGAAGGGACATCGGTTGAGAACCATGTCCTAAAGATGATAGAGTGGATCGAGAAACTCACAGGTCTAGGAATAGTCCTAGAGGATAACATGTGCGTTGATCTTATACTTCAGTCCCTACCAAATTTCTTTTCTCACTTCATCATGAATTTTAACATGAGCAAGTTTGAGGTGACTCTCCCTGAGCTCCTCAATATGTTGAGGGGAGCTGAGAGTGCTATCAAGAAGGAGAAGCTAGTTCTCTATATTGGTGAGACCAAAAAGAAAAGGAAGGTCAGCAAAACCCTTAACAAAGGCAAGGGCAAAGAAAGACCAGGTAAGGCAAATGTTGCCAAGAAATACCCGGGAAAGGATAAAAGATAATGCTTCCATGTGGCCAAGATGGACATTGGAAGTGGAATTGCAAGGACTACCTTGTAGAGAAGGCAAGACAGAAGCTTGGAGAAGCTTCAGGTATATTCATGATCAGTCTCCACTTGTCAGATTTTCATGATAACAAATTGGCATTGGATACCGGGAGTGTTTATCATATCTGTAATTCGTTGTAGGTTCTGGCAAGACCTAGGAGATTGGCTAGAGGCGAGATGGACCTCAAGATGGGCAATGGAGCAAGAGTTGCTGTAGTTGCTATTAGAGAGGTCACCATACATCTCTGTCTGATGGAGCTATTATTGCATTAGATGCATGCTATTTTGTTCCCTCTATTATAAAAAATATTATTTCTATCTCTTATTTAACACTTAGTGGATATAAATTTATTTTTGAGAATAATAGTTGTTCAATAATTATGGATGATGAGATCATCACTAGAGGGACCCTTATAAATAGCTTATATGTGTTAGACATTTCTCCACATATCATGAATATAAATATGTCTAAGAGGAAAAGAGATGAGGTAAATAATGCATACCTATGACATTATAGGCTAGGTCATATACATGAGGGAATGATTCAAAAGTTGCTGAAAGATGAATACTTAGATCCATTTGACTATGAGACATATGCAACTTATGAACCTTCCCTTCATGGGAAGATGATCAACTCTCCGTTTAGTGGAACTAGAGAGAGAGCCACTGAGTTATTGGAACTCATATATAGTGATGTATGTGGTCCCATGTCGACTCAAGCGATAGATGGTTACTCATACTTCATTACATTCACTGATGATTTCTCTAGGTATAGACACGTGTACTTAATGAAGTACAAATCTGAGGCCTTCGAGAAATTCATGGAATATAAGAATGAGGTAGAGAACCAAATTGGAAAGAGTATTATCAAGACTCTTCGATCAGATCGAGGAGGAGAGTACTTGAGTACGGAGTTCACCCATTTCCTCAAGGACATTGGGATTCTATCCCAGTGGACACCTCCTTATATACCTCAGCTCAATGGTGTATCAGAAAGGAGGAATCACATGCTGTTAGACATGGTGCGGTCCATGATGAGTTACACTGACCTACTCGTTTCATTCTGGGGATACGCCCTAGAGACTGTAGCTTACCTTCTGAACAGAGTTCCATCAAAGTCGGTAGTGTCTACACCATATGAGATATGGAAAGGAAAGAAGTCTGATCTTAAGATTGTTAAGATTTGGGGTTGTCCTACCCATCTATGTTAGAAGACACAACCTCGATAAGTTAGAATCAAGGACAGAATGGTACACATCCGTAGGATACCCAAAGAAAACTTGTGGGTATTATTTCTATCATTCCAAGGACTGAAAGGTCTTTGTTGCTAAGAGGGCTGTGTTCCTTAAGAAGGAACACATTCTTGGTGGAAATAGTGGGAGTGAGATAGAATTGAGCGAGGTTGGAGAACCTAGCTCTAGCACCATTCTGGAGCCCAAGTCTGTTCAGGTACCTAAAACACAAGTTCCAACTTTACGTAGGTCTAATAGAGTATCTCACCCTCCTGAAAGATATGTGGGATAGATCAATGGAGATGACTCTCAAAATGTTGATCCTCATACCTACAATGAGCCTATTATGAGTGTAGGCTCTGGGAAGTGGCAAGAAGCCATGAATTCTAAGATGGATTCCATATATTCTAACAAGGTTTGAAACCTTGTGGATGCACCTGAGGGTATTGTACCCATCGACTGCAAATGGATTTTCAAGAAGAAGATCAGAGTGGATGGAAAGGTAAAGACCTATAAAGCAAGGTTGGTAGCTAAAGGATATCGTCAAAGACAAGGAGTTGACTATGACAAAATCTTTTCACCTATAGTCATGCTTAAGTCCATTAGAATTATTTTGGCCATTGCAGCACACTATGACTATGAGATCTGGCAGATGGATATCAAAACGGCATTTCTCAATGGCAACCTCAAGGAAGAGGTGTATATGATACAACCAGAGGGATTCTTATCCAAAGAGAGACCAGATAAAGTGTGCAGGTTGCTTAGATTTATTTATGGATTGAAGCAAGCTTTCCGAAGTTGGAACATAAGATTTGATGAGACGATCAAATCTTATGACTTCGTTAAGAACGAAGATGAACCTTGTGTGTACAGGAAGGTAAGTGGAAGCGTTATCACCTTCTTGGTGTTATATGTAGATGACATCCTAATAATTGAGAATGATGTAGGAATGCTCTCCACGATAAAGGCTTGGCTATCTAGAAACTTCTCCATGAAAGACTTAGGGGAAGCATCATATATTTTGGAGATCCGGATCTATAGAGATAGATCCAAAAAGATGTTTGGCTTGTCCTAGTCTAGGTACATAGACTCTATTGTCAAAAGGTTTGGCATGCAAAATTCCAAAAGAGGTCTCATACCGATGAGACATGAAATTTCTAGGAATATGTCCCCGAAGACTCCTGAAGAAAGGACATACATGAATAAGATACCTTATGCCTCAGCGATACGGTCTATCATGTATGCGATGCTATGTACTAAGCCTGATATAGCACATGCTCTGAGTGTCACGAGCAGGTATTAGGCAGATCCAGGTTTAGAACACTAGAAGGCAGTAAAGTGTATCCTTAAGTACTTGAGAATGACTAAGGATCTTTTACTGGTATATGAAGGAGGTAGCCTCCAGGTTGAGGACTACACGGACTCAAGTTTTTAGTCCAACATTGATGATAGAAAGTTAACTTCAATGTATGTTTTCACCCTGAATGGAGGAGTAGTAAGCTGGAAGAGTTCCAAGCAAGATACTACTGCTGACTCGACCACAGAGGCGGAATACATTGTTGTAATAGAAGTAGCAAGATGAATGGGGGTGGATGAAGAAGAAGTTCATTAAGGATTTGAGAGTCATACCAAGCAACGTAGAGATGACTCCTATATATTGTGACAGCGATAGGGTGATATCTCTAACAAAGTAACTTAGGTCTCAACAGAATTATTCTGAGGATGTTCCATCTGATTAGAGCGATCATGACCCAAAAAGATATAGCAATGGAAATAGTTTCGTCCGAAGATAACATTGCAGATCCATTGACGAAGCCACTAGCTCAGATTATATTTGAGCGTCACAAGGGTCTGATGGGGATCAGACACATAGGTGATTGACTTTTGGTCAAGTGAGAGATTGCTGGTTACAAGTGCCCTGCAAGCCAATCACGTGAGTGATGACACGTTTAACACGCTGTGTGATCTTTTTACTTATAATTAATATTGACATATTTTTACATTATATTATTTGTTACATATATATTATAATGTCTATGGTTCTGTGCAATGGTAATCGCATCGTGATGAGATCACGATAATGAGATCGATTCACTTTTAAAAATAAATCCTAAATAATCTCGGTCATAGGTTACTCAAGAAGGATATTGAGATAACTGGATAGATCGATGTACTATATACCCATCCATATGATGGAGGCAATTGGTCTTATAGCCACTTGTCTAGAGACACTAAGGATATAGTACATGTGCTCATTAGAGAATGAGTTCACTAATTGATCCGCTTATAGAATGCTGTATGGTTAATAACACCTAATGTTAGACAATGATTTCATAGTCTCAATTGTGTATTTGGTCCTTAGACTTGAGACACCAAGAATGCCTTGTATGAGTACTCCTTTCTTTGACGCCAGACTTATAGGTTTGGAAAGCTCCAGATCTAGTACAGTTGGTTATCGGGATTGGTAGCCAACCTTACGAAGATAATTAAGTGTCAATAGAGGATCATCCGGTATCATAAGAGGAATATCTCATATGTGCTTGCTCAGACAAATCCATTGCTAGGGTCATTCAGATTGAGAGAGAATGAGTTCTTCGATAGAATCCGAATAGAGCAAGACAAACTAATTCCGTATGTGACCTGACAGTACCATGTCTAATATACGGTCTCTAGGATATTATTTGGATGAGGGATTATAGATACATGGTAACTATGGACAGACAGGTCCGATGGATTTGATCCCCTCTGTACCGTCTGAGGACTATGACGTAGTGGCCTAGTACGTCCATAGTTGATGAGTCGAGTGAATTATTATGGGGATAATAATTTACTATATCAGAAGGAGTTCTGATGGGAGTGACTCACGGCCAGCTTGGTATTGGGCCTAAGGGGTCACACATATATGATGGATGCTTCAGCGAATAGCGGATTGGATGAAGATCCAATTAGCCCTATTCTCATTAGATGAGACCTTATGTTGATTGGCTCCTTGATTAACGTCCAATTATAGGCCTAAGGAGATTATTGGATAAAGATCCAATAATGCAAAGTTAGTGGGTTATTGGATAGAGATCTAATACCCACCAAAGAAGGAGCCCTAGGGTTTTGGTGGCTCTCTATAAATAGGATGGAAGACTCATGATTGATAGACTGCAACTTTAGCCACCACCTCCTATTCTTCTCCCTCCCTCTGAGCAAGAGTTGCAAGATCAAATTGGAGGAGTTTCGTTATAGAGATCCATCATGTGGATACCGCTAGAGAGGAGGACAATTGACCTCCTTCATCTTCTCCATCCAGATCTGGAATACAGGGATATACGATCTCCCTAGGTAAAATCAATCTCTCACACATTGCAGTTTTTTTAGTTTTTGCTGTTTTCTCATGACCCCAATCTTTTCCACGACGATTTGATCTGCGTGGGAAATCGATTTTTGTTTTGATTTCTACTGCGCATGTGATGCACCCGCTGAGATTTCCCAACACTTTCCTCACTACCTTCACTGCAAAAATGCAGCAAGAATGTGTAGAATAGTTCTACATAATTCAATTTTATCATACGCATTTTAAAACTAATCTTTTGCATGAATAATCTTGGCTCTGATACCACTGTTGGGAAACCTCGCATCACATGCACAGTGGAAATCAAAATAAAACATGTTTTCCACGCAGATCAAATCGTCGTGCAAAAGATTGAGTCGCGACTTAGCCGTAAAAACAAAAAAAACCACATCAGGTTAGAGATTGTTTTACCTAGGGAGATCGTATATCCCTGTTTTCTAAATCCGGATGGAGAGGATGAAGGAGGTCAAGCGTCATCCTCTCTAGCGGTATCCACATAATGGATCTCTATAGTAAAACTTCTCTAATCAGATCTTGCAACTCTTGCATAGAGGGAGGGAGGAGAATAGGAGGGGGTGGCCAAAGCTGCAACCCATCATCCATGAACCTGCCTCATATTTATAGAGAGCCACAAAAAACCCTAGGGTTCCTACCTTAGTGGGTATTGGATCTCTATCCAATTATCCACTAACATTACATTATTGGATCTCTATCCAATAATCTCATTTGGCCTTTAATTGGACCTCTTACAAGGAGCCCATTAGTGTATGATCTCATCTAGTGAGAATATGAGCTAATTGGTTCTACATCCAATCCTCTATTCGCTGAAGTATCTACCATATATGTGTGACCCTCTAGGCCTGATACCGAGCCAGCCATAAGTCACTTATATTAGAACTCCTTCTAATATAGTGAATTATTATCCCTATAATAATTCACTCGACTCATTGACTATAGATGTACTAGGCCACTACGTAATAGTCCCCAAATGGTACAAGAAGATTGAATCCATCAGACCTGTATGTGCACTGTATATCTATAATCTCTCTTCCAACTAATATCCCATATAATATATATTAGACATGGTTCTGTCAAATGACATACAAAATCCGTCTGAGACTCACTCTAATTGGATTCTCCTGGAGAACTCATTCTCTTCCAATCCGAATAACCCTGACAAGAAATTTATCCGAATGAACATACACGAGATATTATGTGAAGCAAAATATCCTGGATCTAACTAATAGATCGAATTATTCTGGTCTGGTTCTCAATTTTTTGATAGAATCATCTGGTTCGAATATTTTAATACTATCTACTATATCTCCATCTAACGAATCCAATCATCGATGTCTTGGGCCATGATGAGCCTTTACTCGTGTCAAATTGAACACAGATGACAAAAATGCATCTCGATTCACCAAACATATGAAATGGAAGGTCGATTTCACCTTTAACTTCTACAGCTCGGTGTCTAATCTGATTCCTTCCATGACATTGAGTCCATCAAAGGTTGGGGCGTCTAGCCCTTTGTAGTACATAGCCAAAAACGGTACTGTCAAACGAATTGATCTCGGTTGTTTGGTTATAAGGCTCGGGAATCACCTAAGCCAACCTCACATGTAAGCACGTGCCAGAACGTCGGCAACCGCCACGTGAGATCAAAAGTGGTCGTAACAGGATCAGCGATTGAGATTAGATGTTATGGGTTGCGACTCCCATGGGACCCTCAAAAGCTGTACAGACTTCACAGCCTCGCTCCAAAATTTGCGTTGGATCTTTGACGTCGACCACAAGAAAGTCAAAAGAGAAAAGGATTCTAAGGATATTTTACGAATCATATGCAGTCAATATCACAATGGTCATACATTTTGCCAAGTAAAACAAAGGTCAAAAGACAGCCAGACCACCAAACAGTGTGTGAATCTTCCATCACCAACAAGACGAATAGCAATTGCCGTGGTGTTGCAACCTAATTAGAGAAGCCCACAACGCGGTGGATCGTCTCTCTCCGTATATCTTCTTCTACGGCTTGTGAAGAACCCTCCCAGCCAACAGGGCGGCCTCCATTACCAGGGTGATCACGTCCACCACTTCCTCCACCATGCACTTGTTCCCTTTGAACGAACCCTTTCCGGATTCCCTCACCCGGGAAATGCAGTTGAGGAAGTTCTGGTTGCACTCCTGGCTCAAGTAGTCATCTGTATCCATCAATTAATTAACATGGACTGGAACATGGTTCTGACACAAAGAAATAGAAGTAAGAATGCTCGAAAGGAGAAGAGTGGAGATGGGAAGAGAGAAGAGTGCACATACTGTTTTTGGATTGAACACAGGCATCATGGACCATGCAGCAGGCGTCGAGGGCGTCGCAGGGCTTTTCCCCTGAGCATCCGGTGTACAGAATACCACAGTACTTTCCGTATCTTAAGAAAGGAGGAACTGTGCAACCCAATCACCATGAGCAAAGCCAACACAAACTCTCAGTCCAAATCCTGAATCCAACACAAAGCATGACGGAATGTGTCTTACCATTGCAGTGTTGAGACTCGCACTTTCTGCTGCATTGCTGCTTGCTCTGTGGAAAAAAATAGCGTTCCGATTGAGTCCAAGTAGTTGAAAGCAACACCGATATTGGATACGATGAGGAGTAAATAGAAAAAGTGGTGGCGTATATTTGAGACTGCAGACCTCAGAGACGCCGAGGTTGACGGATTGGACCCCGATGTTGAGTGCGTTGATGGGAGTAGTCGACAGCAGGAGCGCGAGAAATGGATTGAAGAAAAGAATGGCAAGCTTCATCACTGACTTGTCCGTCGCCCTTCCACTCATTCTGCTCTCTCTATTCCTCGCACTCACACTATATGTCGATGTAGACAGAAAGGAAGAAGCAGCTTTGATGAGCCTGGTTTTACTCCATAACTGGATTTATAGCGAGGAGAAGGGAGGGGGAATGGCGATGTGGGGAAGGGAGAACTGAGGTATGCCGTTCTGATGTCCTATTGTCCCGTGACCAATTTTTGTGCTGTAGCTCCTGGTTTGCTATCAAATATCTCCCAATCTTTATCTCATCCGACGGCTGGATGACTCAGGATCAGATGACGTGGGGTCATGATAGAAGAATATCTACACATGCAACCAACTTAAGTGGGTTTTTTCTTGTGATAAATGCTTCACTAAACAGTAGTATACCAAAATATCTTACGACTCTGTGGCCTTTGATGAAGAGCACACCTATCCTGGTTTCTTTGTTATTAGATTATGCTTTTATAAGTCACGGCAGTTCTAATATCACTGAACGTGAGCTCAGACATCACAGCGAAAAGCTTTAGATAATAAGCTTGATATACTTGGCAAATCATGCTACCACCGACAACGGTTTCTATATTAATAACCATAGCTTGTTGGATTATATGTTTATGAACCATCGTTTGGGCATGTGGCACAATCTGGCTATTATTGTTTACTCCTAACGTGATTCCCAGATTCAAGATAAAAATAAAAAAGATGCCGCTGGTCCACCTTGCAGAGCATAAGCAAGCATGAAGTCAACTTATTGCAGCGCATATCATTCTTGCGAAATTGCAGGTTCTTCTGTTCTTTGCTGATGATTCAAAAGTCCTGTTCTCTGTTTTGGATATATATTTTTCACTGAGAACAGAGACAGTTACTTCTATGACCATATTGGCAAGTTAGAGATCCAAGATTCATTCATTAGTCTGATAAATGTAAAGTTTTGGCTTCATAATGGGTGAGCAACCCGTAGCATTTTCTTTTAGTTGCCACTTGTTAGTTTATGTCTAACTAGCTCTTTTATTTAAGGGTTTGTAAATGCAGTGTAGAAAAATAAAACTTGGCAATATTATGCTTTGTCTGAAAGAATGAGAAATAGCTAATTATTATTTTTATCTTCCAAGATATAGATAGGGAATTCTTAAGAAAACTACAATACTTATATATTGATCTTCTTATAGTTGAACAAATTTCCCCAATTAGCATCATAATACATTGTTATATTTAGATTATTCTGTGCTGAAAACATATAGACTTTGTTATAGCATTCCAATATGTTGTTTCCTAAAAAGATGCAATAAGTAGATTATATCGGGACTTGTGATTGTGTGATAAATAAATCGCCTAACGAATCTTACATCTGATCTTTGAGGAATTCACTATCTTATGGAGTAAGATTCAGATTTTGCTCCATGGGAGAAGTGACAATAGCACCAAGGAGACTCATCATCTTTAACGTTCAATGTATCCTTTCGTTGTGAAATAGATATGTCTACTTTGGAACGTGCAACCTGATATAGGAAGACCTAGCCGAGTTTTGGTCAAACTTTAATTTAGCTCAATCAAAATTTGAGTCAAACTCTAAATCGATCCTAATCCAATTGAACCAAACTCAAACTCTAATATGAGCTCGAGGACAATATTGAACTAGCTCAAGTTTTACTTAAGTTCAACTTAAATTGAGTTCTTGTTTAAGTCCAATTCAGAAACAAAGTTAACTAAATATCGAGAAACACATAACATTAAATAATAACTAGTAAGCAATCACAAATAACAAGACACAAGCCAGAGATGAAATTATAGTGGTTTGATCTTTACATTATTGTTATGGCCATTAGCTTTGTTTGATATCTTTCTTTCAATGGGTGAAGATTAACTATTCTTATCATAATCTTTTTTCTTTTTTATTCTTGGGAGAAAATTTTTATGGTTAATATTTTACAAACAAACATTTTCCTTCTACCATTTAGAATCATAACTTAATTCAAGAAAATTGAGGGGACTCAAATAATACCCAAAGATAGAGCTATCACACTTATAAACTAAGGATTTGATGTACCATCATCCAAGCCCAAGTGAAACATTTAAAGCTCCTAAACAATTTTAAAAATCAAGTCAAAAATTTAAATTTTTATGATTTTGAGGCATGAGAAGTACTATCATCATAGTTTTCAATATGGAGCTACAACACTGAACTTTGAAGTTACTACCACTACCATAAACAACATCATCACCTCGTTAGGCAGTTTTATCACCATCATGGGTGATACCAGTACCAACAGTGTTAATAAAACATAAATGACATTTGTTGACTACTTAAGTAGTATCCCCACCTAGGCCTAATAGTAGCATTGTCCCCTAGCAATTTAGGCCATGTGTTTGGCTTTTCAATATGCCTAATTCTAACTCAATTTCAAGCCTAATGACTGTTGTAAACTTTCATACTAAGTGAGTTCTATTTCAACCTAATATTAGTTCAAATTAGTTTAAAATAATCTCGATGAAAATCTTGATTAATCAATCGCTCATCGACCACATCTTTGCAACTGTAGGCACATTGTCAAATCTTTCATCACATTGCCCTACACTTTGACTTGATGTTGAATCTTAGATAGGCCAACTATTCCTCCACTCGACAACTAATTTCTCGGCTTAGCGATCTTTTGGTGCAATGTTCGATTCTTTAGCTCAATGTTCAATCTTCTAATGATCTAAGTCCTTAGTCAAAGTGTTTCCAATGTCATTTATCTCAAGAATAATAATTCATCAAATTCATAGGTTGATTTTATCATCAAAATTTGAGATTCAATAATTTTTCTTTTTGTTGATGATAACCATGTTAGGACCCTAGCTAGCTAGGTCGGGTCCTAAGTCTACTGAGTCATGATATCAATTAAACTCTAAGGCATGTAATAAACCTTAACCACCTTAATTAAAAAGGTAAGCTAGAGTTTAGGAGTCATCTAGCTGTCGCCCCCATTACTATTTGGGAAAGGTGGCTAAGGTTGTTGCAGTATGAGTTGGAGTCTTCATTAGGGTTAGGGTTTTTGAGCCTTATCTAAGCACTTGTAGCCCCTCCTTTTTAACAAGTAATACAACTTTTATTTAAGTCATTGTACTGATTTCCAAGGAGGGACGAACCACTTTAGAGTTCCAAGTGCTAATCCCCTACAGAGATCATTCCAGAGATAGAATCCTACGGGGTTCTATCACTTGGTATCAGAGCCGCGATCTTGGTGCTTTGCTGCTCTTCCATTTTTGCTGCTACCATCCAGATGCCCACCGCCTCCCAAGTAATTCTCACAATTGTTATGATCATCATCGACTCCACCGTCATCACCCTCTGCCACAGATCCAACATCTACTACCACTACACCAATTGCAACAGGATTTGGTATTGCTTCTGGCAAGAAACTTACTGTTGCTGCAATTTTTATCCAAAAAACCCACATCTATTCCTTACTGCAAATGCCCCATAAGTTATTCACCCACTGCAAAAACTTATTGTCACAAAGCTGCTATCTTTACAACAAAAGTTACGTTGCAAAGTTTCAATCGCATACTTGCTATCATTTGCTGATCTTGCTGCCATCTTTTTCTAACGAAATCTTCTACGTATTTTATATCGGCTTAGCTTTCATCATCATCAGTTCTATGTTGAAATCATCTCTAAAACGTTGGTATACCACTGAAACTTTTCGTTGCAAAACTGCTGATGTTTTCAATGAGAATTCTATTACGAAAAGAATTGTCAGTGCTTCTTGTTGCATCTCTACCAAATTACTGCCAAGTTGCTATCAATCTTACTGTCAACATCATCCATTCCTTATTGCCAAAACCATCCCAAAATTATTGGTACGTTGTTGGAATTTTCATCGTAAAACTGCTGTCTATTCCATGAAAATTCTGCTGCCATACTTTTCGACATTATTTGCTTCATACACAATAGATCTTTGTCAACTCAATTGCTATCAATATTTTTGTCTACTTGCTGCCATTAGCATACACTTTTTTGCTAGAAAAAACTCCTTTAAACTCTCGGCATACTATTGGAATCTTTCGCCATAAAACTACTATTTTCGATGAAGAAATCTGCAACAACATCTCTTAACTCTTTTTGCGGCAGTAATACCAAACCAGTTGCTGCCCAATAGTAACTCTAAACCATCCTTCAAAACCCCAAATCATAGCTATCGAATCCCCTTTTACAGCCTCCACAACACCTTCAAATAGCAGTCCTAAACTACCACACCTTCTACACCCAAATCAGAGCCCACTACAACCCCTCTTCCCTAATCCTTGTCAATTTCCACCATCGATCCCTGCCCTTAACCCGACAGCAAAAGAATGACATTAATATTATAGATATGGAGACGTACGTTATGGCGTCAGAAGAATTGATTGATGCAAAATTGGAAGCCTTCAAGATGCTTACGGAAGATAAACTAAGCACTCTCCTTGCAGAATTTGGTTTGAGCCGGCACCGAGCCCGAGAAGATCCCAACACGGGGAAAGCTCAGATAACAAAGAGAACCTCTAGAGAGAGGAGAACACGTGATAGACTCGCTATACCTGCATATGAGGATAGACTTCTCTAGATGGTGATCTGATGGGGTGAATTTCGTATGTGGAACGACATTTTTGCTTCCATACGACTCTGGACACTTCCATGGTGGACATTGCTGCCATCCATCTCAAAGGAAACACTATACAATATACAATTGGTTTGAACAAACTCAAGGAGTCCCGATGTAGAGACAATTCAGAAGCGAACTACTAGTCCGCTGTTAGAACCCTTACAAATTCTAAGCTTGGGTTGATCTCTATAAGGAATTGACCTCCTTGGAACTCTGTAGGGGTTCCTCCCTCCTTGGTTTTCTGCTACATGAGCTAAAAGATAATTGATCTATTGATGATGAAAGAGGGGAGAATAGAAGGTTATTTATAGGGCTTCTAAACTAGGATTCCTACTTAAGACTCATACTCCTAACAACTCCTAATAACTCCTACTCCAACTCTAAGTAGCAACTCCTACTTCCAACAACTCCAACTCTAAGAAGTAACCTCCAAACTAATCCTAATCCTATTCTAACTTAACCCCTCCTCAACCAACCCATCTTTAACTAGGATAAGGGGTGGTTAATTAGGATGACATATATCTTATTTTTCCCTCAAAATATCTTCCTCCAAACTAATCGTAACCTAGCCGGCCTCCTCACCTCTTTAACAAGGGTCGACTAGACAAGATTTACATGAATGCCCTTAGGATTTACATGTTTATCCTCTTCAATGAAACTAAATTAGAACTCCCATAGCTAGAGTCATAACAGACCCGCCCTTTTCAAATCAGCCTTGAGGACTCCATGTCTTTGGGTCATGATATGCAATTCCTCACGAGGGTCCTTCATGGCCCTATAGTAGGCATATCCTGCTCCTGGGGTCCAGCATCAGTAATAATGACTGGATGGTGATGTATCACAATCCATGATCCCAAGCAATCATCAGCTGAACCTGGGCCTCCTTATCTACTTGGGTGTTAAATGAATAAATCAGGACTAAGTTATCCTCTCTATACTTCCATTTACGGTGAGATACTTGGAGTATCAATTGTATTTTTAAATTGATGTACTGATCTGATCCATAAGTTACGGCTCCATTGTGATATCCAATTTTGCAAGGGCCAAAGTAGTAGGGGACCACTTCCTTGAGGTTCGAATTTTCTACTGGTAGGGCTGGAGATGAAGATAAACTTGATATTTAACATCAAACTTTCTTCTATTCTGATATTTGTTGGGTGGGCTATTTTTTTCTTGCATGGGCTGCCACTTAGTTGTTCTTTAATAGTAACTGAGCCTTTGAATAATTGCTCCCCTTTGATAAGGTCCTTGGTGGTGTAAGCCCATTCAGAGCCTAAGGAGGGTAGGAGTTACAATTTTATCGAGCCTATTTTCATCTCTCCTTTGTGCTGTTGACCTATATCATGTCAAACTTCAAATTTAGTAGCAATTAATATCCCTTTACAGATCAAAAATATCGTGTGAAATGTAGGGAGAGCCTTGGTGTATATTAGGAGTTGACCATCTTGCATGAGGGTAGTGCCGATCCCAATTCCTAATATGTCTACTCCAACTGTGAACACATTGCCACGATCGAGTAATGCTAGCACTGATGTAGATGGCATCATGATTGTGAGGATCTTGTAGATGGTGGACGTATGGATGCCTTCTTCTTGTTCCTTCAAAATTTTGATATCTATCCAATAAAGTTTGGTGTCACAGATTCCATGCAGATATTGTCACTGGAGGGACTCAATCTTCTTACGGTCGTGGGCCGTGGATCGGTGGTCATTATCAGGGAAGACTTTGAGCATTATGGTCCACTCACTCCTTGGAGAAGTTATGGAAGTAGCCTGAGATTTGGGAGTGCTTCAGAAGCTGTAGCTGATTCGGTTGGATGTGGCACTTCAAGAAGAGTTTATACCTGCAGACAAAGAGGTAAAGCGTTTGGAAATAAAGTGTCCTTGCAAGAGAAGGTCGTGGTCGAATTATCTGCGTCTCTTGCATCTCCTGGGGGAAAGCTTCGGCACTCTGAGGATGTGGATAACAATATGGCCGAAGATTGTATAGCCTAGTAGGAAGTAGTCGGCTCGGTTTGGTGGAGGCGCATGAAATTTTAGCAAGCTTCTACAAGCATTGTGTCGAGATCATCATTACTTCACTCCCATGTTACTTGCATAAGGTCACTTGTTCTCCCTTGCCATTCATAAGATTGTTGGTGAGGACAGTGACAGGTTGCTGCTTAAAGGATTCTTCAACTTTTGCTGCTTGCAGGTTCGCATGGCCGGCTAAAGCGTGAGTCGTGCAATCGACTGGCTGCTGGTCCTCCTTCATGTTCTCCTCCTTAGGTTTCTAGACCTCTTCTTCAGATTCTTTAATAGATTTTATCATGGAAAGCTCTTCTTTTTTGCAGTGATGGTTACGACTCCAAAGTTCTTTGCAATGCCAACAAATGCCCTTCGCTGATTTGTGTATAGCTCTTCTCTCGTCAATTTTTTTGGCAGCGAAGAATGGTTGGAAGCAAAAGGAGGTTCATATGTCATGAGTCTAAGAGCGGTTCTCATCCTCTGAGCATCTTGGCTAAGCCATTCCTCTTGTACTCGGGCGAAAGAAATTGTAGTCGTTACGGTTTGGGGTTGTCGTGCCTTAACCTCTCCTTTAATCTTCGGCTTGAGCGCCTCGATGAAAGTTCCTAATAGTTGTCGGTCAGTCCAATCACAAACAAGGTAAGATAATTCCTCAAACCTGGTTTGATATTCTTGAATCATGGAGGTTTGTCGGAGCTTGGCAAGTTCTTCGTTGATATTCTCGTTCTTGGTCGGCCCAAAGTGGTTCAACACTGCGTACTTGAATTGTATCCATGTTGGAGCCCCATGGTTATCTTCAAGCCAATTGTATCATTGTATAGCATCCCCTTCAAGGTGGATGACAACGGTGTCCACCATGGAATCCTAAGATGTTTGGTGATGATAGAAGTAATGTTCGGTGCATGAAATCAATCCATTGGGTCTCCTTCTTCCCATCGAGGGATGTCCATCCTCATGTGTGGCTGCATGATATTAGTGGCTCATTCTTCCTTCTTTGAAGGTCTCTTTGAACTTTCTCCTTCCTAAAATTTTGTTGGGCTTTGAGATCGGCCCAATCCAAATTCGATGAATAAGGAGCGTAATCTGTCCTCTATGCGTGATTCAAGCGCCTCCAACTTGGCTCTGAATAGATCTCCTGATGACATGATGAAAACTCCAAAGTTGTTGATAAGGTCCTTTTCTTATTGTTGGATCACTGGTATGGATTGGTTGGGTGGATTGGTGGCGGAAAGAGGTGGTGGATCAAGGGTAGATGACTGCGGTTTGGGGCTGAAAGGTTACTATTTTTGGTTATTGTTGGGGCTGTGATTTAGGGCTACTATAGGGGGGTTTGATGATAGAGGTTTAGGGTTAGAGGGATGGCTAGGGTTGCTGTTGATGGCAGCAACCGGTTTTATAGGATTTGTGGCTAAAAGGATGATGAATCAAGGTTGCAGTTTAGGGTTGATAGCTTGCAGTTTAGGTTGTTGTTGGTGCTGTGGTTTGATGTGTTATGGAGGCTGCAAAGGATTTTTATGATAGTGTTTTGAGGTTGGGAAGGAAGGTTTAGGGTTGTTGTTGGGGGCAGCAACCAGTTTGGCAGGTTTGGTGGTTGCAGAAGATAAGGATCAGTTGAAGGTTCGGTGGCTGCAAAAGGCCATTTTTGAGCGGAGATTGAAAAAAGGTTACGAAGGCTACATCTTAAAACTAGAGGGGGTGCTCTAAAGATGATGTGGGTGGCAGCAATAATTTTGGTAAGTATCAGATATGGGTGCAGTAAAAACATTGAAAGGTAGTGTTGCATAATTCTACATTGATAGGTTGTGATAGGCCACTATTTTGGCTGTGATTTTGGGTGCTGTTTGGGTTATAAAAATAGGTTATGATGGTTGCGTCTTAAGGCTAAAGGGATGCCCTATAGACGTCTTATGTGATGGGAATATAATGAATAAACTTTATATACTAACAAATACTAGCAAGTTGTCATACACAGTGGAATCAAACAGAAATCACAATCAAATGAACACTAAGATTTATGTGGAAAACCCCTCCAACTCGAAGGGTAAAAATCACAGGATAAGCCAGAGAAAATCCACTATTAAAATAATAAATATATAATCTCAAGGCTTCTTGCCCAAACCCCAACAACAGCCACAAGAGAATCACAGGGATATAAGGACTATATTACTATGCATAATATCTAAAACCTTCCCAAGTGATCACAGTAAGAATCCACTACAAACTTATCTAACCTAAGATATGGATGATTGAGAATAGTCTTTTTCTATCCTTGTCTTCTTCCCTTTCTTGGATCTCTTATTTTCTGCCCTCTATTGTCAATTTGCAGTCTTCTTTCTCTCTCCCACATTTTCAGCCATCACTGCATCTTCTTTATAACCCTAGCAACCAAATCTAGGGTTTAGGTTAAGATAAATGAAGATTAAGGTTGTGAGCTTCACTGAAGCCCATCACGGACTGAATGTAGGCCATCTGCATATCTGCCCAACAACCTCCCCCTTCAGCCCATAAGGGAGGTTATCTCATGACTCATCAATGTGAAGCCATGCCGACCAGCTGTCGGCATATCTCATGTCTCTCTTTCGGTAAAGTCTTTGTCAATATGTCTGCCCCATTATCATCTGTGTGAATTTTCTGAAGCTATAACTGCTTCTCTTCAAACACACTTTTGATCAAATGATATCTAACATCTATATGCTTTGACTTGGAATGAAATGTTAGGTTATTACATAAATAGATGGCACTATGGCTGTCACAATACACCATATAGTTTTCTTGTTTCAACCCCAATTCTTGTAAGAATCCTTTCGTCTATAACATTTATTTATAAACCTCTGTAGCAGCAATATATTTTACCTCTATGATGGAGAGAGCAATACACCTTTATAATCTGAATTGCCCTGACTCAACCAGCTCCACCTACAAAAGTAAGTATAAAACCTGATATGGACTTTCTTGTGTCAGTATCTCTTGTCATATCTTCATTTGTGTAACCTGTCAACACAGGTGATCCACATCCAAAGCTTAAACAAATTTTAGAACTTTCTTTGAGATATCTAAAAATCCACTTCACTACTGCCCAATGCCCTTTGCTTAGATTTGCAAGAAATCTGCAAGCAACACCCACTGTATATACGATGTCCGACCTCGTAGATACCATCGCATATATTAAGCTTCCAATTATTGAAGCATAAGGAAACTTTTGCATTTTCTCATTCTCCTCATCACTTTATGGACTTTGATTTGAGCATAACTTGATGTGATTTGCAAGAGGAGAACCAACTAGCTTTGCATTGCCCATACCGAACCTATCAAAAACCTTCTCAATGTATTTCTCCTGTGACTATCAAATCTTCTTGTTTCTCTTGTCAAGAAAAATATGCATGCCCAGTATTTGCTTTGCTGGCCCCATGTCCTTTATTGCAAAAGACTCACTCAGTTCCTTCTTCAACCTATCAGTCATAGATATATCTTTCCCAAGGATAAGTATGTCATCAACATAAAGTAAGAGAATAATAAATCCCTCACCAAACTATTTGATGTATACACAATGATCCGAAGCTATTCTTTTGTATCCATTTTCAACCATAAATGAATCAAACCTTTTATACCACTATCTTGGACCTTGCTTGAGCCCATACAAGCTCTTCCTCAACTTGCAGATAAGATTTTCTTTACCTTTAACTTTGAAGCCTTCTGGTTGCTCTATATAAATTTTCTCCTCTAAATCACTATGAAGGAAAGCTGTCTTCACATCCAACTACTCAACCTCTAAGTCCAAGTTAGCAGCAATACTAAGAGAATATGGATATAAGATATTTTAACAACAAGAGAAAAAATCTCTTCAAAGTCATACCTTTCTTTTGACCAAAGTCTTTCACAACCAATCTATCTTTGTACTTTGGTTGAGAACAATATTCTTGAGTCTTCAACCTGAAAACTCATTTGTTCTTCAAGGCCTTACTTTCCTTTGGTAGTTGCACCAAATCATATGTGTGATTCTCCTACATAGAATCCATCTCTTCTTACATAGCAATAAACCACTTATTTTTCTACTCACTTTTAACTGCTTCAAGATAACTCTTTGGTTCTCCTGCATCAATAAGCATCACAAACTCATCTGTAGAGTATCTTTTGAAAGATTGACGTGGTCTAGAAGATCTTCTTAATTGAGTTTCTATGGGAACTTGCTCTCTTTCTTCTTCTTGCTCAACATGTCCTATATGTATATCAACATGTAGCTCTGTATCATCTTCCGACATATCTCCCCCATCACCTTAATATACTGAAGGAATAACTGGGTCACAGTCTATAAATTCCTCTACATAAGTCTTAACTAGTGCCTCCTTCAAATCCTCAATGGTTTGATCCTCAAAGAAGATAACATCTCTACTTCTAAACACCTTATGCTTTTCTGGATCTCAAAGCCTGTAACCAAACTAATCATGTGAGTAGCCAAGAAAAATACATTCTTTTATCTTACCATTCAACTTGGACCTCTCATTATCTGGAACATGTGCAAATGCATGACAACCAAATACTTTCAAATGCTCTGTAACATCTTTCCTTGACCATATATGCTCTGTAACATCACCATCTAGTGCTGTACAGGGTGACAAGTTGATCACATTATTTACAGTCCTTAAAGCCTCATCCCAAAACCTTTTGGGTGGCTTGGCTTGTGAAAACATACATATGATCTTTTCTATGATTGTGCGGTTCATCCTCTCTGCAATTGTATTATGTTGAGGTGTACCAGGAACTATCAGCTCATGCTGGATGCCATGTGACCTGCAATAATCATTAAACAATCATGTATACTCACCACTATTATATGATCTTATGCATTTCGATTACTTTTTTTTATCTCCCTTTCAATTCTGGCATGAAACTCCTTGAAGACATTAATAACCCGATCTTTGGTCTTCAAAGCATAGGCCCAAACTTACTTAGAAAAGTCATCTATAAAAGTGACAAAATAAAGTGCACCATTGATACTAGGAACATTAACAGATCCACTATGAGTTTTTGTCTTCAAAGGACCACATATATCTATATAGACGTGGTCCAAGACATGCATTTTTCTAGATAAAGCAGGACTAGCAAAGAAAACTCTATGTTGTTTGCCAGCTAAATAATCAATACAAGGGTTCAAACGTGTACCTCTGAGGTCTAGCAATACCTCTATGTTGGAAAGAGCTTGCAGCCCCTTCTTGCTCATGTGTCCTAGTCGTCTATGCTATAACTCTATGCTGAAGTCTTTCTCTGTAGCATTCAACTGCTCACCACAAGCTTTAACCTGCAATCTGTACAATATATGATATTTCTTCCCATTAGCTAGAATAAGAGAACCTTACTGAGCTTTCACTGCCTTCTGTGAAATCTGATATCAAAGTTTTCATCATCTGGCCTTCCAACTGAAATTAAATTCAGTCTTAAGTCAACCACATGCCTCATATCCTTAAAAACCAACTTACAGCCAAGATTGGTCTTTATATGGATATCACCAATGCCAATGATGTCTGTTGTGCCGTAGTTGGCCATCTTGACAATACCAAAATTTCTAAACCTGTAAGTAGCAAAGAACTCTCTTCATGGTGTCGCATGATAAGAAGTACCTGTGTCAATTATCTACTCAAGATCTTGGCACACACAAGAAAAAATATCATCAGAAGTAGACAAAATCAAATAATCACTACCATACAATATAGTTGTGACATTCTTTTTTGATTCTGTATGCTCCATTTCTTTCCCTTTTTTCTTGTACTTCTTAGGTTGCTTGCACTGATTCTTATAATGTCCTTTCTCACCATAAAATAATATATTTTCTTGATCTTGACTTGTTTCTACCCATGCGTGTGCTAGTTACAGGTGCCCTATAAGCCAATCATGTGAGTGATGACACGTGTGATATATTATGTAATCTTTTTGCTTATGATTAATAATAGTATATTTTCACATTATATTATTTGTTGCATATATATTGTGTTGTCCTTAATTCTGTGCAATGAGAATCAGATCGTGATGAGATCATGATAACGAGATCGATTCACCTCTAAACACAGATCCTAAATAATCCCGGTCATATGTTACTCGAGAGGGACATTGAGATAACTAGGTAGATCGGTGTACTATATACCTGTCCATATGATAGATGCGGCTGGTCTTATGGCCACTTGTGCGGAGACACTAAGGATATAGTAGAGGTGCTTATTGGAGAATGAGTTCACTGATTGGTCCGCTTATGGAATGCTGTATGGTTAATGATACCTAATGTTAGACTTGAAACACCAAGGCTGCCTTATATGAGTACTCCTTTCTTTGATGCCAGACTTATAGGTTTGGAAAGTTTCAGATTTGGTACAGCTGGTTATCAGGATTGGTAGCCAACTTATGAAGGCATTTGAGTGTCAATAGATGATCATCCACTCTCAGTATCATGAGAGGAATATCCCATATGTGCTAGCTTAGACAAATCTATGGCCAAGGTCATTCGGATTGATAGAGAAAGGGTTATTCGAGAGAATCCAATTAGAGCGAGACTATGACAGATTTTGTATGTGGTCTGACAGTATCATGTCCAATAGAGCGAGACTCTGGGATAAGGGATTATAGATACACGGTAACTATGGATAGATAGGTCCGATGGATTTGATCCCCCTGTCCCATCTGAAGAATATGACATAGTAGCCTAGTACGTCCATAGTCAATAAGTCGAGTGAATTATTATGGGGATAATAATTTACTATATCAAAAGAAATTCTGATGGGAGTAACTCACGGCTAGCTCGGTATTGGCCCTAGAGGGTCACACACATATGGTGGATGCTTCACCGAATAGAGGATTGGATGGAGATCCAATTAGCCCATATTCTCATTAGATGAGACTCTATGCTGATGGACTCCTTGATTAAGGCCCAATTAGAGGCCTACGAAGATTATTGGATAGAGATCCAATAATACAATATTAGTGGGTAATTGGATGAATATCCAATACCCACTAAGGAAGGAGCCCTAGGATTTTTGGTGGCTCTTTATAAATAGGAGGGGAGACTCATGGTTGATAGGTTGCAGCTTTAGCCACCATCTCCTATTCTCCTCCCTCCTTTTGTGCACGAGTTGCGAGATCAGATTGGAGGAGTTTTACTGCAGAGATCCATCGTGTGGATACCGCTAGAGAGGAGGATGCTTGATCTCCTTCATCTTCTCCATCTGGATATGGAATACAGGGATATACAATCTCCCTAAGTAAAATTAATCTCTCACACATTGTGGTTTTCTGGTTTTATATTTTTTCTCACAACCCCAATCTTTGCACGATGTTTTGATTTCCGTTGCTCATGTGATGCACTCGCTGAGGTTTCCCAACAGCGTGAACTATTTCTATCCTTCGACTTTGACCTTCCTCTATTCTCTGAGACAAGTGCTTGTGAATCAATCTGAGAAGTTGTTGAATTCTTTCTCCTCAACTCCTCGTTCAACGAACTGCTTGTTACTTGACTCATGGTGACAATACTATCTGGTGTAGTATTACTAAGGGAAACCACTAGTGTCTCCCAACTTTCTGACAAGGAACTGAGAAGTAATAATGCGTATAACTCATCATCACGAGACACTTTCATAGAGGATAATTGGTTAGTAATACTCTACATTTTATTCAAATGCTTAGGAATAGAAGTGTCATCTTCATATTTCAGGTTCACAAGTTTTCTAATAAAAAAAGCTTTATTGCCTGTTATTTTTCTTTCGTAGAGACCTTCCAACTTTTTCTAAAGAGAGTAAGCAGAACTTTCAGTAGAAACATGGTGAAAGACACTATCATCTAGCCACTATCGAATAAATCCAACTGTTTTTCAGTCTAATTTTTTCCACTCATCATCTGTCATAGTTGCTGGTTTTGCACTATACCTTTATAAAGGTCCATACAAGTCCTTACAATATAGGAGCACTTTCATTCTTGGTTTTTATATCATCCAATTATTTCCGTTCAAGCTAATCATGCGAGAAACATTACCGGCCTCCATGCTCAAATACAAAAGGTAAATGCCACCAAAACCTTGCTCTTGTACCAGTTGATAGGAATAAAAGGAATAAAGTTTGTATACGAACAAATACTAGCAGACCATCACACACAGCGGAATCAAACAGAAATCATAATAAAATGAACACCAAGATTTATGTGGAAAACCTCTCCAACTCAAAGGGTAAAAATCACGGGACAAGCCAGAGAAAATCCACTATCAAAATAATGAATATACAGATCTCAAGGCTTCTTGCCCAAACCCAAGCAATAGCCACAAGAGAATCACGGGACAACACATACCCGAACAAAGCAATTCCCACAATAGTCAAGGGTGTGTTGCTGGAATTCTACAGTGTAACTTTCATCGTAAAGATGAAAACTTTATGACGAAAAGTTTATGCAACTAATAGGAACAAATTTTTTAAGTTTTTCTGAATAAGGATAACTAAATTAGAGCAGCAGTAAGGTAGGAAACCCGAACCTATTGTAATTCACAGGGAGATCAAAGGATGATCTGTAGTAGTAGAGATGACGGCATAATTTGGTGACAATCTTCAAGCAATTGTGGGAATTGCTTTGTTCGGGTATGTGTTGGGAAACCTTAGCGGGTGCATCATATGCACATCGGAAATCAAAACAAAAACTGGTTTCCTACGCAGATCAAATCGTCGTGCAAAAGATTGGGATCGTGAGAAAAACCACAAAAATAAAAAAACCACGATGTGTGAGAGATAGATTTTACCTAGGGAGATCATATATCCCTATATTCCAGATCTGGATGAATAAGATGAAGGAGGTCAAATGTCCTCCTCTCTAGCGGTATCCACATGATGGATCTCTACAGCGGAACTCCTCCAATCTGATCTCACAACTCTTGCACTGAGAGAGGGAGGAGAATAGGAGGGGGAGGCTAAAGCTGTAGCCTATCAACCATGAGTCTCCCCTCCTATTTATAGAGAGCCACTAAAAACCCTAGGGCTCCTGCCTTAGTGGGTATTGAATATCCATCTAATAACTCACTGACCTTGCATTATTGGATCTCTATCCAATAATCTCCTTAGGCCTCTAATTGGGCCTTTAAGCAAGGAGCCCATCAGCATACAGTCTCTTTTGATAAGAGTAGGGGCTAATTGAATCTCCATCTAATCCTCTATTCACTGAAACAACCACCATATGTGTGTGACCCTCTAGGCCCGATACCGAGCTGGCTATGAGTCACTCCCATCAAAACTCTTTATGATATAATGAATTATTATACCCATAATAATTCACTTGACTCATCAACTATGGACGTACTAGGCCACTACGCCATAGTCCCCAAACGGTACAAGGGAATCGAATCCATCGGACCTGTTTGTCCACAGTTACCATGTATCTATAATTCCTCATCCAACTCATTACTATATCTTTTCAAGTTATAATCGTTGTAATTAGATGGAACCACCTCAGAACAATTCTGATGAGACCTGGGTTCTTTTGTTAAAGTTATCGCCCTATCGCTGTCACAATATATGGGAGTAAGCTCTACGTTGCTTGGTATGACTCCCAAATCCTTGATGAACTTCTTCATCCACACCTCTTCCTTTACTTTGTTGTAGCAATGTATTCTGTCTCTGTGGTCGAGTCAACAGTAGTATCTTGCTTGGAACTTTTCCAGCTTACTA
This sequence comes from Ensete ventricosum, assembly GCA_029747655.1. NCBI lineage: Eukaryota > Viridiplantae > Streptophyta > Magnoliopsida > Zingiberales > Musaceae > Ensete > Ensete ventricosum. The sequence goes on along the minus strand of JAQQAF010000004.1, from coordinate 28,637,649 downwards.
CTCCTCCATTTAGGGTGAAAACATGCCCTGAATTTGACTTGCCATTATCAATGTCGGACTGAAAACTCGAGTCTGTGTAGCCCTCAACTTGGAGGCTACCTCCTCCATATACCAGTAAAAGATCCTTAGTCATTCTTAAGTACTTAAGGATACACTTTACTGCCTTCCAGTGTTCTAAACCTGGATATGCCTGATACATGCTCGTGACACTTAGAGCATGTGCTATATCAGGCGTACGTAGCATAATATACATGATTGATCCTATTGCTGAGGCATAAATTATCTTATCAATATATGCTCTTTCTTTAGGAGTCTATGGGGACATACTCCTAGAAACTGAGATTCTATGTCTCATCAATATGAGACCTCTCTTGGAATTCTCTATGACAAACCTTTTGACAATAGAGTCTATGTACCTAGACTGGGATAAGCCAAGCATTCTCTTAGATCTATCTCTATAGATCCAAATCCCCAAAATATAGAATGCTTCCCCTAAGTCTTTCATGGAGAAGCTTCTGGATAGCCAAGTCTTTACTATGGAGAGCATTCTTACATCATTCCCAATGATTAGGATGTCATCCACATATAGCATTAAGAAGGTGATAGCGCTCCCACTTACCTTCCTGTATACATAAGACTAATCTTCGTTCTTGACAAAGTCATAAGATCTGATCGTCTCATCAAATCTTATATTCTATCTTTGGGAAGCTTGCTTTAGTCTATAAATGGACTTGAGTAACTTGCACACTTTATCTGGACTCTCTTTGGATACGACTTCCTATGGTTGTATCATATACACCTCCTCCTCGAGGTTGCCATTGAGGAATGTCATTTTGACATCCATCTGTCAGATCTCATAGTCATAGTGTGCTGCAATGGACAAAAGAATTCTAATGGACTTAAGCATGACTACAAGTGAAAAGGTTTCATCATAGTCAACTCCTTGTCTTTAACAATATCTTTTAGCTAATAGCCTTGCCTTATAGGTCTCTACCTTTCCATCTACTTCGATCTTCTTTTTAAAGATCCACTTGCAACCGATAAGTATGATTCCTCAGGCGCATCCACAAGGTTCGAAACCTTATTATAATACATGGAATCCATCTCATAATTTATAGCTTCTTGCCACTTCCCGGAGTCTATACTCATAATAACCTCCTCGTAGGTCTGAGAATCAAAATCCTGAGAGTTCCCTCCACTGATATGTCCCACATATCTTTCAGGAGGGTGAGATACTCTGTTAGACCTATGCAAAGTTGGAGTTTGTGTGTTAGGTACCTGAATAGACTCGGGCTCTGGAATGGTGCTTGAGCCAGGTTCTCCAACCTCGCTCAATTCTATCTCACTCCCATTGTTTCCACCAAGAATGTGTTCCTTCTCAGGGAACACAACTCTCTTGGCAACAAAGACTTTTCGATCATCGGGATGATAAAAATAATACCCTAATGTCTCCTTAGGGTATCCCACGAATGTTCACAATTCCTTCCTTGATTCTAACTTATCAGAGTTGTGTCTTCTAACGTGGGCAGGACAACCCCAAATCCTAACTACTTTAAGATTGGGCTTCTTTCCTTTCCATATCTCATATAGTGTAGATACACTACCGACTATGGTGGAACTATATCAGAAGGTAAGCTACAGTCTCTACGGCGTACCCCCAGAATGAGACGGGTAAGTCAGCGAAACTTACCATGGATCGTGCCATGTCTAACAATGTGCGATTCCTCCTTTTTGATACATCATTGAGCTGAGATATATAAAGAGGTGTCCACTGGGATAGAATCCCAGTGTCCCTAAGGAAATGGGTGAACTCCGTACTCAAGTACTCTCCTCCTCGATCTGATCGAAGGGTCTTAGTACTCTTTCCAATTTAGTTTTCTACCTCATTCTTATATTCCCTGAATTTCTTAAAGGCCTTAGGTTTCTACTTCATTAGGTACATGTGTCCATACCTAGAGAAATCATCAGTGAATGTAATGAAGTATAAGTAGCCACATATAGCCTGAGTCGACATGGGACCACATACATCACTATGTATGAGTTCCAATAACTCGGTGGCTCTCTCTCCAGTTCCACTAAAGGAGAGTTGATCATCTTCCCACGAAGGCAAGGTTCGCAAGTTGCATGTGACTCATAGTCAAATGGATCTAAGTATTCATCTTTCAGCAACTTTTGAATCCTTGCCTCATGTATATGACCTAGCCTACAATGCCATAGGTATACATTATTCACCTCATCTCTTTTTCTCTTAGACATATTTATATTCATGATGTGTGGAGAAGTATTTAACATATATAAGCCATTTACAAGGGTCCCTCCGGTGATGATCTAATCATCCATAATTATTGGATAACTATTATTCTAAAAAACTAATTTATATCCACTAATTATCAAACAAGAGATGGATATAATGCTTTTATAATAGAGAGAACAAAATAGCATGCATCCAATGCAATGATAGCTCCACCAGGCAGATGTAGGGTGACCTCCCCAACAGTAATTGCATCAACTCTTGCTCCATTACCCATCTTGAGGTCCATCTTACCTCTAGCCAATCTCCTAGGTCTTGCCAGAACTTGCAATGAATTATAGATATGATAAGCACTCTCGGTATCCAATACCCATGTGTTATCATGAAAATTTGACAAGTGAAGACTGATTATGAATATACCTGAAGATTCTCTAAGCTTCTATTTCGCCTTCTCTACAAGGTAGTCTTTACAGTTCCTCTTCCAATGCCCATCTTGGCCACAGTGAAAGCACTCTCCTTTGTCATTTGTCGGGTCTCTCTTAGCAACATTTGCCTTACCTGGTCTTTCTTTGCCCTTGCCCTTCTTAAGGGTCTTGCTGACCTTTCTTTCTTTTTGGTCTCACCAATATAGAGAACTGGCTTCTCCTTCTTGATGGCACTCTTAGCTTCCCTCAACATATCGAGGAGCTCAGGAAGAGTCATCTCAAACTTGCTCATGTTAAAATTCATGATGAAGTAAGAAAAGGAATCTGGTAGGGACTGAAGTATAAGATCAACATACAGATTATCCTTTAGGACTATCTTTATACTTCACAAAGAGAGCGATCTCATCCTCGCTTGTCCTTTCCTCCGACGTGGGCACAATCATGTTAAGGACATATACGATTTTCTCTTTTGTGAGAATAATTCTCAAATTACGGAGCATTTGGACCAATGAGGCAATTGGCATCAAGTATGCCACATAGGGGTTTTGCAAGCGATAAACAAGATATAGCGTAAATAAATAATATACAGACTTTACAGAAAATATTAATTAAGATATAAACTTTTATCTTAATATACCACCACTATTTTCCTAGCGAATCACGTGACACCCTTGACACATGAGACGAAAGTCTCCGGTAGACTTCTAGTGAGGATTGGGATCCAATTGGCATCTTAGTGCAACCTCGAGGGACTCGATCAATTACACTAAGCCCAAAAGGTAGGCAACTCTTGCCAATCACAACTCTTTATGATTCCTGTCATGTTCGGCCTTCGAATTATCATGGTCTCGAGGGAGTCGACCAACCATGATATTCAGTTAAGTAATCACCATCGTTATAAGATGAGTCTGATTTGATGGTATGCCCTCGAGGGACTCGACCAAGCATACCATGTCCTTAGGTCACCGGTGACATCTCTTTGTCGTAGGTGAGAACTCGATCACGTAGTTAGGTGAGCCTCGAGGGACTCGACCAACTCAACCTATGTCATGATTCAATTTCTTTCTATAACGATGGAAGACCACGTGGGTCAATCTTATGCCTCATGCTTACCGACTTAATATGTGGCCGGGTCAATCTTATTACCTCACACTTACCGACTTAATATTATCGTAGGAGGGGTTTTGGTTTCATATCGATCTTCTAATATGTCGTGTCACACACATTACATATTTAATATATATCTACATCGCATGTAAATATATATATACATATATCTAATAGGTGTATAACACATCACATATGCAAGACACACCGGATGATCATGAGCCATCACCTAATATAATTAAGCTTGAGCCAATGGGCCTAATCACTCACAATAGGATCTATGTGTGCATTGGCGCATCTCCATGTCCTATGATTGATTGTTGATCTCGTCATCATCGGTTCCGTCGGATCGTCACACCATCATGTATCGTAATCTCCTGCCATGACATCGTGGGTCCCGTTGTCACCTCCATGCTCCCGTCGTGCCTCTCCATGTAATTACGAATAATCACAAACACACAGGCCAGACAATAAAGGAGAAAAACGGAGGCTCGCAGACCCCAATAATAATAATAATCACACACATCATAACACATGGCTAATGATCATCCATCCACATCATACATCATATGTACATCATATCATATATAGGATTACTAGATATATATAATAATTAATTAAACTATTTAATTAATTGATTTTCTAGAAATCAGGATATGCTCGAAATTTCCAGAATATCAAGGGCATTTTCATAATTCTGGATGAGAGGACAGTCTCAAAATTTCTAGAATTATTGAGAGTATTTTGGTAATTCTATACACAAGAATAGTCCTTGGAATTTTTCAAATTCAGAGGGGCAAAATAGCTCTTTTCTTAAAAGAAATGCCCTAGGTCCCCCTCTTCCCTCTCTGCGCCACCGCCATCGCCGCTGACCCTACGCAGGCGGTGGCGGCCGCTTGCGGCCGATAGCCGCCCTGCCAAGGGGCGACCACCCTTACAGCCAGAGCTGCCGCCACTGCTGGCGGCAGTGCTAGACGCGGGCGGCATAGTCACTTTTTACCTTAGATGCTTTGCAAGTGACTAGCCAAAAAGAGTAGACAAAGTGGCTCCCTTGGGTCGGGTGGTTGTATAACACAACTTATCATTCATCCATGAAAACTAAACCCTAATGTTAGGATCAATTGGCACTAAGAGGGAGGGGGGGGGGGGGGGGGGGGGTTTGAATTAGTGCAAACTAAAATTTTTCTTTCTAATGCAAAAGCTTTTCGAATAAGATAGAATAAGAAATCCAAAGCTTTTCATTTTTAATAAAATAAGTGAGTGAATAAAAGTAAGTTGTTAAGAAAGCCGGAAAGATAATCACGTTTGAGGAAAAGAACTTCTCGTCTTGCTTTCAAGGAGTTTATTTAAGTTAGAAGCATCAATTCAACGACATTCAAGCAATGAAAATATGAAACACTTACAATTTTATAGTGGTTTGACGCCAACGGCCTACATCCACTTCCGAGTCCTCCTTCTTAAGGCAAACCTGCATCCACTACCAATCTTCATTGGGTGAAGATCAAACCCTTACACTTGAGCTTACAAGGGAGACTAGATTTACAACTTTAAGCTCTCTCCCTTTACTTTGTTTGACAATTCTCACATAATATTTTCTCAGAATATAATCCCCCAAAAGTGTTGTTTTGAATGTAAGAAAACTTGGGGTATTTATAGGCCCCAAATTAGCTTCAAAATCGGAGTCAAAATCCAACTATATATGAAAAATCTGGGTACAGGCGATTTACCCGTCGACCTAGGCGGTTTACCTACCGTTAGTAGCTAGCTGGCCGTCGCCCAGATTCGGTGTTATGGGCGGTTCACTCGCCACCTGGGTGGTTTACCTGCCGAAAGCTGCTACCCACCGCCCAGATTATGTGGTACGGGCGGTCCAACCGTCGCTCACCGGCGGTTTACCCTCTGGAATTTCCACAAAAGTGGTTTCCTCCACTTTTCGAATTCTGGCTTGACTTTTATGTTGACCAACTCTTTGGTCAACTGATTAAGCTCAACCTGAACTCAACCAAACCCAGTAGTGGATCTGGTTGCCTCATTGAGTTGATTTGAATTCCTTCCAAATCCAACTCAAATTACGACTCTAACCCTAACTATGACTCAATGATTACAACACTTAATGACCAATTAAGCCTAATTAAGACCTAAGTCCCGCATTATCTGGTAACCTCTGGCAATCTTGCGGCAAGTCCTCCTATCTTCTTTCCGACAATCTCCCTTTACGTTCTCAATGAGCTTCCCGATTCCTTCGGTGAATCTCCTAGCGAACTTCCGGCGAGATCCCACCGCATCGTCCGAACTCGGCTCGATGCCTAGGCTTTATCTTGGTCCATCATCTAGTTGTAACTTCATTGATCTTGCCATAGCTAGACTGCACGATGCTAATTATGACTTGATTAAATATAATTATAATTGCCAAAATATCCATTACATGACCATCTCAACTCCCGACAAGCTTTTTGGCTACCCTCGACAATCTTCCAGCGAGTCTCGGTCTTCTTTTGGTGAACTCTCTTGCGCCATCCTAGCAAACTCCCGATACCCTCGGCGAGCTTCCGACACACTCTTGGCGAGTTCCCAAACGCATCGACTTGATGCATAGACTTAACCTTGGCTACCCTAATTGTAATAATCCTTCTATCGTAATTAATCCTACATCAATCAACTCTAACAATCTATTAGATCAATAATCCATTAATTGATTTCATCATCAAAATCTGAGATTCAACAATCTCCCCCTTTTTGATGATGACAATCAATTGATGACAGGAATTAATCCTAACTCCTCCTAAAACCATACCACTTAAATTTAAAAGAGGCACACACTCTTATATTCAAGTTATCAATATTTATGTAAATTTCAACACAACTTTACATCAAGTCATCAAATCATGAATTGTAAAATATCCAAGTTATATTATCAAGTGTAATGAATATTTCTCAATGTCATGTGTCATCAATATATATTTCTCCCCCTTTGTCATCAACAAAAGGTAAAATATAGAGCTAATAATTTCAAAACATATGATGATATTACTCCCCCTTAGTATATGCATTAATATAGAAGACTTAAATTCAAGAGAGTCACATCCTCTTGAATTCAAGTAAATCAAAGCAATAAGCATTTTAAGCATATAACCTTTCAAGTATAACAAAGATTTACTTTATAAACTTTTGAACTTATGAAGAATTTTCAAGGATTGTCATGAAGTTAAAAATATTTGAGAATTTTTCTTCAAATCATTAAGCATAGAAAATTTTCAAATCAATAAGTATAGAAAAATTTCAAGTCATAGAGTATAGAAGATTTTCAAGTCATTGAGCATAGAAAATTTTTAAGTCATAGAAAATTTCAAGTCATAGTTCATAGAAAATTTTCAAGTCATACAAAATTTTAAGTCATAGTGCATAGAAGATTTTCAAGTCATTGAGCATACATTTCTCAATAAATTTAATATAGTTAAAAATTAATCTCTAGTCATCAACTATACCTTTTATAATTAATAAGTAGAGAAACAGGGGAGGTGTTGTTGAATCATTTCATTATGAGAAGAGCTCTTAATAAATTTTAAAAATAATATTAAGATGAGCTCAAAAGTTCAAGAGATTTAAAGACTACTTATGTATTTCAAATATAGCAAAACTCATCTCTTGATATATAAAATCATCTCTTGTAAATTTCAAATGTGGCACATCTTTATGCATTTTTTGAAAACAATAAGATACCAAATTATGGAGAAAGTTTTCAAAAATGTTATCACAAAAAGCTTAATCTCATGAAATCTAGATTAGCAATTTATATATTTTCATGATTTAGCATTTCTAGGTCTCAACCTCAATCTTGTAGATACATAAAATTTGAATATGAGCTTAACACATTTTTCTCATATAAATTTCAAGAAAATATAATAAATAAATCTAGTAAGTTCTATCTTCTCTTTTGGGAAGTGAAAGCTAGCAAATTTTTGCTTCCTTTGCATTGTTTAAGCTTGCAATTTTACATGCCAACAAATTTTGCTCCCCATTTGTCATTGTTAAAAAGAGAGGATGGTTGCAATATTACAAAACTTTTTTCATTTCACTATTTTTCAATATCATCATATGAAATATATCATGAAAGATTAACATAGTGATGAGATGTACGATTCATGAAGGTAAATTGTGAATATCAAGAGACAAATTTGTAGAAACAATTAAAATAGAATCTCTTGATTCATCCATAAGAAATCTTAAGTTGTTAAGTTCATGATTTGTATAAAAATATCATTTTAAATAATACAAAAACACATAACAAAAGATTTTGATTCGTAAAAGATTTAAATCTATAATTCTAAGAAATCAAAATCATGATATCATTTAATTTTAAAATTATCAAAATCACTTTCAAGAGATTCAAAACATAATTAATAGACTTATTAGTCTCTTGAAATGCTAATGATTTCCTTTCTCTATTTGGTGTGAATAAGAAGATAGAATCAAGGTAGAGAAATGAAAAATATCATATCACAAAAATATTTAATTTTAAAGATGTAAATTTTATAGATGTGAATTTTGAAATCAAGCTCAAAACTTCAAGATATTCAAGGAGATTCAAAAGTTTTAGAGCTACTCATGCATTTAAAATCATCTCATGTAATTTCAACTAAAAAGCATCAAGAATTTCATAAGAAGGCATGAGGGTAGATCAAGCTTAAATTGTAAATCAAGTATTTTGTATGCATTTAGAAAGTTCTAATTTTCTTCTAAGCACTTGTTCATCATTCAATATTTGCTTCTAATCATATTAAAAATTTTATCTCATACTTTTTGTTATTGTCAAGAGAAAAATATGATTGCATAATTTATTTTCATCCATGTTCAATTTATGTCAAAAAGTATAAGAGATATCATGTCATTAAAAATTCAAATCTAAAAGACATGATTTCGTTTAATAAGTTTTCTTTCCCCTATTTTGTAAATACTACAAATGAGTCTTAGGGGATAATTTTAATTTATCCAAGATAAATCTTTTTAGTAGAAAAGAAGAATGATCTTGATAAAATTTTTAATTATTATTGTTAAGATCATAAATCTCCTTTTAAAGAAAATCATAGAGATCAATAATGTGATTCCCATAACATATAAGTTAAGTCAAGAAGTTAAGGGAATATTTATGATAATACAAATCTCTTTTAATTTTCAACTCATCACAATGTTAAGAAATACTAATTTTAGTGATAAGTTATACTAAGAAGAAAGTCATAAGTAATCATGTCATAAAGAATATTATTATCAAATAATAAATGCCAAGAACATGATTTATTTTGACACATTTCTTCCTAGATGAAATTTCAAAGCTTTTGAAATCTTAGGAGACAATGTAAGAAGGATCTTGATTCTGATAGAAATATCAAGTTCTAAATATTGGGAAGTCACGATCATGTTTAGGATGAAAGGAATCTTAGTAAATAAAAAGATCACAAATTATAATTTTTAAGATTACAAGATCATGATTTCAGTTATCAAATAATTAAAAGCAACATATCAATGAAGTTGGATAGATTCAAACATATCCATTTTTTAAAACAAAATCATTTGAAAACATATCCAAAATCATCATCAAAAATCACTTTTCAAAAAATTTCAATAAAGTCATCATAGATTGTTTTCCAAAAGAAAATAGCTAAAAGTTTTCTAATTCATTTTTGTAGTTAAAGAGATTCAACAATATTATCATTTTATCTCTTGTTGAAGGATTCATAAGATAGAAATATTTTTTCAAGAAGAATTATCCTTCTTTTAAAATTTATTTCAAGAATACAATGACATTTAAGATTAATTATTCTCCTTTTGGTTGTTTCATGTGATTTCTTTCTCTCCCTTTTCTATATTGTTCTATGCTAAAATTCTATCATTCAAATCAATCATAGCATTTCAATCAATGTAACATTTAAATCAATCATTCTATAGACTTTGTCAATATTTGAACCATTTAACAATAGTTTTTATATTTAAACCAATTTTTCAATCATCATCAAAATCTCATTTATGTAAATTTCAACATGAGTAATTTTTCTATTAATAATAACTTAGGTTCTTTTAGTTCTAGTCTTAGCATGCTCTAGCTATGCATTATCAAGATTAATTATATACTAATAAACTATTTTCAATAAACAGATTTGTTATAATAGAAACAAGGATCATTAAGTTTCAAACATCTTAATTCAAATAATTATTTTTGTTATTGTTACATAGGCTAGTGAGCTTTTAAAGAATATTAGATCTCAAGTCTTGAGCATCTACTTTCATAACATTACTTAGTACTCCTAGCCTTATTAGGAAACAACTTTATATTATGGGAGATTTTGATTTAGGTACCCATTTAACATTATGTCCTTTATGACATGTTCTTCCCATTTTCACTAATGGCTTAAGGTTGTTTATGGTTCCTTTAGAAACCCAAATTAATTTATGTGGACTATAATTTCTAAATGAATATTTGTAGGTATTATGTCCCAATTTTTCACAAGAATTATATTTAACTCTTGGTGGCACATTTAATGTAGGTCCTCTTACGAATATGGTTGGCTTTTGTTGAATATTTCTAACAAAGCCTATGCCATGTCTATTATTGATATGACCCTTATTGGCAAGGATCATATTTAGAGATTTATTCCTATCTCAAATTTCTCTAATATAGTTTTAAGTATACAATTCTCTATTTTAACATTATCTAGCATATCGCATTTTAAACATGGTTTAGATGAAGCTAAGGAGTCATGCATTTCATTAAGTCTTTTAACTATCAAATCATGATTAACTTTAAGCAGTTTAAAAGACTTACTAAGTTTTCTAAACTCATTAAATAAATCATTAAACATGCTTAATAATTCTGAAAATGAAAAATCGAAAGACTCACTAACCTCATCTTCGATCGTCATTAAAGCAAGGTTCACCACTTCTTGGTTGAGTATTTGATCTTTGGAGCTCCCCGGCTTCTTGCGTTCATAGCAAGAGGTTGTGTCCATAATTTTTATAAGATTGAAGTTCATTAATTTTTCTGATTCATTTTTCAAAAGTTCATGTCCAAGATTCTCATCACTCGAGAATTCACTTGAGGAGTCATATGTCATTCTTAGTTCATAATCTTTCATGTTCTTTGGAAGGTGTTCTTCAAATTTATTTTTATAATTTATTTCATTAAATGATTCATTTATATTAGTTATGCTTTCATGTGTGATTTTCAAAGTATGTTAAATATCGAAAGCTGAATCACAAGCGGAAACATGATTAAACTTATTCATATCAAGAGCACAAAGCAAGGCATTCATAGCCTTTGCGTTTAAAGAGAAAATCTCTTCTCCAAATCATTCTAATTATTCATTAGAAGAGAAGACATTTCAAATCCGTTCTCAAATATATTCCAAAAATCAAAGTCTAAAGAGATGAGGAAAATACGCATTCATATTTTCCAATATGTGTAATCCGTCCCATTTAATATGGGTGGACGTGAAATAGAATGTCCCTCATTCATGCCAAAACAAGCCATTTACTTAAGTGGGTATTAATCCAAGGAGTAATAACCTTGCTCTGAGACCAATTGTTAGGATCAATTGACATTAAGTGGGGGGTGAATTAGTGCAAGCTAAAATTTTTCTTTCTAAAGCAAAAGCTTTTCGAATAAGATAGAATATGAAATCCAAAGCTTTTCATTTTTAATAAAACAAGTGAGTGAATAAAAGTAAGTTGTTAAGGAAGTCGGAAAGATAATCACGTTTGAGGTAAAGAACTTATTGTTTTGCTTTCAAGGAGTTTAGTTAAGTTAGAAGCATCAATTCAACAACATTCAAGCAATGCAAGTATGAAACACTTACAATTTTATAATGGTTCGGTGTCAACGGCCTACGTCCACTTCTGAGTCCTCCTTCTTGAGGCACATCGGCATCCATTACCAATCTTCTTTGGGTGAAGATCAAACCCTTACACTTGAGCTTACAAGGGAGACTAGATTTATAACTCTAAGCTCTCTCCCTTACCTCTTTTTTTTTCTTACAATTCTAACATAATATTTTCTCAGAATATAATCCCCCAAAAGTGTTATTTTGAATATAATAAAACTTAGGATATTTATAGGCCCCAAATTGGCTTCAAAACAGGAGCCAAAATCCAACTGTATCTAGAAAATCCGGGTATGGGCAATTTACCCACCGACCTAGGCAGTTTACCCGCTGTCAACAGTTGGCCACTGCCCAAATTCTGTGGTACGGGCGGTTCACCTGCCACCTGGGCGGTTTACCCACCGAAAGCTGTTGCCCGTCGCCCGGATTTTGTGGTACAGATAGTCCAACCATCGCTCACCGACGGTTTACCCTCTGAAATTTTCACAAAAGTGGTTCCCTCCACATTTTGAATCCTGGCTTGACTTTTACATTGACCAGTTCTTTAGTCAACTGATTGAGCTCAACCTGAGCTCTACCAAACCTAGTAGTGGATCCGGTTGTCTCATTGAGTTGATTTGGATTCCTTCTAAATTTAACTCAATTATGACTCTAACCCTAACTACGACCCAATGATTACAACACTTAATGACCAATTAAGCCTAATAAGACCTAACTCCCGCATACTCCGGCAACCTCTAGCAATCTTGCGGCAAGTCCTCTGGTCTTGTTTCCGGTGATCTCCCTTTGCATTCCCAACGAGCTTCCCAATTCCTTCAACGAATCTCCTAGTGATCAGCGATTCTAGGCATGAAATCGGTGATTTCAGGCATGAAAGGGTGACGGCTCTTCTCCCCTAGGTGCGGGATGGACTCTAGGGCGAGAAACGGTGGAGGCTGCGCTACGATTGGGGTTGGGTTCACTGCCGCTCTGCGATCCCACGGCAACTCCAGTGTGGAAAGGGTGATGACTGCTTCTGCAATCGGCGTGGAAAGGGCGACGGCTGCGACCTTAGTGTGGGAAGGGTGGTGGCTTCCTCTCCCCTAGGTGGCTGGTAGTCTCTAGGGTGAGCGACGCCATGGATGCGAGCGACCAGATGTGACACTCTGCTTCGCATCCTCTATTCCAGCGAGATGCTCCTCCGCTGGCTTCTTCCCAATGGCCTGCGCTGGTTGCTTCATAGCGGAACGCCCCTCTCCAGCAGTCACAGCGGGAGAGGGTTGCTCCTCAGTTGTTGGTTACTTCACAACGGGACGGGGTTGCTCCTCTCCTCCAACAGCCAGTGGTTCCTCCCCAGCAGCTTAGGCCAGTTTCACACCAGGATGTTCCACTGCTGATTTCTTCTTGACGAGATGCTCCTTCAATGAACCAGGCCCGAGGTCATTCATGATCTAGATCACGATCTCCTGTTCCTATTTTCCGAGATCCTCGGCCTTGGACTAGCCTCTTCAAGGCTCCAGTGGGTAGTCCGGATCTTCGACTGGACTTTTTTGCTCTAGAAGTACCGACTGATCCGAAGATTGTTGTGTATGAGGCTATTGATTCTGACTGAGAAATGTCGGGAGCTTAATAAGACTGAGAAATGTTGGAATGTTCATGGACTTAATAAGACTGAGAAATATCGGGAGCTTAATAGAATTATCCGATACGTTGTATGTGATATTGTGATTCTTGTGGAAACAAAAATTAAAACTCATTTTGTTCGAGTTCAAAAGTTATTAAGTCAGCTAAGGACATTAATGTGTTTGGTTCTCCCCCTTACATCCTATGTTAAAAACTAAAATCATGCAAAGCAGCACTTAAGGAGTGGAATTCAACTACATTGGAAATATCACCAACAGGGTTCAGTTATGCAAGAAAGAACTTGTGGCAGTGCAAAGCGAGCTAAATCTTCAACCTTTAGATGTGAATCTTATACACAAAGAGGCTGGTGCTAGAAATAACTTTATGCAAGCTTTGAAGCAGGAGGAATATTTTTTAAAACAGAAGTCATGACAGCATTGGCTTACTCTAGGAGATTCTAATACGAAGTTTTTCTATGTTGTTATTGCTACCAGAAGGGCTACTAATCGCATCAAAAAATGCAATCTCATTGAGGATTTGGATGAGGTTAAAAATTACACCAAGCAATTTTTTATTCCTTACTCAATCAGGAGCAGTAGCCTAATAGTATTCATGTTGGGCCTACAAGACGACTTGATTCTGAAGCCCTCTCTCTTCTTAATGCCCCAATAACAGATGCTGAAATTGTGAAAGTTATTTTTAAGTCCCCGAAGAACAAAAGCCCTGGTCTAGACAGATTTCTAACTGAGTTTTATCAAATTGCATGGTCGATTGTAGGCAACGATGTCATAAAAGCTTGTCGACATTTTTTCTCCTCGGGTCATACATATACTTAAAGAAATGAATTGCACTTTTATTTCTTTAGTGCCTAAGAATGATAGAGCTGATTCATTGGAGAACTACCGTCCTATTTCATCGTGCAACTTTATTTATAAGGTTATCTCTAAGGTGCTGACAGATAGACTACAAAAGGTTATGAATAAGGTCATTAGTCCAAATCAGGCCGCTTTTATTAACGGAAGGAGTATTCATCATAATGTCCTGCTTACTAATGATTTGGTTAAGGATCTATACTTAAAAATAAGAGGGAAAAGATCTGTTTTAAAGCTGATTTACGGAAAGCCTTTGACTCAGTCAATAGGCATTTTATTTGCACGATGCTCCATAATAAGGGCTTCCCTCAGCACTGGGTTAAATGGATTCAATTTTGCTTGGAAACCCCAAAATTTTTGATTCTCTTTAGTGGTTCACCTATTGGCTTCTTCGGGAGTAAGAATGGCATTCGACAATGTGATCCACTATCTCCTTATCTTTTTACCATTGGAATGGAAGGACTCAGTTGTATGTTAGAAGAGGCAGTTTCCAATGGCAAAATTAAGGTACCATATTATGGTTCTGTTTATATCTCTCACATAACATTTGCTGACAATCTTATTATCTTCCTTCGAGATGATCCAATTTCTGTGAGTAACCTGGCATATATTCTTAATGAATTTGGTATAGTTTCTGGTCTTAAGCTAAACCATGCAAAGAGCAAAGTATATGTGGGTGCTTGCATTGACAATAAGGATCATATTGCTCAAACTTTGGGAGTTGCTGAAGGAAATTTACTGGTTCCTTACTTGGGTCTCCCACTTATATCCACTGGAATCAACAAAGTCTCTTGTCAGCCTATCCTACAAAAAATTAAGAACATAATTTCCTCTTGGAAAAATAGGCTTCTTTTTAAAGCTGGATGACTTGAACTTATTCGATCTGTGTTGATCTCTTATTCTATTTATTGATCTCATGCATTCCTTCTACCTGCCGGGCTTCTCCATGATATTGATAAATTACTTATGAACTTCTTTTGAAATGACACAGATGGTAAGACAATGCACATGGTGAATTGGGGCAATATTTACAAATCGAAGGATGAAGGGGTTTACAATATTTACAAATCTTCGACATATTAAAAATTGGAATAAAACTTGTCTGGTAAAATAATTATGAGATATTTTACAAAACAAGCTTCCTTATGGTCACAATGGGATTTTGCTAGGTACCTAACCAAGGAATCAATCTGGGAAGCATCCGCAAAAACATATCATTCTGTTGCTTGGAAAGGAATTCTGAAGGCAAGGAGATGGCTACGTAACAACATTTCTTATGTGATCTCTTCTGGCACCAATATTAATATGTGGTATGACCCTTGGGTGAATGAGAAAAGTATATTTCAGATATTTGGTGAGAGAGTATGACAGGATCTGGGGGCTCCCAAAGATTGGAAGGTTTCTGAATTCATTGATAATGGTACATGGTGTCTTCCCAACCCTACCTCCCCTGACATGTTATCACTTTGGCCGACTATTATGGCTATTCCAATCAAGAACAACTCTTCAGATATGCTTATTTGGCTTCATGATAATGACAAATTTAGTGCTATATCTGCATGAAACCAAATTAGACGATGAAACAAGTGGATCCCAAGTAGTTGGACAACTTCTCAAAACTTACATCATGAATTAGAAATGCTTATGCAAAACTTCTCAAGAAAGGGGCCTCTTACACAACTAGCAAGAATTATATTCATATGTACTATTTGGTGGATTTGGAAGGAGAGGTGTGGTAGAATTTTTTGATTGTCACAACATGAACAAAGCTCAAATTCTGATAGAGATTCTTCAGGACTCATGATCATGAAGAGAGAAAGAGATTTTCACAAGATTTAATTTTTTCATTAGTCAATAATCTCTCGAATAATGATGAAGATTGTAATGTATTATATGGGGCAAAGCTTATATTTTGTTATGTATCCACAAGTAGTCCAGAACGGTTTAGCTATTGTATTTTATTATTTATTAACTTCCTTGTGCTACTCTTGGAAATGAGTTTGATGAAGTGTGCTCATTTCACCTTCTTTAGGTGGGGTGCTTCTCGACTACTCTAAGAGACTTCAGGCTTTTGTCTATGGCATGTGTAGACAAAGCTTCTTTGTACAAACCGTTTACAAAATACATTATCTTTACTTACAAAAAAAAGTATTATTTTGAAATTCTGAGACGGTGCGTGAAAAACCGATCGAAACTTGACTTTGCCCATGTTTTCCATAAAGTTTATAACCATCGTATTTTTTCGTAAACCATGCTCGTATGACTTACCATGGGCTAATACGTTGGGAATGGCCAGTATTTTGAAATTCTGAGACGATGCGTGAAAATCCGATCAAAACTTGACTTTGCGTAATGTTGATGACCATCATGTTTTTTCGTGAAAAGATGCTCGTACGACTTCCCATGGGCTAATACGTTGGGAGTGTCCAGTATTTTCAAATTCTGAGATGGTGCATGAAAAATTGATTGAAACTCTACAATGTGTAATGTTTATGACCATCATATTTTTTGTGAAACTATGCTCGTACGTCTTCCCAGGGGCTAATTAATACGATGGGAATGGCTAGTATTTTCAAATTCTGAGACGATGCACAAAAAACTGTTCAAACTCAACTTTGTGCAAAGTTTATGATTGTCATATTTTTTTACGAAACTGTGCTTGTACGACTTCTCATGGGCTAATACGTTGGGAATGTCTATTATTTTGAAATTCCAGGACAGTGCGTGAAAAAATCGATCGAAACTCGACTTTACGCAAAGTTTATGACCGTTGCATTTTTTCGCGAAACCAAGCTCGTACGACTTCCCATAGGCTAATACGTTGGGAATGACCAATATTTTGAAATTCTGAGATGGTGCGTGAAAAATCGATTGAAACTCGACTTTGCGCGCGACTGTGCGCAAAGTTTATGACCGTCACATTTTTTCATGAAACCGTGCTCATATGATTTTCAATGGGCTAATACGTTGGGAATATCTATTATTTTGAAATTCTAAGATTAAAAATTGATTGAAACTCGACTTTGTGTAAACGTATGAATTCCCGTGATCTAATACGTTGGGAATGGCCAGTATTTTTAAATTCCGAGATGGTGCGTGAAAAATCGATCGAAACTCGACTTTTCGGTGTGACTTTGCACAATGTTTATGACCGTCTTGTTTTTTTACGAAACAATGCTCATATGAATTCCAATGGGCTAATACGTTGGTAATGGCTTGTATTTTGAAATTCCAAGATGGTGTGTGAAAAATCGTTCGAAACTCGACTTTGCGCAATGTTTATGATCATCGCCTTTTTTCGAGAAATCGTGCTCATATGACTTCCCATGGGCTAATATGTTGGGCCAGTATTTCAAAATTTTGACACAGTGCATGAAAAATCAATCGAAACTTGACTTTGCGTAAAGTTTATGACTGTCACCTTTTTTTGCGAAACCGTGCTTATATGACTTGCCATGGGCTAATACATTGGGAATGTCTAGTATTTTGAAATTTCGAGACGATACGTAAAAAACCGATCCAAACTCGACTTTGCGTGCTACTGTGCGCAAAGTTTATGACCGTCGAGTTTTTTCATGAAACCGTGCTCATACGATTTTCCATGGGCTAATACATTGGGAATGTTTATTATTTTGAAATTCCGAGACGATACATGAAAAACCGATCGAAGCTCGACTTTACGCACAACTTTATGCAAAGTTTATAACTATCACGTTTTTTTGTGAAACCATGTTCGTACAACTTCCCATGGGCTAATACGTTGGGAATGGCCAGTATTTTGAAATTCCGAGATGGTGCACAGAAAATCAATCGAAACTTGACTTTCCGCGTGAGTTTGCGCAAAGTTTATGATCGTCTCAATTTTTCATGAAATAGTGCTCGTAGGAATGGCCAGTATTTTGAAATTCCGAGACAGTGCAAAAATTTAATCGAAACTTGACTTTGCGCAATGTTGATAACCGTCGCATTTTTTTGTGAAACTGTGCTCGTATGACTTCCCATGGGCTAATACGTTGGGAGTGGCCAGTATTTTGAAATTCCGACACAGTGCGTGAAAAATCGATTGAAACTCGACTTTGTGCAAAGTTTATGACCTTAGCACTTTTTTCGTGAAACCATACTTGTACGACTTCCCATGGGCTAATACGTTGGGAATGACTAAAATTTTGAAATTCCGAGATGGTGCGCAAAAACCGAACGAAACTCGACTTTGTGCAAAGTTTATGATTGTCACATTTTTTCATGAAACTGTGCTCCTATGACTTCCCATGGGCTAATATGTTGGGAATGTCTAGTATTTTGAAATTCCGAGACGGAGCGCGAAAAAACGATCGTAACTCAACTTTGCGCATGATTTTGCACAAAGTTTATGACCTCGCCTTTTTTTGCGAAACCATGCTCATTCGACTTCCCATGGGCTAATACGTTGGGAATGTCTAGTATTTTGAAATTCCAAGACGGTGCACGAAAACTCGACGTTGCGCACGATTGTGCGTAAAGTTTATGACCGTCGCATTTTTTTGCAAAATCATGCTCATACAATTTACCATGGGCTAATACATTGGGAATGTTTATTATTTTGAAATTCCGAGATGGTGCGCGAAAAACTGATCGAAACTCGACTTTGTGCACGACTTTGCATAAAGTTTATAACCGTCTCATTTTTTCGCGAAACCGTGCGACTTCCCAATTGCTAATACATTGGGAATGGCCAGTATTTTGAAATTCCAAGGTGGGGCACGAAAACCAGAAGTCACGCGTAGAGTCAAGTTTCAATCGATTTTTCATGCACTGTCTTGGAAATTCAAAATATTAGCCATTCCCGACGTATTAGACCATGGGAAAGAGTCAAGTTTCGATTGGTTTTTCGTGCACCATCTCGAAAATTGAAAATACTGGCAATTCCCGACATATTAGCCAATGGTAAGTCGTACGAGCATGGTTTCATGAAAAAATGCGATGACGGCCATAAACTTTGCATGGAGTTGCGCGCAGAGTCGAGTTTCGATCGGTTTTTCATGCACCATTTTGGAAATTCAAAATATTGGCTATTCCCGACGTATTAGCCCATGGTATGTTGTACGACTATGATTTCATGAAAAAACACGATGGTCATAAACTTTGTGCAGGGTCGAGTTTTGATCGGTTTTTCATGCACTGTCTCAGAAATTCAAAATACTGGTCATTCCTGTCTTATTAGCCTATGGGAAGTCGTACAAGCATGGTTTCGTGAAAAAATGCGACGGTCATAAACTTTGCGCAAAGTCGCGCGCTGAGTCGAGTTTCGATCAGTTTTCAATGCACCGTCTCAGAAATTCAAAATACTGGCCAGTCCTGATGTATTAGCCCATGGAAGTCGTACGAGCACGATTTCGCAAAAAAACCCAACGGTCATATATTTGCACGAAGTCATGCGCAGAGTCGAGTTTCTATCGGTTTTTCGTGCACTGTCTTGGAAATTCAAAATACTGGCCATTCCCAACGTACATGGTAAGTCATACGAGCATGGTTTCACGAAAAAACGTGATGGTCATAAACTTTGTGCGAAGTCACACGCAAAGTCGAGTTTTGATCGGTTTTACGTGCACTGTCTCGGAAATTCAAAATACTGGCCATTGCCGACGTAATAGCCCATGGTAAGTTGTACGAGTATGGTTTGAAGAAAAAACACGATGGTCATAAACTTTGCGCAGGGTAGAGTTTCGATCGGTTTTTCGTGCACCGTCTCAGAAATTCAAAATACTGGTCATTCCCGTCTTATTAGCCCATGGGAAGTCGTACAAGCACGGTTTCGTGAAAAAATACGACGGTCATAAACTTTGCGCAATGTCACGCGCTGAGTTGAGTTTCGATCGGTTATTCATGCATCGTCTCGGAAATTCAAAATACTGGCCATTCCCGACGTATTAGCCTATGGGAAGTCGTACAAGCACGATTTCGCAAAAAAAAATCAACGGTCATATATTTGCACGAAGTCGTACGCAGAGTCAAGTTTTGATTAGTTTTTCGTGCACTGTCTCGAAAATTCAAAATACTGGCCATTCCCGACATATTAGCCCATGGGAAGTCGTGCAAGCACGATTTCTCGTGAAGTAGCACACAGAGTCGAGTTTCGATCAATTTTTCATGCACAATCTCGAAAATTGAAAATACTGGGCATTCCCGACATATTAGCCCGTGGTAAGTCGTACGAGAATGGTTTCGTGAAAAAATGCAACGGTCATAAACATTGCACGCAAAGTCGAGTTTCGATCGGTTTTTCATGTACCGTCTTAGAAATTCAAAATATTGGTAATTCCTGATGTATTAGCCCCCATGGGAAGTCATACGAACACAGTTTCATGATAAAATGCAATGGTTTTAAACTTTGCGTGAAGTCGCACATAGAGTCGAGTCTCGATCGGTTTTTCATGCACCATCTCGGAAATTCAAAATACTGGCCATTCCTGACGTATTAGCCCATGGGAAGTCGTACGAATATGGTTTCACAAAAAAACATGACGGTTATAAAATTTGAGAGAAGTAGCACGCAGAGTCGAGTATCAATCGCTTTTTCGTGCACCGTCTCGAAAATTCAAAATACTGGTCATTCCCGTCTTATTAGCCCATGGGAAGTCGTATAAGCACGGTTTTATGAAAAAATGCGACGGTCATAAACTTTGCGCGAAGTCGCACGCTGAGTCGAGTTTCGATCGATTTTTCATACATCGTCTCGGAAATTCAAAATACTGGCCATTTCCGACGTATTAGCCCATGGGAAGTCGTACGAGCACGATTTCACAAAAAAACTCAACGGTCATATATTTGCACGAAGTCGTACGCAGAGTCAAGTTTTGATTAGTTTTTCGTGCACTGTCTCGAAAATTCAAAATACTGGCCATTCCCGACATATTAGCCCATGGGAAGTCGTACAAGCACGATTTCTCGTGAAGTAGCACACAGAGTCGAGTTTCGATCAATTTTTCATGCACAATCTCGAAAATTGAAAATACTGGGCATTCCCGACATATTAGCCCGTGGTAAGTCGTACGAGCATGGTTTCGTGAAAAAATGCAACGGTCATAAACATTGCACGCAAAGTCGAGTTTCGATCGGTTTTTCATGTACCGTCTTAGAAATTCAAAATATTGGTAATTCCTGACGTATTAGCCCCCATGGGAAGTCATACGAACACAGTTTCATGATAAAATGCAATGGTTTTAAACTTTGCGTGAAGTCGCACACAGAGTCGAGTCTCGATCGGTTTTTCATGCACCATCTCGGAAATTCAAAATACTGGCCATTCCTGACGTATTAGCCCATGGGAAGTCGTACGAATATGGTTTCACAAAAAAAACATGACGGTTATAAAATTTGAGAGAAGTAGCACGCAGAGTCGAGTATCAATCGCTTTTTCGTGCACCGTCTCGAAAATTCAAAATACTGGTCATTCCCGTCTTATTAGCCCATGGGAAGTCGTATAAGCACGGTTTTATGAAAAAATGCGACGGTCATAAACTTTGCGCGAAGTCGCACGCTGAGTCGAGTTTCGATCGATTTTTCATACATCGTCTCGGAAATTCAAAATACTGGCCATTTCCGACGTATTAGCCCATGGGAAGTCGTACGAGCACGATTTCGCAAAAAAACTCAACGGTCATATATTTGCGCGAAGTCGTGCGTAGAGTCGAGTTTCGATCGGTTTTTTGTGCACTATCTCAGAAATTCAAAATACTGGCCATTCTCGACGTATTAGCCCTTGAAAGTCGTACGAGCAGGGTTTCATGAAAAAATACGACGGTCATAAACTTTACGCAAAGTTGCGCGTAGAGTCGAGTTTCGATCGGTTTTTCGTGCACCATCTCAAAAATTCAAAATCCTAGCCATTCCCGACGTATTAGCCAATGGGAAGTCGTACGAATACGGTTTCACGAGAAAACACGACGGTCATAAAATTTGCACGAAGTTGCACACAGAGTCGAGTTTCGATCGGTTTTTCATGCACCATTTTGGAAATTCAAAATATTGGCCATTCCTGATGTATTAGCCCATGGGAAGTCATACAAACATGTTTTCACGAAAAAACACAATGGCCATAAACTTTGCGCGAAGTCACGCATAGAGTCGAGTTTCGATCGATTTTTCGTGCACTGTTTCGGAAATTCAAAATACTTGCTATTCCCGACGTATTAGCCCCAGGGAAGTCGTACGAGCACGGTTTGTCGCAAAAACGCAATAGTCATAAACTTTGCGTGAAGTCGCGCGCAGAGTCGAGTTTCGATCAATTTTTCTGGTACTATCTCAGAAATTTAAAATAATGGCCTTTCCCGACGTATTAGCTCATGGGAAGTGGCACGAGCATGGTTTCGTGAAAAAACGTGACGGTCATAAACTTTGCATGAAGTAACACAGAGTCGAGTTTTGATCGATTTTTCGTGCATCGTCTCAGAAATTCAAAATAATGGCCAATCCCAACGTATTAGCCTATGGTAAGTCATACGAGCATGGTTTCGTGAAAAAATGCGACAGTCATAAACATTACGCGAAGTCGCGCGCAGAGTCGAGTTTCGATTGGTTTTACTTGCACCATCTCAGAAATTTAAAATACTGGCCATTCCCGACGTATTAGCCCATGGTAAGTCGTATGAGCATGGTTTCACGAAAAAATGCGATGGTCATAAATTTGCATAGTGTCGAGTTTCGATCGGTTTTTCGTGCACCGCGTCGAAAATTCAAAATACTGGTCATTCCTGTCTTATTGGCCCACGGGAAGTCATACAAGCACGGTTTCACAAAAAAATACGACGGTCAATAACTTTGCGCGAAGTCGCGCGCTGAGTCGAGTTTCGATCGGTTTTTCATGCACCATCTCGGAAATTCAAAATACTGGTCATTCCCAATGTATTAGTGCATGGGAGGTCATACGAGCACGGTTTCGCGAAAAAATGCGACGGTCATAAAGTTTGCGCGAAGTCACGCACAGATTCGAGTTTCGATCGATTTTTCATGCACCGTCTCGGAAATTCAAAATATTGACCGTTCCCGAAATATTACCCATGGTAAGTCGTAGGAGCATGGTTTCGCGAAAAAATACGACGGTCATAAACTTTGTGCGGAACTGAGTCGAGTTTCGATCGGTTTTTCTTGTACCATCTTGGAAATTCAAAATATTGGCCATTCCCGATGTATTAGCCCATGGGAAGTCATACGAACACGGTTTCACGAAAAACATAATGGTCACAAACTTTGCGCGAAGTCACGCGTAGAGTCGAGTTTCGATCGATTTTTCGTGCACCGTCCCAAAAATTCAAAATATTGGCCATTCCCGACGTATTAGCCCATGGTAAGTCGTACGAGCATGGTTTCGCAAAAAAACGTGATGGTCATAAACTTTGTGCGAAGTCACGCGCAGGGTCGAGTTTCGATCGGTTTCTCGTGCACCGTCTCGGAAATTAAAAATACTAGCCATTCCCGACATATTAGCCCATGGTAAGTCATACCAGC
Source organism: Ensete ventricosum (assembly GCA_029747655.1). Classification (NCBI taxonomy): domain Eukaryota; kingdom Viridiplantae; phylum Streptophyta; class Magnoliopsida; order Zingiberales; family Musaceae; genus Ensete; species Ensete ventricosum. The sequence goes on along the minus strand of JAQQAF010000004.1, from coordinate 28,614,038 downwards.
ATGTTTTCGTGAAAAAAATGCGACGGTCTTTAACTTCGCACAGAGTCAAGTTTCGCTCGGTTTTTCGTGCACCGTCTCAGAAATTCAAAATACTGGTCATTCCCGTCTTTTTAGCCCTTGGGAAGTCGTACGAACATGGTTTCGTAAAAAAATGCGACGGTCATAAACTTTGCACGAAGTCGCACGCGGAGTCGAGTTTCGATCAGTTTTTCATGTACCATCTTGGAAATTCAAAATACAGGCCATTCCCAACATAATAGCCCATGGGAAGTTGTACGAGCATGGTTTCACAAATAAACTCGACGGTCATATACTTTGCGCGAAGTCGCACACAAAGTCTAGTTTCGATCGATTTTTCGTGTACTATCTCAGAAATTTAAAATAATGGCCTTTCCCGACGTATTAGCTCATGGGAAGTGGCACGAGCATGGTTTCGTGAAAAAATGTGACGGTCATAAACTTTGCATGAAGTAACACAGAGTCGAGTTTCGATCGGTTTTTCATGCACCGCCTCGAAAATTCAAAATACTGGCCATTCCCAACGTATTAGCCCATGGGAAGTCGTACGAGCATGGTTTCATAAAAATACTTGACGGTCATATACTTTGCGCAAATCGCGAGCAGAGTCGAGTTTCGATCATTTTTTCGTGCACCATCCCAAAAATTCAAAATATTGGCCATTCCCGGCGTATTAGCCCATGGTAAGTCATACGAGCAAGGTTTCACGAAAAAATGCGACGGTAATAAACTTTGCACGAAGTTACGCGCAGATTCGAGTTTCTATCGATTTTTCGTGCATCATCTCAGAAATTCAAAATACTGGCCATTGCCGACGTATTAGCCCATGGGAAACGGTATGAGCACGGTTTCAAGAAAAAACACGACGGTAATAGACTTTGCGCGAAGTCACGCGCAGATTCGAGTTTCGATCGATTTTCCATGCACCGTCTCGAAAATTCAAAATACTGGATATTCCCGACATATTAGCCCATGGTAAGTCGTACGAGCATGGTTTCACGAAAAAATGCGACGGCCATAAACATTGCGTGGAGTTACGCATCGAGTCAAGTTTCGATTGGGTTTTCATGTACCATTTTGGAAATTCAAAATATTGGCCATTCCCGATGTATTATCTATCCCATGGGAAATCGTACAGGCATGGTTTCGTGAAAAAACATGATGGCCATAAACTTTTCACGAAGTCACACACAGAGTCGAGTTTCAATCGGTTTTTCATGCACTGTCTTTGAAATTTAAAATATTAGTCATTCCCGACGTATTAGACCATGGGAAGTCATACGAACATGGTTTCACGAAAAAACGCAATGGTCATAAACTTTCACGAAGTTGCGGGCAGAGTCGAGTTTCGATCGATTTTTTGTGCACCGTCTCGGAAATTCAAAATACTGGCCAATCCCAACGTATTATCCCATGGTAAGTCATACGGGCATGGTTACGTGAAAAAATGCGACGGTCATAAACTTCACGAGAAGTCACGTGCATAGTCGAGTTTCGATCGGTTTTACGTGCACCGTCTCGGAAATTCAAAATACTGACCAATCACGATGTATTAGCCCATGGTAAGTCGTATGAGCATGGTTTCACGAAAAAATACGACGGTCATAATCTTTATGCAGAGTCGAGTTTCGATCAGTTTTTCGTGCACCGTCTCGAAAATTTAAAATACTGGTCATGCCCATCTTATTAACCCATGGGAAGTCGTACAAGCACGGTTTCGTGAAAAAATACGATGTCATAAACTTTGCGCGAAGTCGCGCGCTGAGTCGAGTTTCGATCGATTTTTCGTGCATCGTCTCGAAAATTTAAAATACTGGCCATTCCCGACGTATTAGCACATGGGAAGTCTTACAAGCATGGTTTCACGAAAAAATGCGACGGCCATAAACTTTGCGCGAAGTCACGCTCAGAGTCGAGTTTCAATCGGTTTTTCGTGCACTATCTTGGAAATTCAAAATATTGGCCATTCCCGACGTATTAGACCATGGGAAGTCATACGAACATTGTTTCACGAAAAAATGCAATGGTCATAAACTTTTGCGATGTTGCAAGCATAATAGAGTTTTGATCGGTTTTTCGTCCTCCGTCTCACAAATTTAAAATACTGGCCAATCCCAATGTATTAGCCCAAGGTAAGTCATACGAGCATGGTTTCGCGATAAAATGCCACGGTCATAAACATTAAGCGAAGTCGCACCCAGAATCGAGTTTCGATTGGTTTTACGTGCACTATCTCATAAATTCAAAATACTGGCCATTCACGATGTATTAGCCCATTGTAAGTCGTATGAGCATGGTTTCACGAAAAAACGTGATGGTCATAAACTTTGCGCAGAGTCAAGTTTCGATCGGTTTTTCGTGCACCATCTCGAAAATTCAAAATACTAGTCATTCCCATCTTATTAACCCATGGGAAGTCGTACAAGCACGGTTTCACGAAATTATACGATGGTCATAAACTTTGCACGAAGTCGCGCGCTGAGTCGAGTCTCGATCGGTTTTTCGTGCACCGTCTCGGAAATTCAAAATACTGGTCATTCACGATGTATTAGCCCATGGTAAGTCGTATGAGCATGGTTTCACGAAAAAATGCGACGGTCATAAACTTTGTGCAGAGTCGAGTTTCGATCGGTATTTCGTGCACCGTCTCGGAAATTCAAAATACTGGCCATTCCCGACGTATTAGACGACAGGAAGTCGTACGAGCATAGTTTCGTAAAAAAACTCGACGGTCATATACTTACGCGAATCGCGAGCAGAGTCAAGTTTCGATCATTTTTTCGTGCACCATCCCAAAAATTCAAAGTTTTGGCCATTCCTGACGTATTCGCCATTGGTAAGTCGTACGAGCATGGTTTCGCTAAAAAATGCGACGGTAATAAACTTTGCACGAAGTTGCGCACAGATTCGTGTTTCAATCGGTTTTTCGTGCATCATCTCGGAAATTCAAAATACTGGCCATTCCCGACGTATTAGCCCATGGGAAGCCGTACGAGCACGGTTTCAAGAAAAAACGCGACGGTAATAAACTTTGCGCGAAGTAACGCGCATATTCGAGTTTCGATCGGTTTTTTATACACCGTCTCGGAAATTCAAAATACTGGATATTCCCAACATATTAGCCCATGGTAAGTCGTACGAGCATGGTTTCATGAAAAAATGCGACGTTTATAAACTTTGCGCGGAGTTGCGCGTAGAGTCAAGTTTCGATCGGTTTTTCGTGTACCATTTTGGAAATTCAAAATATTGGCCATTCCTGACGTATTAGCCCTTGGGAAATCGTACGAGCATGGTTTCGCGAAAAAATGCGACGGCCATAAACTTTCCACGAAGTCACGCGCAGAGTCGAGTTTTAATTGGTTTTTCTTGCACTATCTTTGAAATTTAAAATATTAGTCATTCCCGACGTATTAGACCATGGGAAGTCATACGAACATGGTTTCACCAAAAAACGCAATGGTCATAAACTTTCACGAAGTTGCGGGCAGAGTCAAGTTTCGATTGATTTTTCGTGCACCATCTCGGAAATTCAAAATACTGGCCAATCCCAACGTATTAGCCCATGGTAAGTCATACGGGCATGGTTTCGTGAAAAAATGCGACGGTCATAAACTTCACGCGAAGTCACGCACAAAGTCGAGTTTCGATCGATTTTACGTGCACCGTCTCAGAAATTCAAAATACTGGCCATTCACGATGGTAAGTCGTATGAGCATGGTTTCACGAAAAAATGCAACGGTCATAATCTTTGCGCAGAGTCAAGTTTCGATCAGTTTTTCGTGCAACGTCTCAAAAATTCAAAATACTGGTGATTCCCGTCTTTTTAACCCAAGGGAAGTCGTACAAGCACGATTTCATGAAAAAATACGATGGTCATAAACTTTGCACGATGTCGCGCGCTGAGTCGAGTTTCGATCGATTTTTCGTGCACCGTCTCGAAAATTCAAAATACTGGCCATTCCCGACGTATTAGCACATGGGAAGTCTTACGAGCATGGTTTCACGAAAAAATACGACGGCCATAAACTTTGCGCGAAGTCACGCGCAGAGTCGAGTTTCATTCGGTTATTCATGCACTGTCTTGGAAATTCAAAATATTGGCCATTCCTGACGTATTAGACCATGGGATGTCATACGAACATGGTTTCACGAAAAAACGCAATGGTCATAAACTTTTGCGAAGTTGCAAGCAGAATAGAGTTTCATCGGTTTTTCATGCACTGTCTCGGAAATTCAAAATATTGGCCAATCCCAACGTATTAGCCCATGGTAAGTCATACGAGCAAGGTTTCGCGAAAAAATGCGACGGTCATAAACATTAAGCGAAGTCGCACCCATTGTCGAGTTTCGATTAGTTTTACGTGCATCGTCTCTGAAATTCAAAATACTGGCCATTCATGATGTATTAGCCCATGGTAAGTCGTATGAGCATGGTTTCACAAAAAAACGCGACGGTCATAAACTTTGCACAGAGTCAAGTTTCGATCGGTTTTTCATGCACCATCTCAAAAATTCAAAATACTGGTCATTCCTATCTTATTAGCCCATGGGAAGTCGTACAAGCACGGTTTCGTGAAAAAATACGACGGTCATAAACTTTGCACGAAGTCACGCGCTGAGTCTAGTTTCGATCGATTTTTCGTGCACCGTCTCGAAAATTCAAAAAACTAGCCATTCACGATGTATTAGCCCATGGTAAGTCGTATGAGCATGGTTTCACGAAAAAATGCAACGGTCATAAACTTTGTGCAGAGTCGAGTTTCGATCGGTTTTTTGTGCACCGTCTCGAAAATTCAAAATACTGGCCATTCCCGACGTATTAGACTATGGGAAGTGGTACGAGCATGGTTTCGTAAAAAAACTCGACGTCATATACTTTACACGAATCACGAGCAGAGTCGAGTTTCGATCATTTTTTCGTGCACCATCCCAAAAATTCAAAGTATTGGCCATTCCCGACGTATTAGCCCTTGGTAAGTCGTACGAGCATGGTTTCACGAAAAAATGTGATGGTCATAAACTTTGCGTGAAGTTGCGCGCAGATTCATGTTTTTATCAGTTTTTCATGCATCGCCTCGAAAATTCAAAATACTGGCCATTCCAGACGTATTAGCCCATGGGAAGCCATAAAACCACGGTTTCAAGAAAAAACACGACGGTCATAAACTTTGCGCGAAGTCACGTGCAAATTTGAGTTTCAATCTATTTTTCATGCACCGTCTCGAAAATTCAAAATATTGCCTATTCCCGACATATTATCCCATGGAAAGTCGTACGAGCTAGGTTTCATGAAAAAATGCTTCGGTCATAAACTTTGCGTGGAGTTGCGCGCAGAGTCATGTTTCGATCGGTTTTTCATGTACCATTTTGGAAATTCAAAATATTGGCCATTCTCAATGTATAACCCATGGGAAATCGTACTCGCGAAAAAATGTGACGGCCATAAACTTACCGCGAAGTCACGCGCAGAGTCGAGTTTCAATCGGTTTTTTGTGCACTGTCTTTGAAATTTAAAATATTGGCCATTCCCGACGTATTAGACCATGGGAAGTCATACGAACATGGTTTCACGAAAAAATGCAATGGTCATAAACATTCGCGAAGTTGCGAGCAGAGTCAAGTTTCGATTGATTTTTCGTGCACCATCTCGGAAATTCAAAATACTGGCCAATCCCATACGAGCATGGTTTTGTGAAAAAATGTGACGGTCAGAAACTTTACGCAAAGTCACGCGCAGAGTCGAGTTTCGATCGGTTTTACGTGCACCGTCTCAAAAATTCAAAATACTGGCCATTCACGATGTATTAGCCCATGGTAAGTCGTATGAGCATGGTTTCACGAAAAAATGCGATAGTCATAAACTTTGCGCAGAGTCGAGTTTCGATCGGTTTTTCATGCACCGTCTCAGAAATTCAAAATACTGGTCATTCCAATCTTATTAGCCCATGGGAAGTCGTACAAGAATGGTTTCGGGAAAAAATACGATGGTCATAAATTTTGCGCGAAGTCGCATGCTGAGTCAAGTTTCGATCGGTTTTTCGTGCACCGTCTCAAAAATTCAAAATACTGACCAATCACGATGTATTAGCCCATGGTAAGTCGTATGAGCATGGTTTTACGAAAAAATGCGACGGTCATAATCTTTGCGCAGAGTCGAGTTTCGATCAGTTTTTCGTGCAACGTCTCGAAAATTCAAAATACTGGTCATTCCCATCTTTTTAACCCAAGGGAAGTCGTACAAGCACGATTTCATGAAAAAATACGATGGTCATAAACTTTGCGCGATGTCGCGTGCTGAGTCGTGTTTCGATCGGTTTTTCGTGCACCGTCTCGAAAATTTAAAATACTGGCCATTCCCGACGTATTAGCACATGGGAAGTCTTACGAGCATGGTTTCACGAAAAAATGCGACGGCCATAAACTTTGCACGAAGTCACGCGCAGAGTCGTGTTTCAATCGATTTTTCGTGCACTGTCTTGGAAATTCAAAATATTGGCCATTCCCGACGTATTAGACCATGGGAAGTCATACGAACATGGTTTCATGAAAAAATGCAATGGTTATAAACTGTCACGAAGTTGCAAGCAGAGTCAAGTTTCGATCGGTTTTTCGTGCACCATCTCGAAAATTCAAAATACTGGCCAATCCCAACGTATTAGCCCATGGTGAGTCATACGAGCATGGTTCCACGAAAAAATATGACGGTCATAAACATTACGCGAAGTCGCGCCCAGATTCGAGTTTCGATTGGTTTTACATGCACCATCTCGAAAATTCAAAATACTGGCCATTCCCGACGTATTAGCCCATGGTAAGTCATATGAGCATGGTTTCACGAAAAAATACGACGGTCATAAACTTTGCGCAGAGTCGAGTTTCGATCGGTTTTTCGTGCACCACCTCGGAAATTCAAAATACTGGTCATTCCCGTCTTATTGGCCCACGAAAAGTCATACAAGCACGGTTTTATAAAAAATATGATGGTCATAAACTTTGCACGAAGTCGCGCGCTGAGTCGAGTTTCGATCGGTTTTCCATGCACCGTCTCAGAAATTCAAAGTACTGGTCATTCCCGACATATTAGCCCATGGGAAGTCGTACGAGCACTATTTCGCAAAAAAACTAAACGGTCATATATTTGCGCGAAGTCGTGCGCAGAGTCGAGTTTCGATCGGTTTTTGGAGCACTATTTGGGAAATTCAAAATACTGGCCATTCCCAATGTATTAGCCCATGGGAAGTCATATGAGAACGGTTTCATGAAAAAACGTGACAGTAAAAAACTTTGCGCGAAGTCGCCCGCAGAGTAGAGTTTCGATCGGTTTTTCGTGCACCGTCTTGGAAATTCAAAATACTGGCCATTCCCGACGTATTAGCACTTGGGAAGTTTTACGAATACGATTTCATGAAAAAACACCACGGTCATAAAATTTGCACGAAGTAGCACGCGAAATCGAGTTTCGATTGGTTTTTCATGCACCGTCTCGGAAATTCAAAATACTGGCCATTCCGGACGTATTAGCCCGTGGGAAGTCGTACGAGCATGGTTTCGCGAAAAAACGTGACGGCCATAAACTTTGCGCGAAGTCACGCGCGGTGTCAAGTTTCAATCGGTTTCTCATGCACTGTCTTGGAAATTCAAAATATTTGCCATTCCCGACGTCTTAGATCATGGGAAGTCATACTAACATGGTTTCACGAAAAAATGATATGGTCATAAACTTTCACGAAGCTCCAAGCAGAGTCAAGTTTCGATCGGTTTTTTGCGCATCGTCTCAGAAATTCAAAATACTGGCCAATCCCAACGTATTTGCCCATGGTAAGTCATACGAGCATGGTATCGTGAAAAAACGTGACGGTCATAAACTTTATGTGAAGTCACGCGCAAAGTCGAGTTTTGATCGGTTTTTCATGCACCGTCTCGGAAATTCAAAATATTGGCCATTCCCGACGTATTAGCCCATGGTAAGTCGTACGATCATGGTTTCGTGAAAAAACACGATGGTCATAAACTTTACACAGAGTCGAGTTTCGATCGATTTTTCGTGCACCGTCTCGAAAATTCAAAATATTGGTCATACCCGTCTTATTAGCACACGGGAAGTCGTACAAGCACGGTTTCCTGACGTATTAGCACATGGGAAGTTGTACAAATATGATTTCATGAAAAAACATGACGGTCATAAAATTTACACGAAGTAGCACGTAGAGTCGAGTTTCGATCAGTTTTTCATGCACCATCTCGGAAATTCAAAATACAGGCCATTCCCGATGTTTTAGCCCGTGGGAAGCCGTATGAGTATGGTGTCGCGATAAAACGTGACGGCCATAAACTTTGCGCGGTGTCACGCGCAGAGACAAGTTTCAATCGATTTTTTGTGCATCGTCTCAGAAATTCAAAATACTGGCCAATCCCGTCTTATTAGTCCATGGGAAAGAGTCGAGTTTTGATCAGCTTTTCGTGCACCGTCTCAGAAATTCAAAATACTGGTCATTCCCGTCTTATTAGCCTATGGGAAGTCGTATAAGCACGGTTTCATGAAAAAATGGGACGGTCATAAACTTTGCACGAAGTCGCACGCTGAGTTGAGTTACGGTTGGTTTTTTTATGCACCATCTCGAAAATTCAAAATACTGGTCATTCCTGACGTATTATTTTTTTTGGTAAGTAAAGATAATATATTTTGTAAAAGATTTGTACAAAGAAGCTTTGTCTACACAAGCCATAGACTAAAGCCTGAAGTCTCTTAGTGTAGTCGAGAAGATTGCACCCCACCTAAAGAAGGTGAAATGGGCACACTTCATCAAACTCATCTCCATGAGTAGCACAAGGAAGTTAATAAATAATAAAATACAATAGCTAGACTGTTCTGCACTACTTGTGGATACATCACAAAATATAAGCTTTGCCCCATATAATACAGTACAATCTTCATCATTATTCGAGAGATTATTGACTAATGGAAAAATTGAATCTTGTGAAAATCCCTTTCTCTCTTCTTGTTAGGTGCTCTATATTCAATTCTTGCTCCATACATGATCGTGAGTGCTGAAGAATCTCTATCAGAATTTGAGCTTTGTTCATGTTGTGACACTAAAAAATTCTGCCACACCTCTCCTTCCAAATCCACCAAATAGCACATCTGAATATAATTCTTGCTAGTTATGTAAGAGGCCCCTTTCTTGAGAAGCTTTACATAAGCATTTCTAATTCATGAAGCAAGTTTGGCCGTGGTAGCCTTTGAAGATCAAATCGCTTCAAGATCTCCTTCCATATCCAAGATGAATAATCACAAGCAAAGTAGAGATGGTCAACACTTTCTTCCTTTTGCATACATAAAGAGCACTGATTTACAATATAAATACCTCTTCGCTGCATATTGTCCATCGTAGGAAGTTTGCCGAGATGGGCCTGCCATGTACATAAGGAATGTCGCTGTGAGCATGGACTATCCCATGTCGAACTACTTGGGATCCACTTGTTGTTTCGTCATCTAATTTGGTTCCATGCAGATGTAGCACTAAATTTACCATTATCATGAAGCCAAATAAGCATATCTGAAGAGTTGTTCTTGATTGGAATAGCCCAAATAGTCGGCCAAAGTAATAACGTGTCAGGGGAGGTAGGGTTGGGAAGACACCATGTACCATTGTCAATGAATTCAGAAACCTTCCAGTCATTGGGAGCCCCCAGATCCTGTCGTACTCTATCACCAAATATCTGAAATATACTTTTCTCATTCCCCCAAGGATCATACCACATATTAATATTGGTTCCAGAAGAGATCACAAAAGAAATATTGTTACGTAGCCATCGCCTTGCCTTCAGAATTCCATTCCAAGTAGCAGAATGAGATGTTTTTGCGGATGCTTCCCAGATTGATTCCTTGGTTAGGTACCTAGCAAAAACCCATTGTGAAATATCCCATAATTGTTTTACCAGATAAGCTTTATTCCAATCTCTAATATGTCAAAGATTCAGCCCCCCTTCATCCTTCGGTTTATAAATATTGCCCCAATTCACCATGTGCATTGCCTTACCATCTGTGCCATTCCAGAAGAAGTTCATAAGTAATTTATCAATATCATGGAGAAGCCCGGCAGGTAGAAGGAATGCATGAGACCAATAAATAGAATAAGAGATCAACACAGATCGAATAAGTTCAAGTCGTCCAGCTTTAGAAAGAAGTCTATTTTTCCAATAGGAAATTTTGTTCTTAATTTTTTGTAGAATAGGCTGACAAGAGACTTTGTTGATTCCAGTGAATATAAGTGGGAGACCCAAGTAAGGAACCGGTAAATTTCCTTCAGCAACTCCCAAAGTTTGAGCAATATGATCCTTATTGTCAATGCAATATTTTTTCTTCTTCGTCGTTTGCCTTCCGGTCGGATTCTAGGGTTTACTTCGTTCCTGATCGTTGGATTATTGTGTGCGGGTGTGTGTATTCTTGCATAGGTAAGGTCGTCAGCAAATGTTATGTGAGAGATATAAACAGAACCATAATATGGTACCTTAATTTTGCCATTGGAAACAGCCTCTTCTAACATACAACTGAGCCCTTCCATTGCAATGGTAAAAAGATAAGGAGATAGTGGATCGCCTTGCCAAATGCCATTCTTACTCCCGAAGAAGCCAATAGGTGAACCATTAAAGAGAATCGAAAATTTTGGAGTTTCCAAGCAACATTGAATCCATTTAACCCAGTGCTGAGGGAAGCTCATATTATGGAGCATCATGTAAATAAAATACCTATTGACTGAATCAAAGGCCTTTCGTAAATCAGCTTTAAAACATATCTTTATCCCTCTTGTTTTTGAGTGTAGATCCTTAACCAAACATTAGCAAGCAGGACATTATGATGAATACTCCTCCCTTTAAGAAAAGTAGCCTGATTAGGACTAATGACCTTATTCATAACATTTTATAGTCTATCTGCCAACACCTTAGAGATAGCCTTATAAATAAAGTTGCACAGTGAAATAGGATAGTAGTTCTCCAATGAATCAGCTCCATTATTTTTAGGCACTAAAGAAATAAAAGTGCAATTCATTTCTTTAAGAATATGACTAGAGGAGAAAAAATATCGATAAAGTTTTATGTCATCGTTGCCTACAATAGACCATGCAATTTGATAAAACTCAGCTGGAAATCCGTCTGGACCAGGGCTTTTGTGCTTCGGGGACTTAAAAATAACTTTCATAATTTCATCATCCGTTATTGGGGCATTAAGATGAGAGAGGGCTTCAGAATCAAATCGTCTTGTAGGCCCAACATGAATACTGTTAGGCTGCTGCTCCTGATTGAGTAAGGAATAAAAAAATTGCTTGGTGTAATTTTTAACCTCATCCAAATCCTCAATGAGATTACCATCTATACCTTTGCATTTTTTGATTTAGTAGCCCTTCTGGTAGCAATAGCAGCATAGAAAAACTTCGTATTAGAATCCCCTAGAGTAAGCCAATGCTGTCATGACTTCTATTTCAAAAAGCATTCCTCTTGCTTCAAAGCTTGTATAAAGTTATTTCTAGTAGCAGCCTCTTTGTATATAAGATTCGCATCCAGAGGTTGAAGATTTAGCTCGCTTTGCATTGTCATAAGTTATTTCTTGCATAACTGAACCCTGTTGGTGATATTTCCAAATGTAGTTGAATTCTACTCCTTAAGTGCTGCTTTGCGTGCTTTTAGTTTTTGACATAGGATGTAAGGGGGAGAACCAAACACATTAATGTCCCAAGCTGACTTAATAACTTCGAGGAACTTAGGGTGAGATCTCCATATATTAAAAAATCTCAAAGGTTTTTTGACTCTGGGTAGTGCTTTATCTGCATGTATATGCATAATAGAGTGATCCGAAAATAACTTAGCACTGTACTCAAGAAGTGAATCTGGAAAAACTGCTAACCATTCCTGATTAATCAAACATCTATCAAGTCGAGCCATAATTTTTCTGTCAGCAGCAATTTGATTATTCCATGAGAACCAATTACCTACAGATTTCATGTCAGTCAATGCATCAATATCTATACAATCATTAAAATGTTGAAGCTGACATTCGGAAAGCACTCTATCCCCCACTTTCTCATTTGTGTATCTGACAGTATTAAAGTCACCGAGAACAGTCCAAGGTACTATAGGATAACTATTTGCAATGCTAACTAGATCACGCCATAGAGCATTCCTGTCAGACATATTGTTAGATGCGTAAATACCGGTAATATTGAATTGACATCCAATCTGTTTATCCTTTACCTTAAGATGAATGAATTGATTAGTAGCAGAAATAAACCAAGCAGTAACAAGGTTAGGATGTCATAAGACCTAAACTCGACCATAATTATCCTGAGCATCATTAGTAAAAAGTTCTGCCTCAGGCCAGCGTTCCCTTGCGTGCGTGCGTGAGTGCTATGCTCTGCTTGGGCTTGTGCTTGCGCTTGCGATCGGCGCTGGTGATGGCAGCCTCTTCTCTTACCAAAGAGTGGGCAGTGGAGGGCGATTGCTCCCTTGAGCGATTTCTCATCTACGATCGCTCCGCGGTGAATTCAAGCGTGGAAGGCCGACGGTCGCTCCTGCGGTCAGCGATTCTAGGCGGGGAATCGGCGATTTCAGGCGTGGAAGGACGGTGGCTCTTCTCCCCTAGGCGCGGGACGGACTCTAGGGCGAGAAACGGTGTTGTCTGCGCTACGATTGGGGCTGGGTTCACTGCCGCTCTGCGATCCTGCGGCAACTCCAGCGTGGAAAGGGCGACGACTACGGCCTTAGTGTGGGAAGGGTGGTGGTTTCCTCTCCCCTAGGCGGCTGGCGGTCTCTAGGGCGAGCGACGCCATGGATGCGAGTGGCCAGATGCGGCACTCTGCTTCGCATCCTTTGTTCCAGCGGGATGCTCCTCCGCTGGCTTCTTCCCAGCGGCCTGCGCTAGTTGCTTCACAGCGGAACGCCCCTCTCCAGCAGTCACAGCGGGAGAGGGTTGCTCCTCAACCGCTGGTTACTTCACAGCGGGAGGGGGCTGCTCCTCTCCAACAGCCGCTGGTTCCTCCCCAGCAACTTAGGCCGGTTTCACACCCGGATGTTCCACCGTTGATTTCTTCTCAACGGGATGCTCCTTCAATGAACCAGGCCCGAGGTCATTCACGATCTAGATCATGACCTCCTGCTCCTATTTTTCGAGATCCTCGGCCTTGAAGTAGCCTCTTTAAGGCTCCAGTGGGTAGTCCGGATCTTCGACTGGACTTTTTTGCTCCAGAAGTACAGGCTGATGAGAATATTGCTGTGTATGAGGCTATTGATTCTGACGAACTAATTGAGACATGGTCCATGGCAATTGTGGGCTACGTTGTTGGACTAAGAACATCCTTTTTTCCATTATCCTCATACATCAGGACTCGATGGGGAATATCAACATTTGATCTTCATATGTTGGAGACCAGATTCATTATATGCAGGCTTTATTCTGAAGAAGATTTACAATGGGTCCTTGAAGGATTTTGGACTATCCGTGGTCATCCAATGATACTACGACGCTGGGCACCTGATGTGCGATTGGAGTTAGACAGTCTACAGTCTATCCCAATATGGGTTTCTTTCCATGGACTTCCACTACATCTCTGGGGTCGTCGTTTTATTGCAAAACTTTGCAGCACCCTGGGACAGCCATTGTATATTGATAAGGCAACAGCTTCGCAAACGAGATTGACCTTTGCCAGAGCTTGTGTAATGGTTTCTTCTGATGAGGAACTACCGAATGATGTTTCTTACGATGATCTTGATGGGAGCACCCGAAAGGTGAAAGTTTCATATTCTTGGAAGCCACAACGATGCAAGGTTTGTCTATCTTTTGGACATGTAAATGGTGCTTGCCAACAGCCTTCACAAAAAATCACACAGGTCTACCGACCACGCCAAGAGCCACAGCGTGGTGTCACTACCACTAATCCAAGCACTGATACTCCAGTGCCAGCAGTGACGATGGCAGTGAAGATGAATGAGCACTCTGACTCGTTGGGGCAGCGACATGAACAAGAGAAAGACAAGTCAGGACTTTCATCTTTTCCTATTATATCAGAGACTTTCATTGCAGGAGCCTCCCATGGTTCTCACTCCCCAATAACAACCTCGCCTTCACGAATCATTCCTTCAGATAATCAGAAAATTTCATTTCAACAACCTCTTGTGAACCAAGACATTGTAACTCACCAAACTCATTGCGCTTCGACACATCCCGCTATTCAGGACTCCTTGCCTCAAGGTACGCAAAAATTTAAACATTTGTAAGCTGTGGATGAGGTGGATAAATATAGGAATAAAGGATTAAAGGGTAAAGATATTATGCAAGAGGACCATGCAAAATCAAAGGATAAGAAAAAGGATGGTAGTGTCCTCCCAAAATCGCATGCTCTTCCTTCTATCTAGTATTGATGAAAATAATCTGTTGGAAAGCTCGTGGACTTAATAAGACTGAGAAATGTTGGGAGCTCAATAGAATAATCCGATCTGCTGCGTGTGATATTGTGATTCCTGACGTATTAGCCCATGGGAAGTCGTACGAGCATGATTTCACAAAAAACTCAACGGTCATATATTTGCGCGAAGTTGTGCGCAGAGTCGAGTTTCGATCGGTTTTTCATGCACTGTCTCAAAAATTCAAAATACTGGCTATTCCCGATGTATTCGCCTATGGGAAGTCGTACGAGCATGGTTTCATGAAAAAACGTGTCGGTCATAAACTTTGCACGCAGTCACGCGTAGAGTTGAGTTTCGATCAGTTTTTCGTGCACCGTCTCAAAAATTCAAAATACTGGACATTCCCATCATATTAGCCCATGGGAAGTCGTACGAATACGGTTTCACGAGAAAACATGACGGTCATAAAATTTGCACGAAGTTGCACGCAGAGTCGAGTTTTGATTGGTTTTTCGTGCACCGTCTCGGAAATTCAAAATACTGGCCATTCCCGATGTATTAGCCAATGCGAAGTCGTACGAGCACAATTTCATGAAAAAACATGATGGTCATAAACTTTGCGCAAAGTCACGCGCATATTCGAGTTTCGATCAGTTTTTCGTGCACCATCTCGGAAATTCAAAATAATGGTCATTCCCCGACATATTAGCCCATGGTAAGTCGTACGAGCACGGTTTCGCAAAAAAACGTGACAGTCATAAACTTTAAACGGTGTTGCACATAGTCAAGTTTCGATCGGTTGTTCGTGTACCATTTTGGAAATTCAAAATATTGGCCATTCCCAACGTATTAGCCCATGAGAAGTCATACGAACACGGTTTCACGAAAAAATGTAATGGTCATAAACATTGCACGAAGTCGCGCACAAAGATGAGTTTCGATCGGTTTTTTGTGCACCGTCTCGAAAATTCAAAATACTGGTCATTCCCGACGTATTAGCCCATGGGAAGTCGTAAGAGCATGATTTCGCAAAAAAACTAAACGGTCATATATTTGCGCGAAGTCACACGCTGAGTCGAGTTTCGATCGATTTTTTGTGCACCGTCTCAAAAATTCAAAATACTGGCCATTCCCGACGTATTAGCCCATGGAAAGTCGTACGAGCACGATTTTGCAAAAAACTCAACGGTCATATATTTACGTGAAGTCGTGCGCAGGGTCGAGTTTCGATCAGTTTTTCATGCACTATCTCGGAAATTCAAAATACTGCCACTCCCGACGTATTAGCCCATGGGAAGTCGTACGAGCACGGTTTCGCAAAAAAACGTGATGGTCATAAACTTTATGCGAAGTCACGCACAGATTCGAGTTTCGATCGGTTTTTCATGCACTGTCTCGGAAATTCAAAATACTAGCCGTTCCCGAAATATTACCCATGGTAAGTCGTACGAGCATGGTTTCGCGAAAAAAAGCGACGGTCATAAACTTTGCGCTGAGTTGCACGCAGTGTCGAGTTTCGATCGGTTTTTCGTGTACCATCTTGGAAATTCAAAATATTGGCCATTCCCAACTTATTAGCCCATGGGAAGTCATACGAACACGGTTTCACGAAAAAACACAATGGTCATAAACTTTGCGCGAAGTCGCGCGCAGAGTCGAGTTTTGATCGGTTTTTCGTGCACCATCCCAAAAATTCAAAATATTGGCAATTCCCGACGTATTAGCCCATGGTAAGTCGTATGAGCATGGTTTCGGGAAAAACGTGACGATCATAAACTTTGCACGAAGTCACGCGCAGAGTCGAGTTTCAATCGGTTTCTCATGCACCATCTCAGAAATTGAAAATACTGGCCATTCCCGATATATTAGCCCATGGTAAGTTATATGAGCATGTTTTCGTGAAAAAAATGCGACGGTCATAAACTTTGCGCAGAGTCAAGTTTCGCTCGGTTTTTCATGCACCATCTCAGAAATTCAAAATATTGGTCATCCACATCTTTTTAGCCCATGGGAAGTCGTACGAGCACGGTTTCGTGAAAAAATACGATGGTCATAAACTTTGCACGAAATCGCACGCGGAGTCGAGTTTCGATCAGTTTTTCATGTATCGTCTTGGAAATTAAAAATACTGGCCATTCCCAACGTAATAGCCCATGGGAAGTCATACGAGCATGGTTTCACAAATAAATTCGACGGTCATATAATTTGCGCGAAGTCACGCGCTAAGTCTAGTTTCGATCGGTTTTTCATGTACCATCTCAGAAATTTAAAAAATTGGCCTTTCCCGACGTATTAGCCTATGGGAAGTAGTACGAGCATGGTTTCGTGAAAAAATGTGATGGCCATAAACTTTGCGTGAAGTAACACAGAGTCGAGTTTCGATCGGTTTTTCATGTACAACCTCAGAAATTCAAAATACTGGCCATTCCCGACGCATTAGCCCATGAGAAGTGGTACGAGCATGGTTTCGTAAAAGAACTCAACGTATGCAGAGTCGAGTTTCGATCGGTTTTTGTGCACCGTCTCGGAAATTCAAAATACTGGTCATTCCTGTCTTTTTAGCTCATGGGAAGTCATACAAGCATGGTTTCGCGAAAAAATACGACGGTCATAAACTTTGCGCGAAGTCACGCGCTGAGTCGAGTTTCGATCGATTTTTCATGCAACATCTCGAAAATTCAAAATAATGGCCATTCCCGACGTATTAGCCCATGGGAAGTCGTACGAGCATGGTTTCACGAAAAAATGCGACGGCCATAAACTTTGCGTGAAGTCACGTGCAGAGTCGAGTTTCAATCGGTTTTTCGTGCGCTGTCTTGGAAATTCAAAATATTGGCCATTCCCAACGTATTAGACCATGAGAAGTCATACGAACATGGTTTCATGAAAAAACGCAATGGTTAAAAACTTTCGCGAAGTTGCAAGCAGAGTCGAGTTTCGATCAGTTTTTAATGCACTATCTTGGAAATTCAAAATACTAGCCAATCCCAACGTATTAGCCCATGGTAAGTCATACGAGCATGGTTTCAAGAAAAATGTGACGGTCATAAACATTACGCGAAGTCGCACCCAGAGTCGAGTTTCGATTGGTTTTATGTGCACCATCTCGAAAATTCAAAATACTGGCCATTCCCGACGTATTAGCCCATGGTAAGTCATACGAGCATGGTTTCGCGAAAAAATGCGACGGTCATAAACATTACGCGAAGTCACGCCACGAGTCGAGTTTCGTCGATTTTTCATGCACTATCTCATAAATTCAAAATACTGGCTATTCCCGATGTATTAGCCCATGGGAAGTCATACGAGCATGCAAAGCAGCACTTAAGGAGTGGAATTCAACTACATTTGGAAATATCACTAACAGGGTTCAGTTATGCAAGAAAGAACTTATGGCAGTGGAAAGCGAGCTAAATCTTCAACCTCTGGATGCGAACCTTATATACAAAGAGGCTGCTGCAAGAAATAACTTTATGCAAGCTTTGAAGCAGGAGGAATGCTTTTTGAAACAGAAGTCACGACAGCATTGGCTTACTCTAGGGGATTCTAATACGAAGTTTTTCTATGCTGCTATTGCTACCAGAAGGGCTACTAATCGCATCAAAAAATGCAAAGGTATAGAATCTCTTAATTTGGATGAGGTTAAAAATTACACCAAGCAATTTTTTTATTCCTTACTCAATCAGGAGCAGCAGCCTAATTGTATTCATGTTGGGCCTACAAGATGACTTGATTCTGAAGCCCTCTCTCATCTTAATGCCCCAATAACGGATGATGAAATTGTGAAAGTTATTTTTAAGTCCCCGAAGCACAATAGCCCTGGTCCAGACGGATTTCCAGCTGAGTTTTATCAAATTGCATGGTCTATTGTAGGCAACGATGTCATAAAAGCTTGTCGACATTTTTTCTCCTCAAGTCATATTCTTAAAGAAATGAATTGCACTTTTATTTCTCTAGTGCCTAAAAATGATGGAGCTGATTCATTGGAGAACTACCGTCCTATTTCACTGTGCAACTTTATTTATAAGGTTATCTCTAAGGTGCTGGCAGATAGACTATAAAAGGTCGTGAATAAAGTCATTAGTCCTAATCAGACTATTTTTCTTAAAGGGAGGAGTATTCATCATTATGTCCTGCTTGCTAATTATTTGGTTAAGGATCTACACTAAAAAACAAGAGGGAAAAAGATATGTTTTAAAGCTAATTTATGAAAGGCCTTTGACTCAGTCAATAGGCATTTTATTTACATGATGCTCCATAATATGGGATTCCCTCAGCATTGGGTTAAATGGATTCAATGTTGCTTGGAAACTCCAAATTTTTTTATTCTCTTTAATGGTTCACCTATTGGCTTCTTCAGGAGTAAGAATGGCATTCGGCAAGGTGATCCACTATCTCCTTATCTTTTTACCATTGTAATGGAAGGGCTCAGTTGTATGTTAGAAGAGGCTGTTTCCAATGGTAAAATTAAGGTACCATATTATGGTTCTGTTTATATCTCTCACATAACATTTGCAGACGACCTTATTATCTTCCTTCGAGATGATCCAGTTTCTGTGAGTAATCTGGCAGATATTCTTAATGAATTTGGTATAGTTTCTGGTCTTAAGCTAAACCATGCAAAGAGCAAAGTATATGTGGGTGCTTGCATTGACAATAAGGATCATATTGCTCAAACTTTGGGAGTTGCTAAAGGAAATTTACCGGTTCCATACTTGGGTCTCCCACTTATATCCACTGGAATCAACAAAGTCTCCTGTTAGCCTATCATACAAAAAATTAAGAACAAAATTTCCTCTTGGAAAAATAGACTTCTTTCTAAAGCTGGACGACTTGAACTTATTCGATCTGTGTTGATCTCTTATTCTATTTATTGGTCTCATGCATTCCTTCTACCTGTCGGGCTTCTCCATGATATTGATAAATTACTTATGAACTTCTTCTGGAATGGCACAGATGGTAAGGCAATGCACATGGTGAATTGGGGCAACATTTACAAACCGAAGGATGAAGGGGGGCTGAATCTTCGACATATTAGAGATTGGAATAAAGGCTGTCTGGTAAAACAATTATGAGATATTTTACAAAACAAGTCTTCCTTATGGTCACAATGGGTTTTTGCTAGGTACTTAACCAAGGAATCAATCTGGGAAGCATCCGCAAAAGCATCTCATTCTACTGCTTGGAAAGGAATTCTGAAGGCAAGGCGATGGCTACGTAATAATATTTCTTATGTGATCTCTTTTGGAACCAATATTAATATGTGGTATGATCCTTGGGTTAATGGGAAAAGTATATTTCAGATATTTGGTGATAGAGTACAACATGATCTGGGGGCTCCCAAAGACTGGAGGTTTCTGAATTCATTGACAATGGTACATGGTGTCTTCCCAACCCTACCTCCCCTGACATGTATGTTATTACTTTGGCCGACTATTAGGGCTATTCCAATCAAGAACAAATCTTCAGATATGCTTATTTGGCTTCATGATAATGGTAAATTTAGTGCTACATCTGCATGGAACCAAATTAGACGACGAAACAACAAGTATATCCTAAGTAGTTGGACATGGGATAGTCTATGCTCACAGCGACATTCCTTATGTACATGGCAGGCCCTTCTCGGCAAACTTCCTACGATGGACAATATGCAGCGAAGAGGTATTTAAATTGTAAATCGGTGCTCTTTGTGTATGCAAAAGGAAGAAAGTGTTGACCATCTCTACTTTGCTTGTGATTATTCATCTTGGATATGGAAGGAGATCTTGAAGCGATTTGATCTTCAAAGGCTACCACGGCCAAACTTGCATCATGAATTAGAAATGCTTATGCAAAGCTTCTCAAGAAAGGGGTCTCTTACACAACTAGCAAGAATTATATTCATACGTGCTATTTGGTGGATTTGGAAGGAGAGGTGTGGCAGAATTTTTGAGTGTCACAACATGAACAAAGCTCAAATTCTGATAGAGATTCTTCAGGACTCACGATCATGTATGGACCAAGAATTGAATATAGAGCACCTAACAAGAAGAGAGAAAGGGATTTTCACAAGATTCAATTTTTCTATTAGTCAATAATCTCTCGAATAATCATGAAGATTGTAATGTATTATATGGGGCAAAACTTAGTCCAGAACAGTCTAGCTATTGCATTTTATTATTTATTAACTTCTTTGTGCTACTCTTGGAGATGAGTTTGATGAAGTGTGTCCATTTCACCTTCTTTAGGTGGGGTGCAATCTTCTCGACTACACTAAAAGACTTCAGGCTTTAGTCTATGGCTTGTGTAGACAAAGCTTCTTTGTACAAATCTTTTACAAAATATATTATCTTTACTTACCAAAAAAAATAGTCGTACGAGCATGGTTTCATAAAAAAATGCGTCGGTCATAAACTTTGCGCGAAGTCGCGCGTAGAGTCGAGTTTCGATCGGTTTTTCGTGCACCGTCTCAAAAATTCAAAATACTGGCCATTCCCGACGTATTAGCCCGTGGGAAGTCGTACGAATAAGGTTTCATGTGAAAACACGACGGTCATAAAATTTTTACGAAGTTGCATGCAGAGTTGAGTTTTTTTTTTTTGTAAGTAAAGATAATATATTTTGTAAAAGATTTGTACAAAGAAGCTTTGTCTACACAAGCCATAGACTAAAGCCTGAAGTCTCTTAGTGTAGTCGAGAAGATTGCACCCCACCTAAAGAAGGTGAAATGGGCACACTTCATCAAACTCATCTCCAAGAGTAGCACAAGGAAGTTAATAAATAATAAAATACAATAGCTAGACTGTTCTGGACTACTTGTGGATAGATACATCACAAAATATAAGCTTTGCCCCATATAATACATTACAATCTTCATCATTATTCGAGAGATTATTGACTAATGGAAAATTTGAATCTTGTGAAAATCCCTTTCTCTCTTCTTGTTAGGTGCTCTATATTCAATTCTTGCTCCATACATGATCGTGAATTAAGAAACCTTCCAGTCTTTGGGAGCCCCCAGATCCTATCGTACTCTATCACTAAATATTTGAAATATACTTTTCTCATTCACCCAAGGATCGTACCACATATTAATATTGGTTCTAGATGAGATCACATAAGAAATATTGTTACGTAGTCATCGCCTTGCCTTCAGAATTCCTTTCCAAGCAGTAGAATGAGATGTTTTTGCGGATGCTTCCCAGATTGATTCCTTGGTTAGGTACTTAGCAAAAACCCATTGTGACCATAAGGAAGACTTGTTTTGTAAAATATCCCATAATTGTTTTACCAGACAAGCTTTATTCCAATATCTAATATGTCGAAGATTCAGCCCCCCTTCATCCTTCGGTTTGCAAATGTTGCCCCAATTCACCATGTGCATTGCCTTACCATCTGTGCCATTCCAGAAGAAGTTTATAAGTAATTTATCAATATCATGGAGAAGCCCGGCAGGTAGAAGGAATGCATGAGACCATTAAATAGAATAAGAGATCAACACAGATCGAATAAGTTCAAGTCGTCCACCTTTAGAAAGACGACTATTTTTCCAAGAGGAAATTTTTTTCTTAATTTTTTGTAGGATAGGCTGACAGGAGACTTTGTTGATTCCAGTGGATATAAGTGGGAGACCCAAGTAAGGAACCGGTAAATTTCCTTCAGCAACTCCCAAAGTTTTAGCAATATGATCCTTATTGTCAATGCAAGCACCCACATATACTTTGCTCTTTGCATGGTTTAGCTTAAGACCATAAACTATACCAAATTCATTAAGAATATCTGCCAGATTACTCACAGAAACTGGATCATCTTAAAGGAAGATAATAAGGTCGTCAGCAAATGTTATGTGAGGGATATAAACAGAACCATAATATGGTACCTTAATTTTGCCATTGGAAACAGCCTCTTCTAACATACAACTGAGCCCTTCCATTGCAATGGTAAAAAGATGAGATAGTGGATCGCCTTGCCGAATGCCATTCTTACTCCCGAAGAAGCCAATAGATGAACCATTAAAGAGAATCGAAAATTTTGGAATCAAGTTTCGATTGGTTTTTTCGGGCACCGTCTCGAAAAATCAAAATACTAGCTATTCCCGACGGACGTATTAGCCAATGGGAAGTCGTACGAGCACAGTTTCACGAAAAAACATGACGGTCATAAACTTTGAGTGAAGTCACGTTCAGATTCGAGTTTCAATCGGTTTTTCGTGCACCATCTCGGAAATTCAAAATAATGGCCATTCCCGACATATTTGCACATTGTAAGTCGTATGAGCACGGTTTCGTGAAAAAATGTGACGGTCATAAACTTTGCACGGAGTTGCAAGCAGGGTCGAGTTTCGATCGGTTTTTCATGCACCATTTTGGAAATTCCTAATATTAGCCATTCCCGACGTATTAGCCCATGGGAAGTCATACGAACATGGTTTCACGAAAAAATAAACTTTGCGTGAAGTCGCGCGTAGAGTCGAGTTTCAATCGGTTTTTCATGCACCATCTCGAAAATTCAAAATACTTGTTATTCCCGATGTATTAGCCCATGGAAGTTGTACCAGCACGATTTCTCGACAAACATAATAGTCATAAACTTTGCGTGAAGTCACGCGCAGAGTCAAGTTTCGATCGGTTTTTCGTTTACTGTCTTTGAAATTCAAAATACTGGCCATTCCCAATGTAATAGCGCATGGGAGGTCGTACGAGCACGGTATCACAAATAAACTCGACGTTCATATACTTTGTGCGAAGTCGCGCGCAGAGTCAAATTTCGATCATTTTTTTGTGCACCATCCCAAAAATTCAAAACATTGACCATTCCCAACGTATTAGCCCATGGTAAGTCGTTCGAGCATGGTTTCACAAAAAAACACAATGGTTATAAAATTTACACGAAGTCGCGCGCTGAGTCTAGTCTCGATCGATTTTTCGTGTACCATCTCGGAAATTCAAAATATTGGCCTTTCCCGACGTATTAGCCCATGGGAAGTGGTATGTGTATGGTTTTGTGAAAAAATGTGGTCATAAACTTTGCGTGAAGTTGCACAGAGTCGGGTTTCGATCGGTTTTTCATGCACCGTCTCGGAAATTCAAAATACTAGCCATTCCTGACGTATTAGCCCATGGGATGTCGTACGAGCACAATTTCACAATAAACTCGACGATCATATACTTTGCGCGAATCGAGCGCAGAGTCGAGTTTCGATCATTTTTTCGTACACCATCCCAAAAATTCAAAATATTGGTCATTCCCGACGTATTAGCCCACAGTAAGTCGTTCGAGCATGGTTTCACAAAAAAACGCGACGGTCATAAACTTTGCGCGAAGTTGCACGCGGATTCAAGTTTCTATCGATTATTCGAGAATCATCTCGGAAATTCAAAATACTGGCCATTCCCGACGTATTAGCCCAAGGGAAGCCGTACAAGCACAGTTTCGAGAAAAAATGCAACAGTCATAAATTTTGCGCGAAGTCACGCGCAGATTCGAGTTTCGATCGGTTTTTCATGCACCATCTTGGAAATTCAAAATACTGGCTATTCCCGACATATTAGCCCATGGTATGTCGTACGAGCATGGTTTCGCGAAAAAATGCGACGGTCATAAACTTTGCGTGGAGTTGGGCACACTGTTAAGTTTCGATCGGTTTTTCGTGTATTGTTTTGGAAATTCAAATTATTGGCCATTCCCGACGTATTAGCTCATGGGAAGTCGTACGAGCATGGTTTCGCAAAAAAATGCGACGGCCATAAACTTTTCGTGAAGTCACACGTAGAGTCGAGTTTCAATCGATTTTTCGTGCACTGTCTTGGAAATTTAAAATATTGGCCATTCCCGACACATTAGACCATGGGAAGTCATACGAACATGGTTTCACGAAAAAAAGCAATGGTCATAAACTTTCGCGAAGTTGCGAGCAGAGTCGAGCTTTGATCGGTTTTTTGTGCACTATCTTGTAAATTCAAAATATTGGCCAATCACAACGTATTAGCCCATGGTATGTTATACGACCATGGTTTCATGAAAAAACGTGATGGTCATAAACTTTGTGCGAAGTCGCTCGCAGAGTCGATTTTCGATCGGTTTTTACGTGCACCGTCTCGGGAATTCAAAATACTGGCCATTACCAATGTATTAGCCCATGGTAAGTCGTACGAGCATGGTTTCACGAACAAAACGTGACGGACATAAACTTTGCGCAGAGTCGAGTTTCGATCGGTTTTTCGTGCACCGTCTCGGAAATTCAAAATACTGGTCATTCCCGTCCTATTAGCCCACGGGAAGTCGTACAAGCACAGTTTCGTGAAAAAATACGACGGTCATAAACTTTAGGTGAAGTCTCATGATGAGTCGAGTTTCGATCGGTTTTTCGTGCACCGTCTCGGAAATTCAAAATACTTGCCATTCCCGTCGTATTAGCACATGGGAAGTCGTACGAGCATGATTTCACAAAAAAACTCAATGGTCATATATTTGCCGGAAGTCGTGCGTAGAGTCGAGTTTCTATCGGTTTTTCGTGCACCGTCTCAAAAATTCTAAATACTGGTCATTCCCGATGTATTAGCACATGGGAAGTTGTACCAATCCGATTTCACAAAAAAAACGATGGTCATAAAATTTGCGCGAAGTCGCACGCTGAGTCGAGTTTCGATCGGTTTTTCATGCACCGTCTAAGAAATTCAAAATACTGGCCATTCCCCTCTTGTTAGCCCATGGGAAGTCGTACAAGCACGGTTTCGTGAAAAAATGCAACGATCATAAACTTTACGCAGAGTCGAGTTTCGATCGGTTTTTCGTGGACCGTCTCGAAAATTTAAAATACTAGTTATTCCCGTCTTATTAGCCCCATGGGAAGTCGTACAAGCATGGATTCGTTAAAAAATGCGACGGTCATAAACTTTGCAAAAAGTCACGCGCTGAGTCGATTTTGGATCAGTTTTTCATGCACCGTCTCGGAAATTCAAAATACTAGCCATTCCCGACGTTTGAGCCCATAGGAAGTCGTACGAGCACGATTTCACAAAAAAACTCAACGGTCATATATTTGCGCGAAGTCGTGCGCAGAGTCGAGTTTCGATCGATTTTTCGTGCACGGTCTCGAAAATTCAAAATACTGGCCAATCCCAACGTATTAGCCCATGGTAAGTCATACGAGCATGGTTTCACAAAAAAACTCGATGATCATAAACTTTGAGCGAAGTCGCGCGCAGAGTCGAGTTTCGATTGGTTTTACGTCCACCGTCTCGAAAATTCGAAATACTGGCCATTCCTAACGTAAGTCATACGAGCATGGTAAGTCATACGAGCATGGTTTCGCGAAAAAATGTGACGGTCATAAACTTTGTGCGAAGTCGCGTACAGAGTCGAGTTTCGATCGGTTTTACGTGCACCATCTCGGAAAATCAAAATACTAGCCATTCCCGATGTATTAGACCATGGTAAGTCATACGAGTTTGGTTTCACGAAAAAACACGATGGTTATAAACTTTGCGTAGAGTCGAGTTTCGATTGGTTTTTCGTGCACCGTCTCCGAAATTCAAAATACTGGTCATTCTCGTCTTATTAGCCCATGGGAAGTCTACAAGCACGGTTTCGCGAAAAAATGCGACAGTAATAAACTTTGCGCAAAGTCGCGTGCTGAGTCGAGTTTCGATCAGTTTTTCATGCACTGTCTCGAAAATTCAAAATATTGGCCATTCCCGACGTATTAGCCCATGGGAAGTCGTACGAAAACGGTTTCTCAAAAAAATATGACGGTCATAAACTTTGTGTGAAGTCGCACATAGAGTCGAGTTTCGATCGGTATTTCGTGCACCGTCTCGGAAATTGAAAATACTTGCTGTTCCCGACATATTAGCCCGTGGTAAGTCGTACGAGCATTGTTTCACGAAAAAATGCAATGGTCATAAACTTTGCACGCAAAGTCGAGTTTCGATCGGTTTTTCATGTACTGTCTTAGAAATTCAAATATTGGTCATTCCTGACGTATTAGCCCATGGGAAGTTGTACGAATATGGTTTCACAAAAAAAACACGACTGATATAAAATTTGCGTGAAGTAGCATGCAAAGTCGTGTTTCGATTGGTTTTTCGTGCATCGTCTCAAAAATTCAAAATACCGGTCATTCCCATCTTATTAGCCCATGGGAAGTCGTACAAGCACGGTTTCATGAAAAAATACGACGGTCATAAACTTTGCACGAAGTCGCGTGCTATGTCGAGTTTCGATCGGTTTTTCATGCACCGTCTCAGAAATTCAAAATACTGTCCATTCCCCGACGTATTAGCCCATGGGAAGTTGTACGAGCACGATTTCACAAAAAAACACAACGGTCATATATTTGCGCGAAGTCGTGCACAGAGTCGAGTTTCGATTGATTTTTCATGCACAATCTCAGAAATTCAAAATACTGGCCATTCCCGAGATATTAGCCCATGGGAAGTCGTACGAGCATGGTTTCACAAAAAAATGTGACGGTCATAAACTTTGCGCGAAGTCATGCGTAGAGTCGAGTTTCGATCATTTTTCGTGCATCGTCTCAAAAATTCAAAATACTGGGAATTCCCGAGATATTAGCACATGGGAAGTCGTACGAATATGGTTTCACGAGAAAACACGACGGTCATAAAATTTGCACGAAGTTACATGCAGAGTTGAGTTTCGATTGGTTTTTCGTGCACCATCTCGAAAATTCAAAATACTGGCCATTCCCGACGTATTAGCCAATGGCAAGTCATACGAGCACAGTTTCACGAAAAAACATGACGGTCATAAACTTTGCGCAAAGTCACGGGCAGATTCGAGTTTCGATCGGTTTTTCGTGCACCATCTCGGAAATTCAAAATAATGGCCATTCCCAACATATTAGCCCATTGTAAGTCGTACGAGCACGGTTTCACGAAAAAATGTGACGGTCATAAACTTTGCATGGAGTTGCACGTAAAGTCGAGTTTCGATCGGTTTTTCATGCACCATTTTGGAAATTCAAAATATTGGCCATTCACGACGTATTAGCCCATGGGAAGTCATACAAACATGGTTTCACGAAAAAACGCAATGGTCATAAACTTTGCGTGAAGTCGCGCGTAGAGTCGAGTTTCGATCGGTTTTTTGTGCACCATCTCGGAAATTCAAAATACTTGCTATTCCCGACATATTAGCCCATGGGAAGTCGTACGAGCATGGTTTTTCAAAAAAACGCAATAGTCTTAAAATTTACGCGAAGTCGCACGCAGAGTCGAGTTTCGATCGGTTTTTCGTTTACCGTCTTAGAAATTCAAAATACTGGCCATTCCCAACGTAATAGCCCATGGGAAGTCGTACGAGCATGGTTTCACAAATAAACTCGACGGACTTATACTTCGCGCGAAGTCGCACACTGAGTCTAGTTTTGATCGATTTTTCGTGTACCATCTTGGAAATTCAAAATACTGGCCATTCCCGACGTATTAGCCCATGGGGAGTCGTATGAGCACGGTTTCGCAAAAAAACTCGACGGTCATATACTTTGCGTGAATCGCGCGCAGAGTCGAGTTTCGATCATTTTTTTATGCACCATCCCAAAAATTTAAAATATTGGCCATTCCCGACGTATAGCCCATGGTAAGTCGTTCGAGCATGGTTTCACGAAAAAACGTGAAGGTCATAAATTTTGTGCAAAGTTCCACGTAAATTCGAGTTCCTATCGATTTTACGTGCATCGTCTCGAAAATTCAAAATACTGGCTATTCCCGACGTATTAGCCCGTGGGAAGCCTTATGAGCACGGTTTCAAGAAAAAATGCGACGGTTATAAATTTTGCGCGAAGTCACGCGCAGATTCGAGTTTCGATCGATTTTTCGTGCACCATCTCGGAAATTCAAAATACTAGCTATTCCCGACATATTAGCCCATGGTAAGTCGTACGAGCATGGTTTCACGAAAAAATGTGATGGTCATAAACTTTGCGTGGAGTTACGCACAGAGTCAAGTTTCGATCGGTTTTTCGTGTGCTGTTTTGAAAATTCAAAATATTGGCCATTCCCGACGTATTAGCTCATGGGAAGTCGTACGAGCATGGTTTCGCAAAAAAAAGCGACGACTATAAACTTTGCGCGAAGTCACGAGCAGAGTCGAGTTTCAATCGGTTTTTCGTGCACTGTCTTGGAAATTTAAAATATTGGCCATTCCCGATACATTACACCATAGGAAGTCGTACGAACATGGTTTCACGAAAAAACACAATGGTCATAAACTTTCGCGAAGTTGCATGTAGTGTCGAGTTTCGATCGGTTTTTCATGTACCATCTCAGAAATTCAAAATACTGTCCAATCCCAACGTATTAGCCCATGGTAAGTCATACGAGCATGGTTTCACGAAAAAATGCGACGGTCATAAAATTTACGTGAAGTCGCGCGCAGAGTCGAGTTTTGATCTATTTTACGTGCAGTCTCAGAAATTTAAAATACTGGCCATCCTCGACGGTTTAGCCCATGGTAAGTCGTACGAGCATGGTTTTATCAAAAAACGCGACGGTCATAAACTTTGCACAGAGTTGAGTTTCGATCGGTTTTTCGTGCACCGTCTCGGAAATTCAAAATACAGGTCAATCCCGTCTTATTAGGCCATGGGAAGTCGTACAAGCACGGTTTCATGAAAAAATATGATGGTTATAAACTTTGTGCGAAGTCGCGCGCTGAGTCGAGTTTCGATCGGTTTTTCGTGCACCGTCTCAGAAATTCAAAATACTGGCCATACCCGACGTATTAGCCCTGGGAATTCATACGAGCATGGTTTAACGAAAAAACGCGATGGCCATCAACTTTGCGCGAAGTCTTTTTTTTGGTAAGTAAAGATAATGTATTTTGTAAAAGATTTGTATAAAGAAGCTTTGTCTACACAAGCCATATACTAAAGCCTGAAGTCTCTTAGTGTAGTCGAGAAGATTGCACCTCACTTAAAGAAGGTGAAATGGGCACACTTCATCAAACTCATCTCCAAGAGTAGCACAAGGAAGTTAATAAATAATAAAATACAATAGCTAGATTGTTCTGGACTACTTGTGGATACATCATAAAATATAAGCTTTGCCCCATATAATACATTACAATCTTCATCATTATTCGAGTGATTCTTGACGAATGGAAAAATTGAATCTTGTGAAAATATCTTTCTCTCTTCTTGTTAGGTGCTCTGTATTCAATTCTTGCTCCATACATGATCGTGAGTCCTGAAGAATCTCTATCAGAATTTGAGCTTTGTTCATGTTGTGACACTCAAAAATTTTGCCACACCTCTCCTTCCAAATCCACCAAATAGCACATCTGAAAATAATTCTTGCTTTTTTTTGGTAAGTAAAGATAATGTATTTTGTAAAAGATTTGTACAAAGAAGCTTTGTCTACACAAGCCATAGACTAAAGCCTGAAGTCTCTTAGTGTAGTCGAGAAGATTGCACCCCACCTAAAGAAGGTGAAATGGGCACGCTTCATCAAACTCATCTCCAAGAGTAGCATAAGGAAGTTAATAAATAATAAAATGCAATAGCTAGACTGTTCTGGACTACTTGTGGATACATCACAAAATATAAGCTTTGCCCCATATAATTAATACATTACAATCTTCATCATTATTCGAGTGATTCTTGACGAATGGAAAAATTGAATCTTGTGAAAATATCTTTCTCTCTTCTTGTTAGGTGCTCTGTATTCAATTCTTGCTCCATACATGATCGTGAGTCCTGAAGAATCTCTATCAGAATTTGAGCTTTGTTCATGTTGTGACACTCAAAAATTCTGCCACACCTCTCCTTCCAAATCCACCATATAGCACATCTGAATAAAATTCTTGCTAGTTGTGTAAGAGGCCCCTTTCTTGAGAAGCTTTGCATAAGCATTTCTAATTCATGATGCAGGTTTGGCCGTGGTAGCCTTTGAAAATCAAATCGCTTCAAGATCTCCTTCCATATCCAAGATGAATAATCACAAGCAAAGTAGAGATGGTCAACACTTTCTTCATTTTGCATACACAAAGAGCACCGATTTACAATATAAATACCTCTTCGCTGCATATTGTCCATCGTAGGAAGTTTGCCGAGAAGGGCCTGCCATGTACATAAGGAATGTCGCTGTGAGCATGGACTATCCCATGTCCAACTACTTTGGATCCACTTGTTGTTTCGTCGTCTAATTTGGTTCCATGCAGATGTAGCACTAAATTTATCGTTATCATGAAGCCAAATAAGCATATCTGAAGAGTTGTTCATGATTGGAATAGCCCTAATAGTCGGCCAAAGTAATAACATGTCAGGGGAGGTAGGGTTGGGAAGACACCAAGTACCATTGTTAATGAATTCAGAAACCTTCCAGTCTTTGGGAGCCCCCAGATCCTGTCGTACTCTATCACCAAATATCTGAAATATACTTTTTCCATTCACCCAAGGATCATACCACATATTAATATTGGTTCCAGAAGAAATCACATAAGAAATATTGTTACGTAGCCATCGCCTTGCCTTCAGAATTCCTTTCCAAGCAGAAGAATGAGATGTTTTTGCAGATGTTTCCCAGATTGATTCCTTAGTTAGGTACCTAGCAAAAACCCATTGTGACCATAAGGAAGACTTGTTTTGTAAAATATCCCATAATTGCTTTACCATACAAGCTTTATTCCAATCTCTAATATGTCGAAGATTCAGCCCCCCTTCATCCTTCGGTTTGCAAATGCTGTCCCAATTCACCATATGCATTGCCTTACCATCTGTGCCATTCCAAAAGAAGTTCATAAGTAATTTATCAATATCATGGAGAAGCCCGGCAGGTAGAAGGAATGCATGAGACCAATAAATAGAATAAGAGATCAACACGGATCGAATAAGTTCAAGTCGTCCAGCTTTAGAAAGAAGCCTATTTTTCCAAGAGGAAATTCTGTTCTTAATTTTTTGTATAATAGGCTGACAGGAGGCTTTGTTGATTCCAGTGGATATAAGTGGGAGACCCAAGTAAGGAACCGGTAAATTTCCTTCAGCAACTCCCAATGTTTGAGCAATATGATCCTTATTGTCAATGCAAGCACCCACATATACTTTGCTCTTTGCATGGTTTAGCTTAAGACCAGAAACTTTACCAAATTCATTAAGAATATCTGCCAGATTACTCACAGAAACTGGATCATCTCGAAGGAAGATAATAAGGTCGTCGGCAAATGTTATGTGAGAGATATAAACAGAACCATAATGTGGTACCTTAATTTTGCCATTGGAAACAGCCTCTTCTAACATACAACTGAGCCCTTCCATTGCAATGGTAAAAAGATAAGGAGATAGTGGATCGCCTTGCCGAATGCCATTCTTACTCCCAAAGAAGCCAATAGGTGAACCATTAAAGAGAATTGAAAATTTTGGAGTTTCCAAGCAACATTGAATCCATTTAACCCAGTGCTGAGGGAAGCCCATATTATGGAGCATCATGTAAATAAAATTCCTATTGACTGAGTCAAGGGCCTTTCGTAAATCAGCTTTAAAACAGATCATTTTTCCTCTTGTTTTAGAATGTAGATCCTTAACCAAATCATTCGCAAGCAGGACATTATGATGGATACTCCTCCCTTTAAGAAAAGCAGCCTGATTAGGACTAATGACCTTATTCATGACCTTTTGTAGTCTATCTGCCAGCAACTTAGAGATAACCTTATAAATAAAGTTGCACAGTGAAATAGGACGGTAGTTCTCCAATGAATCGGCTCCATCATTTTTAGGCACTAAAGAAATAAAAGTGCAATTCATTTCTTTAAGAATGTGACCTGAGGAGAAAAAATGTCGACAAGCTTTTATGACATCGTTGCCTACAATAGCCAATGCAATTTGATAAAACTCAGCTGGAAATCCATCTGGACCTGGGCTTTTGTGCTTCGGGGACTTAAAAACAACTTTCACAATTTCATCATCCGTTATTGGGGCATTAAGATGAGAGAGGGCTTCAGAATCAAGTCGTCTTGTAGGCCCAACATGAATACTATTAGGCTGCTGTTCCTGATTGAGTAAGGAATAAAAAAATTGCTTGGTGTAATTTTTAACCTCATCCAGATCCTCAATGAGATTACCATCTATACCTTTGCATTTTTTGATGCGATTAGTAGCCCTTCTGGTAGCAATAGCAGCATAGAAAAACTTCGTATTAGAATCCCCTAAAGTAAGCCAATGCTGTCGTGACTTCTGTTTCAAAAAGCATTCCTCCTGCTTCAAAGCTTGCATAAAGTTATTTCTAGCAGCAGCCTCTTTGTATATAAGATTCGCATCCAGAGGTTGAAGATTTAGCTCGCTTTGCACAGCCATAAGTTCTTTCTTGCATAACTGAACCCTATCGTTGATTTTCCAAATGTAGTTGAATTCCACTTCTTCAGTGCTGCTTTGCATGCTTTTAGTTTTTGACATAGGATGTAAGGGGGAGAACCAAAGACATTAATGTCCCAAGCTGACTTAATAACTTCGAGGAACTTCGGGTGAGAACTCCACATATTAAAAAATCTAAAAGGTTTCTTGACTCTGGGTAGTGCTTTATCTGCATGTATATGCATAATAGAGTGATCCGAAAATAACTTAGCACCGTACTCAAGAAGTGAATCTGGGAAAACTGCTAACCATTCCTGATTAATCAAACATCTGTCAAGTCGAGCCATAATTTTTCTTTCAGCAGTACTTTGATTGTTCCATGAGAACCAATCACCTACAGATTTCATGTCAGTCAATGCAGCAGTATCTATACAATCATTAAAATGTTGAAGCTGACATTCGGAAAGCACTCTACCCCCCACTTTCTCATTTGTGTATCTGACAGTATTAAAGTCACCGAGAACAGCCCAAGGTACTGTAGGATAACTATTTGCAATGCTAACCAGATCACACCATAGAGCATTCCTGTCAGACATACTGTTAGATGCATAAATACCGGTAATATTGAATTGACATCCAGTCTGTTTATCCTCTGCCTTAAGATGAATGAATTGATTAGTAGCAGAAATAAACCAAGCAGTAACAAGGTTAGGATGCCATAAGACCCAAACTCGACCATAAGTATCCTGAGAATCATTAGTAAAAAGTTCTGCCTCAGGCCATATTAAATTCTTCTGAACTCGAACACGATGAGGTTTAATTTTTGTTTCCACAAGAATCACCATGTCACATGCAGCAGATCGGATTATTCTATTGAGCTCCCGACATTTCTCAGTCTTATTAAGTCCACGAACATTCCAACAGCTTATTTTCTTCAATACTAGATAGAAGGAAGAGCATGCAATTTTGGGAGGACACTACCATCCTTTTTCTTATCCTTTGATTTTGCATGGTCCTCTCGCATAATATCTTTACCCTTTAATCCTCTATTCCTATATTTATCCACCTCATCCACAGCTTGCAAATGTTTAAATTTTTGCGTACCTTGAGGCAAGGAGTCCTGAATAGCGGGATGTGTCGAAGAGCGATGAGTTTGGTGAGTTGCAATGTCTTGGTTCCCTTTCTTGCTAGTTGTGTAAGAGGCCCCTTTCTTGAGAAGCTTTGCATAAGCATTTCTAATTCATGATGCAAGTTTTGCCATGGTAGCCTTTGAAGATCAAATCACTTCAAGGTCTCTATTTGCATATACAAGATGAATAATCACAAGCAAAGTAGAGATGGTCAACACTTTCTTCCTTTTGCATACACAAAGAGCACCGATTTACAATATAAATACCTCTTCGCTGCATAGTCCATCGTAGGAAGTTTGCCGAGAAGGGCCTGCCATGTACATAAGGAATGTCGCTGTGAGCATGGACTATCCCATGTCCAACTACTTGGGATCCACTTGTTGTTTCGTCGTCTAATTTGATTCCATGCAGATGTAGCACTAAATTTACCATTATCATGAAGCCAAATAAGCATATCTGAAGAGTTGTTCTTGATTGGAATAGCCCGAATAGTCGGCCATAGTAATAACATGTCAGGGGAGGTAGGGTTGGGAAGACACCATGTACCATTGTCAATGAATTCAGAAACCTTCCAGTCTTTGGGAGCCCCTAGATCCTGTCGTACTCTATCACCAAATATCTGAAATATACTTTTCCCATTCAGCCAAGGATCATACCACATATTAATATTGGTTCCAGAATAGATCACATAAGAAATATTGTTACGTAGTCATCGCCTTGCCTTCAGAATTCCTTTCCAAGCAGCAGAATGAGATGTTTTTGCGGATGCTTCCTAGATTGATTCCTTGGTTGGGTACTTAGCAAAAACCCATTGTGACAATAAGGAAGACTTGTTTTGTAAAATATCCCATAATTATTTTACCAGATAAGCTTTATTCCAATCTCTAATATGTCGAAGATTCAGCCCCCTTCATCCTTCGGTTTGCAAATGTTGCCCCAATTCACCATGTGCATTGCCTTACCATCTGTGTCATTCCAGAAAAAGTTCATAAGTAATTTATCAATATCATGGAGAAGCCCGGCAGGTAGAAGGAATGCATGAGACCAATAAATAGAATAAGAAATCAACATAGATCGAATAAGTTCAAGTCGTCCAGCTTTAGAAAGAAGTCTATTTTTCCAAGAGAAAATTATGTTCTTAATTTTTTGTAGGATAGGCTAATAGGAGACTTTGTTGATTCCAGTGGATATAAGTTGGAGACCCAAGTAAGGAACCAGTAAATTTCCTTCAGCAACTCCCAAAGTTTGAGCAATATGATCCTTATTG
The DNA here is from genome assembly GCA_029747655.1 of Ensete ventricosum. Lineage (NCBI taxonomy): Eukaryota > Viridiplantae > Streptophyta > Magnoliopsida > Zingiberales > Musaceae > Ensete > Ensete ventricosum. Next base: position 28,578,943 of record JAQQAF010000004.1, on the reverse strand, counting down.
TCAATGCAAGCACCCACATATACTTTGCTCTTTGCATGGTTTAGCTTAAGACCAGAAACTATACCAAATTCATTAAGAATATCTGCAAGATTACTCGCAGAAACTGGATCATCTCGAAGGAAGATAATAAGGTCGTCAGCAAATGTTATGTGAGAGATATAAACAGAACCACAATATAGTACCTTAATTTTGCCATTGGAAATAGCCTCTTCTAACATACAACTGAGCCATTCCATTGCAATGGTAAAAAGATAAGGAGATAGTGGATCGCCTTGGCGAATGTCATTCTTACTCCCGAACAAGCCAATAGGTGAACCATTAAACAGAATCGAAAATTTTGGAGTTTACAAGTAACATTGAATCCATTTAACCCAATGCTGAGGGAAGCCCATTTTATGGAGCATCATGTAAATAAAATGCCAATTGACTGAGTCAAAGGCCTTTCGAAAATTTTGGAGTTTCCAAGCAACATTGAATTTTGGACTTTGCGCGAAGTCACGCGTAGAGTCGAGTTTCAATCGGTTTTTCGTGCACTGTCTATGAAATTCAAAATTTTGGCCATTCCCGACGTTAGACCATGGGAAGTCATACGAACATGGTTTCACAAAAAAACGCAATGGTCATAAACTTTCGCGAAGTTGTGAGCAGAGTCGTGTTTTGATCTGTTTTTCATGCACCGTCACGGAAATTCAAAATACTGGCCAATCCCAACGTATTAGCCCATGGTAAGTCATACGAGCATGGTTTCGCGAAAAAAGGTGATGGTCATAAACATTTTGTGAAGTCGCGCACAGAGTCGAGTTTCGATCGGTTTTATATGCACCGTCTCGCAAATTCAAAATACTGGCCATTACCGACGTATTAGCCCATGGTAAGTCGTACGAGCATGGTTTCTCGAACAACACGTGACGGTCATAAACTTTGCGCAGCGTTGAGTTTCGATCGGTTTTTCGTGCACCATCTCAGAAATTCAAAATATTGGTCATACCCGTCTTATTAGCACACGGGAAGTCGTACAAGCACAGTTTCCCGACGTATTAGCACATGGGAAGATGTACGAATACGATTTGACGAAAAAATATAACGGTCATAAACTTTGCACGAAGTCGCATGCTAAGTCGAGTTTCGATCGATTTTTCGTGCACCATCTCGGAAATTTAAAATACTGGCCATTCCCGACGTATTAGCCCATGGTGAGTTGTACGAGCATGGTTTCATGAAAAAATGCGACGGTCATAAACTTTGTGTAGAGGAGCGCGTAGAGTCATGTTTCGATCGGTTTTTTGTGTACCATTTTGGAAATTCAAAATATTGGCCATTCCCGATGTATTAGCCCATGGGGAGTCGTACGTGCATGGTTTCGCGAAAATATGCGACGGCCATAAACTTTGCACGAAGTCACGAGCAGAGTCGAGTTTCCATCGGTTTTTCATGCACTATCTTGGAAATTTAAAATATTAGCCATTCCCGACGTATTAGACCATGGGAAGTCAAAAGAACATAGTTTCACGAAAAAATGCAATGGTCATAAACGTTTGCGAAGTTGCGAGCAGAGTTGAGTTTCGATCGATTTTTTGTGCACCATCTCGGAAATTCAAAATACTGGTCATTCCTGTCTTATTAGCCCATGGGAAGTCGTACAAGCATGGTTTCATGAAAAAATACGACAGTCATAAATTTGCGCGAAGTCGGACACTGAGCCGAATTTCGATCGATTTTTCATGCACCATCTCAGAAATTCAAAATACTGACCATTGCCGACGTATTAGCCCATAGAAAGTCGTACGAGCACGATTTCACAAAAAAAAAATCAACGGTCATATATTTGTACGAAGTTGTGCGCAAAGTCGAGTTTCGATAGGTTTTTCATGCACTATCTCGGAAATTCAAAATACTCGCCATTCCCGATGTATTAGCTCATGGGAAGTCGTATGAGCACGATTTTACAAAAAAATTCGACGGTCATAAACTTTGCGCGAAGTCGTGCACAGAGTCGAGTTTCGATTGGTTTTTCGTGCATCGTCTCGAAAATTCATAATATTGGCCATTCCCGATGTATTAGCCCATGGTAAGCCGTACGAGCATGGTTTCACGAAAAAACACGACGGCCAAAAACTTTACGCGATGTCGCGTGCAGAGTCGAGTTTCGATCGGTTTTTCGTGCACCGTCTCGGAAATTCAAAATACTGGCCATTCCGGACGTATTAGCACATGGAAAGTTGTACGAATACGATTTCACGAAAAAACACGATGGTCATAAAATTTACGTGAAGTATCACGCAGAGTCGAGTTTCGATCGGTTTTTCGTGCACCGTCTCGGAAATACAAAATACTGGCCATTCTCGATGTATTAGCCCGTGGGATGTCGTACTAGCATGGTTTCACGAAAAAATGTGACGGCCATAAACTTTGCACGAAGTCACGCGCAGAGTCAAGTTTCAATCGGTTTTTCGTGCGCTGTCTTGGAAATTCAAAATATTGGCCATTCCCGACGTATTAGACTTTGGGAAGTCATACTAACATGGTTTCACGAAAAAAACACAATGGTAATAAACTTTCACGAAGCTGCGAACAGAGTCGAGTTTCGATCGATTTTTTGTGCAATGACTCGAAAATTCAGAATACTGGCCAATCACAACGTATTAGCCCATGGTAAGTCATACGAGCATGGTTTCGCGAAAAAACACAACGGTCATAAACTTTGCACGAAGTCGCAAGCAGAGTCGAGTTTCGATCGGTTTTTCATGCATCGTCTCGGATATTCAAAATACTAGCCATTCCCGACGTATTAGCCCATGGGAAGTCATACGAGCATGGTTTCGTGAAAAAATGTGACGGCCATAAACTTTGCGCGAAGTCACGCACAGAGTCGAGTTTCAATCGGTTTTTCGTGCACTATCTTGGAAATTCAAAGTATTGGCCATTCCCGATATATTAGACCATTGGAAGTCATACTAACATGGTTTCACGAAAAAATGCAATGGTAATAAACTTTCAGGAAGCTGCAAGCAGAGTCAAGTTTCGATCGATTTTTTGTGCACCGACTCGGAAATTCAAAATACTGGCCAATCACAACGTATTAGCCCATGGTAAGTCATACGAGCATGGTTTCGCGAAAAAACACAATGGTCATAAACTTTGCATGAAGTCGCATGCAGAGTCGAGTTTCAATCGGTTTTTTGTGCACCGTCTCGGAAATTCAAAATACTGGCCAATCCGAATGAACGTATTAGCCCATGGTAAGTCATACGAGCATGGTTTCACGAAAAAACACAACGGTCATAAACTTTGCGCGAAGTCACACGCAGAGTCGAGTTTCGATCAGTTTTTCATGCACCGTTTCGGATATTCAAAATACTGGCCATTCCCGACGTATTAGTCCATGGTAAGTCGTACGAGCATGGTTTCGCAAAAAAACTCCACGGTCATAATCTTTGCACAGAGTCAAGTTTCGATCGGTTTTTCATGCACCGTCTCGTAAATTCAAAATACTGGTCATTCCCGTCTTATTAGCCCATGATAAGTCGTACAACCACGGTTTCGTGTAAAAATGCGACAGTTATACTTAGCGCAAAGTCGCGCGCTTAATCGAGTTTCGATCGGTTTTTCTTGCACCATCTCGGAAATCCAAATACTAGCCATTCCCTACGTATTAGCCCATGGGAAGTCGTACGAGCACAATTTTGCAAAAAAACTCAATGGTTATATATTTGCGTGAAGTCATGCGCAGAGTCGAGTTTTGATCGATTTTTCGTGCACTGTCTCAGAAATTCAAAATACTAGCCTTTCCCGACGTATTAGCACATGGGAAGTCGTACGAGCACGGTTTCACGAAAAAACGTGATGGTCAAAAACTTTGCACGTAGTCGCGCCCAGAGTCGAGTTTCGATCGGTTTTTTGTGCACCGTCTTGGAAATTCAAAAATATTGGTCATTCTCGACGTATTAGCCCATGGGAAGTCGTACAAGCATGGTTTCACAAAATAACTCGACGGTCATATACTTGCGCGAAGTCATGCGCAGTGTCGAGTTTCGATCGATTTTTCATGCACTGTCTTAGAAATTCAAAATACTGGCCATTCCTGACGTATTAACCCATGGGAAGTCGTACGAGCATGGTTTCAGGAAAAAATGTGACGGTCAAAAACTTTGCGCGAAGTCGCGTGCAGAGTCGAGCTTCGATCGATTTTTCATGCACCTTCTCTGAAATTCAAAATACTGGCCATTCCCAATGTATTAGCCCATGGGAATTCGTACGAATATGGTTTCATGAAAAAACACGATGGTCATAAAATTTGCACACGAAGTTGCACGCAGAGACGAGTTTCAATTGGTTTTTCGAGCACCGTCTTGGAAATCTAAAATACAGGCCATTCCCGACGTATTAGGCCATGAGAAGTCGTACGAGCACAGTTTCACGAAAAAACTTGACGGTCATAAACTTTGCCCGAAGTCACGCGCAGATTCGAGTTTTGATCGGTTTTTCGTGCACCATCTCGGAAATTCAAAATAATGGCCATTCCCGACATATTTGCTCCATGGCAAGTCGTATGAGCACAGTTTCGTAAAAAAATGTGATGGTCATAAACTTTGCACGGAGTTACGCACAGAGTCGAGTTTCGATCAGTTTTTCATGTATCATTTTAGAAATTCAAAATATTGGCCATTCCCGACATATTGGCCCATGGGAAGTCATACGAACACGGTTTCACGAAAAAACACAATGGTCAAAAACTTTGCGCGAGGTCGCGCATACAGTCGAGTTTTGATAGGTATTTCGTGCACCGTCTTGGTAATTCAAAACACTGGCCATTCCTGACGTATTAGCCCATGGCAAGTCGTACGAGCACAGTTTCTCGAAAAAACACAATAGTCATAAACTTTGCGCGAAGTCGTGCGCAGAGTTGAGTTTCGATTGGTTTTCCGTGTACCATCTTGAAAATTCAAAATACTGTCCATTCCCAACGTAATAGCCCATGGGAAGTCTTACGAGCATAGTTTCACAAGTAAACTCGACGGTCATATACTTTGTGTGAAGTCACGCGTTGAGTCTAGTTTCGATCGGTTTTTCGTGTACCATCTTAGAAATTCAAAATACTAGCCATTCCCGAAGTACTAGCCCATGGGAAGTGGTACGAGCATGGTTTCACAAAAAAACATGACGGTCATAAACTTTGCGTGAAGTCGCACACAGTCAAGTTTCGATCGGTTTCTCATGCATCGTCTCGAAAATTCAAAATACTGGGCATTCCCGATGTATCAGCCCATGGGAAGTCGTGCGAGCACGGTTTCACAAAAAAACTCGATGGTCATATACTTTGCGTGAATCGCGCAGAGTCGAGTTTCGATCGTTTTTTCTTGCACCATCCCAAAAATTCAAAATATTGGCCATTCCCGTTGTATTAGCCCATGATAAGTCGTACGAGCATGGTTTCACGAAAAAACGTGACGGTCATAAACTTTGCACGAAGTTACGTGCAGATTCGAGTTTCGATCGATTTTTCCTGCATCGTCTCGAAAATTCAAAATACTGGCCATTCCCGAAGTATTAGCCCATGGGAAGCCGTACGAGCACGGTTTCGAGAAAAAATGTGACGGTCATAAACTTTGCGCGAAGTCACGCGCTGATTCGAGTTTCGATCGGTTTTTCGTGCACCGTCTCAGAAATTCAAAATACTTGCTATTCCCGACATATTAGCCCATGGTGATTCGTACGAGCATGGTTTCGCGAAAAAATGCGACGGTAATAAACTTTGCGTAGAGTTGCACGCAGAGTCAAGTTTCGATCGGTTTTTCATGTACCATTTTGGAAATTCAAAATATAGGCCATTCCCGACGCATTAGCCCATGGTAAGTCGTACGAGCATGGTTTCGTGAAAAAATGTGACAGCCATAAACTTTGCGCGATGTCACGCGCAGAGTCGAGTGTTAATCGGTTTTTCATGCACTGTCTTGGAAATTTAAAATATTGGCCATTCCCGATGTATTAGACCATGGGAAGTCATACGAACATGGTTTCACGAAAAAACGCAATGGTCATAAACTTTTGCGAAGTTGCGAGCAGAGTCGAGTTTCAATCGGTTTTTTATGCACCGTCTCGGAAATTTAAAATACTGGTCATTCCCGTCTTATTAGCCCATGGGAAGTCATACAAGCACGGTTTCATGAAAAAATACGACAGTCATAAACTTTACGCGAATTCGCGCACTAAGTCGAGTTTCGATCGGTTTTTCATGCACCGTCTCGGAAATTCAAAGTACTGGCCATTCCCGACGTATTAGCCCATAGGAAGTCGTCCGAGCACAATTTCACAAAAAAACTCAATGATCATATATTTGGACGAAGTCGTGCGCAGAGTCAAGTTTCGATCGATTTTTCATGCACTATCTTGTAAACTCAAAATACTGGCCATTCCCGATTATTAGCCCATGGGAAGTCGTACCAACACGGTTTCACAAAAAAATGCAACGGTCATAAACTTTGCACGAAGTCACGCGCAGAGTCGAGTTTCGATCAGTTTTTCGTGCATCGTCTCGGAAATTCAAAATACTAGCCATTCCCGATGTATCATGGTAAGTCGTACGAGCATGGTTTCATGAAAAAACACGACGGCCATAAACTTTGCGCGATGTCACGAGCAGATTCGAGTTTCGATCGGTTTTTCGTGCACCGTCTCGAAAATTCAAAATAATGGTCATTCCCGTCTTATTAGCCCAAGGGAAGTCGTACAAGCACGGTTTCGTGAAAAAATGTGACGGTCATAAACTTTGAGCGAAGTCGCACGCTGAGTCGAATTTCGATCGGTTTTTCATGCACCATCTCGAAAATTCAAAATACTCGCCATTCCCGACGTATTAGCCCATTGGAAGTCGTACGAGCACAATTTTGAAAAAAAACTCAACGGTCATATATTTGCGCGAAGTCGTGCGCAGAGTCGAGTTTCGATCGATTTTTCATGCACTATCTCAGAAATTCAAAATACCAGCCATTCCCGATGTATTAGCCCATGGGAAGTCGTACGAGCACGGTTTCACGAAAAAATGCGACGGTCATAAACTTTGCGAGAAGTCGCGCGTAGAGTCGAGTTTCGATTGGTTTTTCGTGCACCGTCTCGAAAATTCAACATACTGGCCATTCCCGATGTATTAGCCCATGGTATGTCGTACGAGCATGGTTTCACGAAAAAAAACGACGGCCAAAATCTTTGCGTGATGTCCCGCGCAAAGTCGAGTTTCGATCGGTTTTTTGTGCACCGTCTCAGAAATTTAAAATACTGCCCATTCCCGACGTATTAGCACATGGGAAGTTGTACGAATACGATTTCATGAAAAAACATGATGGTAATAAAATTTGCGCGAAGTATCACGCAGAGTTGAGTTTTGATCGATTTTTCGTGCACCGTCTTGAAAATTCAAAATACTCGTCATTCTCGACGTATTAGCCCGTGGGAAATCGTACGAGCATGGTTTCATGAAAAAATGTGACGGCCATAAACTTTGCGCGAAGTCACGTGCAGATTCAAGTTTCAATCGGTTTTTCGTGCACTAACTTGGAAATTCAAAATATTGGCCATTCCCGACGTATTAGCCCACGGGAAGTCATATGAACACGGTTACACGAAAAAATGCAATGGTCATAAACTTTGCACGAAGTCGCGCACAGAGACGAGTTTCGATCGGTTTTTCGTGCACCGTCTCGAAAATTCAAAATACTGGTCATTCCCGTCTTATTAGCCCATGAGAAGTCGTATAAGCACGGTTTCGTGTAAAAATACGACAGTCATACTTTGCGCAAAGTCGCGCGCTTAGTCAAGTTTTGATCAGTTTTTCATGCACCATCTCGGAAATCCAAATACTAGCCATTCCCGACGTATGAGCCCATGGGAAGTCGTACGAGCAAGATTTTGCAAAAAAACTCAACGGTCATATACTTGCGTGAAGTCGTGCGCAGAGTCGAGTTTCGATCGGTTTTTCGTGCACTATCTCGGAAATTCAAAATACTGCCCATTCCCGATGTATGGTTTCATGAAAAAATGAGACTGTTATAAACTTTGCGCGAAGTCGCACGCAGAGTCGAGTTACGATCGGTTTTTCGTGCACCGTGTCAAAAATTCAAAATACTGGCCTTTACCTATGTATTAGCCCATGGTAAGTCGTCCGAGCATGGTTTCACGAAAAAATATGAAAGCCATAAACTTTGCGTGAAGTCGCGTGCAGAGTCGAGCTTCGATCGGTTTTTCGTACACCGTCTCTGAAATTCAAAATACTGGCCATGCCCCACGTATTAGCCCATGGGAAGTCGTACGAATACGGTTTCATGAAAAAACACGACGGTCATAAAATTTGCACGAAGTTGCACGTAGAGTCGAGTTTCAATTAGTTTTTCATGCACCGTCTTGGAAATTCAAAATACAGGCTATTCCCGAGGTATTAGCCCATGGGAAGTCGTACGAATACGATTTCACTACAAAACACGACGGTTATAAAATTTGTGCGAAGTAGCACGCAGATTCGAGTTTCGATCGTTTTTTCTTGCACCATCTCCAAAATTCAAAATAATGGCCATTCCCGATATACCCATTGTGAGTCGTACGAGCACGGTTTCATGAAAAAATGTGACGCGTAGAGTCAAGTTTCGATCAGTTTTTCATGTACTATTTTGGAAATTCAAAATATTGGCCATTCCCGACGTATTAGCCCATGGGAAGTCAAACGAACACGGTTTCACGAAAAAACGCAATGGTCATAAACTTTGCGCGAGGTCGCGCGCAGAGTCGAGTTTCGATAGATTTTTCGTGCACCGTCTTGGAAATTCAAAATACTGGCCATTCCCGACGTATTAGCCCATGGGAAGTCGTACGAGCACGGTTTCTTGGGAAAACACAATAGTCAAAAACTTTGCGGGAAGTCATGCGTCGAGTTTCGATCGGTTTTTCGTGTACTGTCTTGAAAATTCAAAAAACTGCCCATTCTAAATGTAAGAGCCCATGGGAAGTCGTACGAGCACAGTTTCACAAGTAAACTCGACGGTCATATACTTTGCGCGAATTCGCGCGCTGAGACTAGTTTTAATCGATTTTTCGTGTACCATCTCAGAAATTCAAAATACTGGCCATTCCCGACGTATTATCCCATGGGAAGTGGTATGAGCATGGTTTCGCAAAAAAATGTGATGGTCATAAACTTTGCGTGAAGTCGCACATAGTCAAGTTTCGATCGATTTTGCTTGCATCATCTCAGACATTCAAAATATTGGCCATTCCCGACGTATCAGCCCATGGGAAGTCGTACGAGCACGGTTTCACAAAAAAACTCAACGGTCATATACTTTGCGCGAATCACGCAGAGTCGAGTTTCGATCATTTTTTCGTGCACCATCCCAAAAATTCAAAATATTGGCCATTCCCGACGTATTAGCACATGGTAAGTCGTACGAGCATGGTTTCACGAAAAAACGCGACGGTCATAAACATTGTGCGAAGTTGCGTGCAAATTCATGTTTCGATCTGTTTTTCATGCATCGTCTCGGAAATTCAAAATACTGGCCATTCCCGACGTATTAGCCCATGAAAAGCCGTACGAGCACGATTTCGAGAAAAAACATGACGGTCATAAACTTTGCGCGAAGTCACGCGCAGATTCGAGTTTCGATCTATTTTTCATGCACCATCTCGGAAATTCAAAATACTAGCAATTCCCAACATATTAGCCCATGGTGAGTCGTACGAGCATGGAGTTGCACGCAGAGTCAACTTTCGATCGGTTTTTCGTGTACCATTTTGGAAATTCAAAATATTGGCCATTCCCAATGTATTAGCCCATGGGAAGTCGTACGAGCATGGTTTCACGAAAAAATGTGACGGCCAAAAACTTTGCGCGAAGTCACTCACAGAGTCGAGTTTCAATCGATTTTTCGTGCACTGTCTTGGAAATTTAAAATATTGGCCATTCCCGACGGACGTATTAGCCAATGGGAAGTCGTACGAGCACAGTTTCACAAAAAAACATGACAGTCATAAACTTTGCGTGAAGTCACGCGCAGATTCGAGTTTCTATCAGTTTTTCATGCACCATCTCGGAAGTTTCAATCGGTTTTGTCGCGTTTCGTGAAAAAATGCGACGGTCATAAACTTTGCATGAAGTCACTCGCAGAGTCGAGTTTCGATCGATTTTTCGTGCACCGTCTCAGAAATTCAAAATACTAGCCATTCCCGACGGATGTATTAGCCAATGAGATGTCGTACGAGCACAGTTTCATGAAAAAACATGACGGTCATAAACTTTGTGTGAAGTCACGTGCAGATTCGAGTTCCGATCAGTTTTTCGTGCACCATCTCGGAAATTCAAAATAATGGCCATTCCCCGACATATTAGCCCATGGTAAGTTGTACGAGCATGGTTTCGCGAAAAAACGCGACGGTCAGAAACTTTTGCGAAGTTGCGAGCAGAGTCGAGTTTTGATAGGTTTTTTGTGCACCATCTCGGAAATTCAAAATACTGGTCATTCCCGTCTTATTAGCCCATGGGAAGTCGTACAAGCACGGTTTCGTGAAAAAATGCGACGGTCATAAACATTGCGCGAAGTCACACAATGAGTCGAGTTTTGATCGGTTTTTCATGCACCGTCTCAGAAATTCAAAATACTGGCCATTCCCGACATATTAGCCCATAGGAAGTCGTACGAGCACGATTTCGCGAAAAAATGTGATGGTCATAAACGTTGCATGGAGTTGCATGCAGAGTCGAGTTTCGATCGGTTTTTCATGCACCGTCTCGGAAATTTAAAATAGCCATTCCCGACGTATTAGCCCATGGGAATCGCGTGCAGAGTCGAGTGTCGATCTGTTTTTCGTGTAGCATCTCGAAAATTCAAAATATTATCCTTTCCCGATGTATTAGCCCAAGGGAAGTCGTACGAGCACGGTTTCTCGAAAAAGCGTGACCGCCATAAACAATGCGTTAAGTCGCACAGAGTCGACTCTCGATCGATTTTTCGTGCACCGTCTCATAAATTTAAAATACTGGACATTCCCGATGTAAGCGCCCATGGGAAGTCATACGGGCACGGTTTCATGAAAAAATGTGATGGTCATAAACTTTGCGCGCTGAGTTAAGTTTCGATCAGTTTTTCGTGCACCGTCTCAGAAATTCAAAATACTGGCCATTCCGAACGTATTAGCCCATGGAAATTCGTACGAGCACGATTTCGCAAAAAAACTCAACGGTCATATATTTGCTCGATGTCATGCGCAGAGTCGAGTATCGATCGGTTTTTCATGCACCGCCTCGAAAATTCAAAATACTGGCCATTCCCAACGTATTAGCCCATGGGAAGTCGTACGAGCACGGTTTCGTAAAAAAACACGAAGGTCATATACTTTGCACGAATCACGCGCAGAGTCGAGTTTCGATTGTTTTTTCGTGCATCATCCCAAAAATTCAAAATATTGGCCATTCCCGACGTATTAACCCATGGTAAGTCGTATGAGCATGGTTTAGTGAAAAAACACGATGGTCATAAACATTGCGCGAAGTCGCGTGCAGATTCGAGTTGCGATCGATTTTTCGTGAACCGTCTCAAAAATTCAAAATACTGGCCATTCCCAACGTATTAGCCCATGGGAAGTCGTACGAGAACGGTTTGTCAAAAAAACGTGACAGTCATAAACATTGCATGAAGTCGCACACAGAGTCGAGTTTCGATCGGTTTTTCGTGCACCGTCTCGAAAATTCAAAATACTAGCCATTCCCGACATATTAGCTCATGGTAGGTCGTACGAGCATGGTTTCACGAAAAAATGGAACGGTCATATACTTTGCGTGAATCGCACGCAGAGTAGAGTTTCGTTTGGTTTTTCGTGCACCATCTTGAAAATTCAAAATACTGGTTATTCCCGACGTCTTAGCCCATGGGAAGTCGTATGAATACGGTTTCACGAAAAAACATGACGGTTATAAAATTTATGCGAAGTAGCACGCAGATTCGAGTTTCGATCGATTTTTCGTGCACCATCTAGGAAATTCAAAATAATGGCCATTCCCGATATATTAGCCCATTGTAAGTCATACGAGCACGATTTCGCAAAAAATGTGACGGTCATAAACTTTGCACGGAGTTGCACGCAGAGTCGAGTTTCGATCGGTTTTTCATGCACCATTTTGGAAATTCAAAATATTGGCCATTCTAGACGTATTAGCCCATGGGAAGTCATACAAACATGGTTTCACGAAAAAACACAATGGTCATAAACTTTGTGAGAAGTCGCGCGCAGAGTCGAGTTTCGATCGGTTTTTCGTGCACCATCTTGGAAATTCAAAATACTTGCTATTCCCGACGTATTAGCCCATGGGAAATCGCACGAGCATGGTTTTTCGAAAAAATGCAATAGTCTTAAACTTTGCGTGAAGTCGCACGTAGAGTCGAGTTTCGATCGGTTTTTCGTTTACCCTCTTGGAAATTCAAAATATTGGTCATTCCCAACGTAATTGTAACATCCCTCGTTTGTGAAGAAATATAGTTTATGTTATTGCTAAGACTTAGTTATAAAAATTTGAGGACCTGTTTGTAAAATCCAAAGGACCTACTCGTAAATATTAATAATAGAAGGACTAAAGTGCAAAAGTGCCGCCTCTTCATTCCTTAAGAAGAGCTGAGTCGGTGAAGAGAAGGAAACAAAAAAAAAAAAAAAAAAAGAGGAAGAGATAAAAAGAGAAGAGAAGGAGAAGAGGGGAAGGAGGCTGCGGCATGTGTTGCTGCACCTCTGTTTTCTCCAGAGGAAACAGAGGATGTGCAGTGAGTTGGGGAAGAGAAGGGAAGAAGAGGAGAAGAGAAAGAAGAGAAAGGGTGAAAGAAGAAGTGGAAGAGAGAAGAAGAGAAGAGAAAGGGAAGAAGAGGGCTGCAGCTATGGCAGCTGCGGCTGGGAAAGAAGAAGGAGAAGAGGGAAAAGAGAGGAAAGGAGGAAAAAGGGGGAGAAGGCTGCTATTGGGGAAAGAAGAAGAAACATAGAAAGAAAAGAAAGAAGAATTTGGGCCTTATGACTTCGGATCAAAATCATTAATCGGCAAGTATTCTATCCTATTTCTTTTCCTTATTCAGATATTTTATCAGTGTTGTTTTGCCTTGCAAATTTCTGTAAAAATCCGAAATCTATTTTGTGGGTTCCAAAACTTCCAAAACTTGAATCGGAAAAAATTGATTTCAGTTCTGACCTTTCTGCCTTGTTTTGGCTCTAGATTACTGTACTGATTTCTGATTTCGGTGAAACTAGTTTTATAGGAATATAGACTGACTGATCTTTCTTTGGACACTAGACTTGAAATATTTGGAGTTAGATAGGCTAGCTAAACATTTGTTTCAAGTGGTACTACGAAATCTGTAAAACAGAGTTTACAGTTTTCACCCAGTTCTGACCTTTCTGCCTTGTTCTGACTCTAGATTACTGTACTGATTTCTGATTTCGGTGAAACTAGTTTTATAGGAATCTAAACTGAATGATCTTTCTTTGGACACTAGACTTGAAATATTTGGAGTTCTATAGGCTAGTTAAACATTTGTTTCAAGTGGTACTACGAAAGCTGTAAAACAGAGTTTGCAGTTTTCACCCAGTTCTGACCTTTCTGCCTTGTTCTGGCTCTAGATTACTGTACTAATTTCTGATTGCGGTGAAACTAGTTTTATAGGAATCTATACTGAATGATTTTTCTTTGGACACTATCCTTGACATATTTGGAGTTCGATAGCTTAATTAAATATTTGTTTCAATTGGTACTACGAAAGCTGTAAAACAGAGTTTGCAGTTTTCACCCAGTTCTGACCTTTCTGCCTTGTTCTGGCTCTAGATTACTGTACTGATTTCTGATTTCGGTGAAACTAGTTTATAGGAATCTAGACTGAATGATCTTTCTTTAGACACTAGGCTTGAAATATTTGGAGTTTGATAGGCTAGTTAAACATTTATTTTAAGTGGTACTATGAAATCTGTAAAACAGAGTTTGCAGTTTTCACCCAGTTCTGACCTTTCTGCCTTGTTCTGGCTTTAGATTACTGTACTGATTTCTGATTTCAGTGAAACTAGTTTTATAGGAATCTAGACTGAATGATCTTTCTTTGGACACTAGACTTGAAATATTTGGAGTTCGATAGGCTAGTTAAATATTTGTTTCAAGTGGTAGTACGAAATCTATAAAACAGAGTTTGCAGTTTTCACCCAGTTCTGACCTTTCTGCCTTGTTCTGGCTCTAGATTACTGTACTGATTTTTGATTGTGGTGAAACTAGTTTTATAGGAATCTAGACTGAATGATCTTTCTTTGGACACTATCCTTGACATATTTGGAGTTCGATAGCTTAATTAAACATTTGTTTCAATTGGTACTATGAAAGCTGTAAAACAGAGTTTTTACCCTCCTGAATCCTGATTGATTGATTAGATCATATATGCAAGACGCCTCCTGAATCCTACCAAAGTAAAGCTTTTGCCAATTTTGTCTATTCTCACTTCATTCATGTGAAAGTTCAATTCATGCTAGAGTTCTCTCTTGAATTGAGTTTTATATGATTGCTCTCACTTATTGCATGCTCTTATGCGTTAGTTTATGTCGCACTGTATGGTTCTGTATAGGCGCATGCATGTTTCGTTGTTTCGCATGTGCTTCCGATGCATACCAATTTCATTGTTCACACATCCTTTTGTACTCCGGTGTTTGTGGGATAATATGTACCTTTGCCAGAAATGGTAAAGGGAGTTACTGTTTTGAGCCCGCGATGCTCTGCCGGCCCCTTCTGACTTCACCCAGACGTGGGTGGATGGAGCTCCTAGACGTAGGAGACTACTGTTCTGGTGGTCATTCAGAAATGGATGAATCACATTCTGTCTGTATCCCACTTCACCCTCTGTATTTTTGATATGATATCCAAGGTATTGCTTGTGAGTTAATTTATGTCCGTCATGCCTTGGATAAAAGTTTGGAATGTCCGTCATGTTTGTTCTGCTTTATGAATCTACTGTTCCTTGTTTGTTTTCTGATACACTCTAAAACTTACGCCTTTGACATGTTGATACTGAATCACATTCTGTCTGTATTTCACTTCACCCTTTGTATTTTTGATATGATATCCAAGGTATTGCTTGTGAGTTAATTTATGTCCGCCATGCCTTGGATAAAAGTTTGGAATGTCCGTCATGTTTGTTCTGCTTTATGAATCTACTGTTCCTTGTTTGTTTTCTGATACACTCTAAAACTTACGCCTTTGACATGTTGATACTTGCTGAGCTTTGTAGCTCATTCCGTTGATGCTAATTTTTCAGATTAGCTTATCATACCGAAGCTTTTGAAACTAGGCGGCGGCAGTGGAAAGCTAGAAGGTTTTGGGTAAATCGTATAGCAGTTGATATGTTTTGATTGTATAAGAAATTCCTAATGTTTCATGAAATGTTTTTGGTAGATGTTGAAGGGTGGATTTAAAATACCTCTCATGTGTAGCATTTTGGAACGTCAAGTTAAACTTGTATAACAATATGGACATTGTGGTAGTTGTTACTTCGGTGATCAGATAGATTTCCACTCGTATGGATTATGTTGTGGTTAGTGTTCTGTTGAGTTAGTTATGACTCACCAAGTGATGTGATGTATGATTATAAACTGCCCAAGTTGTTTTTAGTATCCTCAAATGTTTGATTGGATCCTGGATAAATTATGCTGTGTCTAAATTTATCAATTTATGACATGGTCACACCTCTCGAAGGGGGGGCGTGACAGTAATAGCCCTTGGGAAGTCGTACGAGCACGGTTTCACAAATAAACTCGACGGTCTTATACTTTGCGCGAAGTCGCACGCTGAGTCTAGTTTCGATCGGTTTTTCATGTACCATCTCAAAAATTCAAAATACTAGCCATTCCCGACGTATTAGCCCATGGGGAGTCGTATGAGCACGGTTTCGCAAAAAAACTCGACGGTCAAATACTTTGGGCGAATCACGCACAGAGTCGAGTTTCGATCATTTTTTTGTGCACCATCCCAAAAATTTAAAATATTGGCCATTCCCAACGTATTAGCCCATGGTAAGTCGTTCGAGCATGGTTTAATGAAAAAATGCGAAGGTCAAAAACTTTTTGCGAAGTTGCACGCAGATTCGAGTTTCTATCAGTTTTTTGTGCATCGTCTCGAAAATTCAAAATACTGGCCATTCCCGACGTATTAGCCCGTGGGAAGCCTTACGAGCACGGTTTCAAGAAAAAATGCGACGGTCATAAATTTTGCGCGAAGTCACGCGCAGATTCGAGTTTCGATCGGTTTTTCGTGCACCGTCTCGGAAATTCAAAATACTGGCTATTCCCGACATATTAGCCCATGGTAAGTCGTACGAGCATGGTTTCCCAAAAAAAATGCGACGGTCATAAACTTTGCGTGGAGTTGCGCGCAGAGTCAAGTTTCGATCAATTTTTCGTGTACCATTTTGAAAATTCAAAATATTGGCCATTCCCGACGTATTAGCTCATGGGAAGTCATACGAGCATGGTTTCGCAAAAAAATGCGACGGCCATAAACTTTGCGTGAAGTCACGAGCAGAGTCGAGTTTCAATCGGTTTTTCGTGCACTGTCTTGGAAATTTAAAATATTGGCCATTCCCGATACATTACACCATAGGAAGTCATACGAACATGGTTTCACGAAAAAACACAATGGTCATAAACTTTCACGAAGTTGCATGTAGTGTCGAGTTTCGATCTGTTTTTCATGTACCGTCTCAGAAATTCAAAATACTGTCCAATCCCAACGTATTAGCCCATGGTAAGTCATACGAGCATGGTTTCACGAAAAAATGCGACGGTCATAAAATTTACGTGAAGTCGCGCGCAGAGTCGAGTTTTGATCGGTTTTACGTGCAGTCTCGGAAATTTAAAATACTGGCCATCCTCGACGGTTTAACCCACATGGTAAGTCGTACGAGCATGGTTTTATCAAAAAACGCGACGGTCATAAACGTTGCACAGAGTTGAGTTTCGATCGGTTTTTCGTGCACCGTCTCGGAAATTCAAAATACAGGTCAATCCCGTCTTATTAGGCCATGGGAAGTCGTACAAGCACGGTTTCATGAAAAAATATGACAGTCATAAACTTTGCACGAAGTTGCATGCTGAGTCGAATTTCGATCTATTTTTCGTGCACCGTCTCGGAAATTCAAAATACTGGTCATTCCCGACGTATTAGCCCATGGTGAGTTGTACGAGAATGGTTTCGTGAGAAAATGTGACGGTCATAAACTTTGCGTGGAGGTGCGCACAGAGTCAAGTTTCAATCGGTTTTTCATGTACCATTTTGGAAATTCAAAATATTGGCCAATCCCGATGTATCATGGGAAGTCGTACGTGTATGGTTTCGGAGAACCATGCGACGGTCATAAACATTGCGCGAAGTCACGCGCGAAGTCGAGTTTCCATCTTTTTTTCGTGCACTGTCTTGGAAATTAAAAATATTAGCCATTTCCGACGTATTAGACCATGGGAAGTCATAAAACATAGTTTCACGAAAAAATGCAATGGTCAAAAACGTTTGCGAAGTTGCAAGCAGAGTTGAGTTTCGATCGGTTTTTTGTGCACCATCTCGGAAATTCAAAATACTGGTCATTCCCATCTTATTAGCCCATGGGAAGTCATACAAGCACGGTTTCGTGAAAAAATGCGACGGTCAAAAACTTTGCGCGAAGTCACACGCTGAATCGAATTTCGATCGGTTTTTCATGCACCATCTCGGAAATTCAAAATACTCACCATTCCCGACGTATTAGCCCATAGAAAGTCGTACGAGCACGATTTCGCAAAAAAACTCAACGGTCATATATTTGCACGAAGTCGTGCGCAGAGTCGAGTTTCGATCGGTTTTTCGTGCACTATCTCGGAAATCCAAAATACCCGCCATTCCCGATGTATTAGCCCATGGGAAGTCGTACGAGCACGGTTTCATGAAAAAATGTGACGGTCATTAACTTTGCGTGAAGTCGTGCGCAGAGTCGAGTTTCGATCAATTTTTCGTGCACCATCACGGAAATTCAAAATACTGGCCATTCCCGATGTATTAGCCCATGGTAAGTCGTACGAGCATGGTTTCACGAAAAAACATGATGGCCAGAAACTTTGCACGTTGTCATGCGCAGAGTCTAGTTTCGATCGGTTTTTCGTGCACCGTCTCAAAAATTCAAAATACTGGCCATTCTCGACATATTAGCTCCATGGTAAATCGTATGAGCACGGTTTCATGAAAAAATGTGATGGTCAAAAACTTTGCACAGAGTTGCGCATAGAGTCGAGTTTCGATGAGTTTTTCATGTGTCATTTTGGAAATTCAAAATATTGTCCATTCCCGACGTATTAGCCCATAGGAAGTCATACGAACACGGTTTCACGAAAAAATGCAATGGCCATAAACTTTGCGCGAGGTCGCGCGCAGAGTCGAGTTTCGTTTGGTTTTTCGTGCGCCGTCTAGGAAATTCAAAATACTAGCCATTCCCGACGTATTAGCCCATGGGAATTCATACGAGCACGGTTTCTCGAAAAAATGCAATAGTCAAAAACTTTGCGCAAAGTCGTGCGCATAGTTAAGTTTCGATCGGTTTTTCGTGTACCGACTTGAAAATTCAAAATACTGTCCATTCCAAACGTAATAGCCCGTGGGAAGTCGTTCAAGCACAGTTTCACAAGTAAACTCGACGGTCATATACTTTGCGCGAAGTCACGCGCTGAGTCTAGTTTCGATCGATTTTTCATGTACCATCTCAGAAATTCAAAATACTGGCCATTCCCGACGTATTAGCCCATGGGAAGTGGTACGAGCATCGTTTCACAAAAAATGTGACGGTCATAAACTTTTCATGAAGTCGCACACAGTAAAGTTTCGAACGGTTTTTCATGCATCGTCTCGGAAATTCAAATACTGGCCATTCCCGACGTATCAGCCCATGGGAAGTCGTACGAGCACGGATTCACAAACAAACTCGATGGTCATATACTTTGCGCGAATCGCGCAGAGTCGAGTTTCCATCGTTTTTTCGTGCACCATACCAAAAATTCAAAATATTGGCCATTCCCGATGCATTAGCCCATGGGATGTCGTACGAGCATGATTTCGCGAAAAATGTGACGACCATAAACATTGTGTGAAGTCACGCGCAGAGTCGAGTTTCAATCGGTTTTTCGTGCACTGTCTTGGAAATTTAAAATATTAGCCATTCCCGATGTATTAGATCATGGGAAGTCATACGAACATGGTTTTACGAAAAAACGCAATGGTCATAAACTTTTACGAAGTTGCAAGCAGAGTCAAGTTTTGATCGGTTTTTTGTTCACCGTCTCGGAAATTTATAATACTGGTCATTCCCGTCTTATTAGCCCATGGGAAGTCGTACAAGCATAGTTTTGTGAAAAAATGCGACGGTCATAAACTTTGCGCGAAGCCGTGCACTGAGTCGAGTTTCGATCGATTTTTCATGCACCGTCTCGAAAATTCAAAATACTGACTATTCCCGACGTATTAGCCCATAGGAAGTCGTACGAGCACAATTTTGCAAAAAAAGTCAATGATCATATATTTGCACGAAGTCGTGCGCAGAGTCGAGTTTCGATCGATTTTTCGTGCACTGCCTCAGAAACTCAAAATACCGGCCATTCCCGATGTATTAGCCTATGGGAAGTCGTACGAGCATGGTTTCACGAAAAAACGCGACGGTCATAAACTTTTTGCGAAGTCACGCGCAGAGTCGAGTTTCGATTGGTTTTTCATGCACCGTCTCGGAAATTCAAAATACTGGCCATTCCCGATGTATTACCCCATGGTAAGTCGTACGAGCATGGTTTCACGAAAAAACACGATGGCCAGAAACTTTGCACGTTGTCATGCGCAGAGTATAGTTTCGATCGGTTTTTCGTGCACCGTCTCGGAAATTCAAAATACTAGCCATTCCCGACAAATTAGTTCCATGGTAAAATCGTATGAGCACGGTTTCACGAAAAAACAGGACGGCCATAAACTTTGCGCGATGTCGCGCGCAGATTCGAGTTTCGATCAGTTTTTTTTGCACCATCTCGAAAATTCAAAATACTGGTCATTCCCGTCTTATTAGCCCATGGGAAGTCGTACAAGCACAGTTTCGTGAAAAAATGTGATGGTCATAAACTTTGTGCGAAGTCACATGCTGAGTCAAATTTTGATCGGTTTTTCATGCACCATCTCGGAAATTCAAAATACTCGCCATTCCCGACGTATTAGCCCATAGGAAGTCGTACGAGCACGATTTCGCAAAAAAACTCAACGATCATATATTTGCGCGAAGTCATGCGCAGAGTCGAGTTTCGATCAGTTTTTCATGCACTGTCTCGGAAATTCAAAATACCCGCCATTCCCGATGTATTAGCCTATGGGAAATCGTATGAACACGGTTTCACGAAAAAATGCGACAGCCATAAACTTTGCACGAAGTCGCGCGTAGAGTCGAGTTTCGATCGGTTTTTCGTGCACCATCTCGGAAATTCAAAATACTGGCCATTCCCGATGTATTAGCCCATGGTAAGTCGTACGAGCATGGTTTCACGAAAAAACATGACGGCCAAAAACTTTGCGCGATGTCGTGTTCAGAGTCGAGTTTCGATCGGTTTTTCGTGCACCGTCTTGGAAATTCAAAATACTGGCAATTCCCGACGTATTAGCACATAGGAAGTTGTATGAATACGATTTCACGAAAAAACACAATGGTCATAAAATTTGCGTGAAGTATCACGCAGAGTCGAGTTTCTATCGGTTTTTCGTGCACCGTCTCAGAAATTCAAAATACTGGCCATTCTCGACGTTTAGCCCGTGGGAAGTCGTACGAGCATGGTTTCACGAAAAAACGTGACGGCCAAAAACTTTGTGCGAAGTCACGCGCAGAGTCAAGTTTCAATCGGTTTTTCGTGCACTGTCTTGGAAATTCAAAATATTGGCCATTCCCGACGTATTAGACCGTGGCAAGTCATATAACATGGTTTCACGAAAAAATGCAATGGTAATAAACTTTCACGAAGCTGGGAGCAGAGTCGAGTTTCGATCGGTTTTTTGTGCAACGACTCAGAAATTCAAAATACTGGCCAATCTCAACGTATTAGCCCATGGTAAGTCATACAAGTATGGTTTCGCGAAAAAATGCGACGGTCATAAACCTTGCGCGAAATCGCGCACAGAGTCGAGTTTCAATCAGTTTTTCGTGCACTATCTTAGAAATTCAAAATATTGGCCATTCCTGACGTATTAGACCATGGGAAGTCATACTAACATGGTTTCACGAAAAAATGCAATGGTAATAAACTTTCACGAAGCTGCAAGCAGAGTCCAGTTTCGATCGATTTTTTGTGCACCGACTCAGAAATTCAAAATACTGGCCAATCCCAACGTATTAGCCCATGGTAAGTCATACGAGCATGGTTTCACGAAAAAATGCAACAGTCATAAACTTTGCGCGATGTCGCACGCAGAGTCGAGTTTCGATCGGTTTTGTGTGCACCATCTCGGAAATTTAAAATACTGGCCAATCCGAACGTATTAGCCCATGGTAAGTCATACGAGCATGG
The DNA here is from genome assembly GCA_029747655.1 of Ensete ventricosum. Taxonomy (NCBI): domain Eukaryota; kingdom Viridiplantae; phylum Streptophyta; class Magnoliopsida; order Zingiberales; family Musaceae; genus Ensete; species Ensete ventricosum. The sequence goes on along the minus strand of JAQQAF010000004.1, from coordinate 28,557,349 downwards.
TTTCACGAAAAAATGCGACGGTCATAAACTTTGCGTGAAGTCACACGCAGAGTCAAGTTTCGATCAGTTTTTCGTGCACCGTTTTGGATATTCAAAATACTGGCCATTTCTGACGTATTAGTCCATGGTAAGTCGTACGAGCATTGTTTCGCAAAAAAACTCGACGGTCATAAACTTTGCGCGTAGTCGCACGTAGAGTTGAGTTTCGATCGGTTTTTCACGCACCGTCTCGGAAATTCAAAATACTGGCCATTCTCGACGTATTAGCCCATGGTAAGTCGTATGAGCATGGTTTCGCAATAAAATGCGACGGTCATAAACTTTGCGCGAAGTCGCATGCTGAGTTGAGTTTCGATCGATTTTTCATAAACCGTCTCAGAAATTCAAAATACTGGTCATTCCCGTCTTATTAGCCCATGGGAAGTCGTACGAGCACGGTTTCATGAAAAAACGTGACGGTCATAAACTTTTCGCGAAGTCACGTGCAGAGTCGAGTTTCGATTGGTTTTTCGTGCACCGTCTCGGAAATTCAAAAAACTGGCCATTCCCGACGTATTAGCCCATGGGAAGAACGAATACGGTTTCACGAAAAAACACGACGATCATAAAATTTGCACGAAGTAGCACGCAGAGTCGAGTTTCGATCGGTTTTTCGTGCACCATCTTGGAAATTCAAAATATTGGCCATTCCCAACGTATTAGCCCATAGGAAGTCGTACGAGCACGGTTTCACGAAAATATGCAACAGTCATAAACTTTGCGCGAAGTCACGCGTAGAGTCAAGTTTCAATCGGTTTTTCGTGCACCGTCTCGAAAATTCAAAATATTGTCAATTCCCGACGTATTAGGCCATGGGAAGTCGTACGATCACGATTTTGTAAAACAACTCAACGGTCATATATTTGCGTGAAGTTGTGCGCATAGTCGAGTTTCGATTGGTTTTTCATGCACTGTCTCGGAAATTCAAAATACTGGCCATTCCCTACGTATTAGCCCATGGGATGTCGTACGAGCACGGTTTTGTGAAAAAACGTGGCGGTCATAAACTTGGTGCCAAGTCACACTCAGAGTCGAGTTTTGATCGGTTTTTCATGCACCGTCTTTTTAGTCCATGGGAAGTCATACGAGCACGGTTTCGTGAAAAAATACGACGGTCATAAACTTTGTGGGAAGTCGCATGCGGAGTCGAGTTTCGATCGGATTTTCGTGCACCATCTCAGAAATTCAAAATATTTTCCATTCCCGACGTATTAGGCCATGGGAAGTCGTATGATCACGATTTCATAAAAAAACTCAACGGTCATATATTTCCGTGAAGTTGTGCGCATAGTCGAGTTTCGATTGGTTTTTCATGCACTATCTCAGAAATTCAAAATATTGGCCATTCCCTACGTATTAGCCCATGGGATGTCGTACGAGCATGGTTTCGTGAAAAAACATGACGGTCATAAACTATGCACGAAGTCACGCGCAAAGTCGAGTTTCAATCGGTTTTTCGTGCACCGTCTCCGAAATTCAAAAAACTGGCCATTCCCATCGTATTAGCCCATGGGAAGAACGAATACGGTTTCACGAAAAAACACAATGGTCATAAAATTTGCACGAAGTATCACGCAGAGTCAAGTTTCGATCTATTTTTTGTGCACCATCTTGGAAATTCAAAATACTGACCATTCCCAACGTATTAGCCCGTAGGAAGTCGTACGAGCACGGTTTCGCGAAAATATGCGACAGTCATAAACTTTGCGCAAAGTCACGCGCAGAGTCGAGTTTCAATCAGTTTTTGGTGCACCATCTTGGAAATTCAAAATACTAGCCATTCCCAACGTATTAGCCCATGGGAAGTCGTACGAGCACTATTTCACGAAAATATGCGACGGTCATAAACTTTGCACGATGTCGTGCGTTGAGTCTAGTTTCGATCAGTTTTTCGTGCACCGTCTCGGAAATTCAAAATACTTGCCATTCTTGACGTATTATACCATGGAAAGTCGTACGAGCTTGATTTCAAAAAAAACTCAACGATCATATATTTGCGCGAAGTCGTGCGCAGAGTCAAGTTTCGATCGGTTTTTCATGCACTATCTCAGAAATTCAAAATACTGTCATTCCCGACGTATTACCCCATGGGAAGTAGTAAGAGCACGGTTTCGTGAAAAAACGCGATAGTCATAAACTTTGTGCGAAGTCTTTTTTTTTTGTAAGTAAAGATAATGTATTTTGTAAAAGATTTGTACAAAGAAGCTTCGTCTACACAAGCCATAGTATAAAGCCTGAAGTCTTTTAGTGTAGTCGAGAAGATTGCACCCCACCTAAATAAGGTGAAATGGGCACACTTCATCAAACTCATCTCCAAGAGTAGCACAAGGAAGTTAATAAATAATAAAATCAATAGCTAGACTGTTCTGGACTACTTGTGGATACATCACAAAATATAAGCTTTGCCCCATATAATATATTACAATCTTCATCATTATTCGAGAGATTATTGACTAATGGAAAAATTGAATCTTGTGAAAATCCCTTTCTCTCTTCTTGTTAGGTGCTCTATATTCAATTCTTGCTCCATACATGATTGTGAGTCCTGAAGAATCTCTACCAGAATTTTTGCTTTGTTCATGTTGTGACACTCAAAAATTCTGCCACACCTCTCCTTCCAAATGCACCAAATAGCACATCTGAATATAATTCTTGCTAGTTGTGTAAGAGGCCCCTTTCATGAGAAGCTTTGCATAAGCATTTCTAATTCATGATGCAAGTTTGGCCGTGGTAGCCTTTAAAGATCAAATCGCTTCAAGATCTCCTTCCATATCCAAGATGAATAATCACAAGCAAAGTAGAGATGGTCAACACTTTCTTCCTTTTGCATACACAAAGAGCACTGATTTACAATATAAATAGCTCTTCGCTGCATATTGTCCATCGTAGTAAGTTTGCCGAGAAGGGCCTGCCATGTACATAAGGAATGTCGCTGTGAGCATGGACTATCCCATGTCCAACTACTTAGGATACACTTGTTGTTTCGTCGTCTAATTTGGTTCCATGTAGATGTAGCACTAAATTTACCATTATGATGAAGCCAAATAAGCATATCTGAAGAGTTGTTCTTGATTGGAATAACCCTAATAGTCGGCCAAAGTAATAACATGTCAGGGGAGGTAGGGTTCGGAAGACACCATGTACCATTGTCAATGAATTCAGAAACCTTCCAGTCTTTGGGAGCCCCCAGATCCTATCGTACTCTATCACCAAATATCTGAAATATACTTTTCCCATTCACCCAAGGATCATACCACATATTAATATTGGTTCCTGAAGAGATCACATAAGAAATATTGTTACGTAGCCATCGCCTTGCCTTCAGAACTCCTTTCCAAGCAGCAGAATGAGATGTTTTTGTGGATGCTTCCCTTTTTGATTCTTTGGTTAGGTACCTAGCAAAAACCCATTGTGACCATAAACTTAGTGTGGAGTTGCACGCAGAGTCGAGTTTCGGTCGGTTGTTCGCGTACCGTCATGGAAATTCAAAATATTGGCCATTCCCGATGTATTACCCATGGGATGTCATACAAACACGATTTCACGAAGAAACGCAATGGTCATAAACTTTGTGCGAAGTCGCGCGCTGAGTCGAGTTTCGATCGGTTTTTCGTTCACCATCTCGGAAATTCAAAATACTGGCCATTCCCAACGTATTAGCCCATGGAAAGTCATATGAGCACGATTTCGCAAAAAAACTCAACGGTCATATATTTGCACGATGTCATGCGCAGAATCGAGTTTTGATCGGTTTTTCATGCACCGCCTCAGAAATTCAAAATACTGGCCATTCCCAACGTATTAGCCCATGGGAAGTCATACGTGCACGGTTTCGCAAAAAAACACAAAGGTCATATACTTTGCACGAATCGCGCGCACAGTCGAGTTTCGATCGGTTTTTCGTGCACCGTCTCGGAAATTCAAAATAGCCATTCCCGACGTATTAGCCAATGGGAGTCGCGTGCAGAGTCGAGTTTCGATCTGTTTTTCGTGTAGCATCTCGGAAATTCAAAATATTATCCTTTCCCGATGTATTAGCCCATGGGAAGTCGTACGAGCACGGTTTCTCGAAAAAATGTGAGGGCCATAAACGTTGCGTGAAGTCGCACAGAGTTGAGTTTCGATCGATTTTTCGTGCACCGTCTCAGAAATTTAAAATACTGGACATTCTCGACGTAATTGCCCATGGGAAGTCATACAGGCATGGTTTCATGAAAAAATGTGACAGTCATAAACTTTGTGCGAAGTCGCGCGCTGAGTCGAGTTTCGATCGGTTTCTCGTGCACCATCTCGGAAATTCAAAATACTGGACATTCCCAACGTATTAGCCCATGGAAAGTCGTACGAGCATGATTTCGCAAAAAAACTCAATGGTCATATATTTGCACGATGTCATGCGCAAAATCGAGTTTTGATCGGTTTTTCATGCACCGCCTTGGTAATTCAAAATAATGGCCATTCCCAACGTATTAGCCCATGGGAAGTCGTACGTGCACGGTTTCGCAAAAAAACACAAAGGTCATATACTTTGCACGAATCACGTGCACTGTCGAGTTTCGATCGATTTTTCGTGCACCGTCTCGGAAATTCATAATAGCCATTCGCGACGTATTAGCCCATGGGAGTCGCGTGCAGAGTCGAGTTTCGATCTGTTTTTCGTGTAGCATCTCGAAAATTCAAAATATTATCCTTTTCCGATGTATTAGCCCATGGGAAGTCGTACGAGAACGGTTTCTCGAAAAAATGTGATGGCCATAAACTTTGCGTGAAGTCGCACAGAGTCGAGTTTCGATCGATTTTTCGTGCACCGTCTCAGAAATTTAAAATACTGGACATTCCCGACGTAATTGCCCATGGGAAGTCATACGGGCACGGTTTCGTGAAAAAATGTGACAGTCATAAACATTGTGCGAAGTCGCGCGCTGAGTCGAGTTTCGATCGGTTTTTCGTGCACCATCTTGAAAATTCAAAATACTGGCCGTTCCCAACGTATTAGCCCATGGAAAGTCGTATGAGCACGATTTCGCAAAAAAACTCAACGGTCATATATTTGCACGATGTCATGCACAGAATCGAGTTTTGATCGGTTTTTCATGCACCGCCTCAGAAATTCAAAATACTGGCCATTCCCAACGTATTAGCCCATGGGAAGTCGTACGTGCACGGTTTCGTAAAAAAACATGAAGGTCATATACTTTGCACGAATCACGCGCACAGTCGAGTTTCGATCGATTTTTCGTGCACCGTCTCGGAAATTCAAAATAGCCATTCCCGACGTATTAGCCGATGGGAGTCGCGTGCAGAGTCGAGTTTCGATCTGTTTTTCGTGTAGCATCTTGGAAATTCAAAATATTATCCTTTCCCGATGTATTTGCCCATGGGAAGTCGTACGAGCACGGTTTCTCGAAAAACATGATGGCCATAAACTTTGCGTGAAGTCGCACAGAGTCGAGTTTCGATCGATTTTTCATGCACCGTCTCAGAAATTTAAAATACTGGACATTCCTGACGTAATTGCCCATGGGAAGTCATACGGGCACAGTTTCGTGAAAAAATGCGACAGTCATAAACTTTGTGCGAAGTCGCGCGCTGAGTCGAGTTTCGATCGGTTTTTCGTGCATCATCTCGGAAATTCAAAATACTAGCCGTTCCCAACGTATTAGCCCATGGAAAGTCGTATTAGCATGATTTCGCAAAAAAACTGAACGGTCATATATTTGCACGATGTCATGCGCAAAATCGAGTTTTGATAGATTTTTCATGCACCGCCTCAGAAATTCAAAATACTGGCCATTCCCAACGTATTAGCCCATGGAAATTCGTACGTGCACGGTTTCGCAAAAAAACATGAAGGTCATATACTTTGCACGAATCGCGCGCACAGTCGAGTTTCGATCGGTTTTTCGTGCACCGTCTCGGAAATTCAAAATAGCCATTCCCGACGTATTAGCCCATGGGAGTCGCGTGCAGACTCGAGTTTCGATCTGTTTTTCGTGTAGCATCCCAGAAATTCAAAATATTATCCTTTCCCGATGTATTAGCCCATGGGAAGTCGTACGAGCACGGTTTCTCAGAAAATGTGATGGCCATAAACTTTGCGTGAAGTCGCACAGAGTCGAGTTTCGATCGATTTTTCGTGCACCGTCTCAGAAATTTAAAATACCGGACATTCCCGACGTAATTTAAAATATTGGCCATTCCCGATGAATCGCACATGGTAAGTCGTATGAGCATCGTTTTGGGAAAAAACGCGATGGTCATAAACTTTGTGCGATGTCGTGTGCAGATTCGATTTGCGATCGATTTTTCATGCACCGTCCTGGAAATTCAAAATACTGGCCATTCCCGACGTATTAGCCCATGGGAAGTTGTACGAGAACGGTTTGTCGAAAAAATGTGACGGTCATAAACATTGCATGAAGTCGCACACAGAGTCGAGTTTCGATCGATTTTTCGTGCACCGTCTAGGAAATTGAAAATACTGGCCATTCCCGACATATTCATGGTAGGTCGTACGAGCATGGTTTCGCAATAAAATGGAACGGTCATATACTTTGCATGAATCGCACGCAGAGTTGAGTTTCGATTGGTTTTTCGTGCACCATCTCGGAAATTCCAAATACTGGCTATTCCCGACGTATTTGCCCATGGGAAGTCGTACGAATATGGTTTCACGAAAAAACACGACGGTTATAAAATTTGTGCAAAGTAGCACGCAGATTCGAGTTTCGATCAATTTTTCGTGCACCATCTCGGAAATTCAAATAAATGGCCATTCCCGACATATTAGCCCATTGTAAGTCGTACGAGCACGGTTTCACGAAAAAATGTGAGGATCATAAACTTTGCACGGAGTTGCACGGAGTTGCACGCAGAGTCGAGTTTCAATCGGTTTTTCATGCACCATTTTTGAAATTCAAAATATTGGCCATTCCCGACGTATTAGCCCATGGGAAGTCGTACGAGCATGGTTTCTCAAAAAAACGTAATAGTCTTAAACTTTGCGTGAAGTCGCACGCAGAGTCGAGTTTCGATCGGTTTTTCGTTTATTGTCTTGGAAATTCAAAATACTGGCCATTCCCAACGTAATAGCCCATGGGAAGTCGTACGAGTACTGTTTCACAAATAAACTCGACGTCTTATACTTTGCGCGAAGTCGCACGCTGAGTCTTGTTTCGATCGGTTTTTCGTGTACCATCTCAGAAAGTCAAAATACTGGCCATTCCCGACGTATTAGCCCATGGGGAGTCGTACGAGCACGGTTTCGCAAAAAACCTTGATGGTTATATACTTTGTGCGAATCACGTCTAGAGTCGAGTTTCGATCATTTTTTTGTGCACCATCCCAAAAATTCAAAATATTGGCCATTCCCGACGTATTAGCCCATGCTAAGTCGTTCGAGCATGGTTTCACGAAAAAACGTGAAGATCATAAACTTTGTGCGTAGTTGCACGCAGATTCAAATTTCTATCGGTTTTTCGTGCATCGTCTCCAAAATTCAAAATACTGGCCATTCGCGATGTATTTGCCCGTGGGAAGCCTTACGAGCATTGCTTCAAGAAAAAACGCGACGGTCATAAATTTTGTGCAAAGTCATGCGCAGATTCGAGTTTCGATCGATTTTTCGTGCACCATCTCGGAAATTCAAAATACTAGCTATTCCCGACATATTAGCCCATGGTAATTCGAACGAGCATGGTTTCGCGAAAAAATGTGACGGTCATAAACTTTGCGTGGAGTTGTGTACAGAGTCAAGTTTCGATCGGTTTTTCATATACCATTTTGAAAATTCAAAATATCGCAAAAAATGCGATGGCCATAAACTTTGCGCGAAGTCACGCGCAGAGTCGAGTTACTATCGGTTTTCTGTGCACTGTCTTGGAAATTTAAAATATTAGCCATTCCCGACACATTAAACCTGGGGAAGTTATACGAACATGGTTTCACGAAAAAACGCGATGGTCATAAACTTTTACGTTGTTGCAAGTAGAGTCGAGTTTCGATCGGTTTTTCGTGCACCATCTCGAAAATTCAAAATACTGGCCAATCCCAACGTTTTAGCCCATGGTAAGTCATACGAGCATGGTTTCGCGAAAAAATGCGACGGTCATAAACTTTACGCGAAGTCGCATGCAGAGTCGAATTTCAATCGGTTTTACGTGCACCGTCTCTGAAATTCAAAATACTGGCCATTCTCGATGGATTAGTCCATGGTAAGTCGTACGAGCATGGTTTCATGAAAAAATACGACGGTCATAAACTTTGCACAGAGTCGAGTTTCGATCGGTTTTTCGTGCACCGTCTTAGAAATTCAAAATACTAGCCATACCCGACGTATTAGCCCATGGGAAGTCGTACGAGCATGGTTTCACGAAAAAATGCGACGACCATAAACTTTGCGCGAAGTCACGCGCAGAGTCGAGTTTCCATCGGTTTTTCGTGCACTGTCTTGGAAATTCAAAATATTGGCCATTCCCGACGTTAGACCATGGGAAGTCATACGAACATGGTTTCACGAAAAAAATGCAATGGTCATAAACTTTCGCAAAATTGTGTGCAAAGTCATGATTTGATCGGTTTTTCGTGCATCGTCACGGAAATTCAAAATACTGGCCAATCCCAACGTATTAGCCCATGGAAAGTCATACGAGCATGGTTTCGTGAAAAAACGTGATGGTCATAAACTTTGTGCGAAGTCGCTTGTAGAATCGATTTTTGATTGGTTTTTACGTGCACCGTCTCGGAAATTAAAAATACTGGCCATTACCGACGTATTAGCCCATGGTAAGTCGTACGAGCATGGTTTCACGAACAAAATGTGACGGTTATAAACTTTGCGCAGAGTCGAGTTTCGATCGGTTTTTTGTGCACCGTCTCGGAAATTTAAAATACTGGTCATTGCCATCTTATTAGCCCACGGGAAGTCGTACGAAGTCGCACGCAGAGCCGAGTTTCGATCGGTTTTACGTGCACCGTCTCGAAAATTCAAAATACTGGCCATTACCGACGTATTTGCCCATGGTAAGTCGTACGAGCATGGTTTCACGAACAAAACGTGACGGTCGTAAACTTTGCGCAGAGTCGAGTTTCGATCGGTTTTTCGTGCACCGTCTCGGAAATTCAAAATACTGGTCATTAACTTTGCGCGAAGTCACGTGCAGAGTCGAGTTTCCATCGATTTTTCATGCATTGTCTTGGAAATTTAAAATATTAGCCATTCCCGACGTATTAGACCATGGGAAGTCATAAGAACATAATTTCACGAAAAAACACAATGGTCATAAACGTTTGCGAAGTTGCGAGCAGAGTCGAGTTTTGGTCGGTTTTTTGTGCACCATCTCGAAAATTCAAAATACTGGTCATTCCCGTCTTATTAGCCCATGGGAAGTCGTACAAGCATGGTTTCATGAAAAAATACGAAGGTCATAAACTTTGCGTGAAGTCGCACGCTAAGTCAAATTTCGATCGGTTTTTCATGCACCATCTCAGAAATTCAAAATACTCACCATTCCCGACGTATTAGCCCATAGAAAGTCGTACGAGCACGATTTCGCAAAAAAACTCAACGGTCAATATATTTGCACGAAGTCGTGCGCAGAGTCGAGTTTCGATCGGTTTTTCGTGCACTGTCTCGAAAATTCAAAATACCCACCATTCCCGATGTATGGCCCATGGGAAGTCGTACGAGCACGGTTTGACGAAAAAATACGACGGTCATATATTTGCACGAAGTCGCGCGCAGAGTCGAGTTTCGATCGATTTTTCATGCACCATCTCGGAAATTCAAAATACTGGTCATTCCCGATGTATTAGCCCATGGTAAGTCGTACGAGCATGGGTTCACAAATAAACTCGACGGTCATATACTGTGCGTGAATCACGCGCATAGTCTAGTTTCGATCGATTTTTCTTGCACCATCCTAATATTCAAAATATTGGCCATTCCCGACGTATTAGCCCATGGTTAGTCATACGTGCATGGTTTCATGAAAAAATGTGATGGCCATAAACTTTGCACGAAGTCACGCGCAGAGTCGAGTTTCGAACCGTTTTTCATGCACCGTTTTGGAAATTCAAAATATTGGCCATTCTCGACGTATTAGCCCATGGGAAGTCATACGAACACGGTTTCATGAAAAAAGGCAATGGTCATAAACTTAGTGCGAAGTCGCGTGCAGAGTCGAGTTTCGATCGGTTTTTTTTTCACCGTCTCGGAAATTCAAAATACTGGCCATTCCCAATGTAATAGCCCATGGAAAGTCGTACGAGCATGGTTTCACAAATAAACTCGACGGTCATATACTTTGGGCGTATCGCGTGCAGAGTCGAGTTTCGATCAGTTTTTCATGCACCGTCCCAAAAATTTAAAATATTGGCCATTCCCGACATATTAGCCCATGGTAAGTCGTACGAGCAAGGTTTCGCGAAAAAACATGATAGTCATAAACTTCGCGCGAAGTCACGCGTGGAGTCTAGTTTCGATTGGTATTTCATTTCGTGCACCATCTCAAAAATTCAAAATACTGTTCGTTCCCGATGTATCATGGGAAGTCGTACGAGCACGATTTCATAAAAAACTCAACGGTCATATATTTGCGTGAAGTCGTGCGCAGAGTCGAGTTTCGATCGGTTTTTCGTGCAATGTCTCGGAAATTCAAAATACTGGCCATTCCCGACGTATTAGCCCATGGGAAGTTGTACGAGCATAGTTTCATGAAAAAATGCGACGACCATAAACTTTACGCGATGTCACGCGCATAGTCGAGTTTCGACCGTTTTTCGTGCACCATCTCGAAAATTCAAAATACTGCCCATTCCCGATGTATTAGTCCATGGAAAGTCTTTTTTTTGTAAATAAAGATAATGTAAGCTTTGTCTACACAAGTCATAGACTAAAGCCTGAAGTCTCTTAGTGTAGTCGAGAAGATTGCACCCCACCTAAAGAAGGTGAAATGGGCTTCATCAAACTCATCTCCAAGAGTAGCACAAGGAAGTTAATAAATAATAAAATGCAATAGCTAGACTGTTTTGAACAACTACTTGTGGATACATCACAAAATATAAGCTTTGCCCCATATAATACATTACAATCTTCATCATTACTCGAGAGATTATTGACTAATGGAAAAATTGAATCTTGTGAAAATCCCTTTCTCTCTTCTTGTTAGGTACTCTATATTCAATTCTTGCTCCATACATGATCGATCGTGAGTCCTGAAGAATCTCTATCAGAATTTGAGCTTTGTTCATGTTGTGACACTCAAAAATTCTGCCACACCTCTCCTTCCAAATCCACCAAATAGCACATTTGAATATAATTCTTGCTAGTTGTGTAAGAGGCCCCTTTCTTGAGAAGCTTTGCATAAGCATTTCTAATTCATGATGCAAGTTTGGCCATGGTAGCCTTTGAAGATCAAATCGCTTCAAGATCTCCTTCCATATCCAAGATGAATAATCACAAGCAAAGTAGAGATGGTCAACACTTTCTTCCTTTTGCATACACAAAGAGCACCGATTTACAATATAAATACCTCTTCGCTGCATATTGTCCATTGTAGGAAGTTTGCCGAGAAGGGCCTGCCATGTACATAAGGAATGTCGCTGTGAGCATGGACTATCCCATGTCCAACTACTTGGGATCCACATGTTTCGTCGTCTAATTTGGTTCCATGCAGATGTAGCACTAAATTTACCATTATCATGAAGCCAAATAAGCATATCTGAAGAGTTGTTCTTGATTGGAATAGCCCTAATAATCGGCCAAAGTAATAACATGTCAGGGGAGATAGGATTGGGAAGACACAATGTACCATTATCAATGAATTCAGAAACCTTCCAGTCTTTGGGAGCTCCCGATCCTGTCGTACTCTATCACCAAATATCTGAAATATACTTTTCCCATCATACCACATATTAATATTGGTTCCAGAAGAGATCACATAAGAAATGTTGTTACGTAGCCATCTCCTTGCCTTCAGAATTCCTTTCCAAGCAGCATAATGAGATGTTTTTGCGGATGCTTCCCAAATTGATTCCTTGGTTAGGTACATAGAAAAAACCCATTGTGACCATAAGGAAGACTTATTTTGTAAAATATCCCATAATTGTTTTACCAGACAAGCTTTATTCCAATCTCTAATATGTCGAAGATTCAGCCCCCTTTCATCCTTCGATTTTCAAATGTTGCCCCAATTCACCATGTGCATTGCCTTACCATCTGTGCCATTCCAGAAGAAGTTCATAAGTAATTTATCAATATCATAGAGAAGCCCGACAGGTAGAAGGAATGCATGAGACCAATAAATAGAATAAGAGATCAACACAGATCGAATAAGTTCAAGTCGTCCAGCTTTAGAAAGAAGCCTATTTTTCCAAAAAGAAATTCTGTTCTTAATTTTTTGTAGGATAGGCTGACAGGAGACTTTGTTGATTCCAGTGGATATAAGTGGGAGACCCAAGTAAGGAATCGGTAAATTTCCTTCAGCAACTGTATTAGCCCATGGTAAGTCGTACAAGAAAGGTTTCACAAAAAAACACGACGGTCATAACCTTTGCGCAGAGTTGAGTTTCGATTAGTTTTTCATGCAAGGTCTCAGAAATTCAAAATACTGGTCATTCCCGTCTTATTAGCCCATGGGAAGACGTAAAAGCACGGTTTCATGAAAAAATACGACGGTCATAAACTTTTCGCGAAGTCACGCGCTGAGTCGAGTTTCAATCGATTTTTCATGCACCGTCTCAAAAATTCAAAATACTGTCCATTCCCGACGTATTAGCCCATGGGAAGTCGTACGAGCATGGTTTCACGAAAAAATGTGACGGTCATAAACTTTGCGTGAAGTCGCGTGCAGAGTCAAGTTTCGATCGGTTTTTCGTGCACCGTCTCTGAAATTCAAAATACTAGCCATTCCCGACGTATTAGCGCATGGGAAGTCGTATGAATACGGTTTCACGAAAAAACACAACGGTCATAAAATTTGCATGAAGTTGCATGCAGGGTCGAGTTTCGATTGGTTTTCGTGCACCGTCTCGGAAATTCAAAATACTGGCCAATCCCCATGTATTAGCCCATGGGAAGTCGTACGAGCACAGGTTCACAAAAAAACATGACGGTCATAAACATTACGCGAAGTAATGCGCAGATTCGAGTTTCGATCGGTTTTTCTTGCGCCATCTCGGAAATTCAAAATAATGGCCATTCCCGACATATTAGCCCATGGTAAGTCGTATGAGCATGGTTTTGCGAAAAAAAGTGACGGTCATAAACTTTGCACGGAGTTGCACGCAGACTCGAGTTTCGATCGGTTTTTCATGTATCATTTTGGAAATTCAAAATTTTGGCCATTCCCGATGTATTAGCCCATGGGAAGTCATATGAACACGGTTTCACGAAAAAAATACAATGGTCATAAACTTTGCGCGAAGTCGCACGCAGAGTCGAGTTTCGATCGATTTTTCGTGCTCCGTCTCAAAAATTCAAAATACTGGCCATCCCCGACATATTAGCTCATGGGAAGTCGTACGAGCACGGTTTCTCAAAAAAACAATAGTCATAAACTTTGCGCGAAGTCGCGTGCAGAGTCGAGTTTCGATCAGTTTTTCTTGTACTGTCTTGGAAATTCAAAATACTAGCCATTCCCAACGTAATAGCCCATGGGAAGTCGTACGAGCATGGTTTCACAAATAAACTCGACGGTCATATACTTTGCACGGTCACGCGCTGAGTCTAGTTTCGATCGGTTTTCATGTACCATCTCAAAAATTCAAAATATTGGCCTTTCCCGACGTATTAGCCCATGGGAAGTGGTACGAGCACGGTTTCACGAAAAAACATGACGGTCATATACATTGTGTGAAGTAACACGGAGTCGAGTTTCGATCAGTTTTTCATGCACCATCTCAGAAATTCAAAATACTGGCCATTCCCGACGTATTAGCCCATGGGAATTCGTACGAGCAAGGTTTCGTAAAAAAACTCGACGGTCATATACTTTGCGTAAATCACGAGCAGAGTCGAGTTTCGATCGTTTTTTCATGCACCATCCTAAAAATTCAAAATATTGGCCATTCCCGACGTATTAGCCCATGGTAAGTCGTACGAGCATGGTTTCACGAAAAAATGTGATGGTCATAAACTTTGTGCGAAGTTGCGCGCAGATTCGAGGTTCTCTCGGTTTTTCGTGCATCATCTCAGAAATTCAAAATACTGGCCATTCCCGACGCATTAGCCCATGGGAAGCCGTATGAGCATGGTTTCAAGAAAAAACGCGACGGTCATACACTTTGCGCGAAGTCACGCGCAGAATCGAGTTTCGATCGGTTTTTCGTGCACCATCTCATAAATTCAAAATACTAGCTATTCCTGACATATTAGCCCATGGTAAGTCATACGAGCATGGTTTCACGTAAAAATGCGACGATCATAAACTATGCGTGGAGTTGCGCGCAGAGTTAAGTTTCGGTCAATTTTTGTTGTACTATTTTGGAAATTCAAAATATTAGCAATTCCCGACGTATTAGCTCATGGGAAATCGTATGAGCATGGTTTCATGAAAAAATGAGACGGCCATAAACTTTGCACGAAGTCGTGCGCTGAGTTGAGTTTCGATCAATTTTCATGCACCGTCTCAGAAATTCAAAATACTGCCCTTTCCCGACGTATTAGCCCATGGGAAGTCGTATGAGCATGGTTTGGTGAAAAAATGCGACGACCATAAACTTTGCGTGAAGTCACGCGCAGAGTCGAGTTTCAATCGGTTTTTCATGCATTATCTTGGAAATTCAAAATATTGGCCATTCCCAACGTATTAGACCATGGGAAGTCATACGGACATGGTTTCACGAAAAAACGCAATGGTCATAAACTTTCACGATGTTCGAAGCAGAGTCGAGTTTTGATCGGTTTCTTGTGCACCATCTCGGAAATTCAAAATACTGGCCAATCCCAACGTCTTAGCCCATGGTAAGTCATATGAGCATGGTTTCGCGAAAAAATGCGACTGTCATAAACTTTACGCGAAGTCGCGTGCATAGTTGAGTTTCGATTGGTTTTACGTGCACCATATAGGAAATTCAAAATTCTGACCAGTCCCGACTTATTAGCCCATGCTAAGTCGTATAAGCATGGTTTCCCGAAAAAATACGACGGTCATAAACTTTGCGCAGAGTCGAGTTTCGATAGGTTTTTTGTGCACCGTCTCGAAAATTCAAAATACTGGTCATTCCCGTCTTATTGGCCCACGAGAAGTCACGCGCTGAGTCAAGTTTCGATCAATTTTTCATGCACTGTCTCGGAAATTCAAAATACTGGCCATTCCTTACATATTCGCCCGTGGGAAGTCGTACGAACACGATTTCGCAAAAAAACTAAACGGTCATATATTTGCGCAAAGTTGTGCTTAGAGTCGAGTTTCGATCGATTTTTCGAGGACTGTCTCAGAAATTAAAAATACTGGCCATTCCCCACGTATTAGCCCATGGGATTTGTACGAGCATGGTTTCACGAAAAAATGCGACGGTCATAAACTTTGTGCGAAGTCGTACACAAAGTCGAGTTTCGATAGGTTTTTCGTGCACCGTCTCGGAAATTCAAAATACTGGCCATTCCATACGATTATCACATGGGAAGTTGTACGAATTCGATTTCACGAAAAAACACGACGGTCATAAAATTTGCACGAAGTAGAACGCACAGTCGAGTTTCGATCGGTGTTTCATGCACCGTCTCGGAAATTCAAAATACTGGTCATTCCCGACGTATTAGCCCGTGGGAAGTCGTACGAGCATGGTTTCATGAAAAAACGTGACGGCCATAAACTTTGTGCGAAGTCACGTGCGGAGTCAAGTTTCAATCGGTTTTTCGTGCACTGTCTTGGAAATTCAAAATATTTGCCATTCCCGACGTATTAGACCATGGGAAGTCATACTAACTTGGTTTCACCAAAAATGCAATGGTCATAAAACATTCACGAAGCTACGAGCAGAGTCGAGTTTCGATCGGTTTTTTTTGAACCGTCTCGAAAATTCAAAATACTCACCAATCCCAACGTATTAGCCCATGGTAAGTCATACGAGCATGGTTTCGCCGAAAAACGTGACGGTCATAAACTTTGCATGAAGTCACGCGCAGTGTCGAGTTTCGATTGGTTTTTCGTGCACCGTCTCGAAAATTCAAAATACTAGCCATTCCCGACGTATTAGCCCATGGTAAGTCGTACGAGCATGGTTTCATGAAAAAACGCGATGGTCATAAACTTTGTGCAGAGTCGAGTTTCGATCGGTTTTTCGTGCACCGTCTCGAAAATTCAAAATTCTAGTCATTCCCGTCTTATTAGCCCATGGGAAGTCATACAAGCACGGTTTCGTGATAAAATGCGACGGTCATAAACTTTGCGCGAAGTCAAGCGCTGAGTCGAGTTTCGATCGGTTTTTCATGCACCATCTCGGAAATTCAAAATACTGGCCATTCCCGACGTATTAGCCCATGGGAAGTCATACGAGCATGATTTCGCAAAAAAACTCAACGGTCAAATATTTGCGCGAAGTCATGCGCAGAGTCGAGTTTCGATCGATTTTTCGTGTACCATCTTGGAAATTCAAAATACTGGCCATTCCCGACGTATTATCCATGGGAAGTCGTACGAGCACGGTTTAATGAAAAAACGTGACAGTCATAAACTTTGCGCGAAGTCACGTGCAGAGTCGAGTTTCGATCGGTTTTTCGTGCACCGTCTCGAAAATTCAAAATACTAGCCATTCCCGATGTATTAGCCCATGGTAAGTCGTACGAGCACGGTTTCACGAAAAAACACGACGGCCATAAACTTTGTGCGAAGTCGCGCACAGAGTCGAGTTTCGATCGGTTTTTCATGCACCGTCTCAGAAATTCAAAATACTGGCCATTCCCGACGTATTAGCCCATGGGAAGTCGTATGAGCATGGTTTCGCGAAAAAATGCGACGACCATAAACTTTGCGTGAAGTCACGCGCAGAGTCGAGTTTCAATCGGTTTTTCGTGCACTATCTTGGAAATTCAAAATATTGGCCATTCCCAACGTATTAGACCATGGGAAGTCATACGTACATGGTTTCACGAAAAAACGCAATGGTCATAAACTTTCACGAAGTTGCAAGCAAAGTCGAGTTTTGATCGGTTTCTTGTGCACCATCTCGGAAATTCAAAATACTGGCCAATCCCAACGTCTTAGCCCATGGTAAGTCATACGAGCATGGTTTCGCGAAAAAATACGATTGTCATAAACTTTACGCGAAGTCGTGTGCATAGTTGAGTTTCGATTGGTTTTACGTGCACCATATAGGAAATTTAAAATTCTGACCATTCCCGACTTATTAGCCCATGCTAAGTCGTATAAGCATGGTTTCACGAAAAAATGCGACGGTCATAAACTTTGCGCAGAGTCGAGTTTCGATAGGTTTTTTGTGCACCGTCTCGGAAATTCAAAATACTGGTCATTCCTGTCTTATTGGCCCACGGGAAGTCACGCGCTGAGTCAAGTTTCGATCAATTTTTCATGCACTGTCTCGGAAATTCAAAATACTTGCCATTCCTGACATATTCGCCCGTGGGAAGTCGTACGAGCACGATTTCGCAAAAAAACTAAACGGTCATATATTTGCGCAAAGTTGTGCGTAGAGTCGAGTTTTGATCAATTTTTCGAGGACTATCTCAAAAATTAAAAATACTGGCCATTCCCGACGTATTAGCCCATGGGATTTGTAAGAACACGGTTTCACGAAAAAACGCGACGGTCATAAACTTTGTGCGAAGTCGTACACAGAGTCAAGTTTCGATCGGTTTTTCATGCACCGTCTCGGAAAATCAAAATACTGGCCATTCCAGACGATTAGCACATGGGAAGTTGTACGAATTTGATTTCACGAAAAAACACGACGATCATAAAATTTGCACGTAGTAGCACGCACAGTCGAGTTTCGATCGGTGTTTCATGCACCGTCTCGGAAATTCAAAATACTGGCCATTCCCGACGTATTAGCCCATGGGAAGTCGTACGAGCATGGTTTCGTGAAAAAATGTGACGGCCATAAACTTTGCGCGAAGTCACGTGCGGAGTCAAGTTTCAATCGGTTTTTCGTGCACTGTCTTGGAAATTCAAAATATTTGCCATTCCCGACGTATTAGACCATGGGAAGTCATACTAACTTGGTTTCACCAAAAATGCAATGGTCATAAAACATTCACGAAGCTACGAGCAGAGTCGAGTTTCGATCGGTTTTTTTTGAACCGTCTCGGAAATTCAAAATACTCACCAATCCCAACGTATTAGCCCATGGTAAGTCATACGAGCATGGTTTCGCCAAAAAACGTGACGGTCATAAACTTTGCATGAAGTCACGCGCAGTGTCGAGTTTCGATTGGTTTTTCGTGCACCGTCTCAAAAATTCAAAATACTAGCCATTCCCGACGTATTAGCCCATGGTAAGTCGTACGAGCATGGTTTCATGAAAAAATGCGATGGTCATAAACTTTGTGCAGAGTCGTGTTTCGATCGGTTTTTCGTGCACCGTCTCGAAAATTCAAAATACTAGTCATTCCCATCTTATTAGCCCATGGGAAGTCATACAAGCACGGTTTCGTGAAAAAATGCGACGGTCATAAACTTTGCGCGAAGTCACGCGCTGAGTCTTGTTTCGATCGGTTTTTCATGCACCGTCTCGGAAATTCAAAATACTGGCCATTCCCGACGTATTAGCCCATGGGAAGTCATACGAGCATGATTTCGCAAAAAAATTCAACGGTCAAATATTTGCGCGAAGTCATGCGCAGAGTCGAGTTTCGATCCGTTTTTTGTGTACCATCTTGGAAATTCAAAATACTGGCCATTCCCGATGTATTATCCATGGGAAGTCGTACGAGCACGGTTTAATGAAAAAACGTGACAGTCATAAACTTTGCGCGAAGTCACGTGCAGAGTCAAGTTTCGATCGGTTTTTCGTGCACCGTCTCGAAAATTCAAAATACTAGCCATTCCCGATGTATTAGCCCATGGTAAGTCGTACGAGCACAGTTTCACGAAAAAACACGACGGCCATAAACTTTGTGCGAAGTCTCGCACAGAGTCGAGTTTTGATCGGTTTTTTGTGCACCGTCTCGGAAATTCAAAATACTAGCCATTCCCGATGTATTAGCCCATGGTAAGTCGTACGAGCACAGTTTCACGAAAAAACACGACGGCCATAAACTTTGTGCGAAGTCTCGCACAGATTCGAGTTTCGATCGGTTTTTTCATGCACCATCTCAGAAATTCAAAATAATGGCAATTCCCGACATATTAGCCCATGGTAAGTCGTACGAGCACGGTTTCGCGAAAAAATGTGACGGTCATAAACTTTGCATGGAGTTACGTGTAGAGTCGAGTTTCGATCGATTTTTCATGTACCATTTTGAAAATTCAAAATATTGGCCATTCTTGACGTATTAGCCCATGGGAAGTCATACGAACACGGTTTCACGAAAAAATGCAATGGTCATAAACTTTGTGCGAAGTCACACGCATAGTCGAGTTTCGATCGGTTTTTTGTGCACTGTCACGAAAATTAAAAATACTGGCCATTCCCGACGTTTAGCACTTGGGAGGTTGTATGAGCAAGGTTTCATAAAAAAATATGACGGTCATAAACTTTGCGTGAAGTCGCACACAGAGTCGAGTTTCGATCGGTTTTTCATGCACCGTCTCGAAAATTTAAATTACTGGCCATTCCCGACGTATTAGCCCATGGGAAGTCGTATGAGCATGGTTTCACAAAAAAACGCGATGGTCATATACTTTCCACGAATCGCGCGCAGAGTCGAGTTTCGATCATATTTTTGTGTACCTTCCCAAAAGTTCAAAATAGTGGCCTTTCCTGACGTATTAGCCCATGGTAAGTCGTACGAGCATGGTTTCACGAAAAAATACGACGGTCATAAACTTTGTGTGAAGTTGCGCGCAGATTCGAGTTTCTATCGGTTTTTCGTGCATCGTCTTGGAAATTCAAAATACCATTTTGGAAATTCAAAATATTGGCCATTCCCGACGTATTAACCCATGGGAATTCGTACGATCATGGTTTCACGAAAAAATGCGACTGCCATAAACTTTGCGCGAAGTCACACGCAGAGTCGAGTTTCAATCAGTTTTTCGTGCATTGTCTTGGAAATTTAAAATATTAGCCATTCCCGACGTATTAGACCTTGGGAAGTCATACGAACATGGTTTCACGAAAAAACATAATGTTCATAAACTTTCACGGAGTTGCGAGCAGAGTCAAGTTTCGATCGATTTTTTGTGCACCGTCTTGGAAATTCAAAATACTGGCCAATCCCAACGTATTAGCCCCTGGTAAGTCATACGGGCATGGTTTTGCGAAAAATACGACGGTCATAAACTTTACCCGAAATCGCGCGCAGAGTCGAGTTTCGATAGGTTTTATGTGCACCATCTCAGAAATTCAAAATACTGGCCATTCTCGACATATTAGCCCACGGTAAGTCATACGAGCAAGGTTTCACGAAAAAATACGACGGTCATAAACTTTGCGCAAAGTCGAGTTTCGATCGATTTTTCGTGCACCGTCTCGGAAATTCAAAATACTGGTCATTCCCGTCTTATTAGCCCACGGAAAGTCGTACAAGCACGGTTTCCCGACGTATTAGCACATGGGAAGTTGTACGAATACGATTTCAAGAAAAAACATGACGGTCATAAAATTTGCGCGAAGTAGCACGCAGAGTCGAGTTTTGATCGGTTTTTCGTGCACCGTCTTGAAAATTCAAAATACTGGCGATTCCCGATGTATTAGCCCGTGGGAAGTCGTACGAGCATGGTTTCGCGAAGAAACGTGACGGCCATAAACTTTGCACAAAGTCACGCGCAGAGTCAAGTTTGAATCGGTTTTTCATGCACTGTCTTGGAAATTCAAAATATTGGCCATTCCCGATGTATTAGACCATGGGAAAGAGTCGAGTTTCTATCAATTTTTCGTGCACCATCTCAGAAATTCAAAATACAGGTCATTCCCGACGTGTTAGCCTATGGGAAGTCGTACGAGCATGGTTTCATGAAAAAACGCGACTGCCATAAACTTTGCGCGAAGTCATGCGCAGAGTCGAGTTTCAATCAGTTTTTCGTGCACTGTCATGGAAATTTAAAATATTGGCCAATCCCGACGTATTAGACCAGGGGAAGTCATACGAACATGGTTTCATGAAAAAACACAATGGTCATAAACTTTCACGAAGTTGCGAACAGAGTCGAGTTTCGATCGGTTATTCGTGCACCGTCTTGGAAATTCATAATACTCACCAATCCCAACGTATTAACCCATGGAAAGTCATACGAGCATGGTTTTGCGAAAAATGCGACTATCATAAACTTCACGCGAAGTCGCGTGCAGAGTCGAGTTTCGATCGGTTTTACGTGCACCATCTCAGAAATTCAAAATACTGGCCATTCTCAACGTATTAGCCAATGGTAAGTCATACGAGCATGGTTTCACGAAAAAATACGACAGTCATAAACTTTGCGCGGAGTCGAGTTTCGATCGGTATTTCGTGCACCATCTCAGAAATTCAAAATACTGGTCTTTCCCGTCTTATTCGCCCACGGGAAGTCGTACAAGCACGATTTCCGGACGTATTAGCACATGGGAAGTTGTACCAGTATGATTTCATGAAAAAACATGACAATCATAAAATTTGCACGAAGTAGCACGCAGAGTCGAGTTTCGATCAGTTTTTCGTGCACCGTCTCGGAAATTCAAAATACTAGTCATTCCCGTCTTATTAGCCCATGGGAAGTCGTACAAGCACGGTTTCATGAAAAAATGCGACGGGCATAAACTTTGAGCGAAATCGCGCGATGAGTTGAGTTACGATCAGTTTTTCATGCACCATCTTGGAAATTAAAAATACCTGCCATTCCTGACGTATTAGCCCATGGGAAGTCATACGAGCACGATTTTGCAAAAAACTCAATGGTCATATATTTGCGAGAAGTCGTGCATAGAGTCGAGTTTCGATCGATTTTTCATGCACTATCTCGGAAATTCAAAATACGGGCCATTCCCGATGTATTAGCCCATGGGAAGTCGTACGAGCACAGTTTCACGAAAAAATGCGACGGTCATAAACTTTGCTCGATGTCGCGCGTAGAGTTAAGTTTCGATCGGTTTTTCGTGCACCGTCTCAAAAATTCAAAATACTGGACATTCCCGTCGTATTAGCCCATGGGAAGTCGAACATACGGCTTCACGAGAAAACATGATGGTGATAAAATTTGCACGAAGTTTCACACAGAGTCGATTTTCGATTGGTTTTTTGTGCACCGTCTCGGAAATTCAAAATGCTGCCCATTCCCGACGTATTAGCCAATGGGAAGTCGCACGAGCACAGTTTCATGAAAAAACATGACGGTCAAAAACTTTGCACGAAGTCACGCGCAAATTCGAGTTTCGATCAGTTTTACGTGCACCATCTCGGAAATTCAAAAAAAATAATGGCCATTCCCCGACATATTAGCCCATGGTAAGTCGTACAAGAATGGTTTCGCGAAAAAATGCGACGGTCATAAACTTTGCGCAAAGTCGAGTTTCGATCAGTTTTTCATGCACCGTCTCGGAATTCAAAATACTGGTCATTCCCGTCTTATTAGCACATGGGAAGTCGTACAAGCACGGTTTCATGAAAATATGCAACGGTCATAAACTTTGTGCGAAGTCGTGCGTTGAGTTGAGTTGCGATCGGTTTTTCATGCACCGTCTCAGAAATTAAAAAACTAGCCATACCTGACGTATTAGCCCATGGGAAGTAGTACGAGCACGATTTCGTAAAAAAACTTAACGGTCATATATTTGCGCGAAATCGTGCCCAGAGTCGAGTTTCGATCGATTTTTCATGCACTGTCTCAGAAATTAAAAATACTGGCCATTCCCGACGTATTTGCCCATGGGAATTCATACGAGCACGGTTTCATGAAAAAATGCGATGGTCATAAACTTTGCGCAAAGTCGCGCACAGAGTCGAGTTTCGATCGATTTTTCATGCACCGTCTTAGAAATTCAAAATACTGGCCATTCCCGACGTATTAGCACATGGGAAGTTGTTCCCGAAAAAACACGATGGTTATAAACTTTTTGCGAAGTCGCGTGCAGAGTCGAGTTTTGATCGATCTTACGTGCATCGTCTCAGAAATTCAAAATACTGGCCATTCCCGACGTATTAACCCATGGTAAGTCGTACGAGTATGGTTTCACGAAAAAACAAGATGGTCATAAACTTTGCGCAGAGTCGAGTTTCGATCGGTTTTTCATGCACCGTCTCGAAAATTCAAAATACTGGTCATTCCCATCATATTAGCCCATGGGAAGTCGTATAAGCACGATTTCGTGAAAAAAATTCGACGGTCATAAACATTGCGCAAAGTTGCGCGCTGAGTCGAGTTTCGATTGGTTTTTCATGCACCGTCCCGGAAATTCAAAATACTAGCCATTCCCGACGTATTAGCCCATAGGAAGTCGTACGAGCACGATTTCGCAAAAAAACTCAACGGTCATATATCTGCACGAAGTCGTGCGCAAAGTCGAGTTTCGATCGATTTTTCAGGCACTGTCTCAGAAATTCAAAAATACTGGCCATTCCCACCGTATTAGCCCATGGTAAGTCGTACGAGCATGGTTTCGGGAAAAAAATGCAACGGTTATAAATTTTGCACGCAAAGTCGAGTTTCGATCGATTTTTCGTGTACCGTCTTAGAAATTCAAAATATTGGTCGTTCCTGACGTATTAGCCCGTGGGAAGTCATACGAACATAGTTTCATGATAAAATTTAATGGTTTTAAACTTTGCGTGAAGTCGCACGGAGAGTCGAGTCTCGATCGGTTTTTCGTGCACTATCTCGGAAATTCAAAATACTGGCCATTCCCGACGTATTAGCCCATGGAAAGTCATACGAATATGGTTTCACAAAAAAACACAACGGTTATAAAATTTGCGTGAAGTCGCATGCAGAGTCGATTTTCGATCGATTTTTCGTGCACCGTCTCGGAAATTCAAAATACTGGTCATTCCTGTCTTATTAGCCCATGGGAAGTCGTACAAGAATGGTTTCATGAAAAAATGCGACGGTTATAAACTTTGCGCGAAGTCGCGCGCTGAGTCGAGTTTCGATCGGTTTTTCATGCACAATCTCGAAAATTTAAAATACAAGCCATTCCCGACGTATTAGCCCATGGGAAGTCGTACGAGCACAATTTCGCAAAAAATCAATGATCATATATTTGCGCGAAGTCGTGCGCAGAGTCAATTTTCGATCGGTTTTTTGTGCACTGTCTCAGAATTTCAAAATACTGGCCATTCCCGATGTATTAGCCCATGGGAAGTCATACAAGCATGGTTTCACGAAAAAATGCGATGGTCATAAACTTTGCGCGAAGTCGCGCGCAGAGTCATGTTTCGATCGATTTTTCGTGCACCGTCTCAAAAATTCAAAATACTAGCCATTCCCGACGTATTATCCCGTGGGAAGTCGTACGAATACGGTTTCATGTGAAAACACGACGGTCATAAAATTTGCACGAAGTTGCAGAGTCGAGTTTCGATTGGATTTTCGTGCACCGTCTCGAAAATTCAAAATAATGGCCATTCCCGACGTATTAGCCCATGGGAAGTCGTACAAGCATGGATTCGTGAAAAAATGCGACGGTCGTAAACTTTGCGCGAAGTCGCGTGCAGAGTCGAGTGTCGATCGATTTTTCGTGCACCGTCTCAAAAATTCAAAATACTGGCCATTCCCTACATATTAGCGCATGGGAAGTTGTACGAATACGATTTCACGAAAAAACACGATAGTCATAAAATTTGCACGAAGTAGCACGCACAGTCGAGTTTCGATCGGTGTTTCATGCACACTCTCGGAAATTCAAAATACTAGTCATTCCCGACGTATTAGCCCGTGGAAAGTCGTACGAGCATGGTTTTGTGAAAAAACGTGACAGCCATAAACTTTGCGCGAAGTCACGTGTGGAGTCAAGTTTCAATCGGTTTTTCGTGCACTGTCTTGGAAATTCAAAATATTTGCCATTCCCGACGTATTAGACCATGGGAAGTCATACTAACATGGTTTCACGAAAAATGCAATGGTCATAAAACATTCACGAAGCTACGAGCAGAGTCGAGTTTCGATTGGTTTTTTGTGAACCATCTTGGAAATTCAAAATACTCAGCAATCCCAACGTATTAGCCCATGCTAAGTCATACGAGCATGGTTTCACGAAAAAATGTGACGGTCATAAACTTTGCATGAAGTCACGCGCAAAGTCGAGTTTCGATCGTTTTTTCGTGCACCATCCTAAAAATTCAAAATATTGGCCATTCCCGACGTATTAGCCCATGGTAAGTCGTTCGATCATGGTTTCACGAAAAAATGTGAAGGTCATAAACTTTGCACGAAGTTGCACGCAGATTCAAGTTTCTATCGGTTTTTCGAGCATCGTGTCGAAAATTCAAAATGCTAGCCATTCCTGACGTATTAGCCCATGGGAAGTCGTACGAGCACGGTTTCGAGAAAAAATGCGATGGTCATAAATTTTGCGCGATGTCACGCAGAAATTCGAGTTTCGATCGATTTTTCGTGCACCGTCTCGGAAATTCAAAATACTGGCTATTCCCGACATATTAGCCCATGGTATGTCATACGAGCATGGTTTCGCGAAAAAATGCGACGGTCATAATCTTTGCATGGAGTTGGGCACACAGTTAAGTTTCGATCGGTTTTTCGTGTACCATTTTGGAAATTCAAAATATTGGCCATTCCTAACGTATTAGCTCATGGAAAGTCGAACGAGCATGGTTTCGCAAAAAAATGTGACGGCCATAAACTTTGCGTGAAGTCACTCGCAAAGTCGAGTTTCAATCGATTTTTCGTGCACTGTCTTGGAAATTTAAAATATTGGCCATTCCCGACACATTTCGTGTACGAGTAGAGTCGAGTGTCGATCTGTTTTTTGTGCACTTCTCGGAAATTCAAAAATATTGTTCATTCTTGACGTATTAGCCCATGGGAAGTCATACGAGCATGGTTTCGCAAAAAAAAACTCAACGGTCATATACTTGCGCTAAGTCGTGCGCAGAGTCGAGTTTCGATCGATTTTTCGTGCACTGTCTCAGAAATTCAAAATACTGGCCTTTCCCAACATATTAGCCCATGGTAAGTCAAACGAGCATGGTTTCACAAAAAAACACGACGGCCATAAACTTTGCGCGAAGTCGCGCGCAGAGTCAAAATTCGATCGGTTTTTCGTGCACCGTCTCAGAAATTCAAAATACTGGCCAATCCCAATGTATTAGCCCATGGGAAGTCGTACGAATACGGTTTCACAAAAAAACACGACGGTCATAAAATTTGCGTAAAGTTGCACTTAAAGTCGAGTTTCGATTGGTTTTTCGTGCACCATCTCAAAAATTCAAAATACTGACAATTCTTGATGTAATAGCCCATGGGAAGTCGTACGAGCACAGTTTCATGAAAAAACGTGACGGTCATAATCTTTGCGTGAAGTCACGCGTAGATTCGAGTTTCGATCAGTTTTTCATGCACCATCTCAAAAATTCAAAATAATGGCCATTCCCGACATATTAGCCCACGGTAAGTCGTATGAGCATGGTTTCGTGAAAAAATGTGACGGTCATAAACTTTGCACGGAGTTTACGTGCAAAGTCGAGTTTTGATCGGTTTTTCATGTACCATTTTGGAACTTCAAAATATTGGCCATTCCCGATGTATTAGCCCATGGGAAGTCATACGAACACGGTTTCACGAAAAAACGCAATGGTCATAAACTATGCGCGAAGTTGAGCGCAGATTCGAGTTTCGATCGATTTTTCGTGCACTATCTCTGAAAATCAAAATATTAGCTATTCCCGACATATTACCCCATGGTATGTCGTACGAGCATGGTTTCACAAAAAAATGCGACGATCATCAACTTTGCCTGGAGTTGCGCACACAGTTAAGTTTCGATCGATTTTTCGTGTACCATTTTGGAAATTCAAAATATTGGCTATTCCCGACGTATTAGCTCATGGGAAGTCATACGAGCATGGTTTCACAAAAAAATGCGATGGCCATAAACTTTGCGTGAAGTCACACGTGGAGTCGAGTTTCAATCGGTTTTTCGTGCACTGTCTTGGAAATTTAAAATATTGGCCATTCCCGACACATTAGACCATGGGAAGTCATACGAACATGGTTTCACGAAAAAATGCAATAGTCATAAACTTTCGCGAAGTTGTCAGCAGAGTCGAGTTTTGATCGGTTTTTCGTGCACTATCTCGGAAATTCAAAATACTGGCCAATCCCAACGTATTAGCCCATGGTAAGTCATACGACCATGGTTTCGTGAAAAAATGCGATGGTCATAAACTTTGTGCGAACTCACGCGCAGAGTAGATTTTCGATCGGTTTTTACGTGCACCATCTCAGAAATTCAAAATACTGGCCATTACCGATATATTAGCCCATGGTATGTCGTACGAGCATGGTTTCACGAACAAAACTTGACGGTCATAAACTTTGCGCAGAGTTGAGTTTCGATCAGTTTTTCATGCACCATCTCAGAAATTCAAAATACTGGTCATTCCCGTCTTATTAGCCCATGGGAAGTCGTACAAGCATGGTTTAATGAAAAAATACGACAGTCATAAACTTTGCGCGAAGTCGCATGCTGAGTCGAGTTTCGATCGGTTTTTCGTGCACTGTCTTGGAAATTCAAAATACTGGCCATTCCCGACTTATTAGCACAAGGGAAGTCGTACGAGCATGATTTCGTAAAAAACTCAACAGTCATATATTTGCTGGAAGTCATGTGCAGAGTCGAGTTTCGATCGGTTTTTCGTGCACCGTCTCGGAAATTCAAAATACTGACCATTCCCGACGTATTAGCACATGGGAAGTTGTACGAATCCGAATTCACGAAAAAAATGACGGTCATAAAATTTGCGCGAAGTCACACGCTGAGTCGAGTTTCGATCGGTTTTTCGTGCACCATCTTGGAAATTCAAAATACTGGCCATTCCCAACGTATTAGCCAATAGGAAGTCGTACGAGCACGGTTTCGTGAAAATATGCAACTGTCATAAACTTTGCGCAAAGTCACGCGAAGAGTCGAGTTTCAATCGGTTTTTCGTGCACCGTCTCAGAAATTCAAAATATTATCCATTCCCGACGTATTAGGCCATGGGAAGTCGTACGATCACAATTTTGTAAAAAAACTCAATGATCATATATTTGCGTGAAGTTGTGCGCATAGTCGAATTTAGGTTTTTCGTGCACTGTCTCGGAAATTCAAAATACTGGCCATTCCCTACATATTAGCCCATGGGAAGTCGTACGAGCACGGTTTCGTGAAAAAACGTGACGGTCATAAACTTTGCGCAAAGTCACGCGCAGAGTGGAGTTTCAATCGATTTTTCATGCACCGTCTTGGAAATTCAAAAAACTGGCCATTCCCGACGTATTAGCACATAGGAAGTCGTACGAGCACAGTTTCGTGAAAATATGCGATAGTCATAAACTTTGCGCGAAGTCACGTTCAGAGTCGAGTTTCAATCGGTTTTTGGTGCACCGTTTTGGAAATTCAAAATACTAGCCATTTCCAACGTATTAGCCCATGGGAAGTCATACGAGCACGGTTTCACGAAAATATGCGACGGTCATAAACTTTTCACGAAGTCACACGCACAGTTGAGTTTCGATCGGTTTTTCATGCACCGTCTCGGAAATTCAAAATACTGGCCATTACCGATGCATTAGCCCATGGTAAGTCATCCTTGAGCATGGTTTCACGAAAAAAACACGACGGCCATAAACTTTGCGCGAAGTCGCGTGCAGAGTCGAGCTTCGATCGATTTTTCATGCACCGTCTCTGAAATTCAAAATACTGGCCATTCCCAACGTATTAGCCCATGGGAAGTCGTATGAATACGGTTTCATGAAAAAACACGATGGTCATAAAATTTGAATGAAGTTGCACGCAGAGTCGAGTTTCAATTGGTTTTTCCTGCACCATCTTGGAAATTCAAAATACAGGCCATTCCTGATGTATTAGCCCATGAGAAGTCGTACGAGCATAGTTTCACGAAAAAACGTGACGGTCATAAACTTTGCGCGAAGTCACACACAGATTCGAGTTTCGATCAGTTTTTCATGCACCATCTTGGAAATTCAAAATAATGGCCATTCCCGACATATTAGCTCCATGGTAAGTCGTATGAGCACGATTTCGTGAAAAAATGTGATGGTCATAAATTTTACACGGAGTTGCGTGCAGAGTCGAGTTTCGATCAGTTTTTCATGTATCATTTTGGAAATTTAAAATATTGTCCATTCCCGACGTATTGGCCCATGGGAAGTCATACGAACAAGGTTTCACGAAAAAACGCAAAGGTCATAAACTTTGCACGAGGTCGCGCGCAGAGTCGAGTTTCGATAGGTTTTTCGTGCACCATCTTGGAAATTCAAAATACTAGCCATTCCCAACGTATAACCCATGGGAAGTCGTACGAGCACGGTTTCTAAAAAAAATGCAATAGTCATAAACTTTGCGCGAAGTCGTGCGCAGAGTTGAGTTTTGATCGGTTTTTCATGTACCGTCTTGAAAATTCAAAATACTGTCCATTCCCACCATAATAGCCCATGGGAAGTCGTACGAGCATAGTTTCGTAAACTCGATGGTCATATACTTTGCGCGAAGTCGTGCATTGTGTCTAGTTTCGATCTATTTTTCATGTACCATCTCAGAAATTCAAAATACTGGCCATTCCTGACGTATTAGCCAATGGGAAGTGGTACGAGCATGGTTTCGTGAAAAAACGTGACGGTCATAAACTTTGCGTGAAGTCGCACACAGTCAAGTTTCGATCGGTTTTTCATGCATCGTCTCAGAAATTCAAAATACTGGCCATTCCCGACGTATCAGCCCATGGGAAGTCGTACAAGCATGGTTTCACAAAAAAACTCGACGGTCATATATTTTGCGCGAATCATGCAGAGTCCAGTTTCGATCGTTTTTTCATGCACCATCCCAAAAATTCAAAATATTGGCCATTCCCGATGTATTTGCCCATGGTAAGTCGTACGAGCATGGTTTCACGAAAAAATGTGATGGTCATAAACGTTGCACGAAGTTGCGTGCAGATTCGAGTTTCGATCGGTTTTTCGTGCATCGTCTCAAAAATTCAATATACTGGCCATTCTCGATGTATTAGCCCATGGGAAGCCGTACGAGCACGGTTTCGAGAAAAAACGTGACGATCATAAACTTTGCACGAAGTCACGTGCAGATTCGAGTTTCGATCGGTTTTTCGTGCAGTCTCAGAAATTCAAAATACTAGCTATGCCCGACATATTAGCCCATGGTGAGTCGTACGAGCATGGTTTCGCGAAAAAATGTGACGGTCATAAACTTTGCGTGGAGTTGCACGCATAGTCATGTTTCAATCGGTTTTTCATGTACCATTTTGGAAATTCAAAATATTGGCCATTCCCGACGTATTAGCCCATGGGAAGTCGTACGAGCATGGTTTCGCGAAAAAATGTGACAGCCATAAACTTTGCGCGAAGTCACGCCAAGAGTCGAGTTTCAATTGGTTTTTCATGCACCATCTTGGACATTCAAAATAATGGTCATTCCCGACATATTAGCTCCATGGTAAGTCGTATGAGCACGGTTTCGTGAAAAAATGTGACAGTCATAAACTTTGCACGGAGTTGCGCACAGAGTCGAGTTTCGATCAGTTTTTCATGTATCATTTTGGAAATTCCAAATATTGGCCATTCCCGACGTACATGGGAAGTCATACGAACACGGTTTCATGAAAAAACGCAATTGTCATAAACTTTGCGCGAGGTCGCGCGCAGAGTCGAGTTTCGATAGGTTTTTCGTGCACCGTCTTGGAAATTCAAAATACTAGCCATTCCCGACGTATTAGCCCATGGGAAGTTGTACGAGCACAGTTTCTCGAAAAAATGCAATAGTCATAAACTTTACGCGAAGTCATGCGCAGAGTTGAGTTTCGAACGATTTTTCGTGTACTGTCTTGAAAATTCAAAATACTGTCCATTCCCAACGTAATAGCCCATAGGAAGTTGTACGAGCATAGTTTCACAAGTAAACTCGACGGTCATATACTTTGCGCGAAGTCGCGCGCTGAGTCTAGTTTCGATCAGTTTTTCATGTACCATCTCAGAAATTCAAAATACTGGCCATTCCCAACGTATTAGCCCATGGGAAGTGGTACGAGCATGGTTTCATAAAAAAACGTGACGGTCATAAACTTGGCGTGAAGTCGCACACAGTCAAGTTTCGATCGGTTTTTCATGCATCGTCTCAGAAATTTAAAATACTGGCCATTCCCGACGTATCAGCCCATGGGAAGTCGTACGAGCACGGTTTCACAAAAAAACTCGACGGTCATATACTTTGCGCGAATCGCGTAGAGTCGAGTTTCGATCATTTTTTCGTGCACCATCCCAGAAATTCAAAATATTGGCCATTCCCGACGTATTAGCCCATGGTAAGTCGTACGAGCATGGTTTCACTTTTTTTTGGTAAGTAAAGATAATGTATTTTGTAAAAGATTTGTACAAAGAAGCTTTGCCTACACAAGCCATAGATTAAAGCCTGAAGTCTCTTAGTGTAGTCGAGAAGATTGCACCCCATCTAAAGAAGGTGAAATGGGCACACTTCATCAAACTCATCTCCAAGAGTAGCACAAGGAAGTTAATAAATAATAAAATACAATAGCTAGACTGTTCTTGACTACTTGTGGATACATCACGAAACATAAGCTTTGCCCTATATAATACATTACAATCTTCATCATTATTCGAGAGATTATTGACTAATGGAAAAATTGAATCTTGTGAAAATCTCTTTCTCTCTTCTTGTTAGGTGCTCTATATTCAATTCTTGCTCCATACATGATCGTGAGTCCTGAAGAATCTCTATCAGAATTTGAGCTTTGTTCAAGTTGTGACACTCAAAAATTCTGCCACACCTCTCCTTCCAAATCCACCAAATAGCACATCAGAATATAATTCTTGCTAGTTGTGTAAGAGGCCCCATTCTTGAGAAGCTTTGCATAAGCATTTCTAATTCATGATGCAAGTTTGGCCGTGGTAGCCTTTGAAGATCAAATCGCTTCAAGATCTCCTTCCATATCCAAGATGAATAATCACAATCAAAGTAGAGATGGTCAACACTTTCTTCCTTTTGCATACACAAAGAGCACCGATTTACACTAAGAGATGAGTTTCATGAAGCGTGCCCATTTCACCTTCTTTAGGTGGGTTGCAATCTTCTCGACTACACTAAGAGACTTTAGGCTTTATTTTTTTTTGGTAAGTAAAGATAATATATTTTGTAAAAGATTTGTACAAAGAAGCTTTGTCTACACAAGCCATAGACTAAAGCCTAAAGCCTCTTAGTGTAGTCGAGAAGATTGCACCCCACCTAAAGAAGGTGAAATGGGCACGCTTCATCAAACTCATCTCCAAGAGTAGCATAATGAAGTTAATAAATAATAAAATGCAATAGCTAGACTGTTCTGGACTACTTATGGATACATCACAAAATATAAGCTTTGCCCTATATAATACATTACAATCTTCATCGTTATTCGAGTGATTCTTGACGAATGGAAAAATTGAATCTTGTGAAAATCTCTTTCTCTCTTCTTGTTAGGTGCTCTGTATTCAATTCTTGCTCCATACATGATCTTGAGTCCTGAAGAATCTCTATCAGAATTTGAGCTGTGTTCATGTTGTGACACTCAAAAATTCTGCCACACCTCTCCTTCCAAATCCACCAAATAGCACATCTGAATATAATTCTTGCTAGTTGTGTAAGAGGCCCCTTTCTTGAGAAGCTTTGCATAAGCATTTCTAATTCATGATGCAAGTTTGGCCATGGTAGCCTTTGAAGATTAAATTGCTTCAAGATCTCCTTCCATATCGAAGAGGAATAATCACAACCAAAGTAGAGATGGTCAACACTTTCTTCCTTTTGCATACACAAAGAGCACCGATTTACAATATAAATACCTCTTCGCTGCATATTGTCCATCGTAGGAAGTTTGCCGAGAAGGGCCTGCCATGTACATAAGGAATATCGCTGTGAGCATGGACTATCCCATGCCCAACTACTTGGGATCCACTTGTTGTTTCGTCGTCTAATTTGGTTCCATGCAGATGTAGCACTAAATTTACCATTATCACGAAGCCAAATAAGCATATCTGAAGAGTTGTTCTTGATTGGAATAGCCCTAATAGTCGGCCAAAGTAATAACATGTCAGGGGAGGTAGGGTTGGGAAGACACCATGTACCATTGTCCATGAATTAAGAAACGTTCCAGTCTTTGGGAGCCCCTAGATCCTGTCGTACTCTGTCACCAAATATCTGAAATATACTTTTCCCATTCACCCAAGGATCATACCATATATTAATATTGGTTCCATAAGAGATCACATAAGAAATATTGTTACGTAGCCATCGCCTTGCCTTCAGAATTCCTTTCCAAGCAGCAGAATGAGATGTTTTTGCGGATGCTTCCCAGATTGATTCCTTGGTTAGGTACCTAGCAAAAACCCATCGTGACCATAAGGAAGACTTGTTTTATAAAATATCCCATAATTATTTTACCATACAAGCTTTATTTCAATCTCTAATATGTCGAAGATTCAGCCCCCCTTCATCCTTCGGTTTGCAAATGTTGCCCCAATTCACCATGTGCATTGCCTTACCATCTGTGCTATTCCAGAAGAAGTTCATAAGTAATTTATCAATATCATGGTGAAGCCCGGCAGGTAGAAGGAATGCATGAGACCAATAAATAGAATAAGAAATCAACACAGTGTCACGGACAACAATGTAAACAAGGTGTTTGATGAAATGCTCAAGTTTGTCTGTGTCCTTCGGTTTGTGTACATACCTTGTTCAGCAAGTAGCGGGCTTACAGTAGGCTTAGCAACCCAAGTTTGGTTTGCTTTATGGCCAATATTGGCTTGTAAATACAAGCATGTTTTGTAAGCATTTGCGGGGGACTTCGGTCTGTAATGGACCATTATCCTTTGTGTGCAACCTCTCTGAGTTTGTAATGTCCATGGATGTAATTTGCATATGGCTTATGAAGTGTTTGCTTAAGCAGTTGCTTGTGGATCCCGTGTGAATTGCTTCTTCTGGCCCGTTTTCTCTTTTGTGAGCCTAAGGGACTCTAGGAGATCTCGGGCAAGGCTGACCTTTGCGGACGGACACGCAGGGGTGCGGCACGGCTTAGGCAAAATCAGCTAAGCCCGTGACAATGTGGTATCAGAGCGGGACAAGCACACGCAGAGACACTTGCCATACAAATGTGGGGGACCTAGTTGGGTTGTGTGAAGGACAGCCAACACGCGCAACCGTTTGGGGAGAAAAATGGACATTGAGATGTAGGGAAAGGAGTCGCTCAGAGGAGCGGGCATCCAAGTTTGGCATTCAGAGGAATGACCAACCCTTTGCGCGAGAGGCACCACGAGGACAAGCAAGCAAAGAAGAGTGCGTAGCACACAAAGATTGGGATGGCGGAGTTCGAGCTATGGCTTGACGTTGGCAACCAAACTTGACGGTGCTCAAGGCCAAGCGGCGCGTTTGGTAATAGATGAGACCGTGCAAAGTGGGAGGTGTTGCGTAACGACCGAAAGAGTTGTGCGAAGCTCACAGAGGTGAGGGAAATTGCTAACTCGAAGGATTCGGAACTCATGCAAGGGCTTATACACGGACGACGGAGTGTTCGTGGCCATCCTAAGGTGCGATCAGAACTCAGTGCCATGGAGCAGCGGAACTTTCTCTTTCACATAAAAGGATACGTCCGTAGGCAGTTGAAATGTGCAACAAGTTCAGCACGTTGCTAGACCCTGGAGGGTGCAGTGGAGACTGTATTAGCGAAGGGTAGCAATCTAGCAAGTACATTTGCGGGGGCAGAACAAGGCATAAGTTGTTCAGCAAGACGGAGTAGTCCAAAGGGGATGGTGGTCTCCGAAACTTCCAGTGGGAAGAATGTAAAGAGGAAAGTTGCTCCAATAGGACAGATATCCAGGAGGGATAAGTCCTAGTTCTCCAGAGGGAGAATCATGTGCAACAAATCGCACATATTGAGGAAGAGTTTCTGAAGGTAATATCTCCAAAAAGCTCAATGGACCGAGCGAGCGACGAAGAGTCGTCACATGATCTCAAATGAGGTAATGCATTGGTGGATGCATTTCGAGATCAAGTGGGGGAGTAATCCAAGGCAACATCATATGAAGGCACACTTCGAGTCGATGTGAAAATAGAACTCAACAGAGGGTTGACCCGTGGAATGGTGGACGCGAGGGCCACTATCAACTCAATGCAAATCGAGGGGCGGAATGACTTGGGTGGAACTTTGTGAAGTATCCAAGCCGCATGAAGGGAGTCGACATAGAAGATGAAACATGGAGCGGAGGCACAGAGCTTTCCTTGGACGAAGGTCAAGGGCATGAACTCTTGTAGAGGCAAGAGTGGGTTCATGTCGTCCCATGAGTTCTCCATTTTGATGTGGCAGACTTATCTTCCATGGTGCCAAAGATGAAGGGAGCTTCGAGGCACATGCAAGCTACCTCAGAGATGCATTTGACAGAGTAACTAAGGTGATTCAACTTGCAGAGGCAAAGTTCGGATCTGGATACCTTAGCACGGGGCAAGAGGACTCAGAGGCGGGTACTCTTGAAGAATATGCCATAGTGTTGTCATTCGAGTTGTTAGGAGCAAGAGGTGCATAGCAGAGATTGTGCTGGTAGGGGATAGAGGCCCAGGATCCAGACAATGGTGCACCAATTCTAGTGAAGTCAGGGGGACTTCATGAGCTACTAGGCGACGGACTGTCCTAGAGCTATGCTTCGTCCAGGTGTGACCC
The DNA here is from genome assembly GCA_029747655.1 of Ensete ventricosum. Classification (NCBI taxonomy): domain Eukaryota; kingdom Viridiplantae; phylum Streptophyta; class Magnoliopsida; order Zingiberales; family Musaceae; genus Ensete; species Ensete ventricosum. Next base: position 28,521,327 of record JAQQAF010000004.1, on the reverse strand, counting down.
AAGAGTGGGTGGACGAAGGTGAAATGCCAAGGGAGCGAACTAAAAAAATCGGAGATGGCAGAGGCCCTACGATGTGTTGGCAGAGGCCACACGTGGAGAAGTCGTAGTCCGAGTTCATCACACGAGAATCTGTATACAATGGAGATGTCACCAGGAGGTGACATGGTGCAGCGGATCGTGGTGGAATAGTTCATGGCAATGCAACACAGGCGATCGTGTCCCGTGAGGGACAAGATCGTGCGGAGGTATGATCAGGAGCTACTGGGAGCTCCACTTTGGTGTATGACACAACAAGAAGAAGTGTTATGGATTCAAGGAGTGAATGTCATGGTACCGCAGAGGCGGGTCTTCGTGTGTGCATCGGAGCTTGCATTGGATGAAAGCCTTGATCATCAGCATATGGGGGTTGTGTACCACCGAGGAAGAAGTCCAAGTGCAAGTACCAGAGAATCCCATGGAGGGGGATGTGATCATGTGAATGATCAGGAACTATTGGGAGCTCCACTTCGGTGAACAATGCAACGGCAAGAAGGGTTGTGGATTCAAGGAGTGAATGCCACAGTACCGCAGAGGTGGGTCTTCCATATGTATGCATCGAAGCTTGCATCAGATGAAAACCTTGGTCATCAGCATATGGGAGCTGTGTACCACCGAGGGAGTAGTCAGATTCCAAGTACCAGTGAGTCCCATGGAGGGGACTTGATTATACTAAGGTATGATCGGAGCAGCTAGAGAGTTGGACTGCTTCAGTGCTCACATTCGCTTAAGGGAGCCCGGCAAGTTAGAGGACAAAGCCGAGTAAGTGAACCTTGCTACCAAGGAAGCTAAGGAGAACAGAATCGACGTGAGCCCTGCAACAAGATGGCGGAGGCCATGCATGAGAGTTGCAGTCTGTCTTTCCATCGACCAAGGAAAACTGCTAGAAGGACACAATGGTGTCGAAGCAGGTGATCGGAAGGGGCGAGGAAGCGACGACGAGTCCAGTGGGGCTCAGCTACCCAAAAGCAATGCGTCGGTTAGAAAGGAGGTGGACTCGGAGGAGCACCACAGTGCCGCAGAGGCAGATCTACTGATCGCGAAGAAAGGGATGCAGATGTAAGTCAACGGATAGTAGGGCTATGGGCTTGGCAGCACCATGGTACCGCAGAGGCGGGACTTTCGTGGAGTCATCGATCCCTTGCTCTCATGGAGGGAGAGCATTGGTCGTAAAAGGGGCCGAGGAGGTGGAGAATGCAAAGGCAAACTCCAAGTACCAAGACAGGGCAGAAGGGTAGAGGCCAAGAAACTTCATAAGACTGATGTCGAAGGGCTTCTCATCAAGATAGACGAAAGCGAGGGACTTTGGGTTGACGCAGGAGTGCTCGACCAAGGAACGAAGTAGACAGTACACGATACTATACCTTTCTACTCAGAGGAGTAGGCGGCAAAGGTGATGGAGAAGACGGTACAATCCCAGAGACGACCAAATCTATCAATGACTTACTCCAAGTTGGGGTAAACTTTTGCTCTTTTCGGGTGAAACTTCTTGCATTCCAGAAGTTCAATGGCAGTGAGAAGGCGAATCATAATAGCTAACTCAACGCAAGGAGTGCAAACACTTCAAGTGCTTCAGAAGTGTGAGCAAAGAGCGGGCGAATGTTAGTAACCAGCTCAATGCATGAAGTACAAACTCGAGGAGGCAGGCGAAATTAAGTAACCTTTGCCTTCTCAACTCAGGAGAATGGGCGAAACCGAGTACCCCAATCCTCTTAACTCGAGGAGGTGAGTGAAGCCAAGTAACCTTGCCTTCTCAACTACTAAGAGAATGGGTGAAGTCAAGTATCACAGTTCTCTTATTTATCTGGCAAAGGAGCTCTGCATAAGTTCAGTGACCCTTTAGAGAAAGCTTACGGAAGAAAATAGTTATCAAATCCATTGGTGATCGGTACTACTGAGAGTAGATTGTCCGCTTCATTTTCCAATTGAAGGCCAATCGAAAGTGGAAGTGATGCGAACCTACTTGGAAGTGACAACTAAACATGGAGGAAGGATCAATGGGCAAACATTTTGTAGGAAGGACCTTAAAAACTTCAAAGTCTGCGAGGCGATGCTCGTTAAAGCTCCAATAAGCATCCACCCAGTTCAAGCAATATGAGTATACTATGATACTAGCGCATAATAAGGCAGGTCTTTTCCTTCATCAGTAGGATCCGCGAGAACCAACAAGGATTAGCACAACTCAGCTAACCCCACACCAGATTCAGTCATTGGTGAGTTGAAGCAGCATGGCGGATCAGAGTTCGACTACTCAACAACAGCGGCGGAGAGCAGTTGGGAGCCAAAGGGGCATGTTGCAGCTAAAACAAAAGATTGAAGATTTAGCAAAATGCACGGAGATGCAGCGTCTACAGCGGCTTCGACGAGGACGTTGAAGGAATAAGTGGGGGAGAATGTCACGGACAAAAATGTAGACAATGTGTTTGATGAAATGCTCAAGTTTGTCCGTGTCCTTCGGTTTGTGTACATACCTTGTACAGCAAGTAGCGGGCTTGCAGTAGGCTTAGCAGCCCGAGTTTGGTTTACTTTATGGCCAATATTGGCTTGTAAATACAAGCATGTCTTGTAAGCATTTGTGGGAGACTTCGGTTTGTAATGGACCATTATCCTTTGTATGCAACCTCTATGAGTTTGTAATGTCCATGGATGTAATGTCCCGTGGGAATTGCTTCTTCTGGCCCGTTTTCTCTTTTGTGAGCCTAAGGGACTCTAGGAGATCTCGGGGAAGGCTGACCTTTGCGGACGGATACGTAGGGGTGCCGCACGGCTTAGGCAAAATCAACTAAGCCCGTGACAACAGATCGAATAAGTTCAAGTCATCCAGCTTTAGAAAGAAGTCTATTTTTCCAAGAGGATATTCTGTTCTTAATTTTTTGTAAGATAGGCTGACAGGAGACTTTGTTGATTCCAGTGGATATAAGTGGGAGACCTAAGTAAGGAACCGGTAAATTTCCTTCAGCAACTTCGAAAGTTTGAGCAATATGATCCTTATTGTCAATGCAAGCACTCACATATACTTTGCTCTTTGCATGGTTTAGCTTAGGACGAGAAACTATACCAAATTCATTAAGAATATCTGTCAGATTACTCACAGAAACTGGATCATCTCGAAGGAAGATAATAAGGTCATCAGCAAATGTTATGTGAGAGATATAAACAGAACCATAATATGGTACCTTAATTTTGCCATTAGAAACAGCCTCTTCTAACATACAACTGAGCCCTTCCATTGCAATGGTAAAAAGATAAGGAGATAGTGGATCGCCTTGCCGAATGTCATTCTTACTCCCGAAGAAGCCAATAGGTGAACCATTAAAGAGAATAAAATTTTTTGGAGTTTTCAAGCAACATTGAATCCATTTAACCCAGTGCTGAGGGAAGCCCATATTATGGAGCATCATGCAAATAAAGTACCTATTGACTGAGTCAAAGGCCTTTCGTAAATCAGCTTGAAAACAAATCTTTTTCCCTCTTGTTTTTGAGTGTAGATCCTTAACCAAATCATTAGCAAGCAGGACATTATGATGAATACTCCTCCCTTTAAGAAAAGCAGCCTGATTAGGACTAATGACCTTATTTATAACCTTTTGTAGTCTATCTGACAGCACCTTAGAGATAACCTGGGAATGGCGGGGAATGGGCCAGCGTTCACTTGCGTCTGTGCGTGAGTGCTCTACTCTGCATGGGCTTGCGCTTGCGCTTGCGATCGGCGCTGGGGACGGCAGCCTCTTCTCTTACCGAAGAGTGAGTAGCGGAGGGCGATTGCTCCCTTTGGCGATTTCTCATCTACGATCGCTCTGCAGTGAATTCAAGCGTGGAAGGCCGGCGGTCGCTCCTGCGATCAGCGATTCCAGGCGGGGAATCGGTGATTTCAGGCGTGGAAGGGCGGCGGCTCTTCTCCCCTAGGCGCGGGACGGACTCTAGGGTGAGAAACGATAGAGGTTGCGTTGTGATTGGGGCTGGGTTCACTACCGCTCTGCGATCCTGCGGCAACTGCAGCGTGGAAAGGGTGACGGCTGCGACCTTAGTGTGGGAAGCGTGGTGGCTTCCTCTCCCCTAGGCGGCAAGCGGTCTCTAGGGCGAGCGACGCCATGGATGCGAGCGGCCAGATGCGGCACTCTGCTTCGCATCCTCTGTTCCAGCGGGATGCTCCTCCGCTGGCTTCTTCCCAGCGGCCTGCGCTGGTTGCTTCACAGCGGAACGCCGTTCTCCAGCAGTCACAGTGGGAGAGGGTTGCCCTCAGGCACTGGTTACTTCACAGCGGGAGGGGGTTGCTCCTCTCCAACAGCCGCTGGTTCCTCCCCAGCAGCTTAGGGCGGTTTCACACCTGGATGTTCCACCGCTGATTTCTTCTCGACGGGATGCTCCTTCAATGAACCAGGCCCGAGGTCGTTCACGATCTAGATCACGACCTCCTACTCCTATTTCCCGAGATCCTCGACCTTGGAGCTTCAAGGCTCCAGTGGGTAGTCCGAATCTTCGACTGGACTTTTTTGCTCCAGAAGTATAGGCTGATCAGAAGATTGCTGTATATGAGGTAATTGATTCTGACGAACTAATTGAAACATGGTCCATGGCAATTGTGGGCTACATTATTGGTCTAAGAACATCCTTTTTTCCATTATCCTCATACATCAGGACTCGATGGGGAATATCAACATTTGATCTTCATATGTTGGAGACCGGATTCTTTATATGCAGGCTTTATTCTGAAGAAGATTTACAACGGGTCCTTGAAGGATTTTGGACTATCCGTGGTCATCCAATGATACTACGACGCTGGGCACCTGATGTGCGATTGGAGTTAGACAGTCTACAGACGATCCCAATATGGGTTTCTTTTCATGGACTTCCACTACATCTCTGGGGTCGTCATTTTATTGCAAAACTTTGCAGCACCCTGGGACAGCCATTGTATATTGATAAGGCAACAGCTTCGCAAACGAGATTGACCTTTGCCAGAGCTTGTATAATGGTTTCTTCTTACGAGGAACTACCGAATGATGTTTCTTACCGTGATCTTGATGGGAGCACCCGAAAGGTGAAAGTTTCATATTCTTGGAAGCCACAACGATGCAAGGTTTGTCTATCTTTTGGATATGTAAATGAATGGTGCTTGCCAACAGCCTTCACAAAAAATCACACAAGTCTATCGACCACGCCAAGAGCCACAACATGGGGTCACTACCACTAATCCAAGCACTGATACTCCAGTTCCAACAGTGACGATGGCAGAGAAGATGAATGAGCACTCTGACTCGCTGGGGCAGCGACATGAACAAGAGAAAGACAAGTCAGGACTTTCATCTTTTCCTATTATATCAAAGACTTTCACTGTAGGAGCTTCCCATGGTTCTCACTCCCCAATAACAACCTCGCCTTCACGAATCATTCCTTCAGATAATCAGAAAATTTTATTTCAATAACCTCTTGTGAACCAAGACATTGTAACTCACCAAACTCATCGCGCTTCGACACATCCCGCTATTCAGGACTCCTTGCCTCAAGGTACGCAAAAATTTAAACATTTGCAAGCTATGGATGAGGTGGATAAATATAGGAATAAAGGATTAAAGGATAAAGATATTATGCGAGAGGACCATGCAAAATCAAAGGATAAGAAAAAGGATGGTAGTGTCCTCCCAAAATTGCATGCTCTTCCTTCTATCTAGTATTGATGAAAATAATCTGTTGGAATGTTCATGGACTTAATAAGACTGAGAAATGTCGGGAGCTCAATAGAATAATCCGATCTGTTGCAAGTGATATTGTGATTCTTGTGGAAATAAAAATTAAAACTCATCATGTTCGAGTTCAGAAGAATTTAATATGGCCAGAGGCAAAACTTTTTACTAATGATTCTCAGGATACTTATGGTCGAGTTTGGGTCTTATGGTATCCTAACCTTGTTACTGCTTGGTTTATTTCTACTACTAATCAATTCATTCATCTTAAGGCAGAGGATAAACAGACTGGATGTCAATTCAATATTACCAGTATTTACGCATCTAACAGTATGTCTGACAGAAATGCTCTATGGCATGATCTGGTTAGTATTGCAAATAGTTATCCTATAGTACCTTGGATTGTTCTCGGTGACTTTAATACTGTCAGATACACAAATGAGAAAGTGGGGGTAGAGTGCTTTTCGAATGTCAGCTTTAACATTTTAATGATTGTATAGATACTGCTGCATTGACTACCATGAAATATTGTAGGTTCTCATGGAATAATCAAAGTGCTGTTGACAGAAAAATTATGGCTCGACTTGACAGATGTTTGATTAATCAGGAATGGTTAGCAGTTTTCCCAGATTCACTTCTTGAGTACGGTGCTAAGTTATTTTCGGATCACTCTATTATGCATATACATGCAGATAAAGCACTACCCAAAGAAAAAAAACCTTTTAGATTTTTTAATATATGGAGTTCTCACCCTAAGTTCCTCGAAGTTCTCACCCTAAGTTCCTCGAAGTTATTAATGTGTTTAGTTCTCCCCCTTACATCCTATGTCAAAAACTAAAAGCATGCAAAGCAGCACTTAAGGAGTGGAATTCAACTACATTTGGAAATATCACCAACAGGGTTCAGTTATGCAAGAAAGAACTTATTGCAGCGCAAAGCGAGCTAAATCTTCAACCTCTGGATGCGAATCTTATATACAAAGAGGTTGCTGCTGGAAATAACTTTATGCAAGCTTTGAAGCAGGAGGAATGCTTTTTGAAACAGAAGTCACGACAGCATTGGCTTACTCTAGGGGATTCTAATACGAAGTTTTTCTATACTGCTATTGCTACCAGATGGGCTACTAATCACATCAAAAAATGCAAAGGTATAGATGGTAATCTCATTGAGGATTTGGATGAGGTTAAAAAATTACACCAAGCAATTTTTTTATTCCTTACTCAATCAGGAGCAGCAGCCTAATAGTATTCATGTTGGGCCTACAAGATGACTTGATTCTGAAGCCCTCTCTCATCTTAATGCCTCAATAACGGATGATGAAATTGTGAAAGTTGTTTTTAAGTCCCCGAAGCACAAAAGCGCTGGTCCAGATAGATTTGCAACTGAGTTTTATCAAATTGCATGGTCTATTGTAGGCAACAATGTCATAAAAGCTTGTCGACATTTTTTCTCCTCAGGTCATATTCTTAAAAAAATGAATTGCACTTTTATTTCTTTAGTGCCTAAAAATGATGGAGCTGATTCATTGGAGAACTTCCATCCTATTTCACTGTGCAACTTTATTTATAAGGTTATCTCTAAGGTGCTGACAGATAGACTACAAAAGGTTATGAATAAGGTCATTAGTCCTAATCAGGCTGCTTTTCTTAAAGGGAGGAGTATTCATCATAATGTCCTGCTTGCTAATAATTTGGTTAAGAATCTACACTCAAAAACAAGAGGGAAAAAGATATGTTTTAAAGCTGATTTACGAAAGCCCTTTAACTCAATCAATAGGCATTTTATTTACATGATGCTCCATAATATGGGCTTCCCTCAACACTGGGTTAAATGGATTCAATGTTGCTTGGAAACTCCAAAATTTTTTATTCTCTTTAATGGTTCACCTATTGGCTTCTTCGGGAGTAAGAATGGCATTCGACAAGGTGATCCACTATCTCCTTAACTTTTTGCCATTGCAATGGAAGGGCTCAGTTGTATGTTAGAAGAGGTTGTTTCCAATGGCAAAATTAAGGTACCATATTATGGTTCTGTTTATATCTCTCACATAATATTTGCTGACGACCTTATTATCTTCCTTCGAGATGATCCAGTTTCTGTGAGTAATCTGACAGATATTCTTAATGAATTTGGTATAGTTTCTGGTCTTAAGCTAAATTATGCAAAGAGCAAAGTATATGTGGGTGCTTGCATTGACAATAAGGATCATATTGCTCAAACTTTGGGAGTTGCTGAAGGAAATTTACCAGTTCCTTACTTGGGTCTCCCACTTATATCCACTGGAATCAACAAAGTCTCCTGTCAGCCTATCCAACAAAAAATTAAGAATAGAATTTCCTCTTGGAAAAATAGACTTCTTTCTAAAGCCGAACGACTTGAACTTATTCGATCTGTGTTGATCTCTTATTCTATTTATGGGTCTCATGCATTCCTTCTACCTACCGGGCTTCTCCATGATATTGATAAATTACTTATGAACTTCTTCTAGAATGACAAAGATGGTAAAGCAATGCACATGGTGAATTGGGGCAACATTTGCAAATCGAAGGATGAAGGGGGGCTGAATCTGCGACATATTAGAGATTGGAATAAAGCTTGTCTGGTAAAACAATTATGGAATATTTTACAAAATAAGTCTTCCTTATGGTCACAATAGGTACCTAACCAAGGAATCAATCTGGGAAGCATCCGCAAAAACATCTCATTCTGCTCTTGGAAAGGAATTCTGAAGGCAAGGCGATGGCTACGTAACAATATTTCTTATGTGATCTCTTCTGGAAGCAATATTAATATGTGGTATGATCCTTAGGTGAATGAGAAAAGTATATTTCAGATATTTGGTGATAGAGTACGACAGGATCTGGGGGCTCCCAAAGACTGGAAGGTTTCTGAATTTATTGACAATGAATGGTACATGGTGTCTTCCCAACCCTACCTCCCCTGACATGTTATTACTTTGGCCGACTATTAGGGCTATTCCAATCAAGAACAACTCTTCAGATATGCTTATTTGGCTTCATGATGATGATAAATTTAGTGCTACATCTGCATGGAACCAAATGAGATGACGAAACAACAAGTGGATCCCAAGTAGTTGGACATGAGATAGTCCATGCTCACAGCGACATTCCTTATGTACATGGCAGGCCCTTCTCGGCAAACTTCCTACGATGGACAATATACAGCGAAGAGGTATTTATATTATAAATCGGTGCTCTTTGTGTATGCAAAACGAAGAAAGTGTTGACCATCCCTATTTTGCTTGTGATTATTCATCTTGGATATGGAAGGAGATCTTGAAGCGATTTGATCTTCAAAGGCTACCACGGCCAAACTTGCATCATGAATTAGAAATGCTTATACAAAGCTTCTCAAGAAAGGGGCCTCTTACACAACTAGCAAGAATTATATTCATATGTGCTATTTGGTGGATTTGGAAGGAGAGGTGTGGCAGAATTTTTGAGTGTCACAACATGAATAAAGCTCAAATTCTGATAGAGATTCTTTAGGACTCAAGATCATGTATGGAGCAAGAATTGAATATAGAGCACCTAACAAGAAGAGAGAAAGAGATTTTCACAAGATTCAATTTTTTCATTAGTCAATAATCTCTCGAATAATGATGAAGATTGTAATGTATTATATGGGGCAAAGCTTATATTTTGTGATGTATCCACAAGTAGTCCAGAACAGTCTAGCTATTGTATTTTATTATTTATTAACTTCCTTATGCTACTCTTGGAGATGAGTTTGATGAAGTGTGCCCATTTCACCTTCTTTAGGTGGGGTGCAATCTTCTCGACTACACTAAGATACTTCAGGCTTTAGTCTATGGCTTGTGTAGACAAAGCTTATTTGTATAAATCTTTTACAAAATATATTATCTTTACTTAACAAAACAAAAACCTTTGAGATTACCTTATAAATAAAGTTGCACAGTGAAATAGGACGGTAGTTCTCCAATGAATCAGCTCCATCATTTTTAGGCACTAAAAAAATAAAAGTGCAATTCATTTCTTTAAGAATATGACCTGAAGAGAAAAAATGTCGACAAGCTTTTATGACATCGTTGCCTACAATAGACCATGCAATTTGATAAAACTCAGCTGAAAATCCGTCTGGACCAGGGCTTTTGTGCTTTGGGGACTTAAAAACAACTTTCACAATTTCATCATCCGTTATTGGGGCATTAAGATGAGAGAGGGCTTCAGAATCAAGTCATCTTGTAGGCCCAACATGAATACTATTAGGCTGCTGCTCCTGATTGAGTAAGGAATAAAAAAATTGCTTGGTGTAATTTTTAACCTTATCCAAATCCTCAATGAGATTACCATCTATACCTTTGCATTTTTTGATGCGATTAGTAGCCCTTCTGGTAGCAATAGCAGGCATAGAAAACTTCGTATTAGAATCCCCTAGAGTAAGCCAATGCTGTCGTGACTTCTATTTCAAAAAGCATTCCTCCTGCTTCAAAGCTTGCATAAAGTTATTTCTAGTAGCAACCTCTTTGTATATAAGATTCGCATCCAGAGGTTGAAGATTTAGCTCGCTTTGCACTGCCATAAGTTCTTTCTTGCATAACTGAACCCTGTTGGTGATATTTCCAAATGTAGTTGAATTCCACTCCTTAAGTGATGCTTTGCATGCTTTTAGTTTTTGACATAGGATGTAAGGGGGAGAACCAAACACATTAATGTCCCAAGCTAACTTAATAACTTCGAGGAACTTAGGGTGAGAACTCCACATATTAAAAAATTGAAAAGTTTTTTTTCTCTAGGTAGTGCTTTATCTGCATGTATATGCATAATAGAGTGATCCGAAAATAACTTAGCACCATACTTAAGAAGTGAATCTGGGAAAACTGCTAACCATTCCTGATTAATCAAACATCTGTCAAGTCGAGTAATAATTTTTTTGTTAGCAGCACTTTGATTATTCCTTGAGAACCAATCACCTACAGATTGCATGTCAGTCAATACAGCAGTATCTATACAATCATTAAAATGTTGAAGCTGACATTCGGAAAGCACTCTACCCCCCACTTTCTCATTTGTGTCTCTGACAGTATTAAAGTCACCGAGAATAATCCAAGGTACTATAGGATAACTATTTGCAATGCTAACCAGATCACACCATAGAGCATTCCTATCAGACATACTGTTAGATGCGTAAATACCGGTAATATTGAATTGACATCCAGTCTGTTTATCCTCTGCCTTAAGATGAATGAATTGATTAGTAGCAAAAATAAACCAAGCAGTAACAAGGTTAGGATGCCATAAGACCCAAACTCGACCATATGTATCCTGAGAATCATTAGTAAAAAGTTCTGCCTCAGGCCATATTAAATTCTTCTAAACTCGAACACGATGAGTTTTAATTTTTGTTTCCACAAGAATCACAATATCACATGAAGCAGATCGGATTATTCTATTGAGCTCCCGACATTTCTCAGTCTTATTAAGTCCACGAACATTCCAACAGATTATTTTCATCAATACTAGATAGAAGGAAGAGCATGCGATTTTGGGAGGACACTACCATCATTTTTCTTATCCTTTGATTTTGCATGGTCCCCTCGCATAATATCTTTACCCTTTAATCCTTTTCCTATATTTATCCACCTCATCCACACCTTGCAAATGTTTAAATTTTTATGTACCTTGAGGCAAGGAGTCCTGAATAGCGGGATGTGTCGAAGCGCGATGAGTTTGGTGAGTTACAATGTCTTGGTTCACAAGAGGTTATTGAAATGAAATTTCCTGATTATCTGAAGGAATGATTCGTGAAGGCGAGGTTGTTATTGGGGAGTGAGAACCATGGGAAGCTCATACAGTGAAAGTTTATGATATAATAGGAAAAGATGAAAGTCCTGACTTGTCTTTCTCTTGTCCGTGTCGCTACCCCAACGACTCAGAGTGCTCATTCATCTTCTCTGCCATCGTCACTTTTGGCACTGGAGTATCAGTGTTTGGATTAGTGGTAGTGACCCCATGCTGTGGCTCTTGGCATGGTCGGTAGACCTGTGTGATTTTTTGTGAAGGCTGTTGGCAAGCACCATTTACATGTCCAAAAGATAGACAAACCTTGCATTGTTGTGGCTTCCAAGAATCTGAAACTTTCACCTTTCGGGTGCTCCCATCAAGATCACGGTAAGAAACATCATTCGGTAGTTCCTCATCAGAAGAAACCATTACACAAGCTCGGGCAACGGTCAATCTCGTTTGTGAAGCTGTTGCCTTATCAATATACAATGGCTGTCCCAGGGTGCTGCAAAGTTTTGCAATAAAATGACGATCTCAGAGATGTAGTGGAAGTCCATGGAAAGAAACCCATATTGGGATAGACTGTATACTGTCTAACTCCAATCGAACATCAGGTGCCCAGCGTCGTAGTATCATTGGATGACCACGGATAGTCCAAAATCCTTCAAGGACCCATTGTAAATCTTCTTCAGAATAAAGCCTGCATATAAAGAATCCGGTCTCCAACATATGAAGATCAAATGTTGATATTCCCCATCGAGTCCTGATGTATGAGGATAATGGAAAAATGGATTATCTTAGTCCAACAACATAGCCCACAATTGCCATGGACCATGTCTCAATTAGTTCGTCAGAATCAATAGCCTCATACATAGCAATCTTCTTATCAGCCTGTACTTCTGGAGCAAAAACGTCCAGTCGAAGATCCGGACTACCCATTGGAGCCTTGAAGAGGCTACTCCAAGGTCGAGGATCTCAGGAAATAGGAGTAGGAGGTCATGATCTAGATCGTGAACGACCTCGGGCCTGGTTCATTAAAGGAGCATCCCGTCGAGAAGAAATCAGCGGTGGAACATCCGGGTGTGAAACCGGCCTAAGCTGTTGTGAAGGAACCAGCGGCTGTTGGAGAGGAGCAACCCCCTCCCGCTGTGAAGTAACCAACGGCTGAGGAGCAACCCTCTCCCGCTGTGACTGCTGGAGAGGGGCGTTCCGTTGTGAAGCAACCAGTTGTCGCGGGCTTAGCTGAATTTGCCTAAGTCGTGCGGCACCCTTGCGGCCCTCCCGAAGACTTAGCTGAAATTGCTTAAGTCATGAAGCAACCTTGCCCACTGTTCTGGACTTAGCTGGGATCGCCTAAGTCATGGAACGCCCAAAGCGTTATCTGTCCGCACAGGGTCAGCCCTCTTACATACAACCTCTTAAGGTCCCGTAGGACCTGCAAAGAAGAAGTTGATTAGCTTGGAAGCGAGCGATGGACACGTCTCGACGTCTCACAAAGCGAAAAGCTATACAAGCAATTTGTCGAACACCTTGAGTGCAGTTGAGAAAAGAGAGAGAGTGAAATAGGACTTTGGAGGGTTGTAGGAACGGTCGCAAGTCCACAAACGACGGTTCCCAAGGTATCGGACGCAAGATAAGTTCAATTGCTGATGAACGCGTATGCCTGACATAAACCCGGAGCCCCATCCAGCCCGGTGCCACCCGGGGGGTTCCAAGGTGCTGAAATGGCTGATATGTCGCACCGCTCAGAAATGTTGCCGTGGCACACGAAAAAGACCCAAAAACCGGGCTGTTTTGTGCTGTTTTGGCTCTGTGCAGCAAACGACCGTTCTGCAGCCTTCTACACTACTTTCGCTCACATTTCTTAGGTAAAAATGCATAAACTCAAGGCAAAACAAGCTGCCAAGCATATGTACAAACAAGAAAAAGAAACGAACGGTTCACGGGGTGAAGATGTTGCGGTTGAGCGGCATCCGTTCGTGACATTCTCCCCCACTTAAACTGTCTACGCCCTCGTCGACGCTTGTTGGTAGGCTTTCAAGTTGCTCGCATGGAAGACGTTATGAATTCTGAAGCATGCAGGCAGTTGTAACTTGTATGAGACATTGTCTACCCTGCTGATGATTGGGAAAGACCCTTCATATTTGCGCACCAATCCTTTGTGCACTCTGTGCCTAAAGAACTGGAGTGATGCTCGTTGGAGCTTCACCAACACCATGTCGCCCACTTTAAACTCTTATGGTCGCCTCCCCAAGTCTGCCCACTTTTTCATCTTCTTGGCCGCCTTCTCCAAGTAAGCCCGCCCAATATCTGCATTGCGATGCCATTCCTTTGCAAAATGATAGGCTGATGGGCTACTCCATGTATAGCCAATAACCAGGGTGTGAGGAGTTGATGGCTGTTGTCCCGTAATAATCTCAAATGGGCTCTTGTTGGATGCAGAGCTCCGCTGCAAGTTATAGGAGAATTGGGTTATGTCCAACAACTTCACCCAATCTCGTTGGTTGGCACTTACATAGTGCCGAAGATATCGCTCCATGAGCGAGTTAATTCTTTCTGTTTGGCCATCCGTTTGGGGGTGGAGGCTTGTGGAGAAGTATAATTTAGATCCCAACAACTTGAACAACTCGGTCCAGAATCGTCCCAAGAACCGAGAATCTCGATCACTAATGATGTTGTGTGGGACTCCCCAAAACTTCACCACATTCTTCATCATCAACTTAGCCGCCTCCTCCGCTGAGCAATCAATGTAGGGGTGCAGCAATGAATGTTGTATACTTCGAAAACCGATCAACTACCATGAGTATCGATCCAAGTCCCCCTACTATGGGTAAGCTTGATATGAAGTCCAAGGAAATGCTCTCCCAAGGCCTTTCTGGTACGGGTAGCGGCTCCAAAAGTCTCACTGGCTTCTGCTGCTCTACCTTGTCCTGTTGACAAGTAACGCATGTTTGAACATATTCCTCCACTCTTCTCCAAGAGTAATCCCAGTCGCTTAGCTTCGCGAACGACAATAAAATTATGGGTCGCGCCCGTGTCCACCATTGCACGGGTAGTTCGGCCATTAAGCTTGATGTCCACATACATCAACTCGTTGTTTCCTGCCTTTAGTGGCTTTGCCTTTGTGTTCTCCCCCACTTGACCCCGCGACGTATTCAACAAACGCATTGCTCCCATCTTGGGTCCTTGCGACGCCTCGCTGTCGCTACTAGAGTCAGAACTGCTCGAACTAAGGGCGATAGCTTTGCCCTTGTCTGACTTACGGGGTAGAATCGATGCCGTTAGAGCATTGAGTGCCTGTTTTTGTGGGCACTCCCTCACTTTGTGTGGTCCTCCACACAAGAAGCATCAACTAGACTTTGAGACTCTACCTCTTGAGCCTGGTCCCTTGTGGAAATTCTTCTTCTTTTGTCCCGCAGACTCCTTCGCTCGAGAGTATTTAGATGGGCGATTTCTCGAAGAGTGTTTCTTCTTTCTCGAATCCTCCGAAGAAACAAAGTTAGTCAGCCTTTCCGCGGCTGCAATTGCCCCAACTACGTCGGTGACATTCCTCCAATGTAGTTCTTGTTGTGCCCATGGCTTCAAGCCATCAAGGAAGCTGAATAGCTTGTCTTTCTCAGACATGTCCTGAATATCCAGCATCAGTGCTAAAAATTGTTTCACATAGTCTCGGATTATTGTACTCTGGCGAAGTTGTCTCAGTTTCCTTCTTGCGACAAACTCTGCGGTTGCTTGGAGCAAGGGTCCCGCTTGCCCATCTTGCTCGATTCACCACGATGTATCACCATGGCGAAATTGCGAATCCTCTTCGCTGTTTGTACGAATTGCTTGCCTGCTCTGATACCACACTGTCACAGGCTTAGTTGAATTTGCCTAAGCCATGCGGCACCCTTGCGGCCCTCCCGAAGACTTAGCTGAAATTGCCTAAGTCGTGAAGCAACCTTGCCCACTGTTCTGGACTTAGCTGGGATTGCCTAAGTCATGGAACGCCCAAAGCGTTATCTGTCCGCACAGGGTCAGCCCTCTTACAACCTCTTAAGGTCCCGTAGGACCTGCAAAGAAGAAGTTGATTAGCTTGGAAGCGAGCGACATACACGTCCCGACATCTCGCAAAGCGAAAAGCTATACAAGCAATTTGTCGAACACCTTGAGTGCAACTGATAAAAGAGAGAGAGAGCGAAATAGGACTTTGGAGGGTTGTAGGAACGATCGCAAGTCCACAAACAACGGTTCCCAAGGTATCGGATGCAAGACAAGTTCAATTGCTGATGAACGCCTACGCCCGACATATACCCGGAGCCCCATCCAGCCCGGTGCCACCCGGGGGGTTCCAAGGTGCTTAAATGGCTGATATTTCGCACCGCTCAGAAAGGTTGCCGTGGCACACGAAAAAGACCCAAAAATAGGGTTGTTTCGGGCTATTTTGGCTCTGTGCAGCCAACGATCGTTCTGCAGCCTTCTACACTACTTCCGCTCACATTTCTTAGGTAAAAATGCATAAACTCAAGGCAAAACAAGCTGCCAAACATATGTACAAACAAGAAAAACAAATGAACGGTTCACGAGGTGAAGATGTTGCGATTGAGTGACGTCCATTCGTGACACAGCGCAGGCCGCTGGGAAGAAGCCAGCGGAGGAGCATCCCGCTGGAACAGAGGATGGTTTCACGAAAAAACACGACGGTCATAAACTTTCCGCGAAGTTATGTGCAGATTCGAGTTTCAATCAGTTTTTCATGCATCATCTCGGAAATTCAAAATACTGGCCATTCCCGACGTATTAGCCCATGGGAAGCTGTACGAGCACGGTTTCAAGAAAAAACATGACGGTCATAAACTTTGCGCGAAGTCACACGGTTTTTCGTGCACCGTCTCAGAAATTCAAAATACTGGCTATTCCTGACATATTAGCCCATGGTGAGTCGTACGAGCATGGTTTCACGAAAAAATGCGACGGTCATAAACTTTGCATGGAGTTGCATGCAGAGTCAAGTTTCGATCGGTTTTTCGTGTACCCTTTTGGAAATTCAAAATATTGGCTATTCCCGACGCATTAGCCCATGGGAAGTCGTACGAGCATAGTTTCACGAAAAATGTGACGGCCATAAACTTTGCGCGAAGTCACGCGTAGACTCGAGTTTCAATCGGTTTTTCATGCACTGTCTTGGAAATTTAAAATATTAGCCATTCCCTATGTATTAGACCATGGGAAGTCATACGAACATGGTTTCACGAAAAAACGCAACGGTCATAAACTTTTGCGAAGTTACGAGCAGAGTCGAATTTCGATCTGTTTTTTGTGCACCATCTCAGAAATTTAAAATACTGGTCATTCCCGTTTTATTAGCCCATGTGAAGTCGTACAAGCACGGTATCGTGAAAAAATACGACGGTCATAAACTTTGCACGAAGTCGCGCACTGAGTCGGGTTTGGATCGGTTTTTCATGCACCGTCTCGGAAATTCAAAATACTGGCCATTCCCGACGTATTAGCCCATAGGAAGTCGTACGAGCACGATTTCGCAAAAAAACTCAATGCTCATATATTTGCATGAAGTCGTGCGCAGAGTCGAGTTTCGATCGGTTTTTCATGCACTGTCTCGAAAACTCAAAATACCGGCCATTCCCGATGTATTAGCCCATGGCAAGTCGTACGAGCACGGTTTCACGAAAAAATGTGACGGTCATAAACTTTACGCGAAGTCGCGCGCAGAGTCGAGTTTCGATCGATTTTTCGTGCACTGTATCGGAAATTCAAAATACTGGCCATTCCCGATGTATTAGCCAATGGTAAGTCATATGAGCATGGTTTCACGAAAAGACACAACGGCCATAAACTTTACGCGATGTCGCGCGTAGATTCGAGTTTCGATCGGTTTTTCGTGCACCGTCTCGGAAATTCAAAATATCGGTCATTCCCGTCTTATTAGCCCATGGGAAGTCGTACAAGCACGGTTTCGTGAAAAAATGCGACGGTCATAAACTTTACGCGAAGTCGCACACTGAGTCGAGTTTTGATTTATTTTTCGTGCACCATCTCGGAAATTCAAAATATTGGCCATTCCAAACGTATTAGCCCATGGGAAGTCGTACGGATACGGTTTCACGAAAAAACACGACGGTCATAAAATTTACGTGAAGTTGCACGCAGAGTCGAGTTTCGATTGCTTTTTCATGCACCGTCTCAGAAATTCAAAATACTGGCCATTCCCGACGTATTAGCCCTTGGGAAGTCGTACGAGCACAGTTTCACGAAAAAATGTGACGGTCATAAACTTTGCGCGAAGTCACGCGTAGATTCGAGTTTCGATCGGTTTTTCGTGCACCATCTCAGAAAATTCAAAATAATGGCCATTCCCGACGTATTAGCCCTTGGTAAGTCATACGAGCACGATTTCGCAAAAAAATGTGACGGTCACAAACGTTGCACGGAGTCGCATGGAGAGTCGAGTTTCGATCGATTTTTCATGTACCATTTTGGAAATTCAAAATATTGGCCATTCCCGACGTATTAGCTCATGGGATGTCACACGAACACGGTTTCACGAAAAAATGCAATGGTCATAAACTTTGCGCTAAGTCGCACACAGAGTCGAGTTTCGATTAGGTTTTCGTGCACCGTCTCGAAAATTCAAAATACTAGCCATTCTCGACGTATTAGCCCATGGGAAGTCGTACGAGTATGGTTTCTCGAAAAAACGTGACGGACATAAACTTTGCGTGAAGTCGCACACAGAGTCGAGTTTTGATCGGTTTTTCATGCGCCGTCTCGGAAATTCAAAATAGCCATTCCCGACGTATTAGCCCATGTGAAGTCGTACGAGCACGATTTGATAAAAAAACTCGACGGTCATATACTTTGCGCGAATCACGTGCAGAGTTGAGTTTCGATCTGTTTTTCGTGTAGCATCTCGGAAATTCAAAATATTATGTTTTCCCGATGTATTAGCTCATGAGAAGTCGTACGAGCACGGTTTCTCGAAAATACGTGATGGCCATAAACTTTGCGTGAAGCCGCACAGAGTCGAGTTTCGATCGGTTTTTCGTGCACTGTCTCAGAAATTTAAAATACTGGACATTCCCGACGTAATTGCCCATGGGAAGTCATACGGGCACGGTTTCGTAAAAAAATGTGACGGTCATAAACTTCGTGCGAAGTCGCGCGCAGAGTCAAGTTTTGATCGGTTTTTTGTGCACCATCTCAAAAATTCAAAATACTGGCCATTCCCAACGTATTAGCCCATGGAAAGTCGTACGAGCACGATTTCGCAAAAAAACTCAACAGTCATATATTTGCACGATGTCATACGCAGAGTTGAGTTTTGATCGGTATTTCATGTACCGCCTCGGAAATTCAAAATACTGGCCATTCCCAACGTACATGGGAAGTCGTACGAGCATGGTTTCGCAAAAAAACACGAAGGTCATATACTTTGCACGAATCATGCGCAGAGTCGAGTTTCGATCGGTTTTTCGTGCATCATCCCAAAAATTTAAAATATTGGCCATTCCCAACGTATTAGCCCATCGTAAGTCGTATGAGCATGGTTTAGTGAAAAAACGCGATGGTCATAAACTTTGCGCGATGTCGCGTGCAGATTCGAGTTGCGATCGGTTTTTCATGCACTGTCTCGGAAATTCAAAATACTGGCCATTCCCGACGTATTTGCCCATGGGAAGTCGTACGAGCACGGTTTGTCGAAAAAACATGACGGTCATAAACATTACATGAAGTCACACACAAAGTCGAGTTTCGATCGGTTTTTCATGCACCGTTTCGGAAATTCAAAATACTGGCCATTCCCGAAATATTAGCCCATGGTAGGTCGTACGAGCATGGTTTCACGAAAAAATGGAAAGGTTATATACTTTGCGTGAATCGCACGCAGAGTCGAGTTTCGATTGGTTTTTTGTGCACTATCTTGGAAATTCAAAATACTGGTCATTCCCGACGTATTAGCCCATGGGAAGTCGTACGAATACGGTTTCACGAAAAAACACGACGGTTATAAAATTTGCACAAAGTAGCACGCAGAGTCAAGTTTCGATCGGTTTTTCGTGCACCGTCTCGGAAATTCAAAATACTAGCCATTCCCGACTTATTAGCCCTTGGGAAGTCTTACGAGCGTAGTTTCACAAAAAAATTTGATGGTCATAAACTTTACGCGAAGTAACACGCAGAGTCGAGTTTCAATCTATTTTTCATGCACTGTATCAGAAATTCAAAATACTGGCCATTCCCGATGTATTAGCCCATGGTAAGTCGTACGAGCATGGTTTCGCAAAAAAACACGACGGTCACAAAGTTTATGCGAAATCGCGCGCAGAGTTATGTTTCGATCGGTTTTTCGTCCATCGTGTCAAAAATTCAAAATACTGGTCATTCCCATCTTATTAGCCCGTGGGAAGTCATACGAGCACGGTTTCCTGAAAAAATTCGACGGTTATAACTTTGCGCGAAGTCGCGCGCTGAGTTGAGTTTCGATCGGTTTTTCGTGCACCGTCTCGGAAATTCAAAATACTGGCCATTCCCAAAGTATTTGCCCATGGAAAGTCATACGAACATGATTTCACAAAAAAACTCAACGGTCATATATTTGCGCGAAGTCGTGCGCAGAGTAGAGTTTCGATCGATTTTTCGTGCACTGTCTCATAAATTCAAAATACTGTCCATTCCCGATTTCACGAAAAAATACAACGGTCATTAACTTTGCACGAAGTCACGCGTAGGAGTCGAGTTTTGATCAGTTTTTGTGCACCGTCTCAAAAATTCAAAATACTAGCCATTCCCGACCCGACGTATTAGCCCATGGGAAGTCGTACGGATACAGTTTCACGAGAAAACACGACGGTCATAACATTTGCACGAAGTTGCATGCATATTCAAGTTTCGATTGGTATTTCATGCACCATCTCGAAAATTCAAAATACTAGCCATTCCTGACGTATTAGCCAATGGGAAGTCGTACAAGCACAGTTTCATGAAAAAACATGATGCTCATAAACTTTGTGCTAAGTCACGCGCAGCTTCAAGTTTCGATCAGTTTTTCGTGCACCGTATCGGAAATTCAAAATATTGGCCATTCTCGATGTATTAGCCCATGGTAAGTCATACGAGCGTGGTTTCACAAAAAAACATGACGGCCAAAAACTTTGCGCGAAGTCGCGCGTAGAGTCGAGTTTCGATCGGTTTTTCGTGCACCATCTCGGAAATTCAAAACAATGGCCATTCCAGACATATTAGCCCTTGATAAGTTGTACGAGCACAGTTTGGCGAAAAAATATGACGGTCATAAACTTTGGGCGAAGTCGCACAGAGTCGAGTTTCGATCGGTTTTTCGTGCAACGTCGCGGAAATTCAAAATACTGGGTATTCCCGACGTATTAGCACATGGGAAGTCGTATGAGCACGATTTCATAAAAAAACTCAACGGTTATATATTTGCGCAAAGTCGTACGCAAAGTCGAGTTTCGATCGATTTTTCGTGCACTGTCTCAGAAATTCAAAATACTGGCCATACCCGACGCATTAGGCCATGGGAAGTCGTACGAGCACGGTTTCACGAAAAAACTCGTCGGTCATAAACTTTGCACAAAGTCACGCGTAGAGTCGAGTTTCGATCGGTTTTTCGTGCGACGTATCGAAAAATTCAAAATACAGGCCATTCCTAATGTATTAGCCCTTGGTAAGTCGTACGAGCATGGTTTCACGAAAAAACACGACGGTCAAAAATTTTGTGCGAAGTCGAGCGCAGAGTCGAGTTTCGATCGGTTTTTTGTGCACCGTCTCGAAAATTCAAAATACTGGTTATTCCCGTCTTATTAGCCCATGATAAGTCGTACAAGCACGATTTCGTAAATAAATGCGACGGTCATAAACTTTGCATGAAGTCGCACGTTGAGTCGAGTTTGATCGGTTTTTCATGCACCGTCTCGAAAATTCAAAATACTGATCATTCCCAACGTTTTAGCCCATGCGAAGTCGTACGAGCATGATTTCACAAAAAACTCAACAGTCATATATTTGCGCGAAGTCATGCGCAGAGTAGAGTTTCGATAGGTTTTTCGTATACGGTCTCGAAAATTCAAAATACTGGCCATTCCCGACGTATTAGCCCATGGGAAGTCGTATGAGCACGGTTTCACGAAAAAATACGACGGTCATAAACTTTGCGCGAAGTCACGCGTAGAGTCGAGTTTCGATCGGTTTTTCGTGCGACGTATCAAAAAATTCAAAATACAGGCCATTCCTAATGTATTAGCCCTTGGTAAGTCGTACGAGCATGGTTTCACGAAAAAACACGACGGTCAAAAATTTTGTGCGAAGTCGAGCGCAGAGTCGAGTTTCGATCGGTTTTTTGTGCACCGTCTCGAAAATTCAAAATACTGGTTATTCCCGTCTTATTAGCCCATGATAAGTCGTACAAGCACGATTTCGTAAATAAATGCGACGGTCATAAACTTTGCATGAAGTCGCACGTTGAGTCGAGTTTGATCGGTTTTTCATGCACCGTCTCGAAAATTCAAAATACTGGTCATTCCCAACGTTTTAGCCCATGCGAAGTCGTACGAGCATGATTTCACAAAAAACTCAACGGTCAAATATTTGCGCGAAGTCATGCGCAGAGTAGAGTTTCGATAGGTTTTTCGTATACGGTCTCGAAAATTCAAAATACTGGCCATTCCCGACGTATTAGCCCATGGGAAGTCGTATGAGCACGGTTTCACGAAAAAATACGACGGTCATAAACTTTGCGCGAAGTCGCGCGTAGAGTCGAGTTTCGATCGATTTTTTGTGCACCGTCTCAAAAATTCAAAATACTAGCCAATCCCGACGTTCATGAATTAGAAAGGCTAATGCAAGGCTTCTCAAGAAAGGGTCCTCTTACACAACTAGCAAGAATTATATTCAGATGTGCTATTTGGTGGATTTGGAAGGAGAGGTGTGGCAGAATTTTTGAGTGTCACAACATGAAAAAAGATCAAATTCTGATAGAGATTCTTCAGGACTCACGATCATGCATGGAGCAAGAATTGAATATAGAGCACCTAACAAGAAGAGAGAAAGAGATTTTCACAAGATTCAATTTTTTCATTAGTCAATAATCACTCGAATAATGATGAAGATTGTAATGTATTATATGGGGCACAACTTATATTTTGTGATGTATCCACAAGTACTCACTCCAGAACAGTCTAGCTATTGCATTTTATTATTTATTAACTTCCTTGTGCTACTATTGGAAATGAGTCTGATGAAGTGTGCCCATTTCACCTTCTTTAGGTGTGGTACAATCTTCTCGACTACACTAAGAGACTTCAGGCTTTAGTCTATGGCTTGTGTAGACAAAGCTTCTTTGTACAAATCTTTTACAAAATACATTATCATTACTTACCAAAAAAAAAAAGATTTGATCGGTTTTTCGTGCTCCGTCTCGGAAATTCAAAATACTGGTCTTTCCCGTCTTATTAGCCCATGGGAAGTCGTACAAGCTCGCTTTCGCAAAAAAATACGACGGTCAAAAACTTTGCGCGAAGTCGCGCGATGAGTAGAGTTTCAATCGGTTTTTCTTGCACCATCTCAAAAATTCAAAATACTGGCCAATCCCAACGTATTAGCCATACGAGCACGGTTTCACGAAATAATGCGACGGTCATAAACATTACGCGAAGTCGCGTCCATAGTCGAGTTTTGATTGGTTTTACGTGCACCGTCTCGGAAATTCAAAATACTAGCCATTAACAATGTATTGGCCCATGGTAAGTCGTATGAGCATGGTTTCACGAAAAAATGCGACGGTCATAAACTTTGCGTAGAGTCGAGTTTCGATCGGTTTTTCATGCACCGTCTCGAAAATTCAAAATACTGGTCTTTCCCGTCTTATTAGCCCATGGGAAGTCGTACCAGCACGCTTTCGCAAAAAAATACGAAGGTCATAAACTTTGCTCGAAGTCGCGCGCTGAGTCGAGTTTCGATCGGTTTTGCAAGCACTGTCTCGGAAATTCAAAATACTGGCCATTCACAATGTATTAATTAGCCCATGGTAAGTCATATGAGCATGGTTTCACGAAAAAATGCGACGGTCATAAACTTTGCTCGAAGTCGCGTGCTGAGTCGAGTTTCGATTGATTTTTCATGCACTCTCCCAGAAATTCAAAATACTGGCCATTCTCGATTTATTAGCATTTGGTAAGTCGTATGAGCATGGTTTCACGAAAAAACGCGACGGTCATGAACTTTACGCAGAGTCGAGTTTCGATCAGTTTTTCGTGCACCATCTCAGAAATTCAAAATACTGGTCATTCCCATCTTATTAGCCCATGAGAAGTCGTACGAGCACGGTTTCGAAAAAAATGCGATGGTCATAAACTTTCTCGAAGTCGCACGCTGAGTCGAGTTTCGATCGATTTTTCATGCACTGTCTCGGAAATTCTAAATACTGGCCATTCACAATTTATTAGCCCATAGTAAGTCATATGAGCATGGTTTCACGAAAAAACACGACGGTTATAAACTTTGCGCAGAGTCGAGTTTCGATCGGTTTTTCGTGCACCGTCTCAGAAATTCAAAATACTGGCCAATCCCAACGTATTAGCCCATGGTAAGTCATACGAGCATCGTTTCACGAAAAAATGCGACGGTCATAAACATTACGCGAAGACGCGCCCAGAGTCAAGTTTCGATTGGTTTTACGTGCACCATCTCGAAAATTCAAAATACTGGCCATTCACGATGTATATGGTAAGTCGTATGAGCATGGTTTCACGAAAAAACGCGACGGTCATAAACTTTGCGCAGAGTCGAGTTTCGATCATTTTTTTGTGCACCGTCTCGAAAATTCAAAATACTAGTCATTCCCGTCTTATTAGCCCATGGGAAGTCGTACGAGTACAGTTTCACAAAAAAATACGACGGTCATAAACTTTGCTCGAAGTCACGAGCTGAGTCGAGTTTCGATCGGTTTTTCATGCACTGTCTCGAAAATTCAAAATACTGGCCATTCACGATGTATTAGCCCATGGTAAGTCGTACAAGCATGGTTTCACGAGAAAACGCGACGGTCATAAAATTTGCGCAGAATCGAGTTTCGATCAATTTTTCGTGCACCGTCTCAGAAATTCAAAATACTGGCCATTCCCGACGTATTAGCCCATGGGAAGTCATACAAGCACGCTTTCACGAAAAAATGCGATGGTCATAAACATTACGCAAAGTCGCGCCCAGAGTCGAGTTTCGATCAGTTTTTCGTGCACCGTCTCATAAATTCAAAATACTGGCCAATCCCAACGTATTAGCCCATGGTAAGTCATACGAGCACGGATTCACGAAAAAATATGACGGTCATAAACATTACGCGAAGTCACGCCTAGAGTCGAGTTTCGATTGGTTTTACGTGCACCATCTCGAAAATTCAAAATACTGGCCCTTCACGCTGAATGGTTTCACGAAAAAACGCGAAGGTCATAAACTTTGCGCAGAGTCGAGTTTCTATCGGTTTTTCGTGCACCGTCTCGGAAATTTAAAATACTGGCCATTCCCGACGTATTAGCCCATGGGAAATCGTACAAGCACGCTTTCGTGAAAAAATGCGACGGTCATAAACATTACGCGAAGTCGCGCCTAGAGTCAAGTTTCGATCGATTTTACGTGCACCATCTCGAAAATTCAAAATACTAGCCATTCACGATGTATTAGCCCATGGTAATTCGTATAAGCATGGTTTCACGAAAAAACGCTACAGTCATAAACTTTGCACAGAGTCGAGTTTCGATCGATTTTTCGTGCATCGTCTCGGAAATTCAACATACTGGCCAATCCCAATGTATTAGCCCATGGTAAGTCATGCGAGCATGGTTTCACGAAAAAACGCGACGGTCATGAACTTTATGCAGAGTCGAGTTTCGATCAGTTTTTCGTGCACCATCTCAGAAATTCAAAATACTAGTCATTCCCGTCTTATTAGCCCATGAGAAGTCGTACGAGCATGGTTTCGAAAAAAATACGATGGTCATAAACTTTCTCGAAGTCGCACGCTGAGTCGAGTTTCGATCGATTTTTCATGCACTGTCTCGGAAATTCTAAATACTGGCCATTCATAATGTATTAGCCCATAGTAAGTCATATGAGCATGGTTTCACGAAAAAACACGACGGTTATAAACTTTGCGCAGAGTCGAGTTTCGATCGGTTTTTCGTGCACCGTCTCAGAAATTCAAAATACTGGCCAATCCCAACGTATTAGCCCATGGTAAGACATACGAGCATCGTTTCACGAAAAAATGCGACGGTCATAAACATTACGCGAAGACGCGCCCAGAGTCAAGTTTCGATTGGTTTTACGTGCGCCATCTCGAAAATTCAAAATACTGGCCATTCACGATGTATATGGTAAGTCGTATGAGCATGGTTTCACGAAAAAACGCGACGGTCATAAACTTTGCGCAGAGTCGAGTTTCGATCATTTTTTTGTGCACCGTCTCGAAAATTCAACATACTGGTCATTCCCGTCTTATTAGCCCATGGGAAGTCGTACGAGTACGGTTTCGCAAAAAAATACGACGGTCATAAACTTTGCTCGAAGTCACGCGCTGAGTCGAGTTTCGATCGGTTTTTCATTCACTGTCTCGAAAATTCAAAATACTAGCCATTCACGATGTATTAGCCCATGGTAAGTCGTACAAGCATGGTTTCACGAAAAAATGCGACGGTCATAAAATTGGCGCAGAATCGAGTTTCGATCGATTTTTCGTGCACCGTCTCGGAAATTCAAAATGCTGGCCATTCCCGACGTATTAGCCCATGGGAAGTCGTACAAGCACGCTTTCACGAAAAAATGTGATGGTCATAAACATTACGAAAAGTCACGCCCAGAGTCGAGTTTCGATCAGTTTTTCGTGCACCGTCTCATAAATTCAAAATACTGGCCAATCCCAACGTATTAGCCCATGGTAAGTCATACGAGCACGGATTCACGAAAAAATATGACGGTCATAAACATTACGCGAAGTCGCGCCTAGAGTCGAGTTTCGATTGGTTTTACGTGCACCATCTCAAAAATTCAAAATACTGGCCCTTCACGCTGAATGGTTTCACGAAAAAACGCGAAGGTCATAAACTTTGCGCAGAGTCGAGTTTCTATCGGTTTTTCGTGCACCGTCTCAGAAATTCAAAATACTGGCCATTCCCGACGTATTAGCCCAAGGGAAATCGTACAAGCACGCTTTCGTGAAAAAATGCGACGGTCATAAACATTACGCGAAGTCAAGCCTAGAGTCAAGTTTCGATCGGTTTTACGTGCACCATCTCGAAAATTCAAAATACTAGCCATTCACGATGTATTAGCCCATGGTAATTCGTATAAGCATGGTTTCACGAAAAAACGCTACGGTCATAAACTTTGCACAGAGTCGAGTTTCGATCGATTTTTCGTGCATCGTCTCGGAAATTCAACATACTGGCCAATCCCAATGTATCATGGTAAGTCATGCGAGCATGGTTTCATGAGAAAATGCGACGGTCATAAACATTACGCGAAGTCGCGTCCAGTGTCGAGTTTCGATTGGTTTTATGTGCACCGTCTCGAAAATTCAACATACTGGCCAATCCCAACGTATTAGCTCATGGTAAGTCCTATGAGCAAGGTTTCACGAAAAAACGCGACGGTCATAAACTTTGCTCAGAGTCGAGTTTCGATCGGTTTTTCATGCACCGTCTCAAAAATTCAAAATACTAGTCATTCCCGTCTTATTAACCCATGGGAAGTCGTACAAGCACGGTTTCGTGAAAAAAAATGACGGTCATAAACTTTGCGCGAAGTCGCGCGCTGAGTCGAGTTTCGATCGGTTTTTCGTGCACCGTCTCGAAAATTCAAAATACTAGCCATTCCCGACGTATTAGCACATGGGAAGTCTTACGAGCATGGTTTCACGAAAAAATGTGATGGCTATAAACTTTGCGCGAAGTCACGCGTAGAGTCGAGTTTCATTATGTTTTTCATGCACTGTCTTGGAAATTCAAAATATTGGCCATTCCCGATGTATTAGACCATGGGAAGTCATACGAACATGGTTTCACGAAAAAACGCAATGGTCATAAACTTTCGTGAAGCTGCAAGCAGAATTGAGTTTCGATCGATTTTTCGTGCACCGTCTCGGAAATTCAAAATACTGGTCTTTCCCGTCTTATTAGCCCATGGGAAGTCGTACGAGCATGGTTTGACGAAAACATGTGATTGTCATAAACTTTGCTCGAAGTCGCACGCTGTGTCGAGTTTCGATCAATTTTTCATGCACTGTCTCGGAAATTCTAAATACTGGCCAT
Organism: Ensete ventricosum; assembly: GCA_029747655.1. Lineage (NCBI taxonomy): Eukaryota > Viridiplantae > Streptophyta > Magnoliopsida > Zingiberales > Musaceae > Ensete > Ensete ventricosum. The sequence continues at coordinate 28,493,523 of JAQQAF010000004.1, read as the reverse complement.
TCACAATGTATTAGCCCATAGTAAGTCATATGAGCATGGTTTCACGAAAAAACACGACGGTTATAAACTTTGCGCAGAGTCGAGTTTCGATCGGTTTTTCGTGCACTATCTCGGAAATTCAAAATATTGGTCATTCACATTGTATTAGCCCATGGTAAGTCATATGAGCATGGTTTCACGAAAAAATGCGATGGTCATAAACTTTGCGCAGATTCGAGTTTTGATCGGTGTTTCGTGCACCGTCTCAGAAATTCAAAATACTGGTCTTTCCCGTCTTATTAGCCCATGGGAAGTCGTACAAGCAAGTTTTCGCAAAAAAATACGACGGTCATAAACTTTGCTCGAAGTCGCGTGCTTCGTCGAGTTTCGATCGGTTTTTCGTGCACTATCTCGGAAATTCAAAATATTGGTCATTCACATTGTATTAGCCCATGGTAAGTCATATGAGCATGGTTTCACGAAAAAACGCGACGGTCATAAACTTTGCGCAGATTCGAGTTTTGATCGGTTTTTCGTGCACCGTCTCAGAAATTCAAAATACTGGTCAATCCCAACGTATTAGCCCATGGTAAGTCATACGAGCACGGTTTCACGAAAAATTGCGACGGTCATAAACATTACGCGAAGTCGCGCCCAGAGTCGAGTTTCGATTAGTGTGCACCATCTCGGAAATTCAAAATACTGGCCATTCACGATGTACTAGCCCTTGGTAAGTCGTATGAGCATGGTTTCATGAAAAAACGTGACGGTCATAAACTTTGCGCAGAGTCGAGTTTCAATCGGTTTTTCGTCCAGCATCTCAAAAATTCAAAATACTGGACATTCCCGACGTATTAGCCCATGGGAAGTCGTACAAGCACGCTTTCGTGAAAAAATTCGACGATCATAAACATTACGCGAAGTCGCACCGATAGTCGAGTTTCGATCGGTTTTACGTGTACCGTCTCCGAAATTCAAAATACTAGCCATTCACGATGTATTAGCCCATGGTAATTCGTATGAGCATGGTTTCACGAAAAAATGCGACGGTCATAAACTTTGCGCAGAGTCGAGTTTCGATCGGTTTTTCGTGCACCGTCTCGGAAATTCAAAATACTGGTCTTACCCATCTTCTTAGCCCATGGGAAATCGTACAAGCACGCTTTCACAAAAAAATATGAAGGTCATACACATTGCACGTAGTCGCGCGCGAGTCGAATTTCGATCGATTTTTCGTGCACCGTCTCAGAAATTAAAAATACTGGCCATTCACAATGTATTAGCCCATGGTAAGTCGTAAGAGCATGGTTTCACGAAAAAGTGCGACCGTCATAAACTTTGCGCAGAGCGAGTTTCGATCGGTTTTTCGTGCACCGTCTCAGAAATTCAAAATACATGTCTTTCCCGTCTTATTAGCCCATGGGAAGTCGTACAAGCTCGATTTCGCAAATAAATACGATGGTCAAAAACTTTGCGCGAAGTCACGCGCAGAGTCGAGTTTCGATCGATTTTTCGTGCACCATCTCGGAAATTCAAAATACTGGCCAATCCCAACGTATTAGCCCATGGTAAGTCATACGAGCACAGTTTCAGGAAAAAATGCGACGGTCATAAACATTACGTGAAGTCGCGCCCAGAGTCGAGTTTCGATTGCTTTTACGTGCTCCATCTCGAAAATTCAAAATACTGGCCATTCACGATGTACTAGCCCTTGGTATGTCGTATGAGCATGGTTTCATGAAAAAACACGACAGTCATAAACTTTGCGCAGAGTCGAGTTTCAATCGGTTTTTCGTGCACCGTCTCAGAAATTCAAAATACTTGCCTAACCCAACGTATTAGCCCATGGGAAGTCGTACTAGCACACTTTCGTGAAAAAATTCGACAGTCATAAACATTGCACGAAGTCGCAACGAGAGTCGAGTTTCGATCGGTTTTACGTGCACCGTCTCAGAAATTCAAAATACTAGCCATTCACGATGTATTAGCCCATGGTAATTCGTATTAGCATGGATTCACGAAAAAATGCGACGGTCATAAACTTTGCGCAGAGTTGAGTTTCGATCGGTTTTTTGTGCACCATGTCGGAAATTCAAAATACTGGTCTTTCACGTCTTCTTAGCCCATGGGAAGTCGTACAAGCACGCTTTCGAAAAAAAATACTACGGTCATAAACTTTACACGAAGTCGCGTTCGAGTCGAGTTTCGATCGATTTTTCATGCACCGTCTCGAAAATTCAAAATACTGCCCATGGTAAGTCGAATGAGCATGGTTTCACGAAAAAACGTGACGATCATAAACTTTGCGTAGAGTCGAGTTTCGATCGGTTTTCCGTGCACCGTCTCCGAAATTCAAAATACAGGTCTTTCCCGTCTTATTAGCCCATTGGAAGTCGTACAAGCTCGCTTTCGCAAAAAAATACGACGGTCAAAAACTTTGCGCGAAGTCGCGCGCAGAGTTGAGTTTCGAACGGTTTTTCGTGCACCATCTCGGAAATTCAAAATACTGGCCAATCCCAACGTATTAGCCCATGGTAAGTCATACGAGCACGGTTTGAGGAAAAAATGCGACGGTCATAATCATTATGCGAAGTCGCGCCCAAAGTTGAGTTTCGATTGGTTTTACGTGGACCATCTCGAAAATTCAAAATACTGGCAATTCACGATGTATTAGCCCATGGTAAGTCGTACGAGCATGGTTTCACAAAATAATGCGACGGTCATAAACTTTGCGCAGAGTCGAGTTTCTATCGGTTTTTCATGCACCGTCTCGGAAATTCAAAATACTGGCCATTCCCGACGTATTAGCCATGGGAAGTCATACAAGCACACTGTCGTGAAAAAATTCGACGGTCATAAACATTACGCGAAGTCGCGCCGATAGTCGAGTTTCGATCGGTTTTACGTGCACCGTCTCGGAAATTCAAAATACTAGCCATTCACGATGTATTAGCCCATGGTAATTCGTATGAGCATGGGTTCACGAAAAAATACGACGGTCATAAACTTTGCGCAGAGTCTAGTTTCGATCGGTTTTTCGTGCACCGTCTCGGAAATTCAAAATACTGGCCTTTCACGTCTTCTTAGCCCATGGGAAGTCGTATAAGCACGCTTTCGCAAAAAAATACGACGGTCATAAACTTTGCACGAAGTCGCGTTCGAGTCGAGTTTCGATCGATTTTTCGTGCACCGTCTCGGAAATTCAAAATACTGGCCATTCACGATGTATTAGCCCATGGTAAGTCGAATGAGCATGGTTTCACGAAAAAACGCGACGGTCATAAACTTTGCGCAGAGTCGAGTTTCGATCGGTTTTCCGTGCACCGTCTCCGAAATTCAAAATACAGGTCTTTCCCGTCTTATTAGCCCATTGGAAGTCGTACAAACTCGCTTTCGCAAAAAAATACGACGGTCAAAAACTTTGCGCGAAGTCGCGCGCAGAGTTGAGTTTCGATCGGTTTTTCGTGCACCATCTCGAAAATTCAAAATACTGGCCATTCATAATATATTAGGCCATGGTAAGTCATACGAGCACGGTTTCATGAAAAAATGCGACGGTCATAAACCTTACGCGAAGTCGCCCCCAGAGTCGAGTTTCGATTGATTTTACGTGCACCGTCTCGGAAATTCAAAATACAGGCCATTCATAATATATTAGGCCATGGTAAGCCATATGAGCATGGTTTCACGAAAAAACGTGACGGTCATAAACTTTGCTCAATGTCGAGTTTCGATCGATTTTTCGTGCACCGTCTCAGAAATTCAAAATATTGGCCAATCCTAACGTATTAGCCCATGGTAAGTCATAAGAGCACGGTTTAACGAAAAAATGCGATGGTCATAAACATTACACGAAGTCGCACCAAGAGTCGAGTATCGTTTGGTTTTATGTGCACCGTCTCAGAAATTCAAAATATTGGCCATTCACGATGTATTAGCCCATGGTAAGTCGTATGAGCATGGTTTCACGAAAAAATGTGACGGTCATAGACTTTGCGCAGAGTCAAGTTTCGATCAGTTTTTCGTGCAACATCTCGGAAATTCAAAATACTGGCATTCACATCTTATTAGCCCATGAGAAGTCGTACAAGCACGATTTCGCAAAAAAAATATGACAGTCATAAACTTTGCGCGAAGTCGCGCGTAGAGTCGAGTTTCGATCGGTTTTTCGTGCACCGTCTCAGAAATTCAAAATACTGGCCATTCACGATGTATTAGCCCATGGTAAGTCGTATGAGCATGGTTTCACGAAAAAACGTGACGGTCATAGACTTTGCGCAGAGTCAAGTTTCGATCGGTTTTTCGTGCAACATCTCAGAAATTCAAAATACTGGCATTCCCATCTTATTAGCCCATGGGAAGTCGTACAAGCATGATTTCGCAAAAAAAATACGACGGTCATAAACTTTGCGCGAAGTCGCGCGCAGAGTCGAGTTTCGATCGGTTTTTCGTGCACCGTCTCAGAAATTCAAAATACTGGCCATTCACGATGTATTAGCCCATGGTAAGTCGTATGAGCATGGTTTCACGAAAAAACGATACGGTCATAAACTTTGAACAGAGTCGAGTTTCGATCGGTTTTTCGTGCACCGACTCGGAAATTCAAAATACTGGTCATTCCCGTCTTATTAGCCCATGGGAAGTCGTACAAGCTCGCTTTCACAAAAAAATACGACGGTCATAAACTTTGCTCGAAGTCACGCGCTGAGTCGTGTTTCGATTTGTTTTTCATGCATTGTCTCGGAAATTCAAAATACAGGCCATTCACAATGTATTAGCCCATGGTAAGTCATGTATGTGAGCCTGGTTTCACAAAAAAACGTGACGGTCATAAACTTTGCGCAGAGTCGAGTTTCGATCGGTTTTTCGTGCACCGTCTCGAAAATTAAAAATACTAGTCTCTCCCGTCTTATTAGCCATGGGAAGTCGTACAAGCAAGCTTTCGCAAAAAAATACGACGGTCATAAACTTTGCGCGAAGTCGTGCGTGAGTCGAGTTTCGATCGGTTTTTCGTGCACCATCTCGGATATTCAAAATACTGGCCATTCACGATGTATTAACCAATGGTAAGTCGTATGAGTATGGTTTTACGAAAAAACGCGACGGTCATAAACTTTGCGCAGAGTCGAGTGTCGATCGGTTTTTCGTGCATCGTCTCGAAAATTCAAAATACTGGTCTTTCCCGTCTTATTAGCCCATGGGAAGTCGTAGAAGCTCGCTTTCGCAAAAAAATACGACGGTCAAAAACTTTGTGCGAAGTCGCTCGCTGAGACGAGTTTCGATCAATTTTTCGTGCACCATCTCGAAAATTCAAAATACTGGCCAATCCCAACGTATTTGCCCATGGTAAGTCATACGATCACCGTTTCACAAAAAAATACGACGGTCATATACATTACGTGAAGTCGTGCCCATAGTCGAGTTTCGATTAGTTTTACTTGCACCATCTCGGAAATTCAAAATACTGGCCATTAACGATGTATCAGCCCATGGTAAGTCGTATGAGCAAGGTTTCACGAAAAAATGCGACGGTCATAAACTTTGCGCAGATTCGTGTTTCGATCAGTTTTTCGTTCACCGTCTCGGAAATTCAAAATACTGGTCATTCCCGTCTTATTAGCCCATGGGAAGTCGTACGAGCACGGTTTTGCAAAAATATACATCGGTCATAAACTTTGCTCGAAGTCGCGCGCTGAGTCGAGTTTCGATCGGTTTTTCATGCACTGTCTCAGAAATTCAAAATACTGGCCATTCACGATGTATTACCCCATGGTAAGTCGTATGAGCATGGTTTCACGAAAAAAAGGGACAGTCATAAACTTTGCGTAGAGTCGAGTTTCGATCGGTTTTTCGTGCACCATCTCGGAAGTTGAAAATACTAGTAATTTCCGACGTATAAGACCATGCGAAGTCGTACAAGCACGCTTTCGCGAAAAAATGCGACAGTCATAACCATTACGCGAAGTCACGCCCAGAGTCGAGTTTCAATTGGTTTTACGTGCACCATCTCGGAAATTCAAAATACTGGCCATTCACGATGTATTAGCCCATGCTAAGTCGTATGAGCATGGTTTCACGAAAAAACACGACGGTCATAAACTTTGCGAAGAGTCGAGTTTCGATCGGTTTTTCGTGCACCGTCTCGGAAATTCAAAATACTGGCCATTCACGATTTATTAGCCCTTGGTAAGTCGTATGAGCATGGTTTCACGAAAAAACGCGACGATCATAAACATTTGCGCAGAGTCAAGTCTCAATCGGTTTTTCGTGCACCGTCTCAAAAATTCAAAATACAGGTCTTTCCCGTCCTATTAGCCCATGGGAAGTCGTACATGCTTGCTTTCGCAAAAAAATATGACGGTAAAAAACTTTACGCGAAGTCACGCGCTGAGTCGAGTTTTGATCGGTTTTTCGTGCACCATCTCGGAAATTCAAATACTGGCGAATCCCAACGTATTTGCCCATGGTAAGTCATACGAGCACGGTTTCATGAAAAAATGCGACGGTCATAATCATTACGCGAAGTCACGCACAAAGCCGTGTTTCGATTGATTTTACGTGCACTATCTCGAAAATTCAAAATATTGGCCATTCACGATGTATTAGCCCATGGTAAGTCGTATGAGCATGGTTTCACGAAAAAATGCGACAGTCATAAACTTTGCGCAAAGTCGAGTTTCGATCGGTTTTTCGTGCACCATCTCGAAAATTCAAAATACTGGTCTTTCCCGTCTTATTAGCCCATGGGAAGTCGTACAAGTACGCTTTCGCAAAAAAATATGATGGTCATAAACTTTGCTCGAAGTCGCGCGCGGAGTCGAGTTTCGATCGGTTTTTCATGCACTGTCTTGGAAATTCAAAATACTGGCCATTCACAATGTATTAGCCCATGGTAAGTCATATGAGCATGGTTTCACGAAAAAATGCGACGGTCATAAACTTTGCTCGAAGTCACGCGCTGAGTCGAGTTTCGATTGATTTTTCATGCACTGTCTCGGAAAATCAAAATACTGGCCATTCACGATGTATTTGCCCATGGTAAGTCGTATGAGCATGGTTTCACGAAAAAACGCGACGGTCATAAACTTTGCGCAGAGTCGAGTTTCGATTGGTTTTTCGTGCACCGTCTCGGAAATTCAAAATACTGGTCTTTCCCATTTTATTAGCCCATGGGAAGTCGTACAAGCATGCTTTCGCAAAAAAATACGACGGTCATAAACTTTGCACGAAGTGGCATGCGAGTCGAGTTTCGATCTTTTTTTCGTGCACCGTCTCGGAAATTTAAAATACTGGCCATTCACGATGTATTAGCCCATGGTAAGTCGTATTAATTAGCATGGTTTCACAAAAAAACGTGACGGTCATAAACTTTGCGCAGAGTCAAGTTTCGATCGGTTTTTCGTGCACCGTCTCGGAAATTCAAAATACTGGTCTTTCCCGTCTTATTAGCCCATGGGAAGTCCTACAAGCACGCTTTCGCAAAAAAATATGACGGTCATAAACTTTGCTCGAAGTCGCGCGCTGAGTCGAGTTTCGATCGGTTTTTCATGCACTGTCTCGGAAATTCAAAATACTGGCCATTCATAATGTATTAGCCCATGGTAAGTCATGTGAGCATTGTTTCACGAAAAAATGCAACGGTCATAAACTTTGCGCAAAGTCAAGTTTCGATCGGTTTTTTGTGCACCGTCTCGGAAATTCAAAATACTGGTCCTTCCCGTCTTATTAGACCATGGGAAGTCATACAAGTACGCTTTCGCAAAAAAATACGACGGTCATAAACTTTGCTCGAAGTCGCGCGTTGAGTCGGGTTTCGATCGGTTTTTCATGCATTGTCTCAGAAATTCAAAATACTGGCCATTCATAATGTATTAGCCCATGGTAAGTCATATGAGCATGGTTTCACGAAAAAACGCGACGGTCATAAACTTTGCTCGAAGTCACGCGCTGAGTCGAGTTTCGATTGATTTTTCATGCACTATCTCGGAAAATCAAAATACTGGCCATTCACGATGTATTAGCCCATGGTAAGTCGTATGAGCATGGTTTCACGAAAAAACGCGACGGTCATAAACTTTGCGCAGAGTCGAGTTTCGATTGGTTTTTCGTGCACCGTCTCGGAAATTCAAAATACTGGTCTTTCCCATTTTATTAGCCCATGGGAAGTCGTACAAGCATGATTTCGCAAAAAAATATGACGGTCATCAACTTTGCACGAAGTGGCATGCGAGTCGAGTTTCGATCTATTTTTCGTGCACCATCTCGGAAATTTAAAATACTGGCCATTCACGATGTATTAGCCCATGGTAAGTCGTATTAGCATGGTTTCACAAAAAAACGTGACGGTCATAAACTTTGCGCAGAGTCGAGTTTCGATCGGGTTTTCGTGCACCGTCTCGGAAATTCAAAATACTGGTCTTTCCCATCTTATTAGCCCATGGGAAGTCCTACAAGCACGCTTTCGCAAAAAAATATGACGGTCATAAACTTTGCTCGAAGTCGCGCGCTTAGTCGAGTTTCGATCGGTTTTTTCATGCACTGTCTCGGAAATTCAAAATACTGGCCATTCATAATGTATTAGCCCATGGTAAGTCATGTGAGCATTGTTTCACGAAAAAATGCAACGGTCATAAACTTTGCGCAAAGTCAAGTTTCGATCGGTTTTTTGTGCACCGTCTCGAAAATTCAAAATACTGGTCCTTCCCATCTTATTAGCCCATGGGAAGTCATACAAGTATGCTTTCGCAAAAAAATACGACGGTCATAAACTTTGCTCGAAGTCGCGCGCTGAGTCGGGTTTCGATCGGTTTTTCATGCATTGTCTCGGAAATTCAAAATACTGGCCATTCATAATGTATTAGCCCATGGTAAGTCATATGAGCATGGTTTCACGAAAAAACGTGACGGTCATAAACTTTGCTCGAAGTCACGCGCTGAGTCGAGTTTCGATCAATTTTTCATGCACTATCTCGGAAAATCAAAATACTGGCCATTCACGATGTATTAGCCCATGGTAAGTCGTATGAGCATGGTTTCACGAAAAAACGCGACGGTCATAAACTTTGCGCAGAGTCGAGTTTCGATTGGTGTTTCCTGCACCATCTCGGAAATTCAAAATACTGGTCTTTGCCGTCTTATTAGCCCATGGGAAGTCGTACAAGCACGCTTTCGTAAAAAAATACGACGGTCATAAACGTTGCTCGAAGTCGCGCACTGAGTCGAGTTTCGATCGATTTTTCATGCACTGTCTCGGAAATTCAAAATACTGGTCATTCACAATGTATTAGCCCATGGTAAGTCATGTGAGCATGGTTTCATGAAAAAATGCGACGGTCATAAACTTTGCGCAGAGTCAAGTTTTGATCGATTTTTTATGCACCGTCTCAAAAATTCAAAATTCTGGTCCTTCCCATCTTATTAGCCCATGGGAAGTCGTACAAGCACGCTTTTGCAAAAAAATTCGACGGTCATAAACTTTGCGCGAAGTCGCGTGCGAGTCGAGTTTCGATCTGGATTTCGTGCAACATCTCAGAAATTCAAAATAATGGCCATTCACGATGTATTAGCCCATGGTAAGTCGTATGAGCATGGTTTCACGAAAAAACGCGACGGTCATAAACATTGCGTAGAGTCGAGATTCGATCGGTTTTCCGTGCACCGTCTTGGAAATTCAAAATACTGGTCTTTCCCGTCTTATTAGCCCATGGGAAGTCGTAAAAGCACGCTTTCGCAAAAAAATACGACGATCATAAACTTTGCTCGAAGTCGTGCACTGAGTCAATTTTCGATCGGTTTTTCGTGCACTATCTCAGGAATTAGAAATACTGGCCAATCCCAACGTATTAGCCCATGGTAAGTCATACGAGCATGGTTTCACGAAAAAATACGATGGTCATAAACATTACGCGAAGTTGCGGCCAGAGTCGAGTTTCGATTTGTTTTACGTGCACCATCTCGGAAATTCAAGATACGGGCAATTCACGATGTATTAGCCCATGGTAAGTCGTATGAGCATGGTTTCACAAAAAAACACGACGGTCAAAAACTTTGTGCAGAGTCGAGTTTCGATCGGTTTTTCGTGCATCATCTCAGAAATTCAAAATACTGGACTTTCCCGTCTTATTAGCCCATGGGAAGTCGTACAAGCACGCTTTCGCAAAAAAATACGAAGGTCATAAACTTTGCTCGAAGTCCCGCGCTGAGTCGAGTTTCGATCGATTTTTAATGCACTGTCTCGGAAATTCAAAATACTAGCCATTCACAATGTATTAGCCCATATAAGTCATGTGAGTATGGTTTCACAAAAAAACGCGACGGTCATAAACTTTAAGGAGAGCCGAGTTTCGATCGGTTTTTCGTGCACCGTCTCGAAAATTCAAAATACTGGTCTTTCCCGTCTTATTAGCCCATGGGAAGTCGTACAAGCACGTTTCGCAAAAAATTGAGACGGTCAAAAACTTTGTGCGAAGTCGCGCGCTGAGTTAAGTTTCGATCGGTTTTTCGTGCACCGTCTTGGAAATTCAAAATACTGGCCATTCACGATGTATTAGCCCATGGTAAGACGTATGAGCATGGTTTCATGAAAAAACGTCACGGTCATAAACTTTGCGCAGAGTCTAGTTTCGATCGGTTTTTCGTGCATCGTCTTTGAAATTCAAAATACTGGTCTTTCCCATCTTATTAGCCCATGGGAAGTCGTAAAAGCACGCTTTCGCAAAAAAATACGACGGTCATAAACTTTGCTCGAAGTCGCGAGCTAAGTCGAGTTTCGATTGGTTTTTCTTGCACTATCTCGGAAATTCAAAATACTGGCCATTCATAATGTATTAGCCCTTGGTAAGTCATATGAGTATGGTTTCACGAAAAAACGTGACGGTCATAAACTTTGCGGAGAGTCGAGTTTCGATCGGTTTCTCTTGCACCGTCTCGGAAATTCAAAATACTGGCCATTCACGACGTATTAGCCCATGGGAAGTCATACAAGCACGCTTTCGCGAAAAAATGCAACAGTCATAGACATTACGCGAAGTCGCGCCAGAGTCGAGTTTCGATCGGTTTTTGGTGCACCATCTCAGAAATTAAAATTACTCGCCAATCCCAACATATTAGCCCATGGTAAGTTATACGAGCACGGTTTCACGAATAAATGCGACGGTCATAAACATTACACGTAGTCGCGCCCAGAGTCGAGTTTCGATTGGTTTTACGTGCACCATCTCGGAAATTCAAAATACTGGCCATTCACGATGTATTAGCCCATGGTAAGTCATATGAGCAAGGTTTCACGAAAAAACACGACGGTCATAAACTTTGCGCAAAGTCGAGTTTCGATCGGTTTTTCATGCACCATTCCGGAAATTCAAAATACTGGCCAATCCCAACATATTAGCCCATGGTAAGTCATACGAGCACGGTTTCATGAAAAAATGCGACGGTCATAAACATTCTGCGAAGTCGCGCCTAGAGTCGAGTTTCGATTGGTTTTAAGTGCACCATCTCGAAAATTCAAAATACTGGCCATTCATGATGTATTAGCCCATGGTAAGTCGTATGAGCATGGTTTAACGAAAAAATACGACGGTCATAAACTTTGCGCAGAGTCGAGTTTCGATCGATTTTTCATGCAACATCTCGGAAATTCAAAATACTGGTCTTTCCCGTCTTATTAGCCCAGGGGAAGTCGTACAAGCACGCTTTCGCAAAAAAATACGACGGTCATAAACTTTGCTCGAAGTCGCGCGCTTTGTCGAGTTTCGATCGGTTTTTCATGCACTGTCTAGGAAATTCAAAATACTGGCCATTCACAATGTATTAGCCCATAGTAAGTAATGTGAGCATGGTTTCACGAAAAAACACGACGGTCATAAACTTTGTGCAGAGTCGAGTTTCGATCGGTTTTTCATGCAGCATCTCGGAAATTCAAAATACTGGTCTTTCCCATCTTATTAGCCCATGGGAAGTCGTACATGCTCGCTTTTGCAAAAAAATATGACGTTCATAAACTTTGCTCGAAGTCGCGCGCTGAGTCGAGTTTCGATCGATTTTTCATGCACTGTCTCGGAAATACAAAATAGTGGCCATTCACAATGTATTAGTGAATATAGAGCACCTAACAAGAAGAGAGAAAGGGATTTTCACAAGATTCAATTTTTTTATTAGACAATAATCACTCGAATAATGATGAAGATTGTAATGTATTATATGGGGCAAAGCTTATATTTTGTGATGTATCCACAAGTAGTCCAGAACAGTCTAGCTATTGCATTTTATTATTTATTAATTTCCTTGTGCTACTCTTGGAGATGAGTTTGATGAAGTGTGCCCATTTCTCCTTTACGTGGGGTGCAATATTGTCCATCGTAGGAAGTTTGCCGAGAAGGGCCTGCCATGTACATAAGGAATGTCGCTGTGAGCATGGACTATCTATCCCATGTCTTACTACTTGAGATCCACTTGTTGTTTCGTCGTCTAATTTGGTTCTATGCAGATGTAACACTAAATTTACCATTATCATGAAGCCAAATAAGATTTCCTCATCCTGTGAGAATTGCTTGTAAGTAAAGAAAGGTATGCAAATGGCACTCTTGTTTTTATCGGTTTTTTGTGCGCCATCTCGGAAATTCAAAATACTGGCCATTCACGATGTATTAGCCCATGGTAAGTCGTATGAGCATGGTTTCACTAAAAAACGCGACGGTCATAAACATTGCGCAGAGTCGAGATTCGATCGGTTTTTCGTGCACCGTCTCGGAAATTCAAAATACTGGTCTTTCCCGTCTTATTAGCCCATGGGAAGTCGTACAAGCTCGCTTTAGAAAAAAATACGACGGTCAAAAACTTTGAGAGAAGTCACGCGCTGAGTCGAGTTTCGATCGGTTTTTCATGCACCATCTCGGAAATTCAAAATACTAGCAAATCCCAACGTATTAGCCCATGGTAAGTCATACGAGCATAGTTTCAAGAAAAAATGCGACGGTCATAAACATTACGCGAAGTCGCGCCCAAAGTCGAGTTTCGATTGGTTTTACGTGCACAATCTCGGAAATTCAAAATACAGGCCATTCACGATGTATTAGCCCATGGTGAGTCGTATGAGCATGGTTTCCCGAAAAAACGCGACGGTAATAATCATTACGCAGAGTCGAGTTTCGATTGGTTTTTCGTGCACGGTCTCAGAAATTCAAAATACTGGTCTTTCCCATCTTATTAGCCCATGGGATGTCGTCCAAGCATGCTTACGCAAAAAAAGACGACGGTCATAAACTTTGCTCGAAGTCGCGCACTGAGTCGAGTTTCGATCGGTTTTTCATGCACTGTCTCGAAAATTCAAAATACTGGCCATTCACAATGTATTAGCCCATGGTAAGTCATGTGAGCATGGTTTCACGAAAAAACACGACGGTCATAAACTTTGCGCAGAGTCGAGTTTCGATCGGTTTTTCATGCACCGTCTCAGAAATTCAAAATACTGGTCTTTCCCGTCTTATTAGCCAATGGGAAGTCGTACAAGCTCGCTTTTGCAAAAAAATACGACGTTCATAAACTTTGCTCGAAGTCGCGCGCTGAGTCGAGTTTCGATCGATTTTTCATGCACTGTCTCGGAAATACAAAATAGTGGCCATTCACAATGTATTAGTGATTATAGAGCACCTAACAAGAAGAGAGAAAGGGATTTTCACAAGATTCAATTTTTTTATTAGACAATAATCACTCGAAAAATGATGAAGATTGTAATGTATTATAAGGGGCAAAGCTTATATTTTGTGATGTATCCACAAGTAGTCCAGAATAGTTTAGCTATTGCATTTTATTATTTATTAATTTCCTTGTGCTACTCTTGGAGATGAGTTTGATGAAGTGTGCCCATTTCTCCTTCTTTACGTGGGGTGCAATATTGTCCATCGTAGGAAGTTTGCCGAGAAGGGCCTACCATGTACATAAGGAATGTCGCTGTGAGCATGGACTATCTATCCCATGTCCTACTACTTGAGATCCACTTGTTGTTTCGTCGTCTAATTTGGTTCCATGCAGATGTAACACTAAATTTACCATTATCATGAAGCCAAATAAGATTTTCTCATCCTGTGAGAATTGCTTGTAAGTAAAGAAAGGTATGCAAATGGCACTCTTGTTTCGATCGATTTTTTGTGCGCCATCTCGGAAATTCAAAATACTGGCCATTCACGATGTATTAGCTCACGGTAAGTCGTATGAGCTTGGTTTCACTAAAAAACGCGACGGTCATAAACTTTGCGCAGAGTCGAGATTTGATCGGTTTTTCGTTCACCGTCTCGGAAATTCAAAATACTGGTCTTTCCCGTCTTATTAGCCCATGGGAAGTCGTACAAGCTCACTTTCGGAAAAAAATACGACGGTCAAAAACTTTGCGCGAAGTCACGCGCTGAGTCGAGTTTCGATCGGTTTTTCATGCACCATCTCGAAAATTCAAAATACTGGCAAATCCCAACGTATTAGCCCATGGTAAGTCATACGAGCACAGTTTCAAGAAAAAATGCGACGGTCATAAACATTACGCGAAGTCGCGCCCAAAGTCGAGTTTCGATTGGTTTTACGTGCACCATCTCGGAAATTCAAAATACAGGCCATTCATGATGTACATGGTGAGTCGTATGAGCATGGTTTCCCGAAAAAATGCGACGGTAATAAACATTACGCAGAGTCGAGTTTCGATCGACTTTTCGTGCACCGTGTCGGAAATTCAAAATACTGGTCTTTCTCGTCTTATTAGCCCATGGGATGTCGTCCAAGCATGCTTACGCAAAAAAAGACGACGGTCATAAACTTTGCTCGAAGTCGCGCGCTGAGTCGAGTTTCGATCGGTTTTTCATGCACTGTCTCAAAAATTCAAAATACTGGCCATTCACAATGTATTAGCCCATGGTAAGTCATGTGAGCATGGTTTCACGAAAAAACACGACGGTCATAAACTTTGCGCAGAGTCGAGTTTCGATCGGTTTTTCATGCACCGTCTCAGAAATTCAAAATACTGGTCTTTCCCGTCTTATTAGCCCATGGGAAGTCGTACAAGCTCGCTTTTGCAAAAAAATACGACGTTCATAAACTTTGCTCGAAGTCGCGCTGAGTCACGTTTTGATCGATTTTTCATGCACTGTCTCGGAAATACAAAATAGTGGCCATTCACAATGTATTAGTGAATATAGAGCACCTAACAAGAAGAGAGAAAGGGATTTTCACAAGATTCAATTTTTTTATTAGACAATAATCACTCGAAAAATGATGAAGATTGTAATGTATTATAAGGGGCAAAGCTTATATTTTGTGATGTATCCACAAGTAGTCCAGAACAGTCTAGCTATTGCATTTTATTATTTATTAATTTCCTTGTGCTACTCTTGGAGATGAGTTTGATGAAGTGTGCCCATTTCTCCTTCTTTACGTGGGGTGCAATATTGTCCATCGTATGAAGTTTGCCGAGAAGGGCCTGCCATGTACATAAGGAATGTCGCTATGAGTATGGACTATCTATCCCATGTCCTACTACTTGAGATCCACTTGTTGTTTCGTCGTCTAATTTGGTTCCATGCAGATGTAACACTAAATTTACCATTATCATGAAGCCAAATAAGATTTCCTAATCTTGTGAGAATTGCTTGTAAGTAAAGAAAGGTATGCAAATGGCACTCTTGTTTCGATCGGTTTTTTGTGTGCCATCTCGGAAATTCAAAATACTGGCCATTCACGATGTATTAGCCCACGGTAAGTCGTATGAGCTTGGTTTCACTAAAAAACGCGACGGCCATAAACTTTGCGCAGAGTCGAGATTCGATCGGTTTTTCGTGCACCGTCTCGGAAATTCAAAATACTGGTCTTTCCCGTCTTATTAGCCCATGGGAAGTCGTACAAGCTCGCTTTCGGAAAAAAATACGATGGTCATAAACTTTGCTCGAAGTCGCGCGCTGAGTCGAGTTTCGATCAGTTTTTCATGCACTGTCTCGGAAATTCAAAATACTGGCCATTCACAATGTTTTAGCCCATGGTAAGTCATGTGAGCAAGGTTTCACAAAAAAACACGACGGTCAAAAACTTTGCGCGAAGTCACGCGCTGAGTCGAGTTTCGATCGGTTTTTCATGCACCATCTCGAAAATTCAAAATACTGGCAAATCCCAACGTATTAGCCCATGGTAAGTCATACGAGCACAGTTTCAAGAAAAAATGCGACGGTCATAAATATTACGCGAAGTTGCGCCCAAAGTCGAATTTCGATTGGTTTTACGTGCACCATCTCGAAAATTCAAAATACAGGCCATTCACGATGTATTAGCCCATGGTGAGTCGTATGAGCATGGTTTCCCGAAAAAACGCGACGGTAATAAACATTACGCAGAGTCGAGTTTCGATCGGCTTTTCGTGCACCGTCTCGGAAATTCAAAATACTGGTCTTTCTCGTCTTATTAGCCCATGGGATGTCGTCCAAGCATGCTTACGCAAAAAAAGACGACGGTCATAAACTTTGCTCGAAGTCGCGCGCTGAGTCGAGTTTCGATCGATTTTTCATGCATCATTTCCGAAATTCAAAATACTGGCGATTCACAATGTATTAGCCCATGGTAAGTCATGTGAGCATGGTTTCATGAAAAAATACGACGGTCATAAACTTTGCGCAGTGTCGAGTTTCGTTCGATTTTTCGTGCACCGTCTCGGAAATTCAAAATACTGGTCTTTCCCGTCTTATTAGCCCATGGGAAGTCGTACAAGCACGCTTTCACAAAAAATACTACGGTCATAAACTTTGCGCGAAGTAGCGCGCTAGTCGAGTTTCGATCGGTTTTTCGTGCACCATCTCAGAAATTCAAAATATTGGCCATTCACGATGTATTAGCCCATGGTAAGTCGTATGAGCATGGTTTCACGAAAAAACGTGACGGTCATAAACTTTGCGCAGAGTCGAGTTTCGATCGGTTTTTCATGCACCGTCATGGAAATTCAAAATACTGGTCTTTCCCATCTTATTAGCCCATGGGAAGTCGTACAAGCTCGCTTTCGCAAAAAAATACGATGGTCATAAACTTTGCTCGAAGTCGCGCGCTGAGTCGAGTTTCGATCAGTTTTTCATGCACTGTCTCGGAAATTCAAAATACTGGCCATTCACAATGTTTTAGCCCATGGTAAGTCATGTGAGCAAGGTTTCACAAAAAAACACGACGGTCATAAACTTTGCGCAGAGTCGAGTTTCGATCGATTTTTCGTGCACCGTCTGGAAAATTCAAAATACAGGTCTTTCGAGTCAGTCTTATTAGCCCATGGGAAGTCGTACAAGCACGCTTTCGCAAAAAAATACGACGGTCATAAACTTTGCGCGAAGTCGCGCGCGAGTAGAGTTTCGATCTATTTTTCGTGCACCGTCTCGAAAATTCAAATTACTGGCCATTCACGATGTATTAGCCCATGGTAAGTCATATGAGCATAGTTTCACGAAAAAACGCGATGATCATAAACTTTGCGTGGAGTCGAAAATCGATCGGTTTTTCGTGCACCGTCTCGGAAATTCAAAATACTGGTCTTTCCCGTCTTATTAGCCCATGGGAAGTCGTACAAGCTCGCTTTCACAAAAAAATATGTTGGTACCAAGAGTGGATGATCATTTATTGACACTCAATTACCTTCGTAAAGTTGACTACCAATCTTGATAATTGATTATCCCAGATCTGGAACTTTTCAAACCTATAAGTTCAGCGTCAAAGAAAGGAGTACTCTAATAAGGTATCCTTGGTGTCTCATGTCTAAGAACAAGATCACAACTGGGACTATGGAATCGTTGTTTGACATTAGGTATCATCAACCATACAATATTCCATAAGCGGATCAATTGGTGAACTCATTCTCCAGTCAAAAACTTTGCGCGAAGTCGTGCGCTTATTCGAGTTTCGATCGGTTTTTCGTGCACCATCTCGAAAATTCAAAATACTGGCCAATCCCAACGTATTTGCCCATGGTAAGTCAAACGAGCACGGTTTCACAAAAAAATGAGACGGTCATAAACATTACGCGAAGTCGCGCCCAGAGTCGAGTTTCAATTGGTTTTACATGCACCATCTCGAAAATTCAAAATATAGGTCATTCACGATGTCTTCGCCCATGGTAAGTCGTTTGAGCATGGATTCACGAAAAAACACGACGGTCATAAACTTTGCGCAGAGTCAAGTTTTGATCGATTTTTCGTGCACCATCTCGGAAATTCAAAATACTGGTCTTTCCCGTCTTATTAGCCCATGGGACGTCGTACAAGCACGCTTTCGCAAAAAAATACGACGGTCATAAACTTTGCTCGAAGTCGCGCTGAGTCGAGTTCCGATCGGTTTTTCATGCACCATCTCGGAAACTCAAATTACTGGCGATTCACAATGTATTAGCCCATGGTAAGTCATGTGAGCAAGGTTTCACAAAAAAATACGACGGTCATAAACTTTGCGCAGAGTCGAGTTTCGATCGGTTTTTCGTGCACCGTCTCAGAAATTCAAAATACTGGTCTTTCCCATCTTATTAGCCCATGGAAAGTCCTACAAGCACGCTTTCGCAAGAAAATACGACGGTCATAAACTTTGCGCGAAGTCGTGCGCGAGTCGAGTTTCGATCGGTTTTTCGTGCACCGTCTCGGAAATTGAAAATACTGGCCATTCACGATGTATTAGCCCAAGGTAAGTCGTATGAGCATGGTTTCACGAAAAAACGAGATGGTCATAAACATTGCGCAGAGTCGAGTTTCGATCGGTTTTTCGTGCACCGTCTCAAAAATTCAAAATACTGATCTTTCCCGTCTTATTAGCCCATGGGAAGTCGTACAAGCACGCTTTCGCAAAAAAATACGACGGTCATAAACTTTGCTCGAATCTTGCATTGAGTTTTTCAAGCACTGTCTCGAAAATTCAAAATACTAGCCATTCACAATGTTAATGCCCATGGTAAGTCATGTGAGTATCGTTTCACAAAAAAACGTGTCGGTCATGAACTTTACGCAGAGTCGAGTTTTGATCGGTTTTTCGTGCATCGTCTCAGAAATTCAAAATACTGGTCTTTCCCGTCTTATTGGCCCACGGGAAGTCGTACAAGCACGCTTTCGCAAAAAAAATACGACGGTCAAAAACTTTGCGTGAAGTCGCGCGCGAGTCAATTTTCGATCGGTTTTTCGTGCACCGTCTCAAAAATTCAAAATACTGGCCATTCATGATGTATTAGCCCATGGTAAGTCGTATGAGAATGGTTTCACGAAAAAATGCGACGGTCATAAACTTTGCGCAGTGTTGAGATTCGATCGGTTTTTCGTGCACCGTCTCGGAAATTCAAAATACTAGTCTTTCCCGTCTTATTAGCCCATGGGAAGTCGTACAAGCTCGCTTTCGCAAAAAAATACGACGGTCAAAAACTTTGCGCGAAGTCACGTGCTGAGTCGAGTTTCGATCAATTTTTCATGCAGTGTCTCGAAAATTCAAAATACTGGCCGTTCACGATGTATTAGCCCATGGAAAGTCGTATGAGCATCGTTTCACAAAAAAACGCGACGATCATAAACTTTGCGCAGATTCGAGTTTCGATCAGTTTTTCGTGCACCGTCTCAGAAATTCAAAATACTGGTCATTCCCGTCTTATTAGCCAATGGGAAGTCGTATGAGCACGGTTTCACAAAAAAATATGACGGTCATAAACTTTGCTCGAAGTCGCGCGCAGAGTCGAGTTTCGATCGGTTTTTCATGCACCGTCTCGGAAATTCAAAATACTAGCCATTCATGATGTACAAGGTAAGTCATATGAGCATAGTTTCATGAAAAAATGCGACGGTCATAAACTTTGCGCAGAGTCGGGTTTCGATCGGTTTTTCGTGCACCGTCTCGGAAATTAAAAATACTGGCAATTCCTGACGTGTTAGCCCATGAGAAATCGTACAAGCACGCTTTCGCGAAAAAATGCGACGGTCATAAACATTACTCGAAGTCCAGCCCAGAGTCAATTTTCGATTGGTTTTACGTGCACCGTCTCGGAAATTCAAAATACTGACCATTCACGATGTATTAGCCCATGGTAAGTCGTATGAGTATGGTTTCACGAAAAAATGCGACGGTCATAAACTTTGCGCAGAGTCGAGTTTTGATCAGTTTTTCGTCCATCGTCTCGAAAATTCAAAATACTGGTCTTTCAAATCTTATTAGCCCATTGGAAGTCGTACATGCACGCTTTCGTAAAAAAATACGACGGTCATAAACTTTGCACGATGTCGCGTGCTGAGCTGAGTCTCGATCGGTTTTTCGTGCACCGTCTCGGAAATTCAAAATACTGGTCATTCACGATGTATTAGCCCATGGTAAGTCGTATGAGAATGGTTTCACGAAAAAACGTGACGGTCATAAACTTTGCGTAGAGTCGAGTTTCGATCGGTTTTTTGTGCACCATCTCAGAAATTCAAAATACTAGTCTTTCCCGTCTTATTAGCCCATGAGAAGTCGTAAAAGCACTCTTTCGCAAAAAAATACGATGGTCATAAACTTTGCTCGAAGTCGCGCGCTGAGTCAAGTTTCGATCGGTTTTTCATGCACTGTCTCGGAGATTCAAAATACTGGCCATTCACGATGTATTAGCCCATGGTAAGTCATATGAGCATGGTTTCACGAAAAAACACGTCGGTCATAAACTTTGCGTAGAGTCGAGTTTCGATCGATTTTTCGTGCACCGTTAAGGAAATTCAAAATACTAGCAATTCCCGACGTATTAGCCCATGGGAAGTCGTACAAGCACGCTTTTGTGAAAAAATGCGACGGTCATAAACAATACGCGAAGTCGCGCCTAGAGTCGAGTTTCGATTGGTTTCACGTGCTCCGTCTCAGAAATTCAAAATACTGTCCATTCACGATGTATTAGCCCATGGTAAGTCGTATGAGCATGGTTTCACCAAAAAACACGACGGTCATAAACTTTACGCAGAGTCGAGTTTCGATCGATTTTTCGTGCACCATCTCGGAAATTCAAAATACTGGTCTTTCCCGTCTTATTAGCCAATGGGAAGTCGTACAAGCTCGCTTTCGCAAAAAAATAGGACGGTCAAAAACTAAGCGCGAAGTCGCACGCTGAGTCTAGTTTCGATCGGTTTTTCGTGCACCATCTCGGAAATTCAAAATACTGGCCAATCACAATGAATTAGCCCATGGTAAGTCATACGAGCACGGTTTCACGAAAAAATGCGACGGTCATAAACATTACGCAAAGTCGCGCCAGAGTCAGGTTTTGATTGGTTTTACGTGCACCATCTCGAAAATTCAAAATACTGGTCGTTCACGATGTATTAGCCCATGGAAAGTCGTATGAGCATCGTTTCATGAAAAAACGCGACGATCATAAACTTTGCGCAGATTCGAGTTTCGATCAGTTTTTCGTGCACCGTCTCAGAAATTCAAAATACTGGTCATGCCCGTCTTATTAGCCAATGGGAAGTCGTATGAGCACGGTTTCGCCAAAAAATATGACGTTCTTAAACTTTGCTCGAAGTCGCGCGTTGAGTCGAGTTTCGATCGATTTTTCATGCACTGTCTCAGAAATTCAAAATACTGGTCATTCACGATGTATTAGCCCATGGTAAGTCATATGAGCATGGTTTCATGAAAAAATGCGACAGTCATAAACTTTGCGTAGAGAAAAGTTTCGATCGGTTTTTCGTGCACCATCTCGAAAATTCAAAATACTAGCAATTCCCGACGTATTAGCCAATGGGAAGTCGTACAAGCACGCTTTTGTGAAAAAAATATTGACGGTCACAAACTTTGCGAGAAGTCGCGCGCAAGTCGAGTTTCGATCGGTTTTTCGTGCACCGTCTCGGAAATTCAAAAGACTGGCCATTCACGATGTATTAGCCCATGGTAAGTCATATGAGCATGGTTTCACAAAAAAATACGACGGTCCTGAACATTTCGTAGTGTCGAAATTCGATCGATTTTTCGTGCACCGTCTCGGCAATTCAAAATACTGGTCTTTCCCATCTTATTAGCCAATGGGAAGTGGTACAAGCTCGCTTTCGTAAAAAAATACGACGGTTAAAAACTTTGCGCGAAGTCGCGCCTAGAGTCGAGTTTCGATCGGTTTTTCGTGCACCATCTCGGAAATTCAAAATACTGGCCAATCTCAACGTATTAGCCCATGGTAAGTCATACGAGCACGGTTTCATGAAAAAATGCGACGGTCATAAACATTACGCGAAGTCGCGCCGAGAGTCGGGTTTCGATTGGTTTTACTTGCACCATCTCGGAAATTCAAAATACTGGCCATTCAATATGTATTAGCCCATGGTAAGTCGTATAAGCATCGTTTCACGAAAAAATGCAATGGTCATAAACTTTGCGCAGATTCGAGTTACGATCCGTTTTTCGTGCACCGTCTCGGAAATTCAAAATACTGGTCATTCCCGTCTTATTAGCCCATGGGAAATCGTACGAGTATGGTTTCGTAAAAAAATACGACGGTCGGAAACATTACGCGATTCGCGCCCAGAGTCGAGTATCGATCGGTTTTTTGTGCTCCGTCTCGGAAATTCAAAATACTAGCAATTCCCGACGTATTAGCCCATGGGCAGTCGTACAAGCACACTTTTGTGAAAAAATACGACGGACATAAACAATATACGATGTCACGCCCAGAGTCGAGTTTCGATTGGTTTTACACGCACCGTCTCGGAAATTCAAAATACTGGCCATTCACGATGTATTAGCCCATGGTAAGTCGTATGAGCATGGTTTCACGAAAAAATGCGACGGTCATAAACTTTGCGCAGAGTCGAGTTTCGATCGGTTTTTCGTGCACTGTCTCAGAAATTCAAAATACTGGCCAATCCCAACGTATTAGCCCATGGTAAGTTATACGAGCACGATTTCACGAAAAAATGCGACGGTCATAAACATTACGCGAAGTCGCGCGCGAGTCGAGTTTCGATCGGTTTTCGTGCACCGTCTCGGAAATTCAAAATCCTGGCCATTCACGATGTATTAGTCCATGGTAAGTCATATGAGCATGGTTTCACGAAAAAACGCAACGGTCATAAACTTTGCTCGAAGTCACACGCTGACTCGAGTTTCGATCGGTTTTTCATGCACTGTCTCGGAAATTCAAAATACTGGCCATTCACGATGTATTAGCCCATGGTAAGTCGTATGAGCATGGTTTCACGAAAAAATGCGACGGTCATAAACTTTGCACAGAGTCGAGATTCGATTGGTTTTTTGTGCACCGTCTCGGAAATTCAAAATACTGGTCTTTCCCGTCTTATTAGCCCATGGAAGTCGTACAAGCTCGCTTTCGCAAAAAAATACGACGGTCAAAAACTTTGCGCGAAGTCGCGTGCTGAGTCGAGTTTCGATCGATTTTTCATGCACCATCTCGGAAATTCAAAATACTGGCCAATCCCAACGTATTAGCCCATGGTAAGTCATACGAGCATGGTTTCACTAAAAAATGCGATGGTCATAAATAAACATTACGCGAAGTCGCGCGCGAGTCGAGTTTCGATCGATTTTTCGTGCACCGTCTCGGAAATTCAAAATACTGGCCAATCACGATGTATTAGCCCGTACATGGCTGGCCCTTCTCGGCAAACTTCCTACGATGGATAATATGCAGCGAAGAGGTATTTATATTGTAAATCGGTGGTCTTTGTGTATGCAAAGGGAAGAAAGTGTTGACCATCTCTACTTTGCTTGTGATTATTCATCTTGCATATGGAAGGAGATCTTGATGCGATTTGATCTTCAAAGGCTACCACGGCCAAACTTGCATCATGAATTAGAAATGCTTATGCAAAGCTTCTCAAGAAAGGGGCCTCTTACACAACTAGCAAGAATTATATTCAGATATGCTATTTGGTGGATTTGGAAGGAGAGGTGTGGCAGAATTTTTGAGTCTCACAACATGAACAAAACTCAAATTCTGATAGAGATTCTTCAGGACTCACGATCATGAATGGAGCAAGAATTGAATATGGAGCACCTAACAAGAAGAGAGAAAGGGAATTTCACAAGATTCAATTTTTCCATTAGTCAATAATCTCTCGAATAATGATGAAGATTGTAATGTATTTATTATATGGTGCAAAGCTTATATTTTGTGATGTATCCATAAGTATCCAGAACAGTCTAGCTATTGTATTTGATTATTTATTAACTTGTGCTACTCTTGGAGATGAGTTTGATGAAGAGTGCCCATTTCACATTCTTTAGGTGGGGTGCAATCTTCTCGACTACACTAAGAGACTTCATGCTTTAGTCTATGTCTTGTGTAGACAAAGCTTCTTTGTACAAATCTTTTACAAAATACATTATCTTTACTTACCAAAAAAAAAGTCTCGCCCAGAGTTGAGTTTCGACTGGTTTTACGTGCACCGTCTCGGAAATTCAAAATACTGGCCATTCACGATGTATGAGCATGGTTTCACAAAAAAACGCGACGGTCATAAACTTTGCGCAGAGTCGTGTTTCGATCGGTTTTTCGTGCACTGTCTCGGAAATTCAAAATACTGGTCTTTCCCGTTTTATTAGCCCATGTGATGTCGTACAAGAATGCTTTCGCAAAAAAATATGACGGTCATAAACTTTGCGCAGAGTCGAGATTCGATCGATTTTTCGTGCACCGTCTCATAAATTCAAAATACTGGTCTTTCTCGTCTTCTTAGCCCTTGGGAAGTCGTACAAGCTCGCTTTCGTAAAAAAATACGACGGTCAAAAACATTACGTGAAGTCGCGTGCTGAGTCGAGTTTCGATCAACTTTTCGTGCACCATCTCGGAAATTCAAAATACTGGCCAATCCCAACGTATTAGCCCATGGTAAGTCATACGAGCACGGTTTCACGAAAAAATGCGACGGTCATAAACAAAAGTATCCAGAACAGTCTAGCTATTGCATTTTATTATTTATTAACTTCCTTGTGCTACTCTTGAAGATGAGTTTGATGAAGAGTGCCCATTTCACATTCTTTAGGTGGGGTGCAATCTTCTCGACTACACAAAGAGACTTCAGGCTTTAGTCTATGGCTTGTGTAGACAAAGCTTCTTTGTACAAATCTTTTACAAAATATATTATCTTTACTTACCAAAAAAAATGATGTATTAGCCTATGGTAAGTCGTATGAGCATGGTTTCACGAAAAAATACGACGTCATAAACTTTGCGCAGAGTCGAGATTCGATCGGTTTTTCGTGCACCGTCTCGGAAATTCAAAATACTGGTCATTCACGATGTATTAGCCCATGGTAAGTCGTATGAGCATGGTTTCATGAAAAAATGTGACAGTCATAAACTTTGCGCAGAGTCAAGTTTCGATCGGTTTTTCGTGCACCGTCTCGGAAATTCAAAATACTAGCAATTCCCGACGTATTAGCCCATGGGAAGTCGTACAAGCACGCTTTTGTGAAAAAAATTCGACGGTCATAAACTTTGCGAGAAGTCACGGGCGAGTCGAGTTTCGATCGGTTTTTCATGCACCGTCTCGGAAATTCAAAATACTGGTCATTCACGATGTATTAGCCCATGGTAAGTCGTATGAGCATGGTTTCACGAAAAAACGAGACGGTCATAAACTTTGCGCAGAGTCGAGATTCGATTGGTTTTTTGTGTACCGTCTCGGAAATTCAAAATACCGTTCTTTCCCGTCTTATTATCCAATGGGTAGTGGTACAAGCTCGCTTTCGCAAAAAAATACGACGGTCAAAAACTTTGCGCGAAGTCGCGCGCAGAGTCGAGTTTCGATCGGTTTTTCGTGCACCATCTCAGAAATTCAAAATACTGGCCAATCCCAACGTATTAGCCCATGGTAAGTCATACAAGCACGGTTTCAAGAAAAAATGCGACGGTTATAAACATTACGCGAAGTCGCACCCAGAGTCGGGTTTCGATTGGTTTTAATTGCACCATCTCGGAAATTCAAAATACTGGCCATTCAATATGTATTAGTCGATGGTAAGTCGTATGAGCATCGTTTCACGAAAAAATACGACGGTCATAAACTTTGCGCAGATTCGAGTTTCGATCAGTTTTTCGTGCACCGTCTCAGAAATTAAAATATTGGTCATTCCCGTCTTATTAGCCAATGGGAAGTCGTACGAGTACGGTTTCGTAAAAAAATACGACAATCAGAAACATTACGCGAGTCGCGCCTAGAGTCGAGTATCGATCGGTTTTTTGTGCACCGTCTCAGAAATTCAAAATACTAGCAATTCCCGACGTATTAGCCCATGGGAAGTCGCACAAGCACGCTTTTGTGAAAAAATGTGATGGTCATAAACAATATGCGAAGTCGCGCCCAGAGTCGAGTTTCGATTGGTTTTATGTGCACCGTCTCGAAAATTCAAAATACTGGCCATTCACGATGTATTAGCCCATGGTAAGTCGTATGAGCATGGTTTCTTGAAAAAACGCGACGGTGATAAACTTTGCGCAGAGTCGAGTTTCGATCGGTTTTTCGTGCACCGTCTCGAAAATTCAAAATACTGGTCTTTCCCGTCTTATTAGCCGAAGGGAAGTCGTACATGCTCGCTTTCGCAAAAAAATATGATGGTCAAAAACTTTGCACGATGTAGCGCGTTGAGTCAAGTTTCGATCGATTTTTCGTGCCCCGTCTCGGAAATTCAAAATAATGGTCTTTCCCATCTTATTAGCCCATTGGAAGTCGTACAAGCACGCTTTCGCAAAAAAATACGACGGTCATAAACATTACGCGATGTCGCGCCCAGAGTCGTGTTTCGATCGGTTTTTCATGCACTGTCTCGGAAATTCAAAATACTGGTCATTCACGATGTATTAGCCCATGGTAAGTCGTATGAGCATGGTTTCATGAAAAAACGCGACAGTCATCAACTTTGCACAGAGTCGAGTTTCGATCGGTTTTTCGTTCACCGTCTCAAAAATTCAAGATACTAGCAATTCCCGACGTATTAGCTCATGGGAAGTCGTACAAGCACGCTTTTGTGAAAAAATGCGATGGTCATAAATAATACGCGAAGTCGCGCCCAGAGTCGAGTTTCGATTGGTTTCACGTGCACCGTCTCGGAAATTCAAAATACTGTCCATTCACGATGTATTAGCCCATGGTAAGTCGTATGAGTATGGTTTCACCAAAAAATGCGACGGTCTTAAACTTTGCGCAGAGTCGAGTTTCGATCGGTTTTTGGTGCACCGTCTCGAAAATTCAAAATACTGGTCGTTCCCATCTTATTAGCCCATGGGAAGTCGTACAAGCATGCTTTCACAAAAAAATACGACCGTCATAAACATTGCACGATGTCGCGCGCGAGTCGAGTTTCGATCGGTTTTTCGTGCACCGTCTCGGAAAGTCAAAATACTGGCCATTCACGATGTATTAGCCCATGGTAAGTCGTATGAGCATGGTTTCACGAAAAAATGCGACGGTCATAAACTTTCAGCAGAGTCGAGTTTCGATCGGTTTTTCATGCACCGTCTCAGAAATTCAAAATAATGGTCTTTCTCGTCTTATTAGTGCATGGGAAGTCGTACAAGCTCGCTTTCGCAAAAAAATACGACGGTCAAACATTACGCGAAGTCGCGCCCAGAGTCGAGTTTCGATTGGTTTTAGGTGCACCGTCTCGAAAATTCAAAATACTAACCATTCACGATGTATTAGCCCATGGTAAGTCGTATGAGTATGGTTTCACGAAAAAACGCGACGATCATAAACTTTGCGCAGAGTCCAGTTTCGGTCGGTTTTTCATGCACCGTCTCGGAAATTCAAAATACTGGTCTTTGCCATCTTACCATGGGAAGTCATACAAGCACGCTTTCGCCAAAAATACGACGGTCATAAACTTTGCGCGAAGTCGCGCGCGAGTCGAGTTTCGATCGATTTTTCGAGCACCGTCTCGGAAATTCAAAATACTGGCCATTCACGATGTATTACCCATGGTAAGTCGTATGAGCATGGTTTCACGAAAAATCGTGACGGTCATAAACTTTGTGCAGGGTCGAGTTTCGATCGGTTTTTCGATAACCGTCTCAGAAATCAAAATACTAGCAATTCCCGACGTATCATGGGAAGTCGTACAAGCACGCGTTCGCGAAAAAATGCGACGGTCATAAACATTACGCGAAGTCACGCCCAGAGTCGAGTTTCGATCGATTTTTCGTGCACCGTCTCGGAAATTCAAAATATTGGCCATTCACGATGTATTAGCCCATGGTAAGTCGTGTGAGCATGGTTTCACGAAAAAACGCAACGGTCATAAACTTTGCGCAGAGTCAATATTCGATAGGTTTTTCGTGCACCGTCTCAAAAATTCAAAATAATGGTCTTTCACGTCTTATTAGCCCATGGGAAGTCATACAAGCTCGCTTTCGCAAAAAAATATGATGGTCATAAACATTACGCGAGTCACGCCCAGAGTCGAGTATCGATCGATTTTTTGTGCACCGTCTCCGAAATTCAAAATACTAGCAATTCCCGATGTATTAGCCCATGGGAAGTCGTACAAGCACGCTTTTGTGAAAAAATGTGACGGTTATAAACAATACGCGAAGTCGCGCCCAGAGTCTAGTTTCGATTGGTTTTACGTGCAACATCTCGAAAATTCAAAATACTGGCCATTCACGATGTATGGCCATGGTAAGTCGTATGAGCATGGTTTCACGAAAAAATGCGACGGTCATAAACTTTGCGCAGAGTCGAGTTTCGATCGGTTTTTCATGCACCGTCTTGGAATTTTAAAATACTGGTCTTTCCCGTCTTATTAACCCATGGGAAGTCGTACAAGCTCGCTTTCGCAAAAAAATACGACGGTCAAAAACTTTGCGCGATGTCGCGCGCTGAGTCGAGTTTCGATCGGTTTTTCGTGCACCATCTCAAAAATTCAAAACACTGGCCAATCCCATCGTATTAGCCCATGGTAAGTTATACGAGCACGGTTTCACGAAAAATTACGATGGTCATAAACATTACGCGAAGTCGCGCGCGAGTCGAGTTTCGATCAGTTTTTCGTGCACCATCTCGGAAATTCAAAATATTGGCCATTCACGATTTATTATCCCATGGTAAGTCATATGAGCATTGTTTCACGAGATACAACAACTTCCCAAGGGTCTGGGAATGGGCCTGCGTTCCCTTGCGTACGTGCGTGAGTGCTCTGCTCTGCTTGGGCTTGCGCTTGCGATCGGCGCTGGGGACGGCAACCTCATCTCTTACCGAAGGTGGGCAGCGGAGGGCGATTGCTCCCTTGGGCAATTTCTCTTCTACGATCGCTCCGCGGCGAATTCAAGCGTGGAAGGCCGGCGGTCGCTCCTGCGATCAGCGATTCCAGGCGGGGAATCGGCGATTTCAGGCATGGGAGGGCGGCGGCTCTTCTCCCCTAGGCGCGAGACGGACTCTAGGGCGAGAAACGGTGGAGGCTGCGCTGCGATTCGGGCTGGGTTCACTGCCGCTCTGCGATCCTGCGGCAACTCCAAGGGCAACTCCAAGGGCGATGGCTGCTTCTGCAATCGGCGTGGAAAGGGTGACGGCTGCGACCTTAGTGTGGGAACGGTGGTGGCTTCCTCTCCCCTAGGCGGCTGGCGGTCTCTAGGGCGAGCGACGCCATGGATGCGATCGACTCTGCTTCGCATCCTCTGTTCCAACGGGATGCTCCTCCGCTGGGTTCTTCCCAGCGGCCTGCGCTGGTTGCTTCACAGCGGAACCTGATGTGAGATTGAAGATTTACAACGGGTCCTTGAAGGATTTTGGACTATCCGTGGTCATCCAATGATACTACGACGCTGGGCACCTGATGTGAGATTGGAGTTAGACAGTCTATAGTCTATCCCAATATGGATTTCTTTCCATGGACTTCCACTACATCTCTAGGGTCGTTGTTTTATTGTAAAGCTTTGCAGCACCTTGGGACAGCCATTGTATATTGATAAGGCAACAGCTTCGCAAACGAGATTGTCCTTTGCCAGAGCTTGTGTAATGGTTTCTTCTGATGAGGAACTACCGAATGAAGTTTCTTACCATGATCTTGATGGGAGCACCCGAAAGGTGAAAGTTTCATATTCTTGGAAGCCACAACGATGCAAGGTTTGTCTATCTTTTGGACATGTAAATGGTGCTTGCCAACAGCCTTCACAAAAAATCACACAGGTCTACCGGCCACGCCAAGAGCCACAGAATGGGGTCACTACCACTAAACCAAGCACTGATACTCCAGTGCCAAAAGTGATGATGGCGGGGAAGATGAATGAGCACTCTGACTCGTTGGGGCAGCGACACGAACAAGAGAAAGACAAGTCAGGACTTTCATCTTTTCCTATTATATCAGAGACTTTCACTGCAGGAGCTTCCCATGGTTCTCACTCCCCAATAACAACCTCGCCTTCACGAATCATTCCTTCAGATAATCAGGAAATTTCATTTCAACAACCTCTTGGGAACCAAGACATTGCAACTCACCAAACTCATCGCTCTTCGACACATCCCGCTATTCAGGACTCCTTGCCTCAAGGTACGCAAAAATTTAAACATTTGCAAGCTGTGGATGAGGTGGATAAATATAGGAATAAAGGATTAAAGGGTAAAGATATTATGCGAGAGGACCATGCAAAATCAAAAGATAAGAAAAAGGATGGAGTGTCCTCCCAAAATCGCATGCTCTTCCTTCTATCTAGTATTGATGAAAATAATCTGTTGGAATGTTCGTGGACTTAATAAGACTGAGAAATGTCGGGAGCTCAATAGAATAATCCGATCTGCTGCATGTGATATTATGATTCTTGTGGAAACAAAAATTAAAACTCATCGTGTTCGAGTTTAGAAGAATTTAATATGGCCTGAGGCAGAACTTTTTACTAATGATTCTCAGGATACTTATGGTCGAGTTTGGGTCTTATGGCATCCTAACCATGTTACTGCTTGGTTTATTTCTGCTACTAATCAATTCATTCATCTTAAGGCAGAGGATAAACAGACTGGATGTCAATTCAATATTACCGGTATTTATGCATCTAACAGTATGTCTGATAGGAATGCTCTATGGCGTGATCTGGTTAGCATTGTAAATAGTTATCCTACAGTACCTTGGGTTGTTCTCGGTGACTTTAATACTGTCAGATACACAAATGAGAAAGTGGGTGGTAGAGTGCTTTTACGTGAGTCGAGTTTCGATTGGTTTTACGTGCACCATCTCGAAAATTCAAAACACTGGACATTCACGATGTATTAGCCCATGGTAAGTCGTATGAGCATGGTTTCACGAAAAAACACGACGGTCATAAACTTTACGCTGAGTCGAGTTTCGATCAGTTTTTCGTGCACCGTCTCAAAAATTTAAAATACTAGCGATTCACGATGTATTAGCCCATGGTAAGTCGGATGAGCATGGATTCACGAAAAAATGCGACGGCCATAAACTATGCGCAGAGTCGAGTTTTGATCGGTTTTTCATGCACCGTCTCGGAAATTCAAAATACTGGTCTTTCCCATCTTATAAGCCCATGGGAAGTCGTACAAGCACGCTTTCACGAAAAAATGCGACGGTCATAAACATTACGCGAAGTCGCACCCAGGGTCGAGTTTCGATCGGTTTTACGTACATCGTCTCAGAAATTCAAAATATTGGCCATTCACGATGTATTAGCCCAGTTCTCGATTACACTAAGAGACTTTAGGCTTTAGTCTATGGCTTGTGTAGACACAGCTTCTTTGTACAAATCTTTTACAAAATACATTATCTTTACTTAAAAAAAAATGATGTATTAGCCCATGGTAAGTCATATGAGCATGGTTTCACGAAAAAACGTGATGGTCATAAACTTTGCTCGAAGTCACGTGATGAGTCGAGTTTCGATCGGTTTTTCATGCACTGTCTCATAAATTCAAAATACAGGCCATTCACGATGTATTAGCCCATGGTAAGTCGTATGAGCATGGTTTCACGAAAAAACACGACAGTCATAAACTTTGCGGAGATTCGAGTTTCGATCGGTTTTTCGTGCATCGTATCGGAAATTCAAAATACTAGCAATTCCCGACGTATTAGCCCATGAGAAGTCGTACAAGCACACTTTCGCGAAAAAATGTGATGGACATTACGCGAAGTCGCGCCCAGAGTCGAGTTTTGATTGGTTTTACGTGCACCGTCTCAGAAATTCAAAATAATGGCCATTGACGATGTATTAGCCCATGGTAAGTCGTATGAGCATGGTTTCACGAAAAAACGTGACGGTCATAAACTTTGCGCAGAGTCGAGTTTAGATCGGTTTTTCGTGCACCGTCTCAGAAATTCAAAATACTGGCCATTAACGATGTATTAGCCCATGGTAAGTCATATGAGCTTGGTTTCACGAAAAAATGCGACGGTCATAAACTTTGCGCAGAGTCGAGTTTCGATCAGTTTTTCGTGCACCGTCTCGGAAATTCAAAATACTAGTCTTTCCCGTCTTATTAGCCCATGAGATGTCGTACAAGCATGCTTTCGAAAAAAAATACGACGGTCATAAACTTTGCACGAAGTCGTGCGCGAGTCGTAGTTGCGATCGGTTTTTCGTGCACCCTCTCGTAAATTCAAAACACTGGCCATTAACGATGTATTAGCCCATGGTAAGTCGTATGAGCTTGGTTTCACGAAAAAACGCGACGGTCATAAACTTTGCGCAGAGTCAAGTTTCGATCGATTTTTCGTGCACCGTCTCAGAAATACAAAATACTGGTCTTTCTCGTCTTATTAGCCCATGGGATCTCGTACAAGCACGCTTTCGCAAAAAACATACGGCGGTCATAAACATTGCACGAACATTGCGCAGAGTCGAATTTCGATCGGTTTTTCGTGCACCGTCTCAGAAATTCAAAATACTGGCCATTCACGATGTATTAGCCCATGGTATGTCGTATGAGCATGGTTTCACAAAAAAATGCAACAGTCGTAAACTTTGTGCAGAGTCGAGTTTCGATTGGTTTTTCGTTCACCGTCTCGGAAATTCAAAATACTGGTCTTTCATGTCTTATTAGCCCATGGGAAGTCATACAAGCACGCTTTCACAAAAAATTATGACGGTCATAAACTTTGCGCGATGTCACGCGCGAGTTGAGTTTCGATCGGTTTTTCGTGCACCGTCTCGGAAATTTAAAATACTGGCCTTTCACGATGTATTAGCCCATGGTAAGTCGTATGAGCATGGTTTCACGAAAAAAATGACGGTCATAAACTTTGCGCAGAGTCGAGTTTCGATCGATTTTTCGTGCACCGTCTCGGAAATTCAAAATACTGGTCTTCCCGTCTTATTAGCCCATGGGAAGTCGTACAAGCACGCTTTCGCAAAAAAATACAACGGTCATAAACATTGCGCGAAGTCGCGTGCGAGTCGAGTTTCGATCGATTTTTCGTGCACCGTCTCAGAAATTCAAAATACTGGCCATTCATGATGTATTAGCCCATGGTAAGTCGTATGAGCATGGTTTGATGAAAAAACGCGACGGTCATAAACTTTGCGCTGAGTCGAGTTTCGATTGGTTTTTCGTGCACCGTCTCGAAAATACAAAATACTGGCGATTGACGATGTATTAGCCCAAGGTAAGTCGGATGAGCATGGTTTCACGAAAAAACGCGACGGCCATAAACTTTGCGCAGAGTCGAGTTTCGATCGGTTTTTCGTGCACCGTCTCGAAAATTCAAAATACTGCTCTTTCCCGTCTTATTAGCCCAAGGGAAGTAGTACAAGCACGCTTTCACAAAAAAATGCGACGGTCATAAACATTACGCGAAGTCGCACCCAGGGTCGAGTTTCGATCGGTTTTACGTACACCGTCTCAAAAATTCAAAATACTGGCCATTCACGATGTATTAGCCCAGTTCTCGATTACACTAAGAGACTTTAGGCTTTAGTCTATGGCTTGTGTAGACAATGCTTCTTTGTACAAATCTTTTACAAAATACATTATCTTTACTTACCAAAAAAATGATGTATTAGCCCATGGTCAGTCATGTGAGCATGGTTTCACTAAAAAATGCGATGGTCATAAACTTTGCGCGAACTTTGCGCAGAGTCGAGTTTCGATCAGTTTTTCGTACACCGTCTCAGAAATTCAAAATACTGGCCATTCACGATGTATTAGCCCATGGTAAGTCGTATGAGCATGGTTTCATGAAAAAACGCGACGGTCATAAACTTTGCGCAGAGTCGAGTTTCGATCGGTTTTTCGTTCACCGTCTCCGAAATTCAAAATACTGGTCTTTCCCGTCTTATTAGCCCATGGGAAGTCGAACAAGCACGATTTCGCAAAAAATTACGACGGTCATAAAGTTTGCATGAAGTCGCGCGCTAGTTGAGTTTCGATCGGTGTTTCGTGCACCGTCTCGAAAATTCAAAATACTGGCCATTCACGATGTATTACCCATGGTAAGTCGTATGAGCATGGTTTCACGAAAAAACGCGACGGTCATAAACTTTGCGCTGAGTCGAGTTTCGATCCATTTTTCGTGCACCGTCTCGAAAATTCCAAATACTGGTCTTTCCCGTCTTATTAGCCCTTCGGAAGTCGTACAAGCACGCTTTTGGAAAAAAATACGATCGTCATAAACTTTGCGCGAAGTCACGCGCGAGACGAGTTTCGATCAATTTTTCGTGGACCATCTCAGAAATTCAAAATACTGGCCTTTCACGATGTATTAGCCCATGGTAAGTCGTATGAGCATGGTTTCACGAAAAAACGTGACGTTCATAAACTTTGCGCAGAGTCGAGATTCGATCGGTTTTTCGTGCACCATCTCGGAAATTCAAAATACTAGTCTTTCCCGTCTTATTAGCCCATGGGAAGTCGTACAAGCTCGCTTTCGCACAAAAATACGACGGTCAAAAACTTTGCGCGAAGTCGCGCGCTGAGTCGAGTTTCGATCGATTTTTTGTGCACCATCTCAGAAATTCAAAATACTGGCCAATCGCAACGTATTAGCCCATGGTAAGTCATACGAGCACGGTTTCATGAAAAAATGCAATGGATATAAACATTACGCGAAGTCGCGCTTAGAGCGGAGGTTCGATTGGTTTTACGTGCACCATCTCAGAAATTCAAAATACTGCCCATTCACGATGTATTCGCCCATGGTAAGTCGTGTGAGCATGGTTTCACGAAAAAATGTGACGGTCATAATCTTTGCACTGAGTCGAGTTTCGATCGGTTTTTCGTGCACTGTCTCGAAAATTCAAAATACTGGCAATTCACGATGTATTAGCCCATGGTAAGTCGTATGAGCATGGTTTCACGAAAAAACGTGACGGTCATAAACTGTGCACTGAGTCTAGTTTCGATCGATTTTTCGTGCACTGTCTCAGAAATTCAAAATACAGGTCTTTCCCGTCTTATTAGCCCTTGGGAAGTCGTACAAGCACGCTTTCACGAAAAAATACGACGGTCATGAACATTACGCGAAGTCGCGCCCTGGGTCGAGTTTCAATCGGTTTTACGTACACCGTCTCGAAAATTCAAAATACTGGCCATTCACGATATTTTCGCCCATGGTAAGTCATATGAGCATGGTTTCACAAAAAAACGTGACGGTCATAAACTTGGCTCGAAGTCACGCGCTGAGTCTAGTTTAGATCGGTTTTTCATGCACTGTCTCGGAAATTCAAAATACTGGCCATTCATGATGTATATGGTAAGTCGTATGAGCATGGTTTCACGAAAAAACGCGACGGTCATAAACTTTGCGCAGAGTCGAGTTTCGATCGGTTTTTCGTGCACCGTCTCGGAAATTGAGAATATTAGCAATTCCCGACGTATTAGCCCATGAGAAGTCGTACAAGCACGCTTTCGCGAAAAAATGTGACGGACATTACGCGAAGTCGCGCCCAGAGTTGAGTTTCGATTGGTTTTACATACACCGTTTCGGAAATTCAAAACACTGGCCATTCACGATGTATTAGCCCATGGTAACTCGTATGAGCATGGTTTCACGAAAAAACACGACGGTCATAAACTTTGCGCAGAGTCGAGATTCGATCGATTTTTCGTGCACCGTCTCCGAAATTCAAAATACTGGACTTTCCCATCTAATTAGCCCATGGGAAGTCGTACAAGCTCGCTTTCTCAAAAAAATACGACGGTCCAAAACTTTGCTCGAAGTCGCGCGCTGAGTCGAGTTTCGATCGGTTTTTCGTGCACCGTCTCGGAAATTCAAAATACTGGTCTTTCCCATCTTTTTAGCACATGAGAAGTTGAACAAGCACGCTTTCGCAAAAAAATACGGCGGTCATAAACTTTGCGCGAACTTTGCGCTGAGTCGAGTTTCGATCGATTGTTCATGCACTGTCACGGAAATTCAAAATACTGGCCTTTCACGATGTATTAGCCCATGGTAAGTCGTATTAGCATGGTTTCATGAAAAAACACGACGGTCATAAACTTTGCGCAGAGTCGAGATTCGATCTGTTTTTCGTGCACCGTCTCGAAAATTCAAAATACTGGTCTTTCCCGTCTTATTAGCCCATGGGAAGTCGTACAATCTTGCGTTCGCAAAAAAATACGACGGTCAAAAACTTTGCTCGAAGTCACGCGCTGAGTCGAGTTTTGATCGGTTTTTCGTGCACCATCTCGGAAATTCAAATACTGGTCTTTCCCATCATATTAGCCAATGGGAAGTCGTACAAGCTCGCTTTCTCAAAAAAATATGACGGTCCAAAACTTTGCTCGAAGTCGCGCGCTGAGTCGAGTTTCGATCGATTTTTCGTGCACCGTCTCGGAAATTCAAAATACTGGCCTTTCCCTTCTTTTTAGCACATGGGAAGTCGAACAAGCACGCGTTCGCAAAAAAATACGACGGTCATAAACTTTGCGCGAAGTCACGCGCGAGTCGAGTTTCGATCGATTTTTCGTGCACCGTCTCGAAAATTCAAAATACTGGCCATTCACGATGTTTTATATTAGCCCATGGTAAGTCGTATGAGCATGGTTTCATGAAAAAACGCGATGGTCATAAACTTTGCGCAGAGTCGAGATTCGATCGATTTTTCGTGCACTGTCTCGGAAATTC
The DNA here is from genome assembly GCA_029747655.1 of Ensete ventricosum. Lineage (NCBI taxonomy): Eukaryota > Viridiplantae > Streptophyta > Magnoliopsida > Zingiberales > Musaceae > Ensete > Ensete ventricosum. The sequence goes on along the minus strand of JAQQAF010000004.1, from coordinate 28,456,536 downwards.
AAAATACTAGTCTTTCCCGTCTTATTAGCCCATGGGAAGTCGTACAAGCTTGCGTTCGCAAAAAAATATGACGGTAAAAAACTTTGCTCGAAGTCACGCGCTGAGTCGTGTTTCGATCGGTTTTTCGTGCACCATCTCGGAAATTCAAAATACTGGTCTTTCCCATCATATTAGCCCATGGGAAGTCGTAGAAGCTCGCTTTCGCAAAAAAATACGATGGCCAAAAACTTTGCTCGAAGTCGCGGGCTGAGTCGAGTTTCGATCGGTTTTTCGTGCACCGTCTCGGAAATTCAAAATACTGGTCTTTCCCGTCTTATTAGCCCATGGGAAGTCGTACAAGCACGCTTTTGCAAAAAAATACGATGGTCATAAACTTTGCGCGAACTTTGCGCAGAGTCGAGTTTCGATCGGTTTTTCGTGCACCATCTCGGAAATTCAAAATACTGGCCATTCACGATGTATTAGCCATGGTAAGTCGTATGAGCATGGTTTCACGAAAAAACGCGATGGTCATAAACATAGCGCAGAATCGGGTTTCGATCGGTTTTTCGTCACCGTCCCGGAAATTCAAAATACTGGTCTTCCCCGTCTTATTAGCCCATGGGAAGTCGTACAAGCATGCTTTCGTAAAAAAAATACGACGGTCATAAACATTGCACGAAGTCGCGCGTGACTCGAGTTTCGATCGGTTTTTCGTGAACCATCTCGAAAATTCAAAATACTGGTCTTTCCCGTCTTATTAGCCTATGGGAAGTCCTACAAGCACGCATTCGCCAAAAAATATGACGGTTATAAACTTTGCGCGAACTTTGCGCAGAGTCGAGAACGATCGGTTTTTCGTGCACCGTCTCGGAAATTCAAAATACTTGCCATTCACGATGTATTAGCCCATGGGAAATCGTACAGGCTCGCTTTCGCAAAAAATTACGACGGTCAAAAACTTTGCTTGAAGTCCCGCGCTGAGTCGAGTTTCGATCGGTTTTTCGTGCACCGTCTCGGAAATTCAAAATACTTGTCTTTCCCGTCTTATTAGCCCATGGGAAATCGTACAAGCACGCTTTCGCAAAAAAATACGACAGTCATAAACTTTGCGCGAACTTTGCAATGAGTTGAGTTTCGATCGGTTTTTCATGCATTGTCTCGAAAATTCAAAATACTGGCCATTCACAACGTATTAGCCCATGGTAAGTCATGTGAGCAAGGTTTCATGAAAAAACGTGACGGTAATAAACTTTGCGCAGAGCCGAGATTCGATCGGTTTTTCGTGCACCGCCTCGGAAATTCAAAATACTGTTCTTTCCTGTCTTATTAGCCCATGGGAAGTCGTATCAGCTCGCTTTCACAAAAAAATACGACGGTCAAAAACTTTGCTCGAAGTCGTGCGCTGAGTCGAGTTTGGATCGGTTTTTCGTGCACCGTCTAGGAAATTCAAAATACTGGCTATTCACGATGTATTAGCCCATGGTAAGTCGTATGAGCATGGTTTCACGAAAAAACGCGACGGTCATAAACATTGCGTAGAGTCGAGTTTCGATCGATTTTTCTTGCACCATCTCGGAAATTCAAAATACTGGCCATTAACGATGTATTAGCCCATGGTAAGTCGTATGAGCTTGGCTTCACGTAAAAACACGACGGTCATAAACTTCGTGCAGAAATCGCACGTGAGTCGAGTTTCGATCGGTTTTTCGTGCACCGTCTCGGAAATTTAAAATACTAGCAATTACCGACGTATTAGCCAATGAGAAGTCGTACAAGCATGCTTTCACGAAAAAATGTGACGGACTTTACGTGAAGTCGCGCCCAGAGTCGAGTTTCGATTGGTTTTACGTGCACCGTCTCAGAAATTCAAAATATTGGCCATTCATGATGTATTAGCCCATGGTAGGTCGTGTGAGCATGGTTTAACGAAAAAATGCGACAGTCATAAACTTTACGCAGAGTCAAGTTTCGATCGGTTTTTCGTGTACCGTCTCGGAAATTCCAAATACTGGTCTTTCCCATCTTATTGCAACATGGGAAGTCAAACATAAAAGCATGATTTCGTAAAAAAATACGACAGTCATAAACATTGTACGAAGTCGCGCGCAAGTCGAGTTTCGATCTGTTTTTCGTGCACCATCTCGGAAATTCAAAATACTGGCCATTCACGATTTATTAGCCCATGGTAAGTCGTATGAGCAAGGTTTCACGAAAAAACGCGACGATCATAAATTTGCGCAGAGTCATGTTTCGATCGGTTTTTCGTGCACCATCTCGGAAATTCAAAATACTGGCCATTCACGATGTATTAGCCCATGGTAAGTCGTATGAGCATGGTTTCACGAAAAAATACGACGGTCATAAACTTTGCGCAGAGTCGAGTTTCGATCGGTTTTTCGTGCACCGTCTCGGAAATTCAAAATACTGGTCTTTCCCATCTTTTTAGCACATGGGAAGTCGAACAAGCACGCTTTCGCAAACAAATACGGCGGTCATAAACTTTGCGCGAACTTTGCGCTGAGTCGAGTTTCGATCGGTTTTTCATGCACTGTCACGGAAATTCAAAATACTTGCCTTTCACGATGTATTAGCCCATGGTAAGTCGTATTAGCATGGTTTCACGAAAAAACGCGACGGTCATAAACTTTGCGCAGAGTCGAGATTCGATCAGTTTTGCGTCCACCGTCTCGAAAATTCAAAATACTGGTCTTTCCCGTCTTATTAGCCCATGGGAAGTCGTACAAGCTTGCGTTCGCAAAAAAATACGACGGTCAAAAGCTTTGCTCGAAGTCACGCGCTGAGTCGTGTTAGGATCGGTTTTTCGCGCACCGTCTCGGAAATTCAAAATACTGGCCATTCACGTTGTATTAGCCCATGGTAAGTCGTATGAGCATTGTTTCACGAAAAAACATGACGGTCATAAACTTTGCGCAGAGTCGAGTTTCGATCGGTTTTTCGTGCACCGTCTTGAAAATTCAAAATACTGGTCTTTCCCGTCTTATTAGCCCATGGGAAGTCGTACAAGCACGCTTTCGCAAAAAAATACGACGGTCATAAAATTTGCGCAAAGTCGCGCGTGAGACGAGTTTCGATCGGTTTTTTGTGCACCGTCTCGTAAATTCAAAATACTGGCCATTTGCGAAGTATTAGCCCATGGTAAGTCGTATGAGCATGGTTTCACGAAAAAACGCGACAGGTCATAAACTTTTCGCAGAGTCGAGTTTCGATCAGTTTTTCGTGCACCGTCTCGGAAATTCAAAATACTGGTCTTTCCCATCTTATTAGCCCATGGGAAGTCGTACAAGCACGCTTTCGCAAAAAAATACGACGGTCATAAACTTTGCACGAAGTCGCGCGCGAGTCGAGTTTCTATCGGTTTTTTGTGCACCGTCTCAGAAATTCAAAATACAGGCCATTCACGATGTATTAGTCCATCGTAAGTCGTATGAGCATGGTTTCACGAAAAAACATGACGATCATAAACTTTGCGCAGAGTCGAGTTTCGATCGGTTTTTCGTGCACCGTCTCGGAAATTCAAAATACTGGTCTTTCCCGTCTTATTAGCCCATGGGAAGTCGTACATGCTCACTTTCGCAAGAAAATATGACGGTCAAAAATTTGCGCGAAGTCGTGCGCTGAGTCCGGTTTCGATCGATATTTCGTGCACCATCTCGAAAATTCAAAATACTGGCCAATCCTAACGTATTAGCCTATGGTAAGTCATACGAGCACGGTTTCATGAAAAAATGCAACGGTCATAAACATTACGCGAAGTCACGCCAAGAGTCAAGTTTCGATTGGTTTTACGTGCACCATCTCGGAAATTCAAAATACTGGCCATTCACGACGTATTAGCCCATGGTAAGTCGTATGAGCATGGTTTCACGAAAAAATACGATGGTCAAAAACTTTGCGCTAAGTCGAGTTTCGATTGGTTTTTCGTGCACCGTCTCGAAAATTCAATATACTGGCCATTCATGATGTATTAGCCATGGTAAGTCGTTCACGAAAAAATGCGACGGTCATAAACTTTGCGCAGAGTCGAGTTTCGATCGGTTTTTGGTGCACCGTCTCGGAAATTCAAAATACTGGTCTTTCCCGTCTTATTAGCCCATGGGAAGTCGTACAAGCACGCTTTCGCAAAAAAATATGACGGTCATAAACTTTGCGCGAAGTCGCGCGCGAGTGAAGTTTCGATCGATTTTTCCTGCACCGTCTCGGAAATTCAAAATACTGGCCATTCACGTTGTATTGTCCATGGTAAGTCGTATGCGCATGGTTTCACGAAAAAACTTGACGGTCATAAACTTAGCGTAGAGTCGAGTTTCGATCGGTTTTTCGTGCACCGTCTCGAAAATTCAAAATACTGGTCTTTCCCGTCTTATTAGTCCATGGGAAGTCGTACAAGCACGCTTTCGCAAAAAAATACGACGTTCATAAAATTTGCGCGAAGTCGCGCGCGAGACGAGTTTCGATCGGTTTTTCGTGCACCGTCTCGGAAATTCAAAATACTGGCCATTTTCGAAGTATGAGCCCATGGTAAGTCGTATGAGCATGGTTTCACTAAAAAATGCGACGGTCATAAACTTTACGCAGAGTCGAGTTTCGATCGGTTTTTCGTGCACCGTCTCGGAAATTCAAAATACTGGTCTTTCCCATCTTATTAGCCCATGGGAAGTCGTACAAGCACGCTTTCGCAAAAAAATACGACGGTCATAAACTTAGCACGAAGTCGCGCGCGAGTCGAGTTTCTATCGGTTTTTCGTGCACCGTCTTAGAAATTCAAAATACAGGCCATTCACGATGTATTAGTCCATCGTAAGTCGTATGAGCATGGTTTCACGAAAAAACGTGACGGTCATAAACTTTGCGCAGAGTCGAGTTTCGATCGGTTTTTGGTGCACCGTCTCGGAAATTCAAAATACTGGTCTTTCCCATCTTATTAGCCCATGGGAAGTCGTACAAGCACGCTTTCGCAAAAAAATATGACGGTCATAAACTTTGCGCGAAGTCGCGCGCGAGTGAAGTTTCGATCGATTTTTCATGCATTGTCTCGGAAATTCAAAATACTGGCCATTCACGTTGTATTGCCCATGGTAAGTCGTATGCGCATGGTTTCACGAAAAAACTTGACGGTCATAAACTTAGCGCAGAGTCGAGTTTCGATCGGTTTTTCGTGCACCGTCTCGAAAATTCAAAATACTGGTCTTTCCCGTCTTATTAGCCCATGGGAAGTCGTACAAGCACACTTTCGCAAAAAAATACGACGTTCATAAAATTTGCGCGAAGTCGCGCGCGAGACGAGTTTCGATCGGTTTTTCGTGCACCGTCTCGGAAATTCAAAATACTGGCCATTTTCGAAGTATGAGCCCATGGTAAGTCGTATGAGCATGGTTTCACTAAAAAACGCGACGGTCATAAACTTTACGCAGAGTCGAGTTTCGATCGATTTTTCGTGCACCGTCTCGGAAATTCAAAATACTGGTCTTTCCCATCTTATTAGCCCATGGGAAGTCGTACAAGCACGCTTTCGCAAAAAAATACGACGGTCATAAACTTTGCACGAAGTCGCGCGCGAGTCGAGTTTCTATCGGTTTTTCGTGCACCGTCTTAGAAATTCAAAATATAGGCCATTCACGATGTATTAGTCCATCGTAAGTCGTATGAGCATGGTTTCACGAAAAAACGTGACGGTCATAAACTTTGCGCAGAGTCGAGTTTCGATCGGTTTTTCGTGCACCGTCTCGGAAATTCAAAATACTGGTCTTTCCCGTCTTATTAGCCCATGGGAAGTCGTACATGCTCGCTTTCGCAAAAAAATACGACGGTCTAAAATTTGCGCGAAGTCGCGCGCTGAGTCTAGTTTCGATCGATTTTTCGTGCACCATCTCGAAAATTCAAAATACTGGCCAATCCCAACGTATTAGCCCATGGTAAGTCATACGAGCACGGTTTCATGAAAAAATGCGACGGTCATAAACATTACGCGAAGTCGCGCCAAGAGTCGAGTTTCGATTGGTTTTACGTGCACCATCTCAGAAATTCAAAATACTAGCCATTCACGATGTATTAGCCCATGGTAAGTCGTATGAGCATGGTTTCACGAAAAAATACGACGGTCATAAACTTTACGACGGTCAAAATACTGTTCTTTCCCGTCTTATTAGCCTGTGGCTCGCTTTTGCAAAAAAATATGACGGTCATAAACTTTGCCCATGGTAAGTCGTATGAGCATGGTTTCACGAAAAAATACGACGATCATAAACACTGCGCTAAGTCGAGTTTCGATCGGTTTTTCGTGCACCGTCTCGAAAATTCAATATACTGGCCATTCATGATGTATTAGCCATGGTAAGTCGTTCATGAAAAAACGCGACGGTCATAAACTTTGCGCAGAGTCGAGTTTCGATCGGTTTTTGGTGCACCGTCTCGGAAATTCAAAATACTGGTCTTTCCCGTCTTATTAGCCCATGGGAAGTAATACAAGCACGCTTTCGTGAAAAAATGCGACGGTCAAAAACATTACGCGAAGTCGCGCCCAGGGTTGAGTTTCGATCGGTTTTACGTACACCGTCTCGAAAATTCAAAATACTGGCCATTCACGATGTATTAACCCATGGTAAGTCATATGACCATGGTTTCACGACAAAACACGACGGTCATAAACTTTGCTCGAAGTCACGCGCTGAGTCGAGTTTCGATTGGTTTTACGTGCACCGTCTCGGAAATTCAAAATACTGACCATTCACGATGTATTAGCCCATGGTAAGTCGTATGAGCTTGGTTTCCCGAAAAAAACTCGACGGTCATAAACTTTGCGCAGAGTCGAGTTTCAATCGGTTTTTCGTGCACCGTCTCAGAAATTCAAACTTTGCACGAAGTCGCGCGCGAGTCGAGTTTCGATCAGTTTTTCGTGCACCGTCTTGGAAATTCAAAATACCGGCCATTCACGATGTATTAGCCCACTTCACCTTCTTTAGGTGGGGTACAATCTTCTCGACTACACTAAGAGACTTCAGGCTTTAGTCTATGGCTTGTGTAGACAAAGCTTCTTTGTACAAATCTTTTACATAATACATTATCTTTACTTACCAAAAAAAATATTAGCCCATGGTAAGTCGTATGAGCATGGTATAACGAAAAAATGCGACGGTCATAAACTTTGCGCAGGGTCGAGTTTCGATCGGTTTTTTGTGCACCGTCTCGGAAATTCAAAATACTAGCTATTCCCGACGTATTAGCCCAATAGAAGTCGTATAAGCATGTTTTCACGTAAAAATGTGACGGACATTATGCGAAGTCGCGCCCAGAGACGAGTTTCGATTGGTTTTCGTGCACCGTCTCAGAAATTCAAAATACTGGCCATTCACGATGTATTAGCCCATGGTAAGTCATATGAGCTTGGTTTCACGAAAAAACTCGACGGTCATAAACTTTGCGCACAGTCGAGTTTCGATCGGTTTTTCGTGCACCGTCTCGGAAATTCAAAATACTGGTCTTTCCCATCTTATTAGCCCATGAGAAGTCGTACAAGCATGCTTTCGCAAAAAAATACGACGGTCATAAACGTTGCACGAAGTCGCGCGCGAGTCGAGTTTCGATCGGTTTATCCTGCACCATCTCGGAAATTCAAAATACTGGCCATTAACGATTTATTAGCCAATGGTAAGTCGTATGAGGTTGGTTTCATGAAAAAACGCGACAGTCATAAACTTTGCGCAGAGTCGAGTTTCGATCAGTTTTTCGTGCTCCGTCTCAAAAATTCAAAATACTGGTCTTTCCCGTCTTATTAGCTCATGGGAAGTCGTACAAGCTTGCTTTCGCAAAAAAATATGACGGTCATGAACGTTGCGCGAAGTAGCGCGCGAGTCGAGTTTCGATCGGTTTTTTTGTGCACCGTCTCGAAAATTCAAAATACTGGCCATTCACGATGTATTATCCCATGGTAAGTCGTATGAGCATGGTTTTACGAAAAAACATGACGGTCATAAACTTTGCGCAGAGTCGAGTTTCGATGGGTTTTTCGGGCACCGTCTCGGAAACTCAAAATACTGGTCTTTCCCGTCTTATTAGCCCATGGGAAGTCGTACAAGCTTGCTTTCGTAAAAAAATACAACGGTCATAAACTTTGCTCGAAGTCACGCGCTGAGTCCAGTTTCGAACGATTTTTCATGCACTATCTCGAAAATTCAAAATACTAGCCATTCACAATGTATTAGCCCAAGGTAAGTCATGGGAGTATGGTTTCACAAAAAAATGCGACGGTCATAAACTTTACGCAGAGTCGAGTTTCGATCGGTTTTTCGTGCACCGTCTCGGAAATTCAACATACTGTTCTTTCCCGTCTTATTAGCCAATGGGAAGTCGTACAAGCACGCTTTCGCAAAAAAATACGACGGTCATAAACTTTGCGCGAAGTCGCGCCGAGTCGAGTTTCGATCAGTTTTTCATGCACCGTCTCGGAAATTCAAAATACTGGTCATTCACGTTGTATTAGCCCATGGTAAGTCGTATGAGCTTGGTTTCACGAAAAAACGTGACAGTCATAAACTTTGCGTAGAGTCGAGATTCGATCGGTTATGCGAGAGGACCATGCAAAATCAAAGGATAAGAAAAAGGATGGTAGTGTCCTCCCAAAATCGTATGCTCTTCCTTCTATCTAGTATTGATGAAAATAATCTGTTGGAATGTTCATGGACTTAATAAGACTGAGAAATGTCGGGAGCTCAATAGAATAATCTGATTTGCTGTATGTGATACTGTGATTCCTGTGGAAACAAAAATTAAAACTCATCTTGTTCGAGTTCAGAAGAATTTAATATGGCCTGAGGCAGAACTTTTTACTAATGATTCTCAGGATACTTATGGTCGAGTTTGGGTCTTATGGCATCCTACCCTTGTTACTGCTTGGTTTATTTCTGCTACTAATCAATTCATTCATCTTAAAGCAGAGGATAAACCGACTGGATGTCAATTCAATATTACCGGTATTTATCCATCTAACAGTATGTCTGACAGGAATGCTCTATGGCGTGATCTGGTTAGCATTGCAAATAGTTATCCTACAGTACCTTGGGTTGTTCTCGGTGACTTTAATACTGTCAGATACACAAATGAGAAAGTGGGGGATAGAGTGCTTTCCGAATGTCAGCTTCAACATTTTAATGATTGTATAGATACTGCTGCATTGACTGATATGAAATATGTAGGTGATTGGTTCTCATGGAACAATCAAAGTACTACTGATAGAAAAATTATGGCTCGACTTGATAGATGTTTGATTAATCAGGAATGGTTAGCAGTTATCCCAGATTCACTTCTTGAGTACGGTGCTAAGTTATTTTCGGATCACTATATTATGCATATACATACAGATAAAGCACTACCCAGAGTCAAGAAACCTTTTAGATTTTTTAATATGTGGAGTTCTCACCCTAAGTTCCTTGAAGTTATTAAGTCAGCTTGGGACATTAATGTATTTGGTTCTCCCCCTTACATCCTATGTCAAAGACTAAAAGCATGCAAAGCAGCACTTAAGAAGTGGAATTCAACTACATTTGGAAATATCACCGACAGGGTTCAGTTATGCAAGAAAGAACTTATGGTTGTGCAAAGCGAGCTAAATCTTCAACCTCTAGATGCGAATCTTATATACAAAGAGGCTGCTGCAAGAAATAACTTTATGCAAGCTTTGAAGCAGGAGGAATGCTTTTTGAAACAGAAGTCACGACAGCATTGGCTTACTCTAGGGGATTCTAATACGAAGTTTTTCTATGCTGCTATTGCTACCAGAAGGGCTACTAATCGCATCAAAAAATGCAAAGGTATAGATGGTAATCTCATTGAGGATTTGGATGAGGTTAAAAATTATACCAAGCAATTTTTTTATTCCTTACTCAATCAGGAGCAGTAGCCTAATAGTATTCATGTTGGGCCTACAAGACGACTTGATTCTGAAGCCCTCTCTCATCTTAATGCCCCAATAATAGATGATGAAATTGTGAAAGTTGTTTTTAAGTCCCCGAAGCACAAAAGCCCTAGTCCAGATGGATTTTCAGCTGAGTTTTATCAAATTGCATGGTCTATTGTAGGCAACGATGTCATAAAAGCTTGTCGACATTTTTTCTCCTCAGGTCAGATTCTTAAAGAAATTAATTGCACTTTTATTTCTTTAGTGCCTAAAAATGATGGAGCCGATTCATTGGAGAACTACCATCCTATTTCACTGTGCAACTTTATTTATAAGGTTATCTCGAAGTTGCTGGCAGATAGACTACAAAAGGTCATGAATAAGGTCATTAGTCCTAATCAGGCTGCTTTTATTAAAGGGAGGAGTATCCATCATAATGTCCTGCTTGCTAATGATTTGGTTAAGGATCTACACTCAAAAATAAGAGGGAAAAAGATATATTTTAAAGCTGATTTACGAAAGGCCTTTGACTCAGTCAATATGCATTTTATTTACATGATGCTCCATAATATGGGCTTCCCTCAGCACTGGGTTAAATGGATTCAATGTTGCTTGGATTCTCTTTAATGGTTCACCTATTGGCTTCTTCGGGAGTAAGAATGGCATTCGGCAAGGCGATCCACTATCTCCTTATCTTTTTACCAATGCAATGGAAGGGCTCAGTTGTATGTTAGAAGAGGCTGTTTCCAATGGCAAAATTAACGTACCATATTATGGTTCTGTTTATATCTCTCACATAACATTTGCTGATGACCTTATTATCTTCCTTCGAGATGATCCAGTTTCTGTGAGTAATCTGGCAGATATTCTTAATGAATTTGGTATAGTTTCTGGTCTTAAGCTAAACCATGCAAAGACCAAAGTATATGTGGGTGCTTGCATTGACAATAAGGATCATATTGCTCAAACATTGGGAGTTGCTGAAGGAAATTTACCGGTTCCTTACTTGGGTCTTCCACCTATATCCACTGGAATCAACAAGTCTCCTGTCAGCCTATCCTACAAAAAATTAAGAACAGAATTTCCTCTTGGAAAAATAGGCTTCTTTCTAAAGCTGGACGACTTGAACTTATTCGATCTGTGTTGATCTCTTATTCTATTTATTAGTCTCATGCATTCCTTCTACCTGCCGGGCTTCTCCATGATATTGATAAATTACTTATGAACTTCTTTTGGAATGGCACAAATGGTAAGGCAATGCACATGGTGAATTGGGACAATATTTGCAAACCGAAGGATGAAGGGGGTCTGAATCTTCGACATATTAGAGATTGGAATAAAGCTTGTATGGTAAAGCAATTATGGGATATTTTACAAAACAAGTCTTCTTTATGGTCACAATGGGTTTTTGCTAGGTACCTAACCAAGGAATCAATCTGGGAAGCATCTGCAAAAATATCTCATTCTGCTGCTTGGAAATGAATTCTGAAGGCAATGAGATGGCTACGTAACAGTATTATATGGGGCAAAGCTTATATTTTGTGATGTATCCACAAGTAGTCTAGAACAGTCTAGCTATATTTATTAACTTCCTTGTGCTACTCTTGGAGATGAGTTTGATGAAGTGTGCTCATCTCACCTTCTTTAGGTGGGGTGCAATCTTCTCGACTATAGTAATATACTTCAGACTTTAGACTATGGCTTGTGTAGACAAAGCTTCTTTGTACAAATCCTTTACAAAATACAATATCTTTTTTTTTTTTTGGTAAGTAAAGATAATGTATTTTGTAAAAGATTTGTACAAAGAAGCTTTGTCTACACAAGTCATAGACTAAAGCCTGAAGTCTCTTAGTGTAGTCGAGAAGATTGTACCCCATCTAAAGAAGGTGAAATGGGCACACTTCATCAAACTCGTTTCCAAGAGTAGCACAAGGAAGTTAATAAATAATAAAATGTAATAGCTAGACTGTTCTGGAGTACTTGTGGATACATCACAAAATATAAGCTTTGCCCCATATAATACATTACGATCATCATCATTATTCGAGTGATTATGGACTAATGAAAAAATTGAATCTTGTGAAAATCTCTTTCTCTTCTTGTTAGGTGCTCTATATTCAATTCTTGCTCCATGCATGATCGTGAGTCCTGAAGAATCTCTATCAGAATTTGAGCTTTGTTCATGTTGTGACACTCAAAAATTCTGCCGCACCTCTCCTTCCAAATCCACCAAATAGCACATCTGAATATAATTCTTGCTAGTTGTGTAAGAGGTCCCTTTTTTGAGAAGCCTTGCATTAGCCTTTCTAATTCATGTTGCAAGTTTGGCCGTGGTAGCCTTTGAAGATCAAATCGCTTCAAGATCTCCTTCCATATCCAAGATGAATAATCACAAGCAAAGTAGAGATGGTCAACACTTTCTTCCTTTTGCATACACAAAGAGCACCGGTTTACAATATAAATACCTCTTCGCTGCATATTGTCCATCGTAGGAAGTTTGCCGAGAAGGGCCTGCCATGTACATAAGGAATGTCGCTGTGAGCATGGACTATCCCATGTCCAACTACTTGGGATCCACTTGTTGTTTCGTCGTCTAATTTGGTTCCATGCAGATGTAGCACTAAATTTACCATTATCATGAAGCCAAATAAGCATATCTGAAAAGTTGTTCTTATTGGAATAGCCCTAATAGTTGGCCAAAGTAATAACATGTCAGGGGAGGTAGGGTTGGGAAGACACCATGTACCATTGTTAATGAATTCAGAAACCTTCCAGTCTTTGGGAGCCCCCAGATCCTGTCGTTCGTACTCTATCACCAAATATGACCGTCGTATTTGGTGACCGTCGTATTTTTTTGTGAAAGCGTGCTTGTACGACTTCCCATGGGATAATAATACGGGAAAGACAAGTATTTTTAATTTCCGAGACGGTGCACGAAAAACCGATCGAAACTCAACTCGCACGCGACTTCGTGCAAAGTTTATGACCATCGTATTTTTTTGCGAAAGCATGCTTGTACGACTTGTCATGGGCTAATAAGACGGGAAAGACCAGTATTTTGAATTTCCGAGACGGTGCACGAAAAACCGATCGAAACTCGACTCTGCGCAAATTTTATGACCGTCGCGTTTTTTCGTGAAACCATGCTCATACGACTTACCATGGGCTAATAAATCGTGAATGGCCAGTATTTTAAATTTCCGAGACGGTGCACGAAAACCCGATCGAAACTCGACGCTGTGCAAAGTTCGTGCAAAGTTTATGACCGTCATATTTTTTTGCGAAAGCGTGCTTGTACGACTTCCCATGGGCTAATAATATGGGAAAGACCAGTATTTTGAATTTTCAAGGCGGTGCACGAAAAACCGATCGAAACTCGACTCTGCGCAAAGTTTATGACCGTCGCGTTTTTTCGTGAAACCAAGCTCATACGACTTACCAAAGCTAATACATCGTGAATGGCCAGTATTTTAAATTTTTTAGACGGTGCACGAAAAACCGATCGAAACTCGACTCGCGTGCGACTTTGTGCAAAGTTTATGACCGTCGTATTTTTTTACGAAAGCGTGCTTGTACGACTTCCCATGGGCTAATAAGACGGGAAAGACCATTATTTTGAATTTCCGAGACGGTGCACGAAAAACCAAACGAAACTCGACTCAGCGAAAGTTTATGACCGTCGCGTTTTTTCGTGAAACCATGCTCACATGACTTACCATGGGCTAATACATTATGAATGGCCAGTATTTGGAATTTCCGAGACAGTGCATGAAAAACCGATCGAAACTCGACTCAGCGCAAAGTTCGCGCAAAGTTTATGACCGTTGTATTTTTTTGCGAAAGCATGCTTGTACGACTTCCCATGGGCTAAAAAGACGGGAAAGACCAGTATTTTGAATTTCCGAGACGGTGCACGAAAAATCGTTCGAATCTCGACTCTGCGCAAAGATTATGACCGTCGCGTTTTTTCGTGAAACCATGCTCATACGACTTACCATGGGCTAATACATCGTGATTAGCCAGTATTTTGAATTTTTGAGAAGGTGCACGTAAAACCAATCGAAACTCGACTCTGGGCGCGACTTCGCGTAATGTCCGTCACATTTTTTCACGGAGTGCTTGTACGACTCTGCGTAAAGTTCGCGCAAAGTTTATGACTGTCGCATTTTTTCATGAAACCATGCTCATATGACTTCCCATGGGCTAATAAGACGGGAAAGACCAGTATTTTGAATTTCCGAGACGGTGCATGAAAAACCAAACGAAACTCGACTCAGCGAAAGTTTATGACCGTCGCGTTTTTTCGTGAAACCATGCTCACATGACTTACCATGGGCTAATACATTGTGAATGGCCAGTATTTGGAATTTCTGAGACAGTGCATGAAAAACTGATCGAAACTCGACTCAGCGCAAAGTTCGTGCAAAGTTTATGACCGTTGTATTTTTTTATGAAAGCATGCTTGTACGACTTCCCATGGGCTAAAAAGACGGGAAAGACCAGTATTTTGAATTTCCGAGACGGTGCACGAAAAATCGTTCGAATCTCGACTCTGCGCAAAGATTATGACCGTCGCGTTTTTTCGTGAAACCATGCTCATACGACTCACCATGGGCTAATACATCGTGAATAGCCAGTATTTTGAATTTCCGAGATGGTGCACGTAAAACCAATCGAAACTCGACTCTGGGCGCGACTTCGCGTAATGTCCATCACATTTTTTCACGATGGAGTGCTTGTACGGCTCTGCGTAAAGTTCGCGCAAAGTTTATGACTATCACATTTTTTCATGAAACCATGCTCATATGACTTCCCATGGGCTAATAAGACGGGAAAGACCAGTATTTTGAATTTCCGTGACGGTGCACGAAAAACCGATCGAAACTCGACTCTGCGAAAGTTTATGACCGTCGTGTTTTTTCGTAAAACAATGCTCACAAGACTTACCATGGGCTAATATATTGTGAATGGCCAGTATTTTGAATTTTCGAGACAGTGCATGAAAAACCGATCGAAACTCGACTCAGCGCAAAGTTCGCGCAAAGTTTATGACCGTCGTATTTTTTTGCGAAAGTGTGCTTCTACGACTTCCCAAGGGCAAATAAGACGGGAAAGACCAGTATTTTGAATTTCCGAGACGGTGCACGAAAAACCGACCGAAACACGACTCAGCGCGTGACTTCGAGCAAAGTTTTTGACCGTCGTATTTTTTTGCGAAAGTGAGCTTGTATGACATCCCATGGGCTAATTAGACGGGAAAGACCAGTATTTTGAATTTCCGAGACGGTGCACGAAAAACCGGTCGAAATCGACTCTGCGCAATGTTTATGACCGTCGCATTTTTTCGTGAGACCATGCTCATTCGACATTCCATGGCTAATACATCGTGAATGGCCAGTATTTTGAATTTCCGAGACAGTGCATGAACAACCGATCGAAACTCGACTCTGCGCAAAGTTCGCGCAAAGTTTATGACCGTCGCGTTTTTTCATGAAACCATGCTCATATGACTTACCATGGGCTAATACATCGTGAATGGCCAGTATTTTGAATTTTCGAGACGGTGTACGTAAAACCGATCGAAACTCGACCCTGAGCGCGACTTCGCGTAATGTTTTTGACCGTTGCATTTTTTCGCGAAAGCGTGCTTGTACGACTTCCCATGGTCTAATAAGACGGGAAAGACCAGTAGTTTTAATTTCTGAGACGGTGCACGAAAAACCGATCGAAACTCGACTCTGCGCAAAGTTTATGACCGTTGCATTTTTTCGTGAAACCATGCTCACATGACTTACCATAGGCTAATACATTGTGGATGGCCAGTATTTTGAATTTCCGAGACAGTGCATGTAAAACCGATCGAAACTCGGCTCAGCGCAAAGTTCTCGCAAAGTTTATGACCGTTGTATTTTTTTGCTAATGAAGATTGTAATGTATTATATGGGGCAAAGCTTATATTTTGTGATGTATCCACAAGTAGTCCAGAACAGTCTAGCTATATTTATTAACTTCCTTGTGCTACTCTTGGAGATGAGTTTGATGAAGTGTGCCCATCTCACCTTTTTAGGTGGGGTGCAATCTTCTCGACTACAGTAATATACTTCAGACTTTAGTCTATGGCTTGTGTAGACAAAGCTTCTTTGTACAAATCTTTTACAAAATACATTATCTTTTTTTTTTTTTGGTAAGTAAAGATAATATATTTTGTAAAAGATTTGTATAAAGAAGCTTTGTCTACACAAGCCATAGACTAAAGCCTGAAGTCTCTTAGTGTAGTCGAGAAGATTGCACCCCACCTAAAGAATGTGAAATGGGCACGCTTCATCAAACTCATCTCCAAGAGTAGCAGAAGGAAGTTAATAAATAATAAAATGGAATAGCTAGACTGTTCTGGACTACTTGTGGATACATCACAAAATATAAGCTTTGCCCCATATATTACATTACAATCTTCATCATTATTCGAGTGATTCTTGACGAATGGAAAAATTGAATCTTGTGAAAATCTCTTTCTCTCTTCTTGTTAGGTGCTCTGTATTCAATTCTTGCTCCATACATGATCGTGAGTCATGAAGAATCTCTATCAGAATTTGAGCTTTGTTCATGTTGTGACACTCAAAAATTCTGCCACACCTCTCCTTCCAAATCCACCAAATAGCACATCTGAATATAGTTCTTGCTAGTTGTGTAAGAGGCCCCTTTCTTGAGAAGCTTTGCATAAGCATTTCTAATTCATGATGCAAGTTTGGTCGTGGTAGCCTTTGAAGATCAAATCGCTTCAAGATCTCCTTCCATATCCAAGATGAATAATCACAAGCAAAGTAGAGATGGTCAACACTTTCTTCCTTTTGCATACACAAAGAGCACCGATTTACAATATAAATACCTCTTCGCTGCATATTGTCCATCGTGGGAAGTTTGCCGAGAAGGGCCTGCCATGTAAATAAGGAATGTCGCTGTGAGCATGGACTATCCCATGTCCAACTACTTGGGATCCACTTGTTGTTTCGTCGTCTAATTTGGTTCCATGCAGATGTAGCACTAAATTTACCATTATCATGAAGCCAAATAAGCATATCTAAAAAGTTGTTCTTGATTGGAATAGCCCTAATAGTCGGCCAAAGTAATAACATGTCAGGGGAGGTAGGGTTGGGAAGACACCATGTACCATTGTTAATGAATTCAGAAACCTTCCAGTCTTTGGGAGCCCCCAGATCCTGTCGTACTCTATCACCAAATATCTGAAATATACTTTTCCCATTCACCCAAGGATCATACCACATATTAATATGGGTTCCAGAAGAAATCACATAAGAAATATTGTTACGTAGCCATCGCCTTGCCTTCAGAATTCCTTTCCAAGCAGCAGAATGAAATGTTTTTGCAGATGCTTCCCAGATTGATTCCTTGGTTAGGTACCTAGCAAAAACCCATTGTGACCATAAGGAAGACTTATTTTGTAAAATATCCCATAATTGCTTTACCATACAAGCTTTATTCCAATCTCTAATATGTCGAAGATTCAGCCCCCCTTCATCCTTTGGTTTGCAAATGTTGTCCCAATTCACCATGTGCATTGCCTTACCATCTGTGCCATTCTAAAAGAAGTTCATAAATAATTTATCAATATCATGGAGAAGCCCGGCAGGTAGAAGGAATGCATGAGACCAATAAATAGAATAAGAGATCAACACAGATCGAATAAGTTCAAGTCGTCCAGCTTTAGAAAGAAGCCTATTTTTCCAAGAGGAAATTTTGTTCTTAATTTTTTTGTAGGATAGGCTGACAGGAGACTTTGTTGATTCTAGTGGATATAAGTGGGAGACCCAAGTAAGGAACCGGTAAATTTCCTTCAGCAACTCCCAATGTTTGAGCAATATGATCCTTATTGTCAATGCAAGCACCCACATATACTTTGGTCTTTGCATGATTTAGCTTAAGACCAGAGACTTTACCAAATTCATTAAGAATATCTGCCAGATTACTCACAGAAACTGGATCATCTCGAAGAAGATAATAAGGTCATCAGCAAATGTTATGTGAGAGATATAAACAGAACCATAATGTGGTACCTTAATTTTGCCATTGGACATACAACTGAGCCCTTCCATTGCAATGGTAAAAAGATAAGGAGATAGTGGATCGCCTTGCCGAATGTCATTCTTACTCCCGAAGAAGCCAATAGGTGAACCATTAAAGAGAATCGAAAATTTTGGAGTTTCCAAGCAACATTGAATCCATTTAACCCAGTGCTGAGGGAAGCCCATATTATGGAGCATCATATAAATAAAATGCCTATTGACTGAGTCAAAGGCCCTTCGTAAATCAGCTTTAAAACAGATATTTTTCCCTCTTGTTTTAGAATGTAGATCCTTAACCAAATCATTGGCAAGCAGGACATTATGATGGATAGTCCTCCCTTTAATAAAAGCAGCCTGATTAGGACTAATGACCTTATTCATGACCTTTTGTAGTCTATCTGCCAGCAACTTAGAGATAACCTTATAAATAAAGTTGCAAAGTGAAATAGGACGTTAGTTCTCCAATGAATCGGCTCCATCATTTTTAGGCACTAAAGAAATAAAAGTGCAATTCATTTCTTTAAGAATATGACCTGAGGAGAAAAAATGTCGACAAGCTTTTATGACATCGTTGCCTACAATAGCCCATGCAATTTGATAAAACTCAGTTGGAAATCCGTCTGGACCAGGGCTTTTGTACTTCGGGGACTTAAAAATAACTTTCATAATTTCATCATCCGTTATTGGGGCATTAAGATGAGAGAGGGCTTCAGAATCAAGTCGTCTTGAAGGCCTAACATGAATACTATTAGGCTGCTGAAATAATGTAATGTAATAAAATACATTATCTTTACTTTCCAAAAAAAAAGCTTGTACGACTTCCCATGGGCTAAAAAGACGGGAAAGACCAGTATTTTGAATTTCCGAGACGGTGCACGAAAAACCGTTCGAATCTCGACTCTGCGCAAAGATTATGACCGTCGCGTTTTTTCGTTGAAACCATGCTCATACGACTTACCATGGGATAATACATCGTGAATAGCCAGTATTTTGAATTTTTGAGACGGTGCACGTAAAACCAATCGAAACTCGACTCTGGGCGCGACTTCGCGTAATGTCCGTCACATTTTTTCACGAAGGCATGCATGTACGACTCTACGTAAAGTTCGCACAAAGTTTATGACCGTCACGTTTTTTCATGAAACCATGCTCATATGACTTCCCATGGGCTAATAAGACGGGAAAGACCAGCATTTTGAATTTTCGAGACGGTGCACGAAAAACTGATCGAAACTCGACTCTGCGAAAGTTTATGACCGTCGCATTTTTTCGTAAAACCATGCACACAAGACTTACCATGGGCTAATATATTGTGAATGACCAGTATTTTGAATTTTCGAGACAGTGAATGAAAAACCGATCGAAACTCGACTCAGCGCAAAGTTCGCGCAAAGTTTATGACCGTCGCATTTTTTCATGAAACCATGCTCTTATGACTTCCCATGGGCTAATAAGACGGGAAAGACCAATATTTTGAATTTCCGAGACGGTGCACGAAAAATCGACCGAAACTCGACTCAGCGCGCGACTTCGAGCAAAGTTTTTAACCGTCGCGTTTTTTCATGAAACCATGCTCATACGACTTACCAAGGGCAAGCAAATACATCGTGAATGGCCAGTATTTTGAATTTCTGAGACGGTGCACGAAAAACCGATCGAAACTCGACTCGCGCAAAACTTCGTGCAAAGTTTATGACCGTCGTATTTTTTTGCGAAAGCATTCTTGTACGACTTCTCATGGCCTAATAAGACGGGAAAGACCAGTGTTTTGAATTTCCGAAGCGGTGCACGAAAAACCGATCGAATCTCGACTCTGCGCAAAGTTTATGACCGTTGCATTTTTTCGTGAAACCATACTCATACGACTTACCATGGTTACATCATGAATGGCCAGTATTTTGAATTTCCAAGATGGTGCACGAAAAACCGATCGAAACTCGACTCTGCGCAAAGTTCGTGCAAAGTTTATGATCGTCATATTTTTTTACGAAAGCGTGCTTGTACCACTTCTGATGGGCTAATAAGATGGGAAAGACCAGTATTTTAAATTTCCGAGACGGTGCACGAAAAACCGATCGAAACTCGACTCTGCGTAAAGTTTATGACCGTCGTATTTTTTTGTGAAACCATGCTCATACGACTTACCATGGGCTATACATCGTGAATTGCCAGTATTTTGAATTTCCGAGACGGTGCACGAAAAACCGATCGAAACTCGACTCTCCGCAAAGTTCGCGCAAAGTTTATGACCGTCGTATTTTTTTGCCAAAGCGTGCTTGTTCGACTTCCCATGGGCTCATAAGATGGGGAAGACCAGTATTTTGAATTTCCGAGACGGTTCACGAACAACCGATCGAAACTTGACTCTGCGCAAAGTATATGACCGTCGCGTTTTTTCGTGAAACCATGCTCATACGACTTTCCAAGGGCTAATACATCGTGAATGGCCAGTATTTTGAATTTCTGAGACGGTGCACGAAAAATCGATCGAAACTCGACTCTTCGCAAAGTTTATGACCGTCGCGTTTTTTCGTGAAACAATGCTCATACGACTTACCATAGGCTAATACATCGTGAATGGCCAGTATTTTGAATTTTCGAGACAGTGCATGAAAAACCGATCGAAACTCGACTCAGCGCGTGACTTCGAGCAAAGTTTATAACCGTCATATTTTTTTGCGAAAGCATGCTTGTACGACTTCCCATGGGCTAATAAGACGGGAAAGACCAGCATTTTGAATTTCTGAGACGGTGCACAAAAAACCGATCGAAACTCGACTCTGCGGAAAGTTTATGACCGTCGCGTTTTTTCGTGAAACCATGCTCATACGACTTACTATGGGCTAATACATTGTGAATGGCCAGTATTTTGAATTTCCGGGATTGTGCACGAAAAACCGATCGAAACTCGACTCGGGCGCGACTTCGTGCAATGTTAATGACCGTCGCATCATGAATTAGAAAGGCTACCACGGCCAAACTTGCATCATGAATTAGAAAGGCTAATGCAAGGCTTCTCAAGAAAGGGTCCTCTTACACAACTAGCAAGAATTATATTCAGATGTGCTATTTGGTGGATTTGGAAGGAGAGGTGTGGCAGAATTTTTGAGTGTCACAATATAAACAAAGCTCAAATTCTGATAGAGATTCTTCAGGACTCACGATCATGCATGGAGCAAGAATTGAATATAGAGCACCTAACAAGAAGAGAGAAAGAGATTTTCACTAGATTCAATTTTTTCATTAGTCAATAATCACTCGAATAATGATGAAGATTGTAATGTATTATATGGGGCAAAGCTTATATTTTGTGATGTATCCACAAGTACTCCAGAACAGTCAAGCTATTGCATTTTATTATTTATTAACTTCCTTGTGCTACTCTTGGAAATGAGTTTGATGAAGTGTGCCCATTTCACCTTCTTTAGGTGGGGTACAATCTTCTCGACTACACTAAGAGACTTCAGGCTTTAGTCTATGGCTTGTGTAGACAAAGCTTCTTTGTACAAATCTTTTACAAAATACATTATCTTTACTTACCAAAAAAAAATGCTCACAAGACTTACCATGGGCTAATACAATGTGTATGGCGAGTATTTTGAATTTCCGAGACAGTGCATGAAAAATCGATCGAAACTCGACTCAACGCAAAGTTCGCGCAAAGTTTATGACCGCCGTATTTTTTAGTGAAAGCATGCTTGTACGACTTCCCAAGGGCAAATAAGACGGGAAAGTCCAGTATTTTGAATTTCCGAGACAGTGCATGAAAAATCGATCGAAACTCGACTCAGCGCGCGACTTCGCGCAAAGTTTTTGACCGTTGTTTTTTTTTGCGAAAGCGAGCTTGTACGACATCTCACACGAATAATGATGAAGATTGTAATGTATTATATGGGGCAAAGCTTATATTTTGTGATGTATCCACAAGTACTCCAGAACGGTCTAGCTATTGCATTTTATTATTTATTAACTTCCTTGTGCTACTCTTGGAAATGAGTTTGATGAAGTGTGCCCATTTCACCTTCTTTAGGTGGGGTACAATCTTCTCGACTACACTAAGAGACTTCAGGCTTTAGTCTATGGCTTATGTAGACAAAGCTTCTTTGGACAAATCTTTTACAAAATACGTTATCTTTACTTACCAAAAAAAGAGCTTGTACAACATCCCAAGGGCTAATTAGACGAGAAAGACTAGTATTTTGAATTTTCGAGACGGTGCACGAAAAACCGTTCGAATCTCGACTCTGCGCAAAGATTATGACCGTCGCATTTTTTCATGAAACCATGCTCATACGACTTACCATGGCATACATCGTGAATAGCCAGTATTTTGAATTTCCGAGACGGTGCACGTAAAACCAATCGAAACTCGACTCTGGGTGCGACTTCGCTTAATGTCCGTCACATTTTTTCACGAAGGCGTGCTTGTACGACTTCTCATGGGCTAATACGTCGGGAATTGCTAGTATTTTAAATTTTCCAGACGGTGCACGAAAAACCGATCGAAACTCGACTCTGGGCAAAGTTTATGACCGTCGCGTGTTTTCATGAAACCATGCTCATACAACTTACCATGGGCTAATACATCGTGAATGGCCAGTATTTTGAATTTCCGAGACAGTGCATGAACAACTGATCGAAACTCGACTCTGCGCAAAGTTCGCGCAAAGTTTATGACCATCGCGTTTTTTCATGAAACCATGCTCATATGACTTACAATGGGCTAATACATCATGAATGGCCAGTATTTTGAATTTTTGAGACGGTGTACGTAAAACCGATCGAAACTCGACCCTGAGCGCGACTTCACGTAATGTTTTTGACTGTTGCATTTTTTCGCGAAAGCATGCTTGTACGACTTCCCATGGTCTAATAAGACGGGAAAGACCAGTATTTTGAATTTCCGAGACAGTGCACGAAAAACCGATCGAAACTCGACTCTGCGCAAAGTTTATGACCGTCGCATTTTTTCGTGAAACCATGCTTATACGACTTACCATGGGCTAATACATCATGGATGGCCAGTATTTTGAATTTCCGAGAGGGTGCATGTAAAACCAATCGAAACTCGACTCTGGGCGCGACTTCGCGTAATGTTTATGACTGTCACTTTTTTCGTGAAACCGTGATCGTATGACTTACCATGAACTAATACGTTGGGATTGGCCAATATTTTGAATTTCCGAGATGGTGCACGAAAAATCGATCGAAACTCGAATCAGCGCGCGACATCGCGCAAAGTTTTTGACCGTCACGTTTATTCGTAAAACCATGCTCACAAGACTTACCATGGGCTAATACAATGTGAATGGCGAGTATTTTGAATTTCTGAGACAATGCATGAAAAACCGATCGAAACTCGACTCAGCGGAAAGTTCGCGCAAAGTTTATGACCGTCGTATTTTTTTGCGAAAGCGTGCTTGTACGACTTCCCAAGGGCAAATAAGATGGGAAAGACCAGTATTTTTAATTTCTGAGACGGTGCATGAAAAACCGATCGAAACACGACTCAGCGCGTGACTTCGAGCAAAGTTTTTGACCGTTGTATTTTTTTGCGACATCCCATGGGCTAATTAGATGGGAAAGACCATGCTCATACGACTTACTATGGGCTAATACTTCGTGAATGACCAGTATTTTGAATTTCCGGGATGGTGCACGAAAAACCGATCGAAACTCGACCCGCGCGCGACTTCGTGCAACGTTTATGACCGTCGTAGTTTATTGCAAAAGCGTGCTTGTACGACTTCCCATTGGCTAATAAGTCGGGAAAGACCAGAATTTTGAATTTCTGAGACGGTGCACGAAAAACCGTTCGTAACTCGACTCTGCGCAAAATTTATGACCGTCGTATTTTTTCATGATACCATGCTCATACGACTTACCATGGGCTAATACTTCGAGAATGGCCAGTATTTTGAATTTCCGATACGGTGCACGAAAAACCGATCGAAACTTGACTCGCGCGCGACAACGCGCAAAGTTTATGACCGTCGTATTTTTTTGCGAAAGTGTGCTTGTACGACTTCTCATGGGCTAATAAGATGGGAAAGACCAGTATTTTGAATTTCCAAGACGGTGCACGAAAAACCGATCGAAACTCGACTCTGCGCAAAGTTTATGACCGTCGCATTTTTTCATGATACCATGCTCATACGACTTACCATGGGCTAATACTTCGAGAATTGCCAGTATTTTGAATTTTCGAGTCGGTGAACGAAAAACTGTTCGAAACTTGACTCTTGCACGACATCGCGCAAAGTTTATGACCGTCGTATTTTTTTGCGAAAGCGTGCTTGTACGACTTCCCATAGGCTAATAAGACGGGAAAGACCAGTATTTTGAATTTCTGAGATGGTGCACGGAAAACCGATCGAAACTCGACTCTGCGCAAAGTTTATGACCGTCGAGTTTTTTCGTGAAACCATGCTCATACGACTTACCATGGGCTAATACTTCGAGAATGGCCAGTATTTTGAATTTCTGAGACGGTGCACGAAAAACCGATCGAAACTTGACTCGCGCGCGACATCGCGCAAAGTTTATGACTGTCGTATTTTTTTGCGAAAGCCTGCTTGTACGACTTCCCATGGGCTAATAAGACGGGAAAGACCAGTATTTTGAATTTCCGAGACGGTGTACGAAAAACCGATCGAAACTTGACTCTTCGCAAAGTTTATGACCGTCGCATTTTTTCGTGAAACCATGCTCATACGACTTACCACGGGCTAATACATCGTGAATGGCCAGTATTTTGAATTTTCGAGATGGTGCACGAAAAACCGATCGAAACTCGACTCTGCGCAAAGTTTATTACCGTCGCATTTTTTCGTGAAACCATGCTCATACGACTTACCATGGGCTAATACATCGTGAATGGTCAGTATTTTTGAATTTCCGAGATGGTGCACGAAAAACCGATCGAAACTCGACTCGCACGCGACTTCGTGCAAAGTTTATTACCGTCGTATTTTTTTGCGAAAGCGTGCTTGTACGACTTCCCATAGGCTAATAAGACGGGAAAGACCAGTATTTTCAATTTCCGAGACGGTGCACGAAAAACTGATCGAAACTCGACTCTGCGCAAAGTTTATGACCGTCGCGTTTTTTCGTGAAACCATGCTCATACGACTTACCATGGGCTAATACATCGTGAATGGCCTGTATTCTGAATTTTCGAGACGGTGCATGAAAAACCGATCGAAACTTGACTCTTCGCAAAGTTTATGACCGTCACGTTTTTTCGTGAAACCATGCTCATACGACTTACCATTGGCTAATACATCGTTAATGGCCTGTATTTTGAATTTTCGAGACGGTGCACGAAAAACCGATCGAAACTCGACTCTGCGCAAAGTTTATGACCGTCGCATTTTTTCGTGAAACCATGCTCATACGACTTACCATGGGCTAATACATCGTGAATGGCCAGTATTTTGAATTTCCGTGATAGTGCATGAAAAACCGATCGAAACTCGACTCAGCGCGCGACTTCGAGCAAAGTTTATGACCATCGTATTTTTTTGCGAAAGCGTGCTTGTACGACTTCCCATGAGCTAATAAGACGGGAAAGACCAGCATTTTGAATTTCCGAGACGGTGCACGAGAAACCGATCGAAACTCGACTCTGCGCAAAGTTTATGGCCGTCGTGTTTTTTCGTGAAACCATGCTCATTCGACTTAACATGGGCTAATACATCGTGAATGGCCAGTATTTTGAATTTCCGGGATGGTGCACGAAAAATCGATCGAAACTCGACTCGCGCGCGACTTCATGCAAAGTTTATGACCGTCGTATTTTTTTGCGAAAGCGTGCTTGTACGACTTCCCATGGGTTAATAAGACGGGAAAGACCGGTATTTTGAATTTCCGAGACGGTCCACGAAAAACCGATCGAAACTCGACTCTGCGCAAAGTTTATGACCGTCGCATTTTTTCGAGAAACCATGCTCATACGACTTACCATGGGCTAATACTTCGAGAATGGCCAGTATTTTGAATTTCCGAGACGGTGCACGAAAAACCGATCGAAACTTGACTCTACGAAAAACCGATCGGAGATTTAAAATACTAGCAATTACCGACGTATTAGCCAATGAGAAGTCGTACAAGCACGCTTTCACGAAAAAATGTGACGGACTTTACGTGAAGTCGCGCCCAGAGCCGAGTTTCGATTGGTTGTACGTGCACCGTCTCAGAAATTCAAAATACTGGCCATTCATGATGTATTAGCCCATGGTAGGTCGTATGAGCATGGTTTAACGAAAAAACGCGATAGTCATAAACTTTACGCAGAGTCAAGTTTCGATCGGTTTTTCGTGTACCGTCTCAGAAATTCCAAATACTGGTCTTTCCCGTCTTATTTGCCCATGGGAAGTCAAACATAAAAGCATGCTTTCGTAAAAAAATACAACGGTTATAAACATTGTATGAAGTCGCGCGCAAGTCGAGTTTCGATCTGTTTTTCGTGCACCATCTCGGAAATTCAAAATACTGGCCATTCATGATGTATTAGCCCATGGTAAGTCGTATGAGCAAGGTTTCACGAAAAAACGCGACGGTCATAAACTTTACGCAGAGTCATGTTTCGATCGGTTTTTCGTACACCATCTCGGAAATTCAAAATACTGGCCATTCAAGATGTATTAACCCATGGTAAGTTGTATGAGCATGGTTTCACGAAAAATTACGACGGTCATAAACTTTGCGCAGAGTCGAGTTTCGATCGGTTTTTCGTGCACCGTCTCGGAAATTCAAAATACTGGTCTTCTCCGTCATATTAGCCCATTAGAAGTCGTACAAGCATGCTTTCGCAAAAAAATACAACGGTCATAAACTTTGCACGAAGTCGCGCACGACTCAAGTTTCGATCGGTTTTTCATGTACCGTCTCAGAAATTCAAAATACGGGCCATTAACGATGTATTAGCCCATGGTAAGTCGTATGAGCTTGGTTTCACGAAAAAACGCGACGGTCATAAACTTTGCGCAGAGTCAAGTTTCGATCGGTTTTTCGTGCACCTTCTCAGAAATTCAAAATACTGGTCTTTCCCGTCTTATTAGCCCATGGGAAGTCGTACAAGCTCGCTTTCGCAAAAAAATACGACGGTAAAAAACTTTGCTCGAAGTCGCGCGCTAAGTCGAGTTTCGATTGGTTTTTCGTGCACCGTCTCAGAAATTAAAAATACTGGTCTTTCCCATCTTATTAGCCCAAGGGAAGTCGTACAAGCACGCTTTCGCAAAAAAATACGACAGTCATAAACATTGTGCGAACTTTGCGCTGAGTCGAGTTTCGATCGGTTTTTCATGCACTGTCTCGGAAATTCAAAATACTGGCATTCACGATGTCTTAGCCCATGGTAAGTCATATGAGCATGGTTTCACGAAAAAATGCGACGGTCATAAACTTTGCGCAGAGTCGAGTTTCGATCGGTTTTTCGTGCACCGTCTCAGAAATTCAAAATACTAGCAATTCCCGATGTATTAGGCCAAGAGAAGTCGTACAAGCACGCTTGCACAAAAAAATTTGACAAAAATTACGTGAAGTCACGCCCAGAGTCGAGTTTCGTTTGGTTTTACGTGCACCGTCTCGAAAATTCAAAATACTGGCCATTCACGATATATTTAGCCCATGGTAAGTCGTATGAGCATGGTTTCACGAAAAAATGCGATGGTCATAAACTTTGCGCAGAGTCGAGTTTCGATCGGTTTTTCGTGCATCGTCTCGGAAATTCAAAATACTAGCCCATGGAAAGTCGTATGAGCATGGTTTCACGAAAAAACGCGATGGTCATAAACTTTACGCAGAGTCGAGATTCGATCAGTTTTTTGTGCACCGTCTCGGAAATTCAAAATACTGGTCTTTCCCATCTTATTAGCCCATGGTTCGCTTTCGTAAAAAAATACGATGGTCATAAACATTGCTCGAAGTCGCACGCTGAGTCGAGTTTCGATCGGTTTTTCGTGCACCATATCGGAAATTCAAAATACTGGTCTTTCCCGTCTTATTAGCCGATGGGAAGTCGTACAAGCACGCTTTCGCAAAAAAATACGACGGTCATAACCATTGCGCGAACTTTGCGCTAAGTCGAGTTTGGATCGGTTTTTCATGCACTGTCTCGGAAATTCAAAATACTGGCCATTCACATTGTATTAGCCCATGGTAAGTCATGTAAGCATGGTTTCACGAAAAAAGGCGACGGTCATAACTTTGCGCAGAGTCGAGTTTCGATCGGTTTTTCGTGCACCATCTCGGAAATTCAAAATACTGGTCTTTCCCGTCTTATTAGCCCTTGGGAAGTCGTACAAGCTCTCTTTCGCGAAAAAATGCGACGGTCATAAACATTACGCGAAGTCGCGCCCAGGGTCGAGTTTCGATTGGTTTTACGTACACCATCTCATAAATTCAAAATACTGGCCATTCACGATGTATTAGCCCAAGGTAAGTCATATGAGCATGGTTTCACGAAAAAATGCGACGGTCATAAACTTTGCTCGAAGTCACGCGCTGAGTCGAGTTTCGATCGGTTTTGCATGCACAGTCTCGAAAATTCAAAATACTGGCCATTCACGATGTATTAGCCCATGGTAAGTCGTATGAGCATGGTTTCACGAAAAAACACGACGGTCATAAACTTTGCGTAGAGTCGAGTTTCGATCAGTTTTTCGTGCACCATCTCGGAAATTCAAAATACTAGCGATTCACGATGTATTAGCCCATGGTAAGTCGGATGATCGATTTTTCGTGCACCGTCTCGGAAATTCAAAATACTTATCTTTCCCATCTTATTAGCCCATGAGAAGTCGTAAAAGCATGCTTTCGCAAAAAAAATATGATGGTCATAAACTTTGCACGAAGTCGCGCGCGAGTCGAGTTTCGATCGGTTTTTCGTGCACCGTCTCGAAAATTCAAAATTCTGGCCATTAACGATGTATTGGCCCATGGTAAGTCGTATGAGCTTGGTTTCATGAAAAAACGCGCCGGTCATAAACTTTGCGTAGAGTCGAGTTTCGATCGGTTTTTCGTGCACCATCTCGGAAATTCAAAATACAGGTCTTTCCCGTCTTATTAGCCCATGGGAAGTCGTACAAGCACTATTCCGCAAAAAAATACTACGGTCATAAACTTTGCGCGAACTTTGCGCTGAGTCGAGTTTCGATCGGTTTTTCACGCACTGTCTCGGAAATTCAAAATACTGGCCATTCACAATGTATTAGCCCATGGTAAGTCATGTGAGCATGGTTTCACGAAAAAATGCGACGGTCATAAACCTTGCGCATAGTCGAGTTTCGATCGGTTTTTCGTGCACCGTCTCGGAAATTCAAAATACTGGTCTTTCCCGTCTTATTAGCCCATGGGAAGTCGTACAAGCATGCCATGCTTTCGCAAAAAAATGCGGAGGTCATAAACATTACGCGAAGTCGCGCCCAGTGTCGAGTTTCGATCGATTTTACGTACACCGTCTCGGAAATTCAAAATACTGGCCATTCACGATGTATTAGCCCAAGGTAAGTCATATGACCATGGTTTCACGAAAAAATGCGACGGTCATAAACTTTGCTCGAATTCACGTGCTGAGTCGAGTTTCAATTGGTTTTTCCTGCACTGTCTCGGAAATTCAAAATACTGGCCATTCACGATGTATTATACCATGGTAAGTCGTATGAGCATGGTTTCACGAAAAACTGCGACGGTCATAAACTTTGCGCAGAGTCGAGTTTTGAGCGGTTTTTTGTGCACCGTCTCGGAAATTCAAAATACTAGCAATTCCCGACGTATTAGCCCAAGAGAAGTCATATGACCATGGTTTCACGAAAAAACGCGACGGTCATAAACTTTGCGCAGAGTCGAGTTTCGATCGGTTTTTCGTGCACCATCTCGGAAATTCAATATACTGGTGTTTCCCGTCTTATTAGCCCATGGGAAGTCGTACACGCACGCTTTCTGAAAAAATGCGACGGTCATAAACATTACGCGAAGTCGCGCCCAGGGTCGAGTTTCGTTCGATTTTACGTACACCGTCTCGGAAATTAAAAATACTAGCCATTCACGATGTATTAGCCCATGGTAAGTCATATGAGCATGGTTGCACGAAAAAACGTGACGATCATAAACTTTGCTCGAAGTCATGCGCTGAGTCGAGTTTCAATCGGTTTTTCATGCACTGTCTCAGAAATTCAAATTACTGGCAATTCACGATGTATTAGCCCATGGTAAGTCGTAGCTCATACGACTTACCATGGGCTAATACATCGTGAATGGCCAGTATTTTGAATTTCCGAGACAGTGCATGAAAAACCAATCGAAACTCGACTCTGCGCAAAGTTTATGACCGTCGTGTTTTTTCGTGAAACCATGCTCATACGACTTACCATGGGCTAATACATCGTGAATGGCCAGTATTTTGAATTTCCGAGATGGTGCACGAAAAACCGATCGAAACTCGACTCGCGCGTGACTTCGTGCAAAGTATATGACCGTCGTATTTTTTTGTGAAAGCGTGCTTTTACGACTTCCTATGGGCTAATAAGACTGGAAAGACCTGTATTTTGAATTTCTGAGACGGTGCACGAAAAACCGATCGAAACTCGACTCTGCGCAAGGTTTATGACCGTCGCGTTTTTTCGTGAAACCATGCTCATACGACTTACCATGGGCTAATACATCATGAATGGCCAGTATTTTGAATTTCCGAGATGTTGCACGAAAAACCGATCGAAACTCGACTCGCGCGCGACTTCGTGCTAAGTTTATGACCGTCGTATTTTTTTGCGAAAGCGTGCTTGTACGACTTCCCATGGGCTAATAAGACGGGAAAGACAAGTATTTTGAATTTCCGGGACGGTGCACGAAAAACCGATCGAAACTCGACTCTGCGCAAAGTTTATGACCGTCGCGTTTTTTCATGAAACCATGCTCATACGACTTACTATGGGCTAATACATCGTGAATGATCAGTATTTTGAATTTCCGGGACGGTGCACGAAAAATCGATCGAAACTCGACTCGCGCGCGACTTCGTGCTAATTTTATGACCGTCGTATTTTTTTGCAAAAGCGTGCTTGTACGGCTTCTCATGGGCTAATAAGACGGGAAAGACCAGTATTTTGAATTTCCGAGACGGTGCACGAAAAACCGATCGAAACTCGACTCTGCGCAAAGTTTATGACCGTCGTGTTTTTTCGTGAAACCATGCTCATACGACTTACTATGGGCTAATACATCGTGAATGATCAGTATTTTGAATTTCCGGGACGGTGCACGAAAAACCGATCGAAACTTAACACTTCGCAAAGTTTATGATCGTCGCGTTTTTTCATGAAACAATGCGCATACGACTTACCATGGGTTAATAAATCGTGAATGGCCTGTATTTTGAATTTCCGAGACGGTGCTCGAAAAACCGATCGAAACTTGACTCTGCGCAAAGTTTATGACCGTCACGTTTTTTTCATGAAACCATGCTCATACGACTTACCATGGTCTAATACATCGTGAATGGCCTGTATTTTGAATTTCTTATACGGTGCACGAAAAACCGATCGAAACTCGACTCTGCGCAAAGTTTATGACCGTCGCGTTTTTTCGTGAAACCATGCTCATACGACTTACCATGGGCTAATACATCGTGAATGGCCAGTATTTTGAATTTCCGAGACAATACATGAAAAACAGATCGAAACTCGACTCTGCGCAACGTTTATGACCATCGCGTTTTTTCGTGAAACCATGCTCATACGACTTACCATGGGCTAATACATCGTAAATGGCCAGTATTTTGAATTTTCGAGATGGTGCATGAAAAACCGATCGAAACTCGCCTCGCGAGTGACTTCACGCAAAGTTTATGACCGTCGTATTTTTTCGCGAAAGCGTGCTTGTACGACTTCCCATGGGCTAATAAGACGGGAAAGACCAGTATTTTGAATTTCCGAGACGTTGCACGAAAAACCGATCGAAACTCGACTCTGCGCAAAGTTTATGACCGTCGCATTTTTTCGTGATACCATGCTCATACGACTTACCATGGGCTAATACTTCGAGAATTGCCAGTATTTTGAATTTCCGAGACAGTGCACGGAAAACCGATCGAAACTTGACTCGCGCATGAATTCGTGCAAAGTTAATGACCGTCGTATTTTTTTGCGAAAGCATGCTTGTACGACTTCCCATGGGCTAATACGACGGGAAAGGCCAGTATTTTGAATTTCGGAGACGGTGCACGGAAAACCGATCGAAACTCGACTCTGCGCAACATTTATGACCATCGCATTTTTTCGTGAGACCATGCTCATACGACTTAGCATGGGCTAATACATCGTGAATGGCCTGTATTTTGAATTTCTGAGACGGTGCATGAAAAACCGATCGAAACTCGACACTTCGTAAAGTTTATGACCGTCGTATTTTTTCGTGAAACCATGCTCATACGACTTACCATGGGCTAATACATCATGAATGACCAGTATTTTGAATTTCCGGGACTGCATGAAAAACCGATCGAAACTCGACTCTGCGCAAAGTTTATGACCGTCGTATTTTTTCATGATACCATGCTCATACGACTTACCATTGGCTAATACTTCGAGAATTGCCAGTATTTTGAATTTCCGAGACGATGCACGAAAAACTGATCGAAACTTGACTCGCTCACGAATTCGTGCAAAGTTAATGACCGTCGTATTTTTTTGCGAAAGCGTGCTTGCACGACTTCCCATGGGCTAATACGACGGGAAAGACCAGTATTTTAAATTTCCGAGACGGTGCACGAAAAACCGATCGAAACTCGACTCTGCGCAATGTTTATGACCATCGCGTGTTTTCGTGAAACCCTGCTCATACGACTTACCATGGGCTAATACATCGTGAGTGGCCAGTATTTTGAATTTCCGAGACGGTGCACGAAAAACCGATCGAAACTCGACTCTGCGAAAAGTTTATGACCGTCGTGGTTTTTTGTGAAACCATGCTCAAACGACTTACCAAGGGCTAATACATCGTGAATAGCCAGTATTTTGAATTTCCTGGATGGTGCACGAAAAATTGTTCGAAACTCGACTCGCGCGCGACATCGCGCAAAGTTTATGACCGTCGTATTTTTTTGCGAAAGCGTGCTTGTACGACTTCTCATGGACTAATAAGACGGGAAACACTAGTATTTTAAATTTCAGAGACGGTGCTCGAAAAACCGATCGAAACTCGACTCTGCGGAAAGTTTATGACCATATCGTTTTTTTCATGAAACCATGCTCATACGACTTACCATGGTCTAATACATCGTGAATGGCCAGTATTTTGAATTTCTGATACGGTGCACGAAAAACCGATCGAAACTCGACTCTGCGCAAAGTTTATGACTGTCGCATTTTTTCGTGAAACCATGCTCATACTACTTACCATGGGCTAATACATCGTGAATGGCCAGTATTTTGAATTTCCGAGACAGTGCATGAAAAACCGATCGAAACTCGACTCTGCGCAACGTTTATGACCATCGCGTTTTTTCGTGAAACCATGCTCATACGACTTACCATGGGCTAATACATCGTGAATGGCCTGTATTTTGAATTTTCGAGACGGTGCATGAAAAACCGATCGAATCTCGACACTTCGCAAAGTTTATGACCGTCGTATTTTTTCGTGAAACCATGCTTATACGACTTACCATGGGCTAATACATCATGAATGACCAGTATTTTGAATTTCCGGGACTGCATGAAAAACCGATCGAAACTCGACTCTGCGTAAAGTTTATGGCCGTCGTGTTTTTTCGTGAAACCATGCTCATACGACTTACCATGGGCTAATACATCGTGAATGGCCAGTATTTTGAATTTCCGAGATGGTGCACGAAAAACCGATCCAAACTCGACTCGCGCGTGACTTCGCGCAAAGTTTATGACCGTCGTATTTTTTCGCGAATGCGTGCATGTACGACTTCCCATGGGCTAATAAGATGGGAAAGACCAGTATTTTGAATTTCCGAGACGTTGCACGAAAAACCGATCGAAACTCGACTCTGCGCAAAGTTTATGACCGTCGCATTTTTTCATGATACCATGCTCATACGACTTACCATGGGCTAATATTTCGAGAATTGCCAGTATTTTGAATTTCCGAGACGGTGCACGAAAAACCGATCGAAACTTGACTCGCGCACGAATTCGTGCAAAGTTAATGACCGTCGTATTTTTTTGCGAAAGCGTGCTTGCACGACTTCCCATGGGCTAATACGACGGGAAAGACCAGTATTTTAAATTTCCGAGACGGTGCACGAAAAACCGATCGAAACTCGACTCTGCGTAATGTTTATGACCATCGCGTGTTTTCGTGAAACCATGCTCATACGACTTACCATGGGCTAATACATCGTGAGTGGCCAGTATTTTGAATTTCCGAGACGGTGCACGAAAAACCGATCGAAACTCGACTCTGCGAAAAGTTTATGACCGTCGTGGTTTTTTGTGAAACCATGCTATTACGACTTACCAAGGGCTAATACATCGTGAATAGCCAGTATTTTGAATTTCCTGGATGGTGCACGAACAATTGATCGAAACTCGACTCGCGCGCGACATCGCGCAAAGTTTATGACCGTCGTATTTTTTTGCGAACGCGTGCTTGTACGACTTCCCATGGGCTAATAAGACGGGAAAGACCAGTATTTTAAATTTCAGAGACGGTGCTCGAAAAACCGATCGAAACTTGACTCTGCGGAAAGTTTATGACCATATCGTTTTTTTCATGAAACCATGCTCATACGACTTACCATGGTCTAATACATCGTGAATGGCCAGTATTTTGAATTTCTGATACGGTGCACGAAAAACCGATCGAAACTCGACTCTGCGCAAAGTTTATGACTGTCGCGTTTTTTCGTGAAACCATGCTCATACGACTTACCATGGGCTAATACATCGTGAATGACCAGTATTTTGAATTTCCGAGACAGTGCATGAAAAATCGATCGAAACTCGACTCTGCGCAACGTTTATGACCATCGCGTTTTTTCGTGAAACCATGCTCATACGACTTACCATGGGCTAATACATCGTAAATGGCCAGTATTTTGAATTTCCGAGACGGTGCATGAAAAACCGATCGAAACTCGCCTCGCGCGTGACTTCGCGCAAAGTTTATGACCGTCGTATTTTATCGCGAAAGCGTGCTTGTACGACTTCCCATGGGCTAATAAGATGGGAAAGACCAGTATTTTGAATTTCCGAGACGTTGCACGAAAAACCGATCGAAACACGACTCTGCGCAAAGTTTCTGACCGTCGCATTTTTTCGTGATACCATGCTCATACGACTTACCATGGGCTAATACATCGTAAATGGCCAGTATTTTGAATTTCCGAGACGGTGCATGAAAAACCGATCGAAACTCGCCTCGCGCGTGACTTCGCGCAAAGTTTATGACCGTCGTATTTTTTTGCGAAAGCGTGCTTGTACGACTTCCCATGGGCTAATCAGACGGGAGAGACCAGTATTTTAAATTTCAGAGACGGTGCTCGAAAAACCGATCGAAACTCGACTCTGCGGAAAGTTTATGACCATATCGTTTTTTTCATGAAACCATGCTCATACGACTTACCATGGTCTAATACATCGTGAATGGCCAGTATTTTGAATTTCTGATACGGTGCACGAAAAACCGATCGAAACTCGACTCTGCGCAAAGTTTATGACTGTCGCATTTTTTCGTGAAACCATGCTCATACGACTTACCATGGGCTAATACATCGTGAATGGCCAGTATTTTGAATTTCCGAGACAGTGCATGAAAAACCGATCGAAACTCGACTCTGCGCAACGTTTATGACCATCGCGTTTTTTCGTGAAACCATGCTCATACGACTTACCATGGGCTAATACATCGTAAATGGCCAGTATTTTGAATTTCCGAGACGGTGCATGAAAAACCGATCGAAACTCGCCTCGCGGGTGACTTCGCGCAAAGTTTATGACCGTCGTATTTTATCGTGAAAGCGTGCTTGTACGACTTCCCATGGGCTAATAAGATGGGAAAGACCAGTATTTTGAATTTCCGAGACGTTGCACGAAAAACCGATCGAAACACGACTCTGCGCAAAGTTTCTGACCGTCGCATTTTTTCGTGATACCATGCTCATACGACTTACCATGGGCTAATATTTCGAGAATTCCCAGTATTTTGAATTTCCGAGATGGTGCACGGAAAACCGATCGAAACTTGACTCGCGCACGAATTCGTACAAAGTTAATGACCGTCGTATTTTTTTACGAAAGCGTGCTTGTACGACTTCCCATGGGCTAATACGACGGGAAAGACCAGTATTTTGAATTTTCGAGACGGTGCACGAAAAACCGATCGAAACTCGACTCTACGCAATGTTTATGACCATCGCGTTTTTTCGTGAAACCATGCTCATACGACTTACCATGGGCTAATACATCGTGAATGGCCAGTATTTTGAATTTCCGAGATGTTGCACGAAAAACCGATCGAAACTTGACTCGCGCGCGACTTCGTGCAAAGTTTATGACCGTCGTATTTTTTTACGAAAGCGTGCTTGTACGACTTCCCATGGGCTAATAAGACGGGAAAGACCAGCATTTTGAATTTCCGAGACGGTGCACGAAAAACCGATCGAAACTCGACTCTGCGCAAATTTTATGACCGTCGCGTTTTTTCGTGAAACCATGCTCATACGACTTACTATGGGCTAATACATCGTGAATGGCCTGGATTTTGAATTTTCGGGATGGTGCACGAAAAACCGATCGAAACTCGACTCGCGCGCGACTTCGTGCAAAGTTAATGACCGTCGTATTTTTTTGCGGAAGTGTGCTTGTACGACTTCCCATGGGCTAATACGACGGGAAAGACCAGTATTTTGAATTTCCGAGACGGTGCACGAAAAACCGATCGAAACTCGACTCCGCGCAAAGTTTATGACCGTCGCGTTTTTTCGTGAAACCAAGCTCATACGACTTACTATAGGCTAATACATCGTGAATGACCAGTATTTTGAATTTCTGAGATGGTGCACGAAAAACCGATCGAAACTCGACTCGCTCGCGACTTCGTGCTAAGTTTATGACCGTCGTATTTTTTTGCGAAAGCGTGCTTGTATGACTTCCCATGGGCTAATAAGACGGGAAAGTCCAGTATTTTCAATTTCCGAGACGGTGCACGAAAAACCGATCGAAACTCGACTCTGCGCAAAGTTTATGACCGTCGCGTTTTTTCGTGAAACCATGCTCATACGACTTACCATGGGCTAATACATCGTGAATGGCCTGTATTTTGAATTTCCGAGACGGTGCACGAAAAACCGATCGAAACTCGACACTTCGCAAAGTTTATGGCCGTCGCGTTTTTTCATGATACCATGCTAAGACGACTTACCATTGGCTAATACTTCGAGAATGGCCAGTATTTTCAATTTCTGAGACGGTGCACGAAAAACCGATCGAAACTCGACTCAGCGCGCGACTTCGAGCAAAGTTTACGACCGTCGTATTTTTTTGCGAAAGCATGCTTGTACGACTTCCCATGGGCTAATACGATGGGAAAGACCAGTATTTTGAATTTCCGAGACGGTGCACGAAAAACCGATCGAAACTCGACTCTGCGCAACGTTTATGACCATCGCATTTTTTCGTGAAACCATGCTCATACGACTTACCATGGGCTAATACATCGTGAATGGCCATTATTTTGATTTTCTGAGACGGTGCATGAAAAACCGATCCAAACTCGACTCGCGCGTGACTTCGCGCAAAGTTTATGACCGTTGTATTTTTTCGCGAATGCGTGCTTGTACGACTTCCCATGGGCAAATAAGTCGTGAAAGACCAGTATTTTGAATTTCCGAGACGTTGCACGAAAAACAGATTGAAACTCGACTCTGTGCAAAGATTATGACCGTCGCGTTTTTTCGTGAAACCATGGTCATACAACATACCATGGGCTAATACATCGTGAATGGCCTGTATTTTGAATTTCCGAGATGGTGCACGAAAAACCGATCGAAACTCGACTCGCGCGCGTCTTCGTGCAAAGTTTATGACCGTCGTATTTTTTTTGCGAAAGCGTGCTTGTACGACTTCCCATGGGCTAATAAGACGGAAAAGACCAGTATTTTCAATTTCCGAGACGGTGCACGAAAAACCGATCGAAACTCGACTCTGCGCAAAGTTTATGACCGTCGCGTTTTTTCGTGAAACCATGCTCATACGACTTACCATGGGCTAATACATCGTGAATGGCCTGTATTTTGAATTTCCGAGACGGTGCACGAAAAACCGATCGAAACTCGACACTTCGCAAAGTTTATGGCCGTCGCGTTTTTTCATGAAACCATGCTAATACGACTTACCATTGGCTAATACTTCGAGAATGGCCAGTATTTTCAATTTCCGAGACGGTGCACGAAAAACCGATCGAAACTCGACTCAGCGCGCGACTTCGAGCAAAGTTTACGACCGTCGTATTTTTTTGCCAAAGCATGCTTGTACGACTTCCCATGGGCTAATACGATGGGAAAGACCAGTATTTTGAATTTCCGATACGGTGCACGAAAAATCGATCGAAACTCGACTCTGCGCAACGTTTATGACCATCGCATTTTTTCGTGAAACCATGCTCATACGACTTACCATGGGCTAATACATCGTGAATGGCCATTATTTTGATTTTCTGAGACGGTGCATGAAAAACCGATCCAAACTCGACTCGCGCGTGACTTCG
This sequence comes from Ensete ventricosum, assembly GCA_029747655.1. Taxonomy (NCBI): domain Eukaryota; kingdom Viridiplantae; phylum Streptophyta; class Magnoliopsida; order Zingiberales; family Musaceae; genus Ensete; species Ensete ventricosum. The sequence continues at coordinate 28,417,827 of JAQQAF010000004.1, read as the reverse complement.
CGCAAAGTTTATGACCGTCGTATTTTTTCGCCAATGCGTGCTTGTACGACTTCCCATGGGCAAATAAGTCGGGAAAGACAAGTATTTTGAATTTCCGAGACGTTGCACGAAACACCGATTGAAACTCGACTCTGCGCAAAGTTTATGACCGTCGCATTTTTTCGTGATACCATGCTCATACGACTTACCGTGGGCTAATACTTCGAGAATTGCCAGTATTTTGAATTTCCGAGACGGTGCACGGAAAACCGATCGAAACTTGACTCGCGCACGAATTCGTGCAAAGTTAATGACCGTCGTATTTTTTTGCGAAAGCGTGCTTGTACGACTTCACATGGGCTAATACGACGGGAAAGACCAGTATTTTAAATTTCCGAGACGGTGCACGAAAAACCGATCGAAACTCGACTCTATGCAAAGTTTATGACCGTCACATTTTTTCGTGAAACCATGCTCATACGACTTACCACGGGCTAATACATCGTGAATGGCCAGTATTTTGAATTTCCTAGATGTTGCACGAAAAACCGATCGAAACTCGACTCGCGCGCGACTCTGTGCTAATTTTATGACCATCGTATTTTTTTGTGAAAGCGTGCTTGTACGACTTCCCATGGGCTAATACGACGGGAAAGGCCAGTATTTTGAATTTTTGAGACGGTGCACGAAAAACCGATCGAAACTCGACTCTGCGCAACGTTTATGACCATCATATTTTTTCGTGAAACCATGCTCATACGACTTACCATGGGCTAATACATCGTGAATGGCCATTATTTTGAATTTTCGAGACGGTGCACGAAAAACCGATCGAAACTTGACTCGCGCACGAATTCATGCAAAGTTAATGACCGTCGTATTTTTTTGTGAAAGCGTGCTTGTACGACTTCCCATGGGCTAATACGACGGGAAAGACCAGTATTTTGAATTTCCGAGACTGTGCACGAAAAACCGATCGAAACTCGACTCTGCACAACGTTTATGACCATCACGTTTTTTCGTGAAACCATGCTCATACGACTTACCATGATACATCGTGAGTGGCCAGTATTTTGAATTTTCGAGACGGTGCACGAAAAACCGATCGAAACTCGACTCTGCGAAAAGTTTATGACCGTCGTGTTTTTTCGTGAAACCAAGCTCATACGACTTACCAAGGGCTAATACATCGTGAATGGCCAGTATTTTAAATTTCCGGGATGGTGCACGAAAAATCGATCGAAACTCGACTCGCGCGCGACATCGCGCAAAGTTTATGACCGTCATATTTTTTTGCGAAAGCGTGCTTGTACGACTTCCCATGGGCTAATAAGACGGGTAAGACCAGTATTTTGAATTTCCGAGACGGTGCTCGAAAAACCGATCGAAACTCGACTTTGCGCAAAGTTTATGACTGTCGCGTTTTTTTCATGAAACCATGCTCATACGACTTACCATGGTCTAATACATCGTGAATGGCCTGTATTTTGAATTTCTGATACGGTGCACGAAAAACCGATCGAAACTCGACTCTGCGCAAAGTTTATGACCGTCGCGTTTTTTCGTGAAACCATGCTCATACGACTTACCATGGGCTAATACATCGTGAATGGCCAGTATTTTGAAATTCCGAGACAGTGCATGAAAAACCGATTGAAACTCGACTCAGCGCGCGACTTCGAGCAAAGTTTATGACCGTCGTATTTTTTTGCGAAAGCGTGCTTGTACGACTTACAATGGGCTAATAAGACGGGAAATACCAGCAATTTGAATTTCTGAGACGGTGCACGAAAAACCGATCGAAACTCGACTCTGCGCAAAGTTTATGACCGTCGCGTTTTTTTCATGAAACCATGCTCATACGACTTACCATGGTCTAATACATCGTGAATGGCCTGTATTTTGAATTTCTGATACGGTGCACGAAAAACCAATCGAAACTCGACTCTGCGCAAAGTTTATGACCGTCACGTTTTTTCGTGAAACCATGCTCATACGACTTACCATGGGCTAATACATCGTGAATGGCCAGTATTTTGAATTTCCGAGACAGTGCATGAAAAACCGATCGAAACTCGACTCAGCGCGCGACTTCGAGCAAAGTTTATGACCGTCTTATTTTTTTGCGAAAGCGTGCTTGTACGACTTCCCATGGGCTATTAAGACGGGAAATACCAGCATTTTGAATTTCCGAGACGGTGCACGAAAAACCGATCGAAACTCGACTCTGCGAAAAGTTTATGACCGTCGCGTTTTTTCGTGAAACCATGCTCATACGACTTACCAAGGGCTAATACTTCGAGAATGGCCAGTATTTTGAATTTCCGGGATGGTGCACGAAAAACCGATCGAAACTCGACTCAGCGCGCGACTTCGAGCAAAGTTTATGACCGTCGTATTTTTTTGCGAAAGCGTGCTTGTACGACTTCCCATGGGCTATTAAGACGGGAAATACCAGCATTTTGAATTTCCGAGACGGTGCACGAAAAACCGATCGAAACTCGACGCTGAGCAAAGTTTATGATCGTCGACTCTGCGCAAAGTTTATGACCGTCACGTTTTTTCGTGAAACCATGCTCTTACGACTTGCCATGGGCTAATACATCGTGAATGGCCAGTATTTTGAATTTCCGAGACAGTGCATGAAAAACCGATCGAAACTCGACTCAGCGCGCGACTTCGAGCAAAGTTTATGACCGTCGTATTTTTTTGCGAAAGCGTGCTTGTACGACTTCCCATGGGCTATTAAGACGGGAAATACCAGCATTTTGAATTTTCGAGACGGTGCACGAAAAACCGATCGAAACTCGACTCTGCGCAAAGTTTATGACTGTCGCGTTTTTTCGTGAAACCATGCTCATACGACTTACCATGGGCTAATACATCGTGAATGGCCAGTATTTTGAATTTCCAAGACAGTGCATGAAAAACCGATCGAAACTCGACTATGCGCAACGTTTATGACCACCGCGTTTTTTCGTGAAACCATGCTCATACGACTTACCATGGGCTAATACATCGTAAATGGCCAGTATTTTGAATTTCCGAGACGGTGCATGAAAATCCGATCGAAACTCGCCTCGCGCGTGACTTCGCGCAAAGTTTATGAACGTCGTATTTTTTCGCGAAAGCGTGCTTGTACGACTTCCCATGGGCTAATAAGATGGGAAAGACCAGTATTTTGAATTTCTGAGACGTTGCATGAAAAACCGATCGAAACACGACTCTGCGCAAAGTTTCTGACCGTCGCATTTTTTCGTGATACCATGCTCATACGACCTACCATGGGCTAATACTTCGAGAATTGCCAGTATTTTGAATTTCCGAGATGGTGCACGGAAAACCGATCCAAACTTGACTCGCGCACGAATTCGTGCAAAGTTAATGACCGTCGTATTTTTTTACGAAAGCGTGCTTGTACGACTTCCCATGGGCTAATACGACGGGAAAGACCAGTATTTTAAATTTCCGAGACGGTGCACGAAAAACCGATCGAAACTCGACTCTACGCAATTTTTATGACCATCGCGTTTTTTCGTGAAACCATGCTCATACGACTTACCATGGGCTAATACTTCGTGAATGGCCAGTATTTTGAATTTCCGAGATGTTGCACGAAAAATCGATCGAAACTTGACTCGCGCGCGACTTCGTGCAAAGTTTATGACCGTCGTATTTTTTTACGAAAGCTTGCTTTTACGACTTCCCATGGGCTAATAAGACGGGAAAGACGAGCATTTTGAATTTCCGAGACGGTGCACGAAAAACCGATCGAAACTCGACTCTGCGCAAATTTTATGACCGTCGCGTTTTTTCGTGAAACCATGCTCATACGACTTACTATGGGCTAATACATCGTGAATGGCCTGGATTTTGAATTTCCGGGATGGTGCACGAAAAACCGATCGAAACTCGACTCGCGCGCGACTTCGTGCAAAGTTTATGACCGTCGTATTTTTTTGCGGAAGTGTGCTTGTACGACTTCCCATGGGCTAATACGACGGGAAAGACCAGTATTTTGAATTTCCGAGACGGTGCACGAAAAACCGATCGTAACTCGACTCCACGCAAAGTTTATGACCGTCGCGTTTTTTCGTGAAACCAAGCTCACACGACTTACTATAGGCTAATACATCGTGAATGACCAGTATTTTGAATTTCTGAAATGGTGCACGAAAAACCGATCGAAACTCGACTCGCTCGCGACTTCGTGCAAAGTTTATGACCGTCGTATTTTTTTGCGAAAGCGTGCTTGTATGACTTCCCATGGGCTAATAAGACGGGAAAGTCCAGTATTTTGAATTTCCGAGACGGTGCACGAAAAACCGATCGAAACTCGACTCTGTGCAAAGATTATGACCGTCACGTTTTTTCGTGAAACCATGGTCATACAACATACCATGGGCTAATACATCGTGAATGGCCTGTATTTTGAATTTCCGAGATGGTGCACGAAAAACTGATCGAAACTCGACTCGCGCGCGTCTTCGTGCAAAGTTTATGACCGTCGTATTTTTTCACGAAAGCGTGCTTGTACGACTTCCCATAGTCTAATAAGACGGAAAAGACCAGTATTTTCAATTTCCGAGACGGTGCTCGAAAAACCGATCGAAATTCGACTCTGCGCAAAGTTTATGACCGTCGCGTTTTTTCATGAAACCATGCTCATACGACTTACCATGGGCTAATACATCGTGAATGTCCTGTATTTTGAATTTCCGAGACGGTGCACGAAAAACCGATCGAAACTCGACACTTCGCAAAGTTTATGGCCGTCGCGTTTTTTCATGAAACCATGCTAATACGACTTACCATGCTAATACGACTTACCATGGGCTAATACTTCGAGAATTGCCAGTATTTTAAATTTCCGAGATGGTGCACGGAAAACCGATCCAAACTTGACTCGCGCACGAATTCGTGCAAAGTTAATGACCGTCGTATTTTTTTACGAAAGCGTGCTTGTACGACTTCCCATGGGCTAATGCGATGGGAAAGACCAGTATTTTGAATTTCCGAGACGGTGCACGAAAAACCGATCGAAACTCGACTCTGCGCAACGTTTATGACCATCGCATTTTTTCGTGAAACAATGCTCATACGACTTACCATGGGCTAATACATCGTGAATGGCCATTATTTTGAATTTTCGAGACGGTGCATGAAAAACCGATCCAAACTCGACTCGCGCGTGACTTCGCGCAAAGTTTATGACCGTCGTATTTTTTTGCGAATGCGTGCTTGTACGACTTCCCATGGGCAAATAAGTCGGGAAAGACCAGTATTTTGAATTTCCGAGACGTTGCACGAAAAACCGATTGAAACTCGACTCTGCGCAAAGTTTATGACCGTCGCATTTTTTCGTGATACCATGCTCATACGACTTACCGTGGGCTAATACTTCGAGAATTGCCAGTATTTTGAATTTCCGAGACGGTGCACGGAAAACCGATCGAAATTTGACTCGCGCACGAATTCGTGCAAAGTTAATGACCGTCGTATTTTTTTGCGAAAGCGTGCTTGTACGACTTCCCATGGGCTAATACGACGGGAAAGACCAGTATTTTGAATTTCTGAGATGGTGCACGAAAAACCGATCGAAACTCGACTCTACGCAAAGTTTATGACCGTCACATTTTTTCGTGAAACCATGCTCATACGACTTACCACGGGCTAATACATCGTGAATGGCCAGTATTTTGAATTTCCGAGATGTTGCACGAAAAACCGATCGAAACTCGACTCGCGCGCGACTTCGTGCTAATTTTATGACCGTCGTATTTTTTTACGGAAGTGTGCTTGTACGATTTCCCATGGGCTAATACGACGGGAAAGACCAGTATTTTGAATTTTCGAGACGGTGCACGAAAAACCGATCGAAACTCGACTCCGCGCAAAGTTTATGACCGTCGCATTTTTTTGTGAAACCAAGCTCATACGACTTACTATGGGCTAATACATCGTGATTGACCAGTATTTTGAATTTCTGAGATGGTGCACGAAAAACCGATCGAAACTCGACTCGCTCGCGACTTCGTACAAAGTTTATGACCGTCGTATTTTTTTGCGAAAGCGTGCTTGTACGACTTCCCATGGGCTAATACATCGTGAATGACCAGTATTTTGAATTTCCGAGATGGTGCACGAAAAACCGATCGAAACTCGACTCGCGCGCGACTTCGTGCAAAGTTTATGACCGTCGTATTTTTTTGCGAAAGCGTGCCTGTACGACTTCCCATGGGCTAATAAGATGGGAAAGACCAGCATTTTGAATTTCCGAGACGGTGCACGAAAAACCGATCGAAACTCGACTCTGCGCAAATTTTATGACTGTCGCGTTTTTTCGTGAAACCATGCTCATACGACTTACTATGGGCTAATACATCGTGAATGGCCAGGATTTTGAATTTCCGGGAGGGTGCATGAAAAACCGATCGAAACTCGACTCGCGCGCGACTTCGTGCAAAGTTAATGACCGTCGTATTTTATTGCGGAAGTGTGCTTGTACGACTTCCCATGGGCTAATACGACGGGAAAGACCAGTATTTTGAATTTCCGAGACGGTGCACGAAAAACCGATCGAAACTCGACTCCGCGCAAAGTTTATGACCGTCGCATTTTTTCATGAAACCAAGCTCATACGACTTACTATGGGCTAATACATCGTGAATGACCAGTATTTTGAATTTCTGAAATGGTGCACGAAAAACCGATCGAAACTCGACTCGCTCGCGACTTCGTACAAAGTTTATGACCGTCGTATTTTTTTGCGAAAGCGTGCTTGTATGACTTCCCATGGGCTAATAAGACGGAAAAGACCAGTATTTTGAATTTCCGAGACGGTGCACGAAAAATTGATCGAAACTCGACTCTGTGCAACGTTTATGACCGTCGCATTTTTTCGTGAAACAATGCTCATACGACTTACCATGGGCTAATACATCGTGAATGGCCATTATTTTGAATTTCCGAGACGGTGCATGAAAAACCGATCCAAACTCGACTCGCGCGTGACTTTGCGCAAAGTTTATGACCGTCGTATTTTTTCGCGAATGCATGCTTGTACGACTTCCCATGGGCTAATAAGTCGGGAAAGACCAGTATTTTGAATTTCCGAGACGGTGCACGAAAAACCGATCGAAACTCAACTCTGCGCAAAATTTATGACCGTCGCATTTTTTCGTGATACCATGCTCATACGACTTACCATGGGCTAATACTTCGAGAATTGCCAGTATTTTGAATTTCTGAGACAGTGCACGAAAAACCGATCGAAACTTAACTCGCGCACGAATTCGTGCAAAGTTAATGACCGTCGTATTTTTTTGTGAAAGCGTGCTTGTACGACTTCCCATGGGCTAATACGACGGGAAAGACCAGTATTTTGAATTTCCGAGACGGTGCACGAAATACCGATCGAAACTCGACTCTGCGCTACGTTTATGACCATCGCATTTTTTCGTGAAACAATGCTCATACGACTTACCATGGGCTAATACATCGTGAATGGCCATTATTTTGAATTTTCGAGACGGTGCATGAAAAACCGATCCAAACTCGACTCGCGCGTGACTTCGCGCAAAGTTTATGACCGTCGTATTTTTTTGCGAATGCGTGCTTGTACGACTTCCCATGGGCAAATAAGTCGGGAAAGACCAGTATTTTGAATTTCCGAGACGTTGCACGAAAAACCGATTGAAACTCGACTCTGCGCAAAGTTTATGACCGTCGCATTTTTTCGTGATACCATGCTCATACGACTTACCGTGGGCTAATACTTCGAGAATTGCCAGTATTTTGAATTTCCGAGACGGTGCACGGAAAACCGATCGAAATTTGACTCGCGCACGAATTCGTGCAAAGTTAATGACCGTCGTATTTTTTTGCGAAAGCGTGCTTGTACGACTTCCCATGGGCTAATACGACGGGAAAGACCAGTATTTTGAATTTCTGAGATGGTGCACGAAAAACCGATCGAAACTCGACTCTACGCAAAGTTTATGACCGTCACATTTTTTCGTGAAACCATGCTCATACGACTTACCACGGGCTAATACATCGTGAATGGCCAGTATTTTGAATTTCCGAGATGTTGCACGAAAAACCGATCGAAACTCGACTCGCGCGCGACTTCGTGCTAATTTTATGACCGTCGTATTTTTTTACGGAAGTGTGCTTGTACGATTTCCCATGGGCTAATACGACGGGAAAGACCAGTATTTTGAATTTTCGAGACGGTGCACGAAAAACCGATCGAAACTCGACTCCGCGCAAAGTTTATGACCGTCGCATTTTTTTGTGAAACCAAGCTCGCTCATACGACTTACTATGGGCTAATACATCGTGAATGACCAGTATTTTGAATTTCTGAGATGGTGCACGAAAAACCGATCGAAACTCGACTCGCTCGCGACTTCGTACAAAGTTTATGACCGTCGTATTTTTTTGCGAAAGCGTGCTTGTACGACTTCCCATGAGCTAATACATCGTGAATGACCAGTATTTTGAATTTCCGAGATGGTGCACGAAAAACCGATCGAAACTCGACTCGCGCGCGACTTCGTGCAAAGTTTATGACCGTCGTATTTTTTTGCGAAAGCGTGCCTGTACGACTTCCCATGGGCTAATAAGATGGGAAAGACCAGCATTTTGAATTTCCGAGACGGTGCACGAAAAACCGATCGAAACTCGACTCTGCGCAAATTTTATGACTGTCGCGTTTTTTCGTGAAACCATGCTCATACGACTTACTATGGGCTAATACATCGTGAATGGCCAGGATTTTGAATTTCCGGGAGGGTGCATGAAAAACCGATCGAAACTCGACTCGCGCGCGACTTCGTGCAAAGTTAATGACCGTCGTATTTTATTGCGGAAGTGTGCTTGTACGACTTCCCATGGGCTAATACGACGGGAAAGACCAGTATTTTGAATTTCCGAGACGGTGCACGAAAAACCGATCGAAACTCGACTCCGCGCAAAGTTTATGACCGTCGCATTTTTTCATGAAACCAAGCTCATACGACTTACTATGGGCTAATACATCGTGAATGACCAGTATTTTGAATTTCTGAAATGGTGCACGAAAAACCGATCGAAACTCGACTCGCTCGCGACTTCGTACAAAGTTTATGACCGTCGTATTTTTTTGCGAAAGCGTGCTTGTATGACTTCCCATGGGCTAATAAGACGGAAAAGACCAGTATTTTGAATTTCCGAGACGGTGCACGAAAAATTGATCGAAACTCGACTCTGTGCAACGTTTATGACCGTCGCATTTTTTCGTGAAACAATGCTCATACGACTTACCATGGGCTAATACATCGTGAATGGCCATTATTTTGAATTTCCGAGACGGTGCATGAAAAACCGATCCAAACTCGACTCGCGCGTGACTTTGCGCAAAGTTTATGACCGTCGTATTTTTTCGCGAATGCATGCTTGTACGACTTCCCATGGGCTAATAAGTCGGGAAAGACCAGTATTTTGAATTTCCGAGACGGTGCACGAAAAACCGATCGAAACTCAACTCTGCGCAAAATTTATGACCGTCGCATTTTTTCGTGATACCATGCTCATACGACTTACCATGGGCTAATACTTCGAGAATTGCCAGTATTTTGAATTTCTGAGACAGTGCACGAAAAACCGATCGAAACTTAACTCGCGCACGAATTCGTGCAAAGTTAATGACCGTCGTATTTTTTTGTGAAAGCGTGCTTGTACGACTTCCCATGGGCTAATACGACGGGAAAGACCAGTATTTTGAATTTCCGAGACGGTGCACGAAATACCGATCGAAACTCGACTCTGCGCTACGTTTATGACCATCGCATTTTTTCGTGAAACCATGCTCATACGACTTACCATGGGCTAATACATCGTGAATGGCCATTATTTTGAATTTCCGAGATGGTGCATGAAAAACCGATCCAAACTCGACTCGCGCGTGACTTCGTGCAAAGTTTATGACCGTCGTATTTTTTTGCGAATGCGTGCTTGTACGACTTCCCATGGGCTAATAAGTCGGGAAAGACCAGTATTTTGAATTTTCGAGACGGTGCACGAAAAACCGATCGAAACTCAACTCTGCGCAAAATTTATGACCGTCGCATTTTTTCGTGATACCATGCTCATACGACTTACCATGGGCTAATACTTCGAGAATTGCCAGTAGTTTGAATTTCCGAGACGGTGCACGAAAAACCGATCGAAACTTGACTCGCGCATGAATTCATGCAAAGTTAATGACCGTCGTATTTTTTTGTGAAAGCGTGCTTGTACGACTTCCCATGGGCTAATACGACGGGAAAGACCAGTATTTTGAATTTCTGAGACTGTGCACGAAAAACCGATCGAAACTCGACTCTGCGCAACGTTTATGACCATCGCGTTTTTTCGTGAAACCATGCTCATACGACTTACCATGGGCTAATACATCGTGAGTGGCCAGTATTTTGAATTTTCGAGACGGTGCACGAAAAAACGATCGAAACTCGACTCTGCGAAAAGTTTATGACCGTCGTGTTTTTTCGTGAAACCATGCTCATACGACTTACCAAGGGCTAATACATCGTGAATGGCCAGTATTTTAAATTTCCGGGATGGTGCACGAAAAATCGATCGAAAATCGACTCGCGCGCGACATCGCGCAAATTTATGACCGTCGTATTTTTTTGCGAAAGCGTGCTTGTACGACTTCCCATGGGCTAATAAGACGGGAAAGACCAGTATTTTGAATTTCCGAGACGGTGCTCAAAAAACCGATCGAAACTCGACTCTGCGCAATGTTTATGACCGTCGCGTTTTTTTCATAAAACCATGCTCATACGACTTACCATGGGCTAATACATCGTGAATGGCCTGTATTTTGAATTTCCGAGACGGTGCACGAAAAACCGATCGAAACTTGACACTTCGCAAAGTTTATGACTGTCGCGATTTTTCGTGAAACCGTGCTCATACGACATACCATGGGCTAATACATCGTGAATGACCAGTATTTTGAATTTCCGGGACTGCATGAAAAACCGATCGAAACTCGACTCTGCGCAAAGTTTATGACCGTCGTGTTTTTTCGTGAAACCATTCTCATACAACTTACCATGGGCTAATACATCGTGAATGGCCAGAATTTTGAATTTCCGAGATGGTGCACGAAAAACCGATCGAAACTCGACTCGCGCGTGACTTCGTGCAAAGTTTATGACCGTCGTATTTTTTTGCGAAAGCGTTCTTGTACGACTTCCCATGGGCTAATAAGATGGGAAAGACCAGTATTTTGAATTTCCGAGATGGTGCACGAAAAACCGATCGAAACTCGACTCGCGCGCGACTTCGTGTAAAGTTTATGACCGTCGTATTTTTTTACGAAAGCGTGCTTGTACGACTTCCCATGGGTTAATAAGACGGGAAAGACCAGTATTTTGAATTTTTGAGACGGTGCACGAAAAACCGATTGAAACTCGACTCTGCGCAAAGTTTTGACCGTCGCATTTTTTCGTGATACCATGCAAATACGACTTACCATGGGTTAATACTTCGAGAATGGCCAGTATTTTGAATTTCCGAGAAGGTGCACGAAAAACCGATCGAAACTTGATTCGCGCGTGACATCGCGCAAAGTTTATGACCGTTGTATTTTTTTGCGAAAGCGTGCTTGTACGACTTCACACTGGCTAATAAGACGGGAAAGCCCAGTATTTTGAATTTCCGAGACGGTGCACGAAAAACCGATCGAAACTCGACTCTGCGCAAAGTTTATGACCGTCGCTTTTTTTCGTGAAACAATGCTCATACGACTTACCATGGGCTAATACATCGTGAATGGCCAGTATTTTGAATTTCCGAGATGGTGCACGAAAAACCGATCGAAACTCGACTCCGCGCAAAGTTTATGACCGTCGCATTTTTTCGTGAAACCATGCTCATACGACTTACCATGGGCTAATACATCGTGAATGGCCTGTATTTTGAATTTCCGAGACAGTGCACGAAAAACCGATCGAAACTCGACACTTCGCAAAGTTTATGACCGTCGCATTTTTTCGTGAAACCATGCTCATACGACTTACCATTGGCTAATACATCGTGAATGGCTAGTATTTTGAATTTCCGACACAGTGCATGAAATACCGATCGAAACTCGACTCTGCGCAAAGTTTATGACCGTCGAGTTATTTCGTGAAACCATGCTCATACGACTTACCATGGGCAAATACATCGTGAATGTTCAGTATTTTGAATTTCCGAGATGGTGCACGAAAAACCGATCGAAACTCGACTCGCGGGTGACTTCGTGCAAAGTTTATGACCGTCGTATTTTTTTGTGAAAGCGTGCTTGTACGACTTCCCATTGGCTAATAAGACGGGAAATACCAGTATTTTGAATTTCCGAGACGGTGCACGAAAAACCGATCGAAACTCGACTCTGCGCAAAGTTTATGACCTTCGCATTTTTTCGTGAAACCATGCTCATACGACTTCCCACGGGCTAATATATCGTGAATGGCCAGTATTTTGAATTTCCGAGATAGTGCATGAAAAACCGATCGAAACTCGACTCAGCGCAAAGTTTATGACCGTCGTGTTTTTTCGTAAAACCATGCTCATACGACTTACCATGGGCTAATACATCGTGAATGGCCAGTATTTTGAATTTCCGAGATGGTGCACGAAAAACCGGTCGAAACTCGACTCGCGCGTGACTTCCTGCAAATTTATGACCGTCGTATTTTTTTGCGAAAACGTGCATGTACGACTTCCCATGGGCTAATAAGACGGGAATGACCAGTATTTTAAATTTCCGAGACGGTGCACGACTTGCCAGTAGTTTCGCAAATCTGATTGAAACTTGACTTGCGCGCGACATCGCGCAAAGTTTATGACCGTCGTATTTTTTTGCGAAAGCGTCTTGTACGACTTCCCATTGGCTAATACGATGGGAAAGACCAGTATTTTGAATTTCCGAGACGGTGCACGAAAAACCGATCGAAACTCGACTCGCGCGTGACTTCGTGCAAAGTTTATGACCGTCGTATTTTTTTGCGAAAGCGTGCTTGTACGACTTCCCATGGGCTAATAAGACGGGAAATACCAGTATTTTGAATTTTCGAGACGGTGCACGAAAAACCGATCGAAACTCGACTCTGCGCAAGGTTTATGACCGTCGCGTTTTTTCGTGAAACCATGCTCATACGACTTACCATGGGCTAATACATCGTGAATGGCCAGTATTTTGAATTTCCGAGATGTTGCACGAAAAACCGATCGAAACTCGACTCGCGCGCGACTTCGTGCTAAGTTTATGACCGTCGTATTTTTTTGCGAAAGCGTGCTTGTACGACTTCCCATGGGCTAATAAGACGGGAAAGACCAGTATTTTGAATTTCCGAGACGGTGCACGAAAAACCGATCGAAACTCGACTCTGCACAAAGTTTATGACCATCGCGTTTTTTCGTGAAACCATGCTCATACAACTTACTATGGGCTAATAAATCGTGAATGAACAGTATTTTGAATTTCAGGGACGGTGCACGAAAAACCGATCGAAACTTGACACTTCGCAAAGTTTATGACCGTCTCATTTTTTCGTGAAACCATGCTCATACGACTTACCATGGCCTAATACATCGTGAATGGCCGGTATTTTGAATTTTCGAGATGGTGCACGAAAAACCGATCGAAACTCGACTCGCGCGCGACTTCGTGCAAATTTATGACCGTCGTATTTTTTTGCGAAAGCGTGCTTGTACTACTTCCAATGGGCTAATAAGACGGGAAAGACCAGTATTTTGAATTTCCGAGACGGTGCACGAAAAACCGATCGAAACTCGACTCTGCGCAAAGTTTATGACCGTCGCATTTTTTCGTGATACCATGCTCATACGACTAACCAAGGGCTAATACTTCGAGAATGGCCAGTATTTTCAATTTCCGAGACGGTGCACGAAAAACCGATCGAAAATCGACTCGTGCGCGACATCGCCAAAGTTTATGACCGTCGTATTTTTTTGCGAAAGCGTGCTTGTACGACTTCTCATGGACTAATAAGACGGGAAACACTAGTATTTTGAATTTCCGAGACGGTGCTCGAAAAACCGATCGAAACTCGACTCTGCGCAAAGTTTATGACCGTCGCGTTTTTTTCATGAAACCATGCTCATACGACTTACCATGGTCTAATACATCATGAATGGCCTGTATTTTGAATTTCTGATACGGTGCACAAAAAACCGATCGAAACTCGACTCTGCGCAAAGTTTATGACCGTCGTGTTTTTTCGTGAAACCATGCTCATACGACTTACCAAGGGCTAATACATCGTGAATGGCCAATATTTTGAATTTTCGGGATGGTGCACGAAAAATCGATCGAAAATCGACTCGCGCGCGACATCGCGCAAATTTATGACCATCGTATTTTTTTCAAAAGCGTGCTTGTACGACTTCCCATGGGCTAATAAGACGGGAAAGACCAGTATTTTGAATTTCCGAGACGGTGCTCAAAAAACCGATCGAAACTCGACTCTGCGCAATGTTTATGACCGTCGCGTTTTTTTCATAAAACCATGCTCATACGACTTACCATGGGCTAATACATCGTGAATGGCCTGTATTTTGAATTTCCGAGACGGTGCACGAAAAACCGATCGAAACTTGACACTTCGCAAAGTTTATGACTGTCGCGATTTTTCGTGAAACGATGCTCATACGACATACCATGGGCTAATACATCGTGAATGACCAGTATTTTGAATTTCCGGGACTGCATGAAAAACCGATCGAAACTCGACTCTGCGCAAAGTTTATGACCGTCGTGTTTTTTCGTGAAACCATTCTCATACGACTTACCATGGGCTAATACATCGTGAATGGCCAGAATTTTGAATTTCCGAGATGGTGCACGAAAAACTCGACTCGCGCGTGACTTCGTGCAAAGTTTATGACCGTCGTATTTTTTTGCGAAAGCGTTCTTGTACGACTTCCCACGGGCTAATAAGACGGGAAAGACCAGTATTTTGAATTCCCGAGATGGTGCACGAAAAACCGATCGAAACTCGACTCGCGCGCGACTTCGTGTAAAGTTTATGACCGTCGTATTTTTTTACGAAAGCGTGCTTGTACGACTTCCCATGGGTTAATAAGACGGGAAAGACCAGTATTTTGAATTTTTGAGACGGTGCACGAAAAACCAATCGAAACTCGACTCTGCGCAAAGTTTTGACCGTCGCATTTTTTCGTGATACCATGCAAATACGACTTACCATGGGTTAATACTTCGAGAATGGCCAGTATTTGGAATTTCCGAGAAGGTGCACGAAAAACCGATCGAAACTTGATTCGCGCGTGACATCGCGCAAAGTTTATGACCGTTGTATTTTTTTGCGAAAGCGTGCTTGTACGACTTCACACTGGCTAATAAGACGGGAAAGCCCAGTATTTTGAATTTCCGAGACGGTGCACGAAAAACCGATCGAAACTCGACTCTGCGCAAAGTTTATGACCGTCGCTTTTTTTCGTGAAACCATGCTCATACGACTTACCATGGGCTAATACATCGTGAATGGCCAGTATTTTGAATTTCCGAGATGGTGCACGAAAAACCGATCGAAACTCGACTCCGCGCAAAGTTTATGACTGTCGCATTTTTTCGTGAAACCATGCTCATACGACTTACCATTGGCTAATACATCGAGAATGGCCAGTATTTTCAATTTCCGAGATGGTGCACGAAAAACCGATCGAAACTCGACTCGCGCGCGACTTCGTGCAAATTTATGACCGTCGTATTTTTTTGCGAAAGCGTGCTTGTACTACTTCCAATGGGCTAATAAGACGGGAAAGACCAGTATTTTGAATTTCCAAGACGGTGCACGAAAAACCGATCGAAACTCGACTCTGCGTAAAGTTTATGACCGTCGCATTTTTTCGTGATACAATGCTCATACGACTAACCAAGGGCTAATACTTCGAGAATGGCCAGTATTTTCAATTTCCGAGACGGTGCACGAAAAACCGATCGAAACTTGACTCGCACGCGACTTCACGCAAAGTTTATGACCGTCGTATTTTTTTGCGAAAGCGTGCTTTTACGACTTCCCATGGGCTAATAAGATGGGAAAGACCAGTATTTTGAATTTCCGAGACGGTGCTCGAAAAACCGATCGAAACTCGACTCTGCGCAAAGTTTATAACCGTCACGTTTTTTTCATGAAACCATGCTCATACGACTTACCATGGTCTAATATATCGTGAATGACCTGTATTTTGAATTTTCGAAACGGTGCACGAAAAACCGATCGAAACTCGACTCTGCGCAAAGTTTATGACCGTCGCGTTTTTTCGTGAAACCATGCACATACGACTTACCATGGGCTAATACAACGTGAACGACCTTACTTGAACAGGACCGTCGTATTTTTTCGCGAATGCGTGCTTGTACGACTTCCCATAGGCTAATAAGACGGGAAAGACCAGTATTTTGAATTTCCGAGACGGTGCACGAAAAATCGATCGAAACTCGACTCTGCGGAAAGTTTATGACCGTCGCATTTTTTCGTGAAACCATGCTCATACGACTTACCATTGGCTAATACATCGTGAATGGCCAGTATTTTGAATTTCCGAGATGGTGCACGAAAAACCGATCGAAACTCGACTCTGCGCAAAGTTTATGACCGTCGCGTTTTTTTGTGAAATCATGCTCATACGACTTACCATGGGCTAATACATCGTGAACGACCTGTATTTTGAATTTCCGAGATGGTGCACGAAAAACCGATCGAAACTCGACTCGCGCGTGACTTCGTGCAAAGTTTATGACCGTCGTATTTTTTTACGAATGCGTGCTTGTACGGCTTCCCATGGGCTAATAAGACGGAAAAGACCAGTAATTTCAATTTCCGAGACGGTGCACGAAAAACCGATCGAAACTCGACTCTGCGCAAAGTTTATGACCGTCGCGTTTTTTCGTGAAACCATGCTCATACGACTTACCATGGGCTAATACATCGTGAATGGCCAGTATTTTGAATTTCCGAGACAGTGCATGAAAAATCGATCGAAACTCGACTCAGCGCGCGACTTCGAGCAAAGTTTATGACCGTCGTATTTTTTTGCGAAAGCGTGCTTGTACGACTTCCCATGGGCTAATAAGACGGGAAATACCAGCATTTTGAATTTCCGAGACGGTGCACGAAAAACCGATCTAAACTCGACTCTACGAAAAGTTTATGACCGTCGTGTTTTTTCGTGAAACCATGCTCATACGACTTACCAAGGGCTAATACATCGTGAATGGCCAGTATTTTGAATTTCCGGGATGGTGCACGAAAAATCGATCGAAACTCGACTCGCGCGCGACTTCATGCAAAGTTTATGACCGTCGTATTTTTTTGCGAAAGCGTGCTTGTACGACTTCCCATGGGCTAATAAGATGGGAAAGACCAGTATTTTGAATTTCCGAGACGGTGCACGAAAAACCGATCGAAACTCGACTCTGCGCAAAGTTTATAACCGTCATTTTTTTTCGTGAAACCATGCTCATACGACTTACCATGGGCTAATACATCGTGAATGACCAGTATTTTGAAATTCCGAGATGGTGCACGAAAAACCGATCGAAACTTGACTCGCGCGTGACTTCGTACAAAGTTTATGACCGTCGTATTTTTTTTGCGAAAGCGTGCTTGTACGACTTCCCATGGGCTAATAAGACGGGAAACACCAGTATTTTAAATTTCCGAGACGGTGCTCGAAAAACCGATCGAAACTCGACTCTACGCAAAGTTTATGATCGTCGTGTTTTTTCATGAAACCATGCTCATACGACTTACCATGGGCTAATACATCGTTAATGGCCTGTATTTTGAATATCCGAGACGGTGCACGAAAAATCGATCGAAACTCGACTCGGCGCACAGTTTATAACCGTCGCATTTTTTCGTGATACCATGCTCATACGACTAACCAAGGGCTAATACTTCGAGAATGGCCAGTATTTTCAATTTCCGAGACGGTGCACGAAAAACTGATCGAAACTTGACTCGCTCGCGACATCACGCAAAGTTTATGACCGTCGTATTTTTTTGCGAAAGCGTGCTTGTACGACTTCCCATGGGCTAATAAGACGGGAAAGACCAGTATTTTGAATTTCCGAGACGGTGCTCGAAAAACCAATCGAAACTCGACTCTGCGCAAAGTTTATAACCGTCGCGTTTTTTTCATGAAACCATGCTCATACGACTTCCCATGGTCTAATACATTGTGAATGACCTGTATTTTGAATTTCCGGTACGGTGCACGAAAAACCGATCGAATTTCCGGTACGGTGCAAAGTTTATGACCGTCGCGTTTTTTCGTGAAACCATGCTCATACGACTTACCATGGGCTAATGCAACGTGAATCGCCTGTATTTTGAATTTCCGAGACGGTGCACGAAAAACCGATCGAAACTCGACACTTCGCAAAGTTTACGACCGTCGCGTTATTTCGTGAAACCATGCTCATACGACTTACCATGGGCTAATACATCGTGAATGACCAGTATTTTGAATTTCCTGGACTACATGAAAAACCGATCGAAACTCGACTCTGCGCAAAGTTTATGACCGTCGTGTTTTTTCGTGAAACCATGCTCATACGACTTACCATGGGCTAATACATCATGAATGGCCAGTATTTTGAATTTCCGAGATGGTGCATGAAAAACCGATCGAAACTCGACTCGCGCGTGACTTCGTGCAAAGTTTATGACCGTCGTATTTTTTTGCGAAAGCGTTCTTGTACGACTTCCCATGGGCTAATAAGACGGGAGACCAGTATTTTGAATTTCCGAGATGGTGCACGAAAAACCGATCGAAACTCGACTCGCGCGCGACTTCGTGCAAAGTTTATGACCGTCGTATTTTTTTGCGAAAGCGTGCTTGTACGACTTCCCATGGGCTAATAAGACGGGAAAGACCACTATTTTGAATTTTCGAGACGGAGCACGAAAAACCGATCGAAACTCGACTCTGCGCAAAGTTTATGACCGTCGCATTTTTTCGCGAAAGCGTGCCTGTACGACTTCTCATGGGCTAATAAGACGGGAAAGACCAGTATTTTGAATTTCCGAGACGGTGCACGAAAAACCGATCGAATCTCGACTCTGAGCAAAGTTTATGACAGTCGCGTTTTTTCGTGAAACCATGCTCATACGACTTACCATGGGCAAATACATCGGGAATGCCTAGTATTTTGAATTTCCGAGACGGTGCACGAAAAATCGATCGAAATTCGACTCGCGCGCGACTTCGCGTAAAGTTTATGACCATCGTATTTTTTTGCGAAAGCGTGCCTGTACGACTTCTCATGGGCTAATAAGACGGGAGAGACCAGTATTTTGAATTTCCGAGACGGTGCACGAAAAACAGATCGAATCTCGACTCTGCGCAAAGTTTATGACCGTCGCGTTTTTTCATGAAACCATGCTCATACGACTTACCATGGGCTAATACATCGTGAATGGCCAGTATTTTGAATTTCCAAGACGGTGCACGAAAAACCAATCGAAATTCGACTCGCACGTGACCTCGCGCAAAGTTTATGACCGTCGTATTTTTTTACGAAAGCGTGCCTGTACGACTTGTCATGGGCTAATAAGACGGGAAAGACAAGTATTTTAAATTTCCGAGACGGTGCACGAAAAACCGATCGAAACTCGACAAGCACGCGACTTCGCGCAAAGTTTTTGACCGTTGTATTTTTTTGCTAAAGCGTGCTTGTACGACTTCTCATGGGCTAATAAGACGGGAAAGACCAGTATTTTGAATTTCCGAGACGGTGCACGAAAAACCGATCGAATCTCGACTCTGCGCAAAGTTTATGACCGTCGCGTTTTTTCGTGAAACCATGCTCATACGACTTACCATGGGCTAATACATCGTGAATGGCCCGTATTCTGAATTTCTGAGACGGTGCACGAAAAACCGATCGAAACTCGACTCGCGCGCGACTTCGTGCAAAGTTTATGACCGTCGTATTTTTTTGCGAAAGTGTGCTTGTACGACTTCTCATGGGCTAATAAGACGGGAAAGACCAGTATTTTGAATTTCCGAGACGGTGCACGAAAAACCGATCGAATCTCGACTCTGCGCAAAGTTTATGACCGTCGCATTTTTTCGTGAAACCATGCTCATACGACTTACCATGGGCTAATACATCGTGAGTGACCAGTATTTTGAATTTCCGAGACGGTCACGAAAAACCGACCGAAACTCGAATCGCGCGCGACTTCGCGCAAAGTTTATGACCGTCGTATTTTTTTTCAAAGGCGTGCCTGTATGACATCTCATGGGTTAATAAGACGGGAAAGACAAGTATTTTGAATTTCCGAGACGGTGCACGAGAAACCGATCGAAACTCGACAAGCACGCGACTTCGCGCAAAGTTTTTGACCGTTGTATTTTTTTGCTGAAGCGTGCTTGTACGACTTCGCATGGGCTAATAAGATGGGAAAGACCAGTATTTTGAATTTCCGAGACGGTGCACGAAAAACCGATCGAATCTCGACTCTGCGCAAAGTTTATGACCGTCGCGTTTTTTCGTGAAACCATGCTCATACGACTTACCATGGGCTAATACATCGTGAATGGCCAGTATTTTGAATTTCCGAGACGGTGCACGAAAAACCGATCGAAACTCGAATCGCGCGCGACTTCACGCAAAGTTTATGACCGTCGTATTTTTTTGCGAAAGTGTGCTTGTATGACTTCTCATGGGCTAATAAGACGGGAAAGACCAGTATTTTAAATTTCGGAGACGGTGCACGAAAAACCGATCGAATCTCGACTCTGCGCAAAGTTTATGACCGTCGCGTTTTTTCCTGAAACCATGTTCATACGACTTACCATGGGCTAATACATCGTGAATGGACAGTATTTTGAATTTCCGAGACGGTCACGAAAAACCGATCGAAACTCGACTCGCGCGCGACTTCGCGCAAAGTTTCTTACCGTCGTATTTTTTTGCGAAAGCGTGTCTGTACGACATCTCATGGGCTAATAAGTCGGGAAAGACAAGTATTTTGAATTTCCGAGACGATGCACGAAAAACCGATCGAAACTCGACAAGCACGCAACTTCGCACAAAGTTTTTGACCGTCGTATTTTTTTGCGAAAGCGTGCTTGTACGACTTCTCATGGGCTAATAAGACGGGAAAGTCCAGTATTTTGAATTTTCGAGACGGTGCACGAAAAACCGATCGAATCTCGACTCTGCGCAAATTTTATGACCGTCGCATTTTTTCGTGAAACCACGCTCATACGACTTACCATGGGCTAATACATCGTGAATGGCCAGTATTTTGAATTTCCGAGACGGTGCACGAAAAACCGATCGAAACTCGACTCGCGCGCGACTTCGCGCAAAGTTTATGACCGTCGTATTTTTTTGCGAAAGCGTGCTTGTACTACTTCTCATGGGCTAATAAGACGGGAAAGACCAGTATTTTGAATTTCCGAGACGGTGCACAAAAAACCGATCGAATCTCGACTCTGTGCAAATTTTATGACCGTCGCGTTTTTTCGTGAAATCATGCTCATACGACTTACCATGGGCTAATACATCGTGAATGGCCAGTATTTTGAATTTTCGAGACGGTCACGAAAAACCGATCTAAAATCCACTCACGCGCGACTTCTCGCAAAGTTTATCACCGTCGTATTTTTTTGCGAAAGCGTGCCTGTACGACTTCTCATGGGCTACTAAGACGGGAAAGACAAGTATTTTGAATTTCCGAGACGGTGCACGAAAAACCGATCGAAACTCGACTCGCGCGCGACTTCGCGCAAAGTTTATGACCGTCGTATTTTTTTGCGAAAGCGTGCCTGTACGACTTCTCATGGGCTAATAAGACAGGAAAGACAAGTATTTTGAATTTCCAAGACGGTGCACGAAAAACCGATCGAAACTCGACTCGCGCGCGACTTCGCGCAAAGTTTATGACCGTCGTATTTTTTTGCGAAAGCGTGCTTGTACGACTTCTCATGGGCTAATAAGACAGGAAAGACAAGTATTTTGAATTTCCGAGACGGTGCACGAAAAACCGATCGAAACTCGACTCGCGCGACTTCGCGCAAAGTTTATGACCGTCGTATTTTTTTGCGAAAGCATGCCTGTACGACTTCTCATCGGCTAATAAGACAGGAAAGACAAGTATTTTGAATTTCCAAGACGGTGCACGAAAAACCGATCGAAACTCGACTCGCGCGCGACTTCGCGCAAAGTTTATGACCGTCGTATTTTTTTGCGAAAGCGTGCCTGTACGACTTCTCAAGGGCTAATAAGACAGGAAAGACAAGTATTTTGAATTTCCGAGACGGTGCACGAAAAACCGATCGAAACTCGACTCGCGCGCGACTTCGCGCAAAGTTTTTGACCATCGTATTTTTTTGCGAAAGCGTGCTTGTACGACTTCTCATGGGCTAATAAGACGGGAAAGACCAGTATTTTGAATTTCTGAGACGGTGCATGAAAAACCGATCGAATCTCGACGTTGCGCAAAGTTTATGACCGTCGCGTTTTCTCGTGAAACCATGCTCATACGACTTACCATGGGCTAATACATCGTGAATGGCCAGAATTTTGAATTTCTGAGACGGTGCACGAAAAACCGATCGAAACTCGACTCGCGCGCGACTTCGCGCAAAGTTTATGACCGTCGTATTTTTTTGCGAAAGCATGCTTCTACTACTTCTCATGGGCTAATAAGACGGGAAAGACCAGTATTTTGAATTTCCGAGACGGTGCACGAAAAATCGATCGAATCTCGACGCTGCGCAAAGTTTATGACCGTCGCGTTTTTTCGTGAAACCAAGCTCATACGACTTACCATGGGCTTATACATCGTGAATGGCCAGTATTTTGAATTTCCGAGACGGTGCACGAAAAACCGATCGAAACTCGACTCGCGCGCGAATTCGCGCAAAGTTTATGACCGTCGTATTTTTTTGCGAAAGTGTGCTTGTACGACTTCTCATGGGCTCATAAGACGGGAAAGACCAGTATTTTGAATTTCCGAGACGGTGCACGAAAAACCGATCGAATCTCGACTCTGCGCAAATTTTATGACCGTCGCATTTTTTCGTGAAACCATGCTCATACGACTTGTTTTTCGATCGATTTTTCATGCACTTTGAGAGACGGTGCACGCAT
The DNA here is from genome assembly GCA_029747655.1 of Ensete ventricosum. Classification (NCBI taxonomy): domain Eukaryota; kingdom Viridiplantae; phylum Streptophyta; class Magnoliopsida; order Zingiberales; family Musaceae; genus Ensete; species Ensete ventricosum. The sequence continues at coordinate 28,394,651 of JAQQAF010000004.1, read as the reverse complement.
CGGCTTTGGAATGGGGGGGAATGGGCCTGCGTTCGCTTGCGTGCGTGCGTGAGTGCTCTGCTCTGCTTGGGCTTGCGCTTGCGCTTGCGATCGACGCTGGGGACGGCAACCTCTTCCCTTGCGCTTGTGCTTGCGATTGCTCCCTTGGGCGATTTCTCCTCTACGATCACTCCGCGGCGAGTGGAAGGCCGGCGGTCGCTCCTGCGATCAGCGATTCCAGGCCGGGAATCGGCGACTTCAGGCGTGGAAGGGCGGCGGCTCTTCTCCCCTAGGCGCGGGACGGACTCTAGGTCAAGAAACGGTGGAAGCTGCGCTGCGATTGGGGCTGGGTTCACTGCCGCTTCCTGCGGCAACTCCAGCGTGGAAAGGGCGACGGCTGCTTCTGCAATCGGCGTGGAAGGGGCGACGGCTGCGACATTAGTGTTGGCAGGGTGGTGGCTTCCTCTCCCCTAGGCGGCTGGCGGCTAGGGCGAGCGACGCCATGGATGCGAGCGGCCGGACGCGGCACTCTGCTTCGCATCCTCTGTTCCAGCGGGATGCTCCTCCGCTGGCTTCTTCCCAGCGGCTGATTGCTTCACAGCAGAACGCCCCTCTCCAGCAGTCACAGCGGGAGAGGGTTGCTCCTCAGCCGCTGGTTACTTCACCGCGGGAGGGGGTTGCTCCTCTCCAACAGCCGCTGGTTCCTCCCCAGCAGCTTAGGCCGGTTTCACACCAGGATGTTCCACCGCTGATTTCTTCTTCTCGACGGGATGCTCCTTCAATGAACCAGGCCCGAGGTCGTTCACGATCTAGATCACGACCTCCAGCTCCTATTTCCCGAGATCCGAAGCCTTGGAGTAGCCTCTTCAAGGCTCCAGTGGGTAGTCCGGATCTTCGACTGGACTTTTTTGCTCCAGAAGTACAGGCTGACCAGAAGATTGCTGTGTATGAGGCTATTGATTCCGACGAACTAATTGAGACATGGTCAATGGCAATTGTGGGCTACGTTGTTGGACTAAGAACATCCTTTTTCCCACTATCCTCGTACATCAGAACTCGATGGGGAATATCAACATTTGATCTTCATATGTTGGAGACCGGATTCTTTGTATGCAGGCTTTATTCGGAAGAAGATTTACAACGGGTCCTTGAAGGATTTTGGACTATCCGTGGTCATCCAATGATACTACGACGCTGGGCACCTGATGTGAGATTGGAGTTAGACAGTCTACAGTCTATCCCAATATGGGTTTCTTTTCATGGACTTCCACTACATCTCTGGGGTCGTCGTTTTATTGCAAAGCTTTGCAGCACCCTGGGACAACCATTGTATCTTGATAAGGCAACAGCTTCGCAAACGAGATTGACCTTTGCCAGAGCTTGTGTAATGGTTTCTTCTGATGAGGAACTGCCGAATGATGTTTCTTACCGTGATCTTGATGGGAGCACCCGAAAGGTGAAAGTCTCATATTCTTGGAAGCCACAACGATGCAAGGTTTGTCTATCTTTTGGACATGTAAATGGTGCCTGCCAACAGCCTTCACAAAAAATCACACAGGTCTACCGACCACGCCAAGAGCCACAGAATGGGGTCACTACCACTAATCCAAGCACTGATACTCCAGTGCCAACAGTGGTGATGGCGGAGAAGATGATTGAACACTCTGACTCGTTGGGGCAGCGACACGAACAAGAGAAAGACAAGTCAGGACTTCCATCTTTACCTATTATATCAGAGAATTTCACTGCAGGAGCTTCCCAAGGTTCTCACTCCCCAATAACAACCTCGCCTTCACGAATCACTCCTTCAGATAATCAGGAAATTTCATTTCAACAACCTCTTGGGAACCAAGACATTGCAACTCACCAAACTCATCGCTCTTCGACACATCCCGCTATTCAGGACTCCTTGCCTCAAGGTACGCAAAAATTTAAACATTTGCAAGCTGTGGATGAGGTGGATAAATATAGGAATAAAGGATTAAAGGGTAAAGATATTATGCGAGAGGACCATGCAAAATCAAAGGATAAGAAAAAGGATGGTAGTGTCCTCCCAAAATCGCATGCTCTTCCTTCTATCTAGTATTGATGAAAATAAGCTGTTGGAATGTTCGTGGACTTAATAAGACTGAGAAATGTCGGGAGCTCAATAGAATAATCCGATCTGCTGCATGTGACATTGTCATTCTTGTGGAAACAAAAATTAAACATCATCGTGTTCAAGTTCAGAAGAATTTAATATGGCCTGAGGCAGAACTTTTTACTAATGATTCTCAGGATACTTATGGTCGAGTTTGGGTCTTATGGCATCCTAATCTTGTTACTGCTTGGTTTATTTCTGCTACTAATCAATTCATTCATCTTAAGGCAGAGGATAAACAGACTGGATGTCAATTCAATATTACCGGTATTTATGCATCTAACAGTATGTCTGACAGGAATGCTCTATGGCGTGATCTGGTTAGCATTTCAAATAGTTATCCTACAGTACCTTGGGTTGTTCTCGGTGACTTTAATACTGTCAGATACACAAATGAGAAAGTGGGGGGTAGAGTGCTTTCCGAATGTCAGCGTCAACATTTTAATGATTGTATAGATACTGCTGCATTGACTGACATGAAATCTGTAGGTGATTGGTTCTCATGGAACAATCAAAGTACTGCTGAAAGAAAAATTATGGCTCGACTTGACAGATGTTTGATAAATCAGGAATGGTTAGCAGTTTTTCCAGATTCACTTCTTGAGTACGGTGCTAAGTTATTTTCGGATCACTCTATTATGCATATACATGCAGATAAAGCACTACCAAGAGTCAAGAAACCTTTTAGATTTTTTAATATATGGAGTTCTCACCCAAAGTTCCTCGAAGTTATTAAGTCAGCTTGGGACATTAATGTATTTGGTTCTCCCCCTTACATCCTATGTCAAAAACTAAAAGCATGCAAAGCAGCACTGAAGAAGTGGATTCAACTACATTTGGAAATATCAACGACAGAGTTCAGTTATGCAAGAAAGAACTTATGGCTGTGCAAAGCGAGCTAAATCTTCAACCTCTGGATGCGAATCTTATATACAAAGAGGCTGCTGCTAGAAATAACTTTATGCAAGCTTTGAAGCAGGAGGAATGCTTTTTGAAACAGAAGTCACGACAGCATTGGCTTACTCTAGGGGATTCTAATACGAAGTTTTTCTATGCTGCTATTGCTACCAGAAGGGCTACTAATCGCATCAAAAAATGCAAAGGTATAGATGGTAATCTCATTGAGGATCTGGATGAGGTTAAAAATTACACCGAGCAATTTTTCTATTCCTTACTCAATCAGGAACAGCAGCCTAATAGTATTCATGTTGGGCCTACAAGACGACTTGATTCTGAAGCCCTCTCTCATCTTAATGCCCCAATAACGGATGATGAAATTGTGAAAGTTGTTTTTAAGTCCCCGAAGCACAAAAGCCCTGGTCCAGATGGATTTCCAGCTGAGTTTTATCAAATTGCATGGGCCATTGTAGGCAACGATGTCATAAAAGCTTGTCGACATTTTTTCTCCTCAGGTCACATTCTGAAAGAAATGAATTGCACTTTTATTTCTTTAGTGCCTAAAAATGATGGAGCCGATTCATTGGAGAACTACCGTCCTATTTCACTGTGCAACTTTATTTATAAGGTTATCTCTAAGTTGCTGGCAGATAGACTACAAAAGGTCATGAATAAGGTCATTAGTCCTAATCAGGCTGCTTTTATTAAAGGGAGGAGTATCCATCATAATGTCCTGCTTGCTAATGATTTGGTTAAGGATCTACACTCAAAAATAAGAGGGAAAAAGATCTGTTTTAAAGCTGATTTACGGAAGGCCTTTGACTCAGTCAATACACAATTTATTTACATGATGCTCCATAATATGGGCTTCCCTCAACGCTGGGTTCAATGGATTCAATGTTGCTTGGAAACTCCAAAATTTTTGATTCTCTTTAATGGTTCACCTATTGGCTTCTTTGGGAGTAAGAATGGCATTCGGCAAGGCGATCCACTATCTCCTTATCTTTTTACGATTGCAATGGAAGGACTCAGTTGTATGTTAGAAGAGGCTGTTTCCAATGGCAAAATTAAGGTACCATATTATGGTTCTATTTATATCTCTCACATAACATTTGCTGATGACCTTATTATCTTCCTTCGAGATGATCCAGTTTCTGTGAGTAATCTGGCAGATATTCTTAATGAATTTGGTATAGTTTCTGGTCTTAAGCTAAACCATGCAAAGAGCAAAGTATATGTGGGTGCTTGCATTGACAATAAGGATCATATTGCTCAAACATTGGGAGTTGCTGAAGGAAATTTACCGGTTCCTTACTTGGGTCTCCCACTTATATCCACTGGAATCAACAAAGCCTCCTGTCAGCCTATCATACAAAAAATTAAGAACAGAATTTCCTCTTGGAAAAATAGGCTTCTTTCTAAAGCTGGACGACTTGAACTTATTCGATCTGTGTTGACCTCTTATTCTATTTATTGGTCTCATGCATTCCTTCTACCAGCCGGGCTTCTCCATGATATTGATAAATTACTTATGAACTTCTTTTGGAATGGCACAGATGGTAAGGCAATGCACATGGTGAATTGGGACAGCATTTGCAAACCGAAGGATGAAGGGGGGCTGAATCTTCGACATATTAGAGATTGGAATAAAGCTTGTATGGTAAAGCAATTATGGGATATTTTACAAAACAAGTCTTCCTTATGGTCACAATGGGTTTTTGCTAGGTACCTTACCAAGGAATCAATCTGGGAAGTATCTGCAAAAACATCTCATTCTGCTGCTTGGAAAGGAATTCTAAAGGCAAGGAGATGGCTACGTAACAATATTTCTTATGTGATTTCTTCTGGAACCAATATTAATATGTGGTATGATCCTTGGGTGAATGGGAAAAGCATATTTCAGATATTTGGTGATAGAGTACGACAGGATCTGGGGGCTCCCAAAGACTGGAAGGTTTCTGAATTCATTAACAATGGTACTTGGTGTCTTCCCAACCCTACCTCCCCTGACATGTTATTACTTTGGCCGACTATTAGGGCTATTACAATCAAGAACAACTCTTCAGATATGCTTATTTGGCTTCATGATAACGGTAAATTTAGTGCTACATCTGCATGGAACCAAATTAGACGACGAAACAACAAGTGGATCCAAAGTAGTTGGACATGGGATAGTCCATGCTCACAGCGACATTCCTTATGTACATGGCAGGCCCTTCTCGGCAAACTTCCTACGATGGACAATATGCAGCGAAGAGGTATTTATATTGTAAATCGGTGCTCTTTGTGTATGCAAAATGAAGAAAGTGTTGACCATCTCTACTTTGCTTGTGATTATTCATCTTGGATATGGAAGGAGATCTTGAAGCGATTTGATTTTCAAAGGCTACCACGGCCAAACTTGCATCATGAATTAGAAATGCTTATGCAAAGCTTCTCAAGAAAGGGGCCTCTTACACAACTAGCACGAATTATATTCAGATGTGCTATTTGGTGGATTTGGAAGGAGAGGTGTGGCAGAATTTTTGAGTGTCACAACATGAAGAAAGCTCAAATTCTGATAGAGATTCTTCAGGACTCACGATCATGTATGGAGCAAGAATTGAATACAGAGCACCTAACAAGAAGAGAGAAAGATATTTTCACAAGATTCAATTTTTCCATTCGTCAAGAATCACTCGAATAATGATGAAGATTGTAATTATATGGGGCAAAGCTTATATTTTGTGATGTATCCACAAGTAGTCCAGAACAGTCTAGCTATTGCATTTTATTATTTATTAACTTCCTTATGCTACTCTTGGAGATGAGTTTGATGAAGCGTGCTCATTTCACCTTCTTTAGGTGGGGTGCAATCTTCTCGACTACACTAAGAGACTTCAGGCTTCAGTCTATGGCTTGTGTAGACAAAGCTTCTTTGTACAAATCTTTTACAAAATACAATATCTTTACTTACCAAAAAAAAAAATGCTCATACGACTTACCATGGGCTAATACATCGTGAATGGCCAGTATTTTGAATTTCCGAGACGGTGCACGAAAAACCGATCGAAACTCGACTCGCGCGCGACTTCGCGCAAAGTTTATGACCGTCGTATTTTTTTGCGAAACCGTGCTTGTACTACTTCTCATGGGCTAATAAGACGGGAAAGACAAGTATTTTGAATTTCCGAGACGGTGCACAAAAAACCGATCGAATCTCGACTCTGTGCAAATTTTATGACCGTCGCGTTTTTTCGTGAAATCATGCTCATACGACTTACCATGGGCTAATACATCGTGAATGGCCAGTATTTTGAATTTCCGATACGGTCACGAAAAACCGATCTAAAATCCACTCACGCGCGACTTCTCGCAAAGTTTATCACCGTCGTATTTTTTTGCGAAAGCGTGCCTGTACGACTTCTCATGGGCTACTAAGACGGGAAAGACAAGTATTTTGAATTTCCGAGACGGTGCACGAAAAACCGATCGAAACTCGACTCGCGCGCGACTTCGCGCAAAGTTTATGACCGTCGTATTTTTTTGCGAAAGCGTGCCTGTACGACTTCTCATGGGCTAATAAGACAGGAAAGACAAGTATTTTGAATTTCCAAGACGGTGCACGAAAAACCGATCGAAACTCGACTCGCGCGCGACTTCGCGCAAAGTTTATGACCGTCGTATTTTTTTGCGAAAGCGTGCTTGTACGACTTCTCATGGGCTAATAAGACAGGAAAGACAAGTATTTTGAATTTCCGAGACGGTGCACGAAAAACCGATCGAAACTCGACTCGCGCGACTTCGCGCAAAGTTTATGACCGTCGTATTTTTTTGCGAAAGCATGCCTGTACGACTTCTCATCGGCTAATAAGACAGGAAAGACAAGTATTTTGAATTTCCAAGACGGTGCACGAAAAACCGATCGAAACTCGACTCGCGCGCGACTTCGCGCAAAGTTTATGACCGTCGTATTTTTTTGCGAAAGCGTGCCTGTACGACTTCTCAAGGGCTAATAAGACGGGAAAGACAAGTATTTTGAATTTCCGAGAAGGTGCACGAAAAACCGATCGAAACTCGACTCGCGCGCGACTTCGCGCAAAGTTTTTGACCATCGTATTTTTTTGCGAAAGCGTGCTTGTACGACTTCTCATGGGCTAATAAGACGGGAAAGACCAGTATTTTGAATTTCTGAGACGGTGCATGAAAAACCGATCGAATCTCGACGTTGCGCAAAGTTTATGACCGTCGCGTTTTCTCGTGAAACCATGCTCATACGACTTACCATGGGCTAATACATCGTGAATGGCCAGTATTTTGAATTTCTGAGACGGTGCACGAAAAACCGATCGAAACTCGACTCGCGCGCGACTTCGCGCAAAGTTTATGACCGTCGTATTTTTTTGCGAAAGCATGCTTCTACTACTTCTCATGGGCAAATAAGACGGGAAAGACCAGTATTTTGAATTTCCGAGACGGTGCACGAAAAATCGATCGAATCTCGACGCTGCGCAAAGTTTATGACCGTCGCGTTTTTTCGTGAAACCAAGCTCATACGACTTACCATGGGCTAATACATCGTGAATGGCCAGTATTTTGAATTTCCGAGACGGTGCACGAAAAACCGATCGAAACTCGACTCGCGCGCGAATTCGCGCAAAGTTTATGACCGTCGTATTTTTTTGCGAAAGTGTGCTTGTACGACTTCTCATGGGCTCATAAGACGGGAAAGACCAGTATTTTGAATTTCCGAGACGGTGCACGAAAAACCGATCGAATATCGACTCTGCGTAAAGTTTATGACCGTCGTGTTTTTTTCGTGAAACCATGCTCATACGACTTACCTTGGGCTAATACATCGTGAATAGCCAGTATTTTGAATTTTCGAGACGGTGCACGAAAAACCAATCGAAACTCGACTCAGCGCGCGACTTCGAGCAAAGTTTATGACCGTCGTATTTTTTTGCGAAAGCGTGCTTGTACGACTTCCCATGGGCTAATAAGACGGGAAATACCAGCATTTTGAATTTCCGAGACGGTGCACGAAAAACCGATCTAAACTCGACTCTACGAAAAGTTTATGACCGTCGTGTTTTTTCGTGAAACCATGCTCATACGACTTACCAAGGGCTAATACATCGTGAATGGCCAGTATTTTGAATTTCCGGGATGGTGCACGAAAAATCGATCGAAACTCGACTCGCGCGCGACTTCATGCAAAGTTTATGAACGTCGTATTTTTTTGCGAAAGCGTGCTTGTACGACTTCCCATGGGCTAATAAGATGGGAAAGACCAGTATTTTGAATTTCCGAGACGGTGCACGAAAAACCGATCGAAACTCGACTCTGCGCAAAGTTTATAACCGTCATTTTTTTTCGTGAAACCATGCTCATACGACTTACCATGGGCTAATACATCGTGAATGACCAGTATTTTGAAATTCCGAGATGGTGCACGAAAAACCGATCGAAACTTGACTCGCGCGCGACTTCGTACAAAGTTTATGACCGTCGTATTTTTTTTGCGAAAGCGTGCTTGTACGACTTCCCATGGGCTAATAAGACGGGAAACACCAGTATTTTAAATTTCCGAGACGGTGCTCGAAAAACCGATCGAAACTCGACTCTACGCAAAGTTTATGAATGTCGTGTTTTTTCATGAAACCATGCTCATACGACTTACCATGGGCTAATACATCGTGAATGGCCTGTATTTTGAATTTCCGAGACGGTGCACGAAAAATCGATCGAAACTCGACTCTGCGCAAAGTTTATAACCGTCGCATTTTTTCGTGATACCATGCTCATACGACTAACCAAGGGCTAATACTTCGAGAATGGCCAGTATTTTCAATTTCCGAGATGGTGCACGAAAAACCGATCGAAACTTGACTCGCTCGCGACATCACGCAAAGTTTATGACCGTCGTATTTTTTTGCGAAAGCGTGCTTGTACGACTTCCCAAGGGCTAATAAGACGGGAAAGACCAGTATTTTGAATTTCCGAGACGGTGCTCGAAAAACCGATCGAAACTCGACTCTGCGCAAAGTTTATAACCGTCGCGTTTTTTTCATGAAACCATGCTCATACGACTTCCCATGGTCTAATACATCGTGAATGACCTGTATTTTGAATTTCCGATACGGTGCACGAAAAACCAATCGAAACCCGACTCTGCGCAAAGTTTATGACCGTCGCGTTTTTTCGTGAAACCATGCTCATACGACTTACCATGGGCTAATACAACGTGAATCGCCTGTATTTTGAATTTCCGAGACGGTGCACGAAAAACCGATCGAAACTCGACACTTCGCAAAGTTTATGACCGTCGCGTTATTTCGTGAAACCATGCTCATACGACTTACCATGGGCTAATACATCGTGAATGACCAGTATTTTGAATTTCCTGAACTACATGAAAAACCGATCGAAACTCGACTCTGCGCAAAGTTTATGACCGTCGTGTTTTTTCGTGAAACCATGCTCATACGACTTACCATGGGCTAATACATCATGAATGGCCAGTATTTTGAATTTCCGAGATGGTGCATGAAAAACCGATCGAAACTCGACTCGCGCGTGACTTCGTGCAAAGTTTATGACCGTCGTATTTTTTTGCGAAAGCGTTCTTGTACGACTTCCCATGGGCTAATAAGACGGGAGACCAGTATTTTGAATTTCCGAGATGGTGCACGAAAAACCGATCGAAACTCGACTCGCGCGCGACTTCGCGCAAAGTTTATGACCGTCGTATTTTTTTGCGAAAGCATGCCTGTACGACTTCTCATCGGCTAATAAGACAGGAAAGACAAGTATTTTGAATTTCCAAGACGGTGCACGAAAAACCGATCGAAACTCGACTCGCGCGCGACTTCGCGCAAAGTTTATGACCGTCGTATTTTTTTGCGAAAGCGTGCCTGTACGACTTCTCAAGGGCTAATAAGACGGGAAAGACAAGTATTTTGAATTTCCGAGACGGTGCACGAAAAACCGATCGAAACTCGACTCGCGCGCGACTTCGCGCAAAGTTTTTGACCATCGTATTTTTTTGCGAAAGCGTGCTTGTACGACTTCTCATGGGCTAATAAGACGGGAAAGACCAGTATTTTGAATTTCTGAGACGGTGCATGAAAAACCGATCGAATCTCGACGTTGCGCAAAGTTTATGACCGTCGCGTTTTCTCGTGAAACCATGCTCATACGACTTACCATGGGCTAATACATCGTGAATGGCGAGAATTTTGAATTTCTGAGACGGTGCACGAAAAACCGATCGAAACTCGACTCGCGCGCGACTTCGCGCAAAGTTTATGACCGTCGTATTTTTTTGCGAAAGCATGCTTCTACTACTTCTCATGGGCTAATAAGACGGGAAAGACCAGTATTTTGAATTTCCGAGACGGTGCACGAAAAATCGATCGAATCTCGACGCTGCGCAAAGTTTATGACCGTCGCGTTTTTTCGTGAAACCAAGCTCATACGACTTACCATGGGCTTATACATCGTGAATGGCCAGTATTTTGAATTTCCGAGACGGTGCACGAAAAACCGATCGAAACTCGACTCGCGCGCGAATTCGCGCAAAGTTTATGACCGTCGTATTTTTTTGCGAAAGTGTGCTTGTACGACTTCTCATGGGCTCATAAGACGGGAAAGACCTGTATTTTGAATTTCCGAGACGGTGCACGAAAAACCGATCGAATCTCGACTCTGCGCAAATTTTATGACCGTCGCATTTTTTCGTGAAACCATGCTCATACGACTTACCATGGGCTAATACATCGTGAATGGCCAGTATTTTGAATTTCCGAGACGGTGCACGAAAAACCGATCGAAACTCGACTCGCGCGCGACTTCGAGCAAAGTTTATGACCGTCGTATTTTTTTGCGAAAGCGTGCTTGTACTACTTCTCATGGGCTAATAAGACGGGAAAGACCAGTATTTTGAATTTCCGAGACGGTGCACAAAAAACCGATCGAATCTCGACTCTGTGCAAATTTTATGACCGTCGCGTTTTTTCGTGAAATCATGCTCATACGACTTACCATGGGCTAATACATCGTGAATGGCCAGTATTTTGAATTTCCGAGACGGTCACGAAAAACCGATCTAAAATCCACTCACGCGCGACTTCTCGCAAAGTTTATCACCGTCGTATTTTTTTGCGAAAGCGTGCCTGTACGACTTCTCATGGGCTACTAAGACGGGAAAGACAAGTATTTTGAATTTCCGAGACGGTGCACGAAAAACCGATCGAAACTCGACTCGCGCGCGACTTCGCGCAAAGTTTATGACCGTCGTATTTTTTTGCGAAAGCGTGCCTGTACGACTTCTCATGGGCTAATAAGACAGGAAAGACAAGTATTTTGAATTTCCAAGACGGTGCACGAAAAACCGATCGAAACTCGACTCGCGCGCGACTTCGCGCAAAGTTTATGACCGTCGTATTTTTTTGCGAAAGCGTGCTTGTACGACTTCTCATGGGCTAATAAGACAGGAAAGACAAGTATTTTGAATTTCCGAGACGGTGCACGAAAAACCGATCGAAACTCGACTCGCGCGACTTCGCGCAAAGTTTATGACCGTCGTATTTTTTTGCGAAAGCATGCCTGTACGACTTCTCATCGGCTAATAAGACAGGAAAGACAAGTATTTTGAATTTCCAAGACGGTGCACGAAAAACCGATCGAAACTCGACTCGCGCGCGACTTCGCGCAAAGTTTATGACCGTCGTATTTTTTTGCGAAAGCGTGCCTGTACGACTTCTCAAGGGCTAATAAGACGGGAAAGACAAGTATTTTGAATTTCCGAGACGGTGCACGAAAAATCGATCGAAACTCGACTCGCGCGCGACTTCGCGCAAAGTTTTTGACCATCGTATTTTTTTGCGAAAGCGTGCTTGTACGACTTCTCATGGGCTAATAAGACGGGAAAGACCAGTATTTTGAATTTCTGAGACGGTGCATGAAAAACCGATCGAATCTCGACGTTGCGCAAAGTTTATGACCGTCGCGTTTTCTCGTGAAACCATGCTCATACGACTTACCATGGGCTAATACATCGTGAATGGCAAGTATTTTGAATTTCTGAGACGGTGCACGAAAAACCGATCGAAACTCGACTCGCGCGCGACTTCGCGCAAAGTTTATGACCGTCGTATTTTTTTGCGAAAGCATGCTTCTACTACTTCTCATGGGCTAATAAGACGGGAAAGACCAGTATTTTGAATTTCCGAGACGGTGCACGAAAAATCGATCGAATCTCGACGCTGCGCAAAGTTTATGACCGTCGCGTTATTTCGTGAAACCAAGCTCATACGACTTACCATGGGCTAATACATCGTGAATGGCCAGTATTTTGAATTTCCGAGACGGTGCACGAAAAACCGATTGAAACTCGACTCGCGCGCGAATTCGCGCAAAGTTTATGACCGTCGTATTTTTTTGCGAAAGTGTGCTTGTACGACTTCTCATGGGCTCATAAGACGGGAAAGACCAGTATTTTGAATTTCCGAGACGGTGCACGAAAAACCGATCGAATATCGACTCTGCGTAAAGTTTATGACCGTCGTGTTTTTTTCGTGAAACCATGCTCATACGACTTACCTTGGGCTAATACATCGTGAATAGCCAGTATTTTGAATTTTCGAGACGGTGCACGAAAAACCAATCGAAACTCGACTCAGCGCGCGACTTCGAGCAAAGTTTATGACCGTCGTATTTTTTTGCGAAAGCGTGCTTGTACGACTTCCCATGGGCTAATAAGACGGGAAATACCAGCATTTTGAATTTCCGAGACGGTGCACGAAAAACCGATCTAAACTCGACTCTACGAAAAGTTTATGACCGTCGTGTTTTTTCGTGAAACCATGCTCATACGACTTACCAAGGGCTAATACATCGTGAATGGCCAGTATTTTGAATTTCCGGGATGGTGCACGAAAAATCGATCGAAACTCGACTCGCGCGCGACTTCATGCAAAGTTTATGAACGTCGTATTTTTTTGCGAAAGCGTGCTTGTACGACTTCCCATGGGCTAATAAGATGGGAAAGACCAGTATTTTGAATTTCCGAGACGGTGCACGAAAAACCGATCGAAACTCGACTCTGCGCAAAGTTTATAACCGTCATTTTTTTTCGTGAAACCATGCTCATACGACTTACCATGGGCTAATACATCGTGAATGACCAGTATTTTGAAATTCCGAGATGGTGCACGAAAAACCGATCGAAACTTGACTCGCGCGCGACTTCGTACAAAGTTTATGACCGTCGTATTTTTTTTGCGAAAGCGTGCTTGTACGACTTCCCATGGGCTAATAAGACGGGAAACACCAGTATTTTAAATTTCCGAGACGGTGCTCGAAAAACCGATCGAAACTCGACTCTACGCAAAGTTTATGAATGTCGTGTTTTTTCATGAAACCATGCTCATACGACTTACCATGGGCTAATACATCGTGAATGGCCTGTATTTTGAATTTCCGAGACGGTGCACGAAAAATCGATCGAAACTCGACTCTGCGCAAAGTTTATAACCGTCGCATTTTTTCGTGATACCATGCTCATACGACTAACCAAGGGCTAATACTTCGAGAATGGCCAGTATTTTCAATTTCCGAGATGGTGCACGAAAAACCGATCGAAACTTGACTCGCTCGCGACATCACGCAAAGTTTATGACCGTCGTATTTTTTTGCGAAAGCGTGCTTGTACGACTTCCCAAGGGCTAATAAGACGGGAAAGACCAGTATTTTGAATTTCCGAGACGGTGCTCGAAAAACCGATCGAAACTCGACTCTGCGCAAAGTTTATAACCGTCGCGTTTTTTTCATGAAACCATGCTCATACGACTTCCCATGGTCTAATACATCGTGAATGACCTGTATTTTGAATTTCCGATACGGTGCACGAAAAACCAATCGAAACCCGACTCTGCGCAAAGTTTATGACCGTCGCGTTTTTTCGTGAAACCATGCTCATACGACTTACCATGGGCTAATACAACGTGAATCGCCTGTATTTTGAATTTCCGAGACGGTGCACGAAAAACCGATCGAAACTCGACACTTCGCAAAGTTTATGACCGTCGCGTTATTTCGTGAAACCATGCTCATACGACTTACCATGGGCTAATACATCGTGAATGACCAGTATTTTGAATTTCCTGAACTACATGAAAAACCGATCGAAACTCGACTCTGCGCAAAGTTTATGACCGTCGTGTTTTTTCGTGAAACCATGCTCATACGACTTACCATGGGCTAATACATCATGAATGGCCAGTATTTTGAATTTCCGAGATGGTGCATGAAAAACCGATCGAAACTCGAGTCGCGCGTGACTTCGTGCAAAGTTTATGACCGTCGTATTTTTTTGCGAAAGCGTTCTTGTACGACTTCCCATGGGCTAATAAGACGGGAGACCAGTATTTTGAATTTCCGAGATGGTGCACGAAAAACCGATCGAAACTCGACTCGCGCGCGACTTCGTGCAAAGTTTATGACCGTCGTATTTTTTTGCGAAAGCGTGCTTGTACGACTTCCCATGGGCTAATAAGATGGGAAAGACCACTATTTTGAATTTCTGAGACGGAGCACGAAAAACCGATCGAAACTCGACTCTGCGCAAAGTTTATGACCGTCGCATTTTTTCGTGATATCATGCTCATACGACTTACCATGGGCTAATACTTCGAGAATGTCCAGTATTTTGAATTTCCGAGATGGTGTACGAAAAACGATCGAAACTCGAATCACGCGCGACATCGCGCAAAGTTTATGACCGTTGTATTTTTTTTCCGAAAGCGTGCTTGTACGACTTCCCATGGGCTAATAAGACGAGAAACACCAGTATTTTGAATTTCCGAGACGGTGCACGAAAAACCGATCGAAACTCGACTCTGCGCAAAGTTTATGACCGTCGCGTTTTTTCATGAAACCATGCTCATACTACTTACCATGGGCTAATACATCGTGAATGGCTAGTATTTTGAATTTCCGAGACGGTGCACGAAAAACCGATCGAAACTGGACTCGCGCGCGACTTCGCGCAAAGTTTATGACCGTCGTATTTTTTTGCGAAAGCGTGCCTGTACGACTTCTCATGGGCTAATATGACGGGAAAGACCAGTATTTTGAATTTCCGTGACGGTGCACGAAAAACCGATCGAATCTCGACTCTGCGCAAAGTTTATGACCGTCGTATTTTTTCGTGAAACCATGCTCATACGATTTACCATGGGCTAATACATCGTGAATGGCCAGTATTTTGAATTTCCGAGACGGTGCACGAAAAACCAATCGAAACTCGACTCGCGCGCGACTTCGCGCAAAGTTTATGACCGTCGTATTTTTTTGCGAAAGCGTGCCTGTACGACTTCTCATGGGCTAATAAGACAGGAAAGACAAGTATTTTGAATTTCCGAGACGGTGCACGAAAAACCGATCGAAACTCGACTCGCGCGTGACATCGCGCAAAGTTTATGACCGTCATATTTTTTTGTGAAAGCGTGCCTCTACGACTTCTCATGGGCTAATAAGACGGGAAAGACAAGTATTTTGAATTTCCGAGACACGGTGTACGAAAAACCGATCGAAACTCAACTCGCGCGCGACTTCGCGCAAAGTTTATGACCGTCGTATTTTTTTGCGAAAGCGTGCTTGTACGACTTCTCATGGGCTAATAAGACGGGAGAGACCAGTATTTTGAACTTCCGAGACGGTGCACGAAAAACAGATCGAATCTCGACTCTGCGCAAAGTTTATGACCGTCGCGTTTTTTTGTGAAACCATGCTCATACGACTTACCATGGGCTAATACATCGTGAATGGCCAGTATTTTGAATTTCCAAGACGGTGCACGAAAAACCAATCGAAATTCGACTCGCACGTGACCTCGCGCAAAGTTTATGACCGTCGTATTTTTTTGTGAAAGCGTGCCTGTACGACTTCTCATGGGCTAATAAGACGGGAAAGACAAGTATTTTAAATTTCCGAGACGGTGCACGAAAAACCGATCGAAACTCGACAAGCACGCGACTTCGCGCAAAGTTTTTGACCGTTGTATTTTTTTGCTAAAGCGTGCTTGTACGACTTCTCATGGGCTAATAAGACGGGAAAGACCAGTATTTTGAATTTCCGAGACGGTGCACGAAAAACCGATCGAATCTCGACTCTGCGCAAAGTTTATGACCGTCGCATTTTTTCGTGAAACCATGCTCATACGACTTACCATGGGCTAATACATCGTGAATGGCCCGTATTCTGAATTTCTGAGACGGTGCACGAAAAACCGATCGAAACTCGACTCGCGCGCGACTTCTCGCAAAGTTTATGACCGTCGTATTTTTTTGCGAAAGTGTGCTTGTACGACTTCTCATGGGCTAATAAGACGGGAAAGACCAGTATTTTGAATTTCCGAGACGGTGCACGAAAAACCGATCGAATCTCGACTCTGCGCAAAGTTTATGACCGTCGCATTTTTTCGTGAAACCATGCTCATACGACTTACCATGGGCTAATACATCGTGAGTGACCAGTATTTTGAATTTCCGAGACGGTCACGAAAAACCGATCGAAACTCAACACGCGCACGACTTCGCGCAAAGTTTATGACCGTCGTATTTTTTTTCGAAAGCGTGCCTGTACGAAATCTCATGGGTTAATAAGACGGGAAAGACAAGTATTTTGAATTTCCGAGACGGTGCACGAGAAACCGATCGAAAATCGATAAGCACGCGACTTCGCGCAAAGTTTTTGACCGTTGTATTTTTTTGCTGAAGCGTGCTTGTACGACTTCTCATGGGCTAATAAGATGGGAAAGACCAGTATTTTGAATTTCCGAGACGGTGCACGAAAAACCGATCGAATCTCGACTCTGCGCAAAGTTTATGACCGTCGCGTTTTTTCGTGAAACCATGCTCATACGACTTACCATGGGCTAATACATCGTGAATGGCCAGTATTTTGAATTTCCGAGACGGTGCACGAAAAACCGATCGAAACTAGACTCGCGCGCGACTTCGCGCAAAGTTTATGACCGTCGTATTTTTTTGCGAAAGTGTGCTTGTATGACTTCTCATGGGCTAATAAGATAGGAAAGACCAGTATTTTGAATTTCTGAGACGGTGCACGAAAAACCGATCGAATCTCGACTCTGCGCAAAGTTTATGACCGTCGCGTTTTTTCCTGAAACCATGCTCATACGACTAACCATGGGCTAATACATCGTGAATGGACAGTATTTTGAATTTCCGAGACGGTCACGAAAAACCGATCGAAACTCGACTCGCGCGCGACTTCGCGCAAAGTTTCTTACCGTCGTATTTTTTTGCGAAAGCGTGTCTGTACGACATCTCATGGGCTAATAAGTCGGGAAAGACAAGTATTTTGAATTTCCGAGACGATGCACGAAAAACCGATCGAAACTCGACAAGCACGCGACTTCGCACAAAGTTTTTGACCGTCGTATTTTTTTGCGAAAGCGTGCTTGTACGACTTCTCATGGGCTAATAAGACGGGAAAGACCAGTATTTTGAATTTCCGAGACGGTGCACGAAAAACCGATCGAATCTCGACTCTGCGCAAATTTTATGACCGTCGCATTTTTTCGTGAAACCATGCTCATACGACTTACCTTGGGCTAATACATCGTGAATGGCCAGTATTTTGAATTTCCGAGACAGTGCACGAAAAACCGATCGAAATTCGACTCGCGTGCGACTTCGCGCAAAGTTTATGACCGTCGTATTTTTTTGCGAAAGCGTGCTTGTACTACTTCTCATGGGCTAATAAGACGGGAAAGACCAGTATTTTGAATTTCTGAGACGGTGCACAAAAAACCGATCGAATCTCGACTCTGTGCAAATTTTATGACCGTCGCGTTTTTTCGTGAAATCATGCTCATACGACTTACCATGGGCTAATACATCGTGAATGGCCAGTATTTTGAATTTCCGAGACGGTCACGAAAAACCGATCGAAAATCCACTCACGCGCGACTTCGCGCAAAGTTTATCACCGTCGTATTTTTTTGCGAAAGCGTGCCTGTACGACTTCTCATGGGCTACTAAGACGGGAAAGACAAGTATTTTGAATTTCCGAGACGGTGCACGAAAAACCGATCGAAACTCGACTCGCGCGCGACTTCGCGCAAAGTTTATGACCGTCGTATTTTTTTGCGAAAGCGTGCCTGTACGACTTCTCATGGGCTAATAAGACAGGAAAGACAAGTATTTTGAATTTCCAAGACGGTGCACGAAAAACCGATCGAAACTCGACTCGCGCGCGACTTCGCGCAAAGTTTATGACCGTCGTATTTTTTTGCGAAAGCGTGCTTGTACGACTTCTCATGGGCTAATAAGACAGGAAAGACAAGTATTTTGAATTTCCGAGACGGTGCACGAAAAACCGATTGAAACTCGACTCGCGCGACTTCGCGCAAAGTTTATGACCGTCGTATTTTTTTGCGAAAGCGCGCCTGTACGACTTCTCATCGGCTAATAAGACAGGAAAGACAAGTATTTTGAATTTCCAAGACGGTGCACGAAAAACCGATCGAAACTCGACTCGCACGCGACTTCGCGCAAAGTTTATGACCGTCGTATTTTTTTGCGAAAGCGTGCCTGTACGACTTCTCATGGGCTAATAAGACGGGAAAGACAAGTATTTTGAATTTCCGAGACGGTGCACGAAAAACCGATCGAAACTCGACTCGCGCGCGACTTCGCGCAAAGTTTTTGACCATCGTATTTTTTTGCCAAAGCGTGCTTGTACGACTTCCCATGGGCTAATAAGACGGGAAAGACCAGTATTTTGAATTTCTGAGACGGTGCATGAAAAACCGATCGAATCTCGACGTTGCGCAAAGTTTATGACCGTCGCGTTTTCTCGTGAAACCATGCTCATACGACTTACCATGGGCTAATACATCGTGAATGGTCAGTATTTTGAATTTCCGAGACGGTGCACGAAAAACCGATCGAAACTCGACTCGCGCGCGACTTCGCGCAAAGTTTATGACCGTCGTATTTTTCTGCGAAAGCATGCTTCTACTACTTCTCATGGGCTAATAAGACGGGAAAGACCATTATTTTGAATTTCCGAGACGGTGCACGAAAAATCGATCGAATCTCGACGCTGCGCAAAGTTTATGACCGTCGCGTTATTTCGTGAAACCAAGCTCATACGACTTACCATGGGCTAATATATCGTGAATGGCCAGTATTTTGAATTTCCGAGACGGTGCACGAAAAACCGATCGAAACTCGACTCGCGCGCGAATTCGCGCAAAGTTTATGACCGTCGTATTTTTTTGCGAAAGTGTGCTTGTACGACTTCTCATGGGCTCATAAGACGGGAAAGACCAGTATTTTGAATTTCCGAGACGGTGCACGAAAAACCGATCGAATATCGACTCTGCGTAAAGTTTATGACCGTCGTGTTTTTTTCGTGAAACCATGCTCATACGACTTACCTTGGGCTAATACATCGTGAATAGCCAGTATTTTGAATTTTCGAGACGGTGCACGAAAAACCAATCGAAACTTGACTCGCGCACGATTTCGCGCAAAGTTTTTGACCGTCGTATTTTTTTGCGAAAGCGTGCTTGTACGACTTCTCATGGGCTAATAAGACGGGAAAGACCAGTATTTTGAATTTCCGAGACGGTGCACGAAAAACCGATCGAATCTCGACTCTGCGCAAATTTTATGACCGTCGCATTTTTTCGTGAAACCATGCTCATACGACTTACCTTGGGCTAATACATCGTGAATGGCCAGTATTTTGAATTTCCGAGACGGTGCACGAAAAACCGATCGAAACTCGACTCGCGTGCGACTTCGCGCAAAGTTTATGACCGTCGTATTTTTTTGCGAAAGCGTGCTTGTACTACTTCTCATGGGCTAATAAGACGGGAAAGACCAGTATTTTGAATTTCCGAGACGGTGCACAAAAAACCGATCGAATCTCGACTCTGTGCAAATTTTATGACCGTCGCGTTTTTTCGTGAAATCATGCTCATACGACTTACCATGGGCTAATACATCGTGAATGGCCAGTATTTTGAATTTCCGAGACGGTCACGAAATACCGATCGAAAATCCACTCACGCGCGACTTCGCGCAAAGTTTATCACCGTCGTATTTTTTTGCGAAAGCGTGCCTGTACGACTTCTCATGGGCTACTAAGACGGGAAAGACAAGTATTTTGAATTTCCGAGACGGTGCACGAAAAACCGATCGAAACTCGACTCGCGCGCGACTTCGCGCAAAGTTTATGACCGTCGTATTTTTTTGCGAAAGCGTGCCTGTACGACTTCTCATGGGCTAATAAGACAGGAAAGACAAGTATTTTGAATTTCCAAGACGGTGCACGAAAAACCGATCGAAACTCGACTCGCGCGCGACTTCGCGCAAAGTTTATGACCGTCGTATTTTTTTGCGAAAGCGTGCTTGTACGACTTCTCATGGGCTAATAAGACAGGAAAGACAAGTATTTTGAATTTCCGAGACGGTGCACGAAAAACCGATCGAAACTCGACTCGCGCGACTTCGCGCAAAATTTATGACCGTCGTATTTTTTTGCGAAAGTGTGCCTGTACGACTTCTCATCGGCTAATAAGACAGGAAAGACAAGTATTTTGAATTTCCAAGACGGTGCACGAAAAACCGATCGAAACTCGACTCGCGCGCGACTTCGCGCAAAGTTTATGACCGTCGTATTTTTTTGCGAAAGCGTGCCTGTACGACTTCTCATGGGCTAATAAGACGGGAAAGACAAGTATTTTGAATTTCCGAGACGGTGCACGAAAAACCGATCGAAACTCGACTCGCGCGCGACTTCGCGCAAAGTTTTTGACCATCGTATTTTTTTGCCAAAGCGTGCTTGTACGACTTCTCATGGGCTAATAAGACGGGAAAGACCAGTATTTTGAATTTCTGAGACGGTGCATGAAAAACCGATCGAATCTCGACGTTGCGCAAAGTTTATGACCGTCGCGTTTTCTCGTGAAACCATGCTCATACGACTTACCATGGGCTAATACATCGTGAATGGTCAGTATTTTGAATTTCCGAGACGGTGCACGAAAAACCGATCGAAACTCGACTCGCGCGCGACTTCGCGCAAAGTTTATGACCGTCGTATTTTTTTGCGAAAGCATGCTTCTACTACTTCTCATGGGCTAATAAGACGGGAAAGACCAGTATTTTGAATTTCCGAGACGGTGCACGAAAAACCGATCGAATATCGACTCTGCGTAAAGTTTATGACCGTCGTGTTTTTTTCGTGAAACCATGCTCATAGGACTTACCTTGGGCTAATACATCGTGAATAGCCAGTATTTTGAATTTTCGAGACGGTGCACGAAAAACCAATCGAAACTTGACTCGTGCACGATTTCGCGCAAAGTTTATGACCGTCGTATTTTTTTGCGAAAGCGTGCCTGTACGACTTCTCATGGGCTAATAAGACGGGAAAGACCAGTATTTTGAATTTCCGAGACGGTGCACGAAAAACCGATCGAATCTCGACTCTGCGCAAATTTTATGACCGTCGCATTTTTTCGTGAAACCATGCTCATACGACTTACCTTGGGCTAATACATCGTGAATGGCCAGTATTTTGAATTTCCGAGACGGTGCACGAAAAACCGATCGAAACTCGACTCGCGTGCGACTTCGCGCAAAGTTTATGACCGTCGTATTTTTTTGCGAAAGCGTGCTTGTACTACTTCTCATGGGCTAATAAGACGGGAAAGACAACTATTTTGAATTTCCGAGACGGTGCACAAAAAACCGATCGAATCTCGACTCTGTGCAAATTTTATGACCGTCGCGTTTTTTCGTGAAATCTTGCTCATACGACTTACCATGGGCTAATACATCGTGAATGGGCAGTATTTTGAATTTCCGAGACGGTCACGAAAAACCGATCGAAAATCCACTCACGCGCGACTTCGCGCAAAGTTTATCACCGTCGTATTTTTTTGCGAAAGCGTGCCTGTACGACTTCTCATGGGCTACTAAGACGGGAAAGACAAGTATTTTGAATTTCCGAGACGGTGCATGAAAAACCGATCGAAACTCGACTCGCGCGCGACTTCGCGCAAAGTTTATGACCGTCGTATTTTTTTGCGAAAGCGTGCCTGTACGACTTCTCATGGGCTCATAAGACAGGAAAGACAAGTATTTTGAATTTCCAAGACGGTGCACGAAAAACCGATCGAAACTCTTCTCGCGCGCGACTTCGCGCAAAGTTTATGACCGTCGTATTTTTTTGCGAAAGCGTGCTTGTACGACTTCTCATGGGCTAATAAGACAGGAAAGACAAGTATTTTGAATTTCCGAGACGGTGCACGAAAAACCGATCGAAACTCGACTCGCGCGACTTCGCGCAAAGTTTATGACCTTCGTATTTTTTTGCGAAAGCGTGCCTGTACGACTTCTCATCGGCTAATAAGATAGGAAAGACAAGTATTTTGAATTTCCAAGACGGTGCACAAAAAACCGATCGAAACTCGACTCGCGCGCGACTTCGCGCAAAGTTTATGACCGTCGTATTTTTTTGCGAAAGCGTGCCTGTACGACTTCTCAAGGGCTAATAAGACGGGAAAGACAAGTATTTTGAATTTCCGAGACGGTGCACGAAAAACCGATCGAAACTCGACTCGCGCGCGACTTCGCGCAAAGTTTTTAACCATCGTATTTTTTTGCCAAAGCGTGCTTGTACGACTTCTCATGGGCTAATAAGACGGGAAAGACCAGTATTTTGAATTTCTGAGACGGTGCATGAAAAACCGATCGAATCTCGACGTTGCGCAAAGTTTATGACCGTCGCTTTTTCTCGTGAAACCATGCTCATACGACTTACCATGGGCTAATACATCGTGAATGGTCAGTATTTTGAATTTCCGAGACGGTGCACGAAAAACCGATCGAAACTCGACTCGTGCGCGACTTCGCGCAAAGTTTATGACCGTCGTATTTTTTTGCGAAAGCATGCTTCTACTACTTCTCATGGGCTAATAAGACGGGAAAGACCATTATTTTGAATTTCCGAGACGGTGCACGAAAAATCGATCGAATCTCGACGCTGCGCAAAGTTTATGACCGTCGCGTTATTTCGTGAAACCAAGCTCATACGACTTACCATGGGCTAATACATCGTGAATGGCCAGTATTTTGAATTTCCGAGACGGTGCACGAAAAACCGATCGAAACTCGACTCGCGCGCGAATTCGCGCAAAGTTTATGACCGTCGTATTTTTTTGCGAAAGTGTGCTTGTACGACTTCTCATGGGCTCATAAGACGGGAAAGACCAGTATTTTGAATTTCCGAGACGGTGCACGAAAAACCGATCGAATATCGACTCTGCGTAAAGTTTATGACCGTCGTGTTTTTTTCGTGAAACCATGCTCATACGACTTACCTTGGGCTAATACATCGTGAATAGCCAGTATTTTGAATTTTCGAGACGGTGCACGAAAAACCAATCGAAACTTGACTCGCGCACGATTTCGCGCAAAGTTTATGACCGTCGTATTTTTTTGCGAAAGCGTGCCTGTACGACTTCTCATGGGCTAATAAGACGGGAAAGACAAGTATTTTGAATTTCCGAGACGGTGCACGAAAAACAGATCGAAACTCGACTCTGCGCAAAGTTTATGACCGTCGTATTTTTTTGCGAAAGCGTGCCTCTACGACTTCTCATGGGCTAATAAGACGGGAAAGACAAGTATTTTGAATTTCCGAGACGGTGTACGAAAAACCGATCGAAACTCAACTCGCGCGCGACTTCGCGCAAAGTTTATGCCCGTCGTATTTTTTTGCGAAAGCGTGCTTGTACGACTTCTCATGGGCTAATAAGACAAGAAAGACCAGTATTATGAATTTCTGAGACGGTGCACGAAAAACCGATCGAAACTCGACTCTGTGCAAAGTTTATGACCGTCTAGATTTTTCGTGAAACCATGCTCACATGACTTACCATCGGCTAATAGATGTGAATGGCCAATATTTTGAATTTCCAAGACAGTGCATGAAAAACCGATCGAAACTCGACTCACCGCAAAGTTCGCACAAAGATTATGACCGTCAAATTTTTATGCGAAAGCATGCTTGTACGACTTCCCATGGGCTAATAAGATGGGAAAGACGAGTATTTTGAATTTCCGAGACGGTGCACGAAAAACCGATCGAAACTCGACTCGCGCGCGACTTCGCGCAAAGTTTTTGACCGTCGTATTTTTTTGCGAAAGCGTGCTTGTACGACTTCTCATGGGCTAATAAGATGGGAAAGACCAGTATTTTGAATTTCCGAGACGGTGCATGAAAAACCGATCGAATCTCGACTCTGCGCAATGTTTATGACCGTCGCATTTTTTCGTGAAACCATGCTCATACGACTTACCATGGGCTAATACATCGTGAATGGCTAGTATTTTGAATTTCTGAGACGGTGCACGAAAAACCGATCGAAACTCGACTCGCGCACGACTTCGCGCAAAGTTTATGACCGTCGTATTTTTTTGCGAAAGCGTGCCTGTATGACTTCTCATGGGCTAATAAGACGGGAAAGACCAGTATTTTGAATTTCCGAGATGGTGCACGAAAAACCGATCGAATCTCGACTCTGCGCAAATTTTATGACCAAGGCTCCAGTGGGTAGTTCGGATCTTCGACTGGACTTTTTTGCTCCAGAAGTACAGGCTGATCAGAAGATTGCTGTGTATGAGGCTATTGATTCTGACGAACTAATTGAGACATGGTCCATGGCAATTGTGGGCTACGTTGTTGGACTAAGAACATCATTTTTTCCATTATCCTCATATATCAGAACTCGATGGGGAATATCAACATTTGATCTTCATATGTTGGAGACCGGATTCTTTGTATGCAAGCTTTATTCTGAAGAAGATTTACAACGGGTCCTTGAAGGATTTTGGACTATCCGTGGTCATCCAATGATACTACGACGCTGGGCACCTGATGTGAGATTGGAGTTAGACAGTCTACAATCTATCCCAATATGGGTTTCTTTCCATGGACTTCCACTACATCTCTGGGGTCGTCATTTTATTGCAAAGCTTTGCAGCACCTTGGGATAGCCATTGTATATTGATAAGGCAACAGCTTCGCAAACGAGATTGACCTTTGCTAGAACTTGTGTAATGGTTTCTTCTGATAAGGAACTACCGAATGAAGTTTCTTACCGTGATCTTGATGGGAGCACTCGAAAGGTGAAAGTCTCATATTCCTGGAAGCCACAACGATGCAAGGTTTGTCTATCTTTTGGACATGTAAATGGTGCTTGCCAACAGCCTTCACAACAAATCACACAGGTCTACCGACCACGCCAAGAGCAGCCACAGAATGGGGTCATTACCACTAAACCAAGCACTGATACTACAGTGCCAACAGAGATGATGGCGGAGAAGATGAATGAGCACTCTGACTCATTGGGGCAGCGACCCGAACAGGAGAAAGACAAGTTAGGACTTTCATCTTTTCCTATTATATTAGAGACTTTCACTGCAGGAGCTTCCCATGGTTCTCACTCCCCAATAACAACCTCGCCGTCACGAATCATTCCTTCAGATAATCAGGAAATTTCATTTCAACAACCTCTTGGGAACAAAGACATTGCAACTCACCAAACTCATCGCTCTTCGACACATCCCACTATTCAGGACTCCTTGCCTCAAGGTACGCAAAAGTTTAAACATTTGCAAGCTGTGGATGAGGTGGATAAATATAGGAATAAAGGATTAAAGGGTAAAGATATTATGCGGGAGGACCATGTAAAATCAAAGGATAAGAAAAAGGATGGTAGTGTCCTCCCAAAATCGCATGCTCTTCCTTCTATCTAGTATTGATAAAAATAATCTGTTGGAATGTTCGTGGACTTAATAAGACTGAGAAATGTCGGGAGCTCAATAGAATAATCTGATCTGCTACATGTGATATTGTGATTCTTGTGGAAACAAAAATTAAAACCCATCGTGTTCGAGTTCAGAAGAATTTAATATGGCCTGAGGCAGAACTTTTTACTAATGATTCTCAGGATACTTATGGTCGAGTTTGGGTCTTATGGCATCCTAACCTTGTTACTGCTTGGTTTATTTCTGCTACTAATCAATTCATTCATCTTAAGGCAGAGGATAAACAGACTGGATGTCAATTCAATATTACCGGTATCTATGCATCTAACAGTATGTCTGACAGGAATGCTCTATCGCGTGATCTGGTTAGCATTGCAAATAGTTATCCTACAGTACCTTGGGTTGTTCTCGGTGACTTTAATACTGTCAGATACACAAATGAGAAAGTGGGGGGTAGAGTGCTTTCCGAATGTTAGCTTCAACATTTTAATGATTGTATAGATACTGCTGCATTGACTAACATGAAATCTGTAGGTGATTGGTTCTCATGGAACAATCAAAGTACTGCTGATAGAAAAATTATGGCTCGACTTGACAGATGTTTGATAAATCAGGAATGGTTAGCAGTTTTCCCAGATTCACTTCTTGAGTACGGTGCTAAGTTATTTTCGGATCACTCTATTATGCATATACATGCAGATAAAGCACTACCCAGAGTCAAGAAACCTTTTAGATTTTTTAATATGTGGAGTTCTCACCCTAAGTTCCTCGAAGTTATTAAGTCAGCTTGGGACATTAATGTATTTGGTTCTCCTCCTTACATCCTATGTCAAAAGCTAAAAGCATGCAAAGCAGCACTTAAGAAGTGGAATTCAACTACATTGGGAATAATCACCAACAGGGTTCAGTTATGCAAGAAAGAACTTATGACTGTGCAAAGCGAGCTAAATCTTCAACCTCTGGATGCGAATCTTATATACAAAGAGGCTGCTGCTAGAAATAACTTTATGCAAGCTTTGAAGCAGGAGGAATGCTTTTTGAAACAGAAGTCACGACAGCATTGGCTTACTCTAGGGGATTCTAATACGAAGTTTTTCTATGCTGCTATTGCTACCAGAAGGGCTACTAATCATATCAAAAAATGCAAAGGTATAGATGGTAATCTCATTGAGGATTTGGATGAGGTTAAAAATTACACCGAGCAATTTTTTTATTCCTTACTCAATCAGGAGCAGCAGCCTAATAGTATTCATGTTGGGCCTACAAGACGACTTGATTCTAAAGCCCTCTCTCATCTTAATGCCCCAATAACGGATGATGAAATTGTGAAAGTTGTTTTTAAGTCCCCGAAGCACAAAAGCCCTGG
Source organism: Ensete ventricosum (assembly GCA_029747655.1). Taxonomy (NCBI): domain Eukaryota; kingdom Viridiplantae; phylum Streptophyta; class Magnoliopsida; order Zingiberales; family Musaceae; genus Ensete; species Ensete ventricosum. Next base: position 28,367,404 of record JAQQAF010000004.1, on the reverse strand, counting down.
TCCAGATGGATTTTCAGCTGAGTTTTATCAAATTGCATGGTCTATTGTAGGCAACGATGTCATAAAAGCTTGTCGACATTTTTTCTCCTCAGGTCATATTCTTAAAGAAATGAATTGCACTTTTATTTCTTTAGTGCCTAAAAATGATGGAGTCGATTCATTGGAGAACTACCGTCCTATTTCACTGTGCAACTTTATTTGTAAGGTTATCTCGAAGTTACTGGCAGATAGACTACAAAAGGTCATGAATAAGGTCATTAGTCCTAATCAGGCTGCTTTTATTAAAGGGAGGAGTATCCATCATAATGTCCTGCTTGCTAATGATTTGGTTAAGGATCTACACTCAAAAATAAGAGGGAAAAAGATCTGTTTTAAAGCTGATTTACGAAAGGCCTTTGACTCAGTCAATAGGCATTTTATTTACATGATGCTCCATAATATGGGCTTCCCTCAGCGCTGGGTTCAATGGATTCAATGTTGCTTGGAAACTCCAAAATTTTCGATTCTCTTTAATGGTTCACCTATTGGCTTCTTCGGGAGTAAGAATGGCATTCGGCAAGGCGATCCACTATCTCCTTATCTTTTTACGATTGCAATGGAAGGACTCAGTTGTATGTTAGAAGAGGCTGTTTCCAATGGCAAAATTAAGGTACCATATTATGGTTCTGTTTATATCTCTCACATAACATTTGCTGATGACCTTATTATCTTCCTTCGAGATGATCCAGTTTCTGTGAGTAATCTGGCAGATATTCTTAATGAATTTGGTATAGTTTCTGGTCTTAAGCTAAACCATGCAAAGAGCAAAGTATACGTTGGTGCTTGCATTGAAAATAAGGATCATATTGCTCAAACATTGGGAGTTGCTGAAGGAAATTTACCGGTTCCTTACTTGGGTCTTCCACTTATATCCACTGGAATCAACAAAGTCTCCTGTCAGCCTATCCTACAAAAAATTAAGAACAAAATTTCCTCTTGGAAAAATAGGCTTCTTTCTAAAGCTGGACGACTTGAACTTATTCGATCAGTGTTGATCTCTTATTCTATTTATTGGTCTCATGCATTCCTTCTACCAGCCGGGCTTCTCAATGATATTGATAAATTACTTATGAACTTCTTTTGGAATGGCACAGATGGTAAGGCAATGCATATGGTGAATTGGGACAACATTTGCAAACCGAAGGATGAAGGGGGTCTGAATCTTCGACATATTAGAGATTGGAATAAAGCTTGTATGGTAAAGCAATTATGAGATATTTTACAAAACAAGTCTTCTTTATGGTCACAATGCGTTTTTGCTAGGTACATAACCAAGGAATCAATATGGGAAGCATCTGCAAAAACATCTCATTCTGCTGCTTGGAAAGGAATTCTGAAGGCAAGGAGATGGCTACGTAACAATATTTCTTATGTGATTTCTTCTGGAACCAATATTAATATGTGGTATGATCCTTGGGTGAATGGGAAAAGTATATTTCAGATATTTGGTGATAGAGTACGACAGGATCTGGGGGCTCCCAAAGACTGGAAGGTTTTCATTAACAATAGTACATGGTGTCTTCCTAACCCTACCTCCCCAGACATGTTATTACTTTGGCCGACTATTAGGGCTATTCCAATCAAGAACAACTCTTCAGATATGCTTATTTGGCTTCATGATAATGGTAAATTTAGTGCTACATCTGCATGGAACCAAATTAGACGACGAAACAACAAGTGGATCCCAAGTAGTTGGACATGGGATAGTCCATGCTCACAGCGACATTCCTTATGTACATGGCAGGCCCTTCTCGGCAAACTTCCTACGATGGACAATATGCAGCGAAGAGGTATTTATATTGTAAATCGGTGCTCTTTGTGTATGCAAAAGGAAGAAAGTGTTGACCATCTATACTTTGCTTGTGATTATTCATCTTGGATATGGGAAGAGATCTTGAAGCGATTTGATCTTCAAAGGCTACCACGGCCAAACTTGCATCATGAACTAGAAAGGCTAATGCAAGGCTTCTCAAGAAAGGGTCCTCTTACACAACTAGCAAGAATTATATTCAGATGTGCTATTTGGTGGATTTGGAAGGAGAGGTGTGGCAGAATTTTTGAGTGTCACAACATGAACAAAGCTCAAATTCTGATAGAGATTCTTCAGGACTCACGATCATGCATGGAGCAAGAATTGAATATAGAGCACCTAACAAGAAGAGAGAAAGAGATTTTCACAAGATTCAATTTTTTCATTAGTCAATAATCACTCGAATAATGATGAAGATTGTAATGTATTATGAGGCAAAGCTTATATTTTGTGATGTATCCACAAGTACTCCAGAACAGTCTAGCTTTGCATTTTTTATTAACTTCCTTGTGCTACTCTTGGAAATGAGTTTGATGAAGTGTGCCCATTTCACCTTCTTTAGGTGGGGTACAATCTTCTCGACTACACTAAGAGACTTCAAGCTTTAGTCTATGGCTTGTGTAGACAAAGCTTCTTTGTACAAATCTTTTACAAAATACAATATCTTTACTTACAAAAAAAAAAAGCTCATACGACTTACCATGGGCTAATACATCGTGAATGGCCAGTATTTTGAATTTTTGCGAAAGTGTGCTTGTACGACTTCTCATGGGCTCATAAGACGTGAAAGACCAGTATTTTGAATTTCCGAGACGGTGCACGAAAAATCGATCGAATCTCGACTGTGCGTAAAGTTTATGACCGTCGCGTTTTTTCGTGAAACCATGCTCATACGACATACCATGGGCTAATACATCGTGAATAGCCAGTATTTTGAATTTTCGAGATGGTGCCTGAAAAACCAATCGAAACTCGACTCGCGCGCGACTTCGCGCAAAGTTTATGACCGTCCTTTTTTGGGAAAGCGTGCCTCTACGACTTCTCATGGGCTAATAAGACGAGAGTGACAAGTATTTTGAATTTCCGAGACGGTGTACGAAAAATCGATCGAAACTCAACTTGCGCGCGACTTCGCGCAAAGTTTTTGACCGTCGTATTTTTTTGCGAAAGCGTGCTTATACGACTTCTCATGGGCTAATAAGACGGGAAAGTCCAGTATTATGAATTTCTGAGACGGTGCACGAAAAACCGATCGAATCTCGACTCTGCGCAAAGTTTATGACCGTCGCATTTTTTCGTGAAACCATGCTCATACGACTTACCATGGGCTAATACATCGTTAATGGCCAGTATTTTGAATTTCCGAGACGGTCACGAAAAACCGATCGAAACTCGACTCGCGCGCGACTTCGCGCAAAGTTTATGACCGTCGTATTTTTTTGCGAAAGCGTGCCTGTACGACTTCTCATGGGCTAATAAGACGGGAAAGACAAGTATTTTGAATTTCCGAGACGGTGCACGAAAAACCGATCGAAACTCGACTCGCGCGCGACTTCGCGCAAAGTTTATGACCGTCGTATTTTTTTGCGAAAGCGTGCCTGTACGACTTCTCATGGGCTAATAAGACGGGAAAGACAAGTATTTTGAATTTTCGAGACGGTGCACAAAAAACTGATCGAAACTCGACTCGCGCGCGACTTCGCGCAAAGTTTATGACCGTCGTATTTTTTTGCGAAAGCGTGCTTGTACGACTTCTCATGGGCTAATAAGACGGGAAAGACAAGTATTTTGAATTTTCGAGACGGTGCACGAAAAACCGATCGAAACTCGACTCGCGCGCGACTTCGCGCAAAGTTTATGACCGTCGTATTTTTTTGCGAAAGCGTGCCGGTACGACTTCTCATGGGCTAATAAGACAGCAAAGACAAGTATTTTGAATTTCCGAGACGGTGCACGAAAAACCGATCGAAACTCGACTCGCGTGCAACTTCGTGCAAAGTTTATGACCGTCGTATTTTTTTACGAAAGCGTGCTTGTACTACTTCTCATGGGCTAATAAGACGGGAAAGACCAGTATTTTGAATTTCTGAGACGGTGCACGAAAAACCGATCGAATCTCGACTCTGCGCAAAGTTTATGACCGTCGCGTTTTTTCGTGAAATCATGCTCATACGACTTACCATGGGCTAATACATCGTGAATGGCCAGTATTTTGAATTTCCGAGACGGTCACGAAAAACCGATCGACACTCGACTCACGCGCGACTTCGCGCAAAGTTTAAGACCGTCGTATTTTTTTGTGAAAGCGTGCCTGTACGACTTCTCATGGGCTAACAAGACGGGAAAGACAAGTATTTTGAATTTCCGAGACGGTGCACGAAAAACCGATCGAAACTCGACTCGCGCGCGACTTCGCGCAAAGTTTCTGACCGTCGTATTTTTTTGCGAAAGCGTGCTTGTACGACTTCTCATGGGCTAATAAGACGAGAAAGACAAGTATTTTGAATTTCCGAGACGGTGCACGAAAAATCGATCGAAACTCGACTCGCGCGCGACTTTGCGCAAAGTTTATGACCGTCGTATTTTTTTGTGAAAGCGTGCATGTACGACTTCTCATGGGCTAATAAGACGGGAAAGACAACTATTTTGAATTTCCGAGACGGTGCACGAAAAACCGATCGAAACTCGACTCGCGCGCGACTTCGCGCAAAGTTTTTGACCATCGTATTTTTTTGTGAAAGCGTGCTTGTACGACTTCTCATGGGCTAATAAGACGGGAAAGACCAGTATTTTCAATTTCCGAGACGGTGCACGAAAAACCGATCGAATCTCGACGCTGCGCAAAGTTTATAACCGTCGTATTTTTTCGTGAAACCATGCTCATACGACTTACCATGGGCTAATACATCGTGAATAGCCAGTATTTTGAATTTCCGAGACGGTGCACGGAAAACCGATCGAAACTCGACTCGCGCGCGACTTCGTTCAAAGTTTATGACCGTCGTATTTTTTTGCGAAAGCGTGCTTGTACTACTTCTCATTAGCTAATAAGACGGGAAAGACCAGTATTTTGAATTTCCGAGACGGTGCACGAAAAACCGATCGAATCTCGACGCTGCGCAAAGTTTATAACCGTCGTATTTTTTCGTGAAACCATGCTCATACGACTTACCATGGGCTAATACATCGTGAATAGCCAGTATTTTGAATTTCCGAGACGGTGCCCGAAAAACCAATCGAACCTCGACTCGCGCGCGACTTCGCGCAAAGTTTATGACCGTCGTATTTTTTTGCGAAAGCTTGCCTGTACGACTTCTCATGGGCTAATAAGACGGGAAAGACCAGTATTTTGAATTTCCGAGACGGTGCACGAAAAACCGATCAAATCTCGACTCTGCGCAAAGTTTATGACCGTCGCATTTTTTTCGTGAAATCATGCTCATACGACTTACCATGGGCTAATACATCGTGAATGGCCAGTATTTTGAATTTCCGAGACGGTCACGAAAAACCGATCGAAACTCGACTCACGCGCGACTTCGCGCAAAGTTTATGACCGTCGTATTTTTTTGTGAAAGCGTGCCTGTACGACTTCTCATGGGCTAATAAGATGGGAAAGACAAGTATTTTGAATTTCCGAGACGGTGCACGAAAAACCGATCGAAACTCGACTCGCGCGCGACTTCGCGCAAAGTTTATGACCGTCGTATTTTTTTGCGAAAGAGTGCCTGTACGACTTCTCATGGGCTAATAAGACGGGAAAGACAAGTATTTTGAATTTCCGAGATGGTGCACGAAAAACCGATCGAAACTCGACTCGCGCGCGACTTCACGCAGTGTTTATGACCGTCGTATTTTTTTGTGAAAGCGTGCCTGTACGACTTCTCATGGGCTAATAAGACGGGAAAGACAAGTATTTTGAATTTCCGAGACGGTGCACGAAAAACCGATCGAAACTCGACTCGCGCGCGACTTCGCGCAAAGTTTATGACCGTCGTATTTTTTTGCGAAAGCGTGCCTGTACGACTCTCATGGGCTAAGAAGACGGGAAAGATAAGTATTTTGAATTTCCGAGACGGTGCACGAAAAACCGATCGAAACTCGACTCGCGCGCGACTTCGCGCAAAGTTTATGACCGTCGTATTTTTTTGCGAAAGCGTGCCTGTACAACTTCTCATGGGCTAATAAGACGGGAAAGACAAGTATTTTGAATTTTGGAGACGGTGCACGAAAAACCGATCGAAACTCGACTCGCGCGCGACTTCGCGCAAAGTTTATGACCGTCGTATTTTTTTGCGAAAGCGTGCCTGTACGACTTCTCAAGGGCTAATAAGACGGGAAAGACCAGTATTTTGAATTTCCGAGACGGTGCACGAAAAACTGATCGAATCTCGACTCTGCGCAAAGTTTATGATCGTCGCATTTTTTCGTGAAATCATGCTCATACGACTTACCATGGGCTAATACATCGTGAATGGCCAGTATTTTGAATTTCCGAGACGGTGCACGAAAAACCGATCGAAACTCGACTCGCGCGCGACTTCGCGCAAAGTTTATGACCGTCATTTTTTTTTACGAAAGCGTGCCTGTACGACTTCTCATGGGCTAATAAGACGGGACAGACAAGTATTTTGAATTTCCGAGACGGTGCACGAAAAACCGATCGAAACTCGACTCGCGCGCGACTTCGCACAAAGTTTATGACCGTCGTATTTTTTTGCGAAAGCGTGCCTGTACGACTTCTCATGGGCTAATAAGACGAGAAAGACAAGTATTTTGAATTTCCGAGACGGTGCACGAAAAACCGATCGAAACTCGACTCGCGTGCGACTTCGCGCAAAGTTTATGACCGTCGTATTTTTTTGCGAAAGCGTGCCTGTCCGACTTCTCATGTGATAATAAGACAGCAAAGACAAGTATTTTGAATTTCCGAGACGGTGCACGAAAAACCGATCGAAACTCGACTCACGCGCGACTTCGTGCAAAGTTTATTACCGTCGTATTTTTTTGCGAAAGCGTGCTTGTACTACTTCTCATGGGCTAATAAGACGGGAAAGACCAGTATTTTGAATTTTCGAGACGGTGCACGAAAAACCGATCGAATCTCGACTCTGCGCATAGTTTATGACCGTCGCATTTTTTCGTGAAATCATGCTCATACGACTTACCATGGGCTAATACATCGTGAATGGCCATTATTTTGAATTTCTGAGACGGTCACGAAAAACCGATCGAAAATCGACTCACGCGCGACTTCGCGCAAAGTTTATGACCGTCGTATTTTTTTGCGAAAGTGTGCCTGTACGACTTCTCATGGGCTAATAAGATGGGAAAACAAGTATTTTGAATTTCCGAGACGGTGCACGAAAAACCGATTGAAACTCGACTCGCGCGCGACTTCGCGCAAAGTTTATGACCGTCGTATTTTTTTTCGAAAGCGTGCCTGTACGACTTCTCATGAGCTAATAAGACGGGAAAGACAAGTATTTTGATTTTCCGAGATGGTGCACGAAAAACCGATCGAAACTCGACTCGCGCGCGACTTCGCGCAAAGTTTATGACCGTCGTATTTTTTTTGTGAAAGCGTGCCTGTACGACCTCTCATGGGCTAATAAGACGGGAAAGACAAGTATTTTGAATTTCCGAGACGGTGCACGAAAAACCGATCGAAACTCGACTCGCGCGCGACTTCTCACAAAGTTTATGACCGTCGTATTTTTTTGGTAAAGCGTGCCTGTACGACTCTCATGGGCTAATAAGACGGGAAAGACTAGTATTTTGAATTTCCGAGACGGTGCACGAAAAACTGATCGAAACTCGACTCGCGCGCGACTTCGCGCAAAGTTTATGACCGTCGTATTTTTTTGCGAAAGCGTGCCTGTACAACTTCTCATGGGCTAATAAGACGGGAAAGACAAGTATTTTGAATTTTCGAGACGGTGCACGAAAAACCGATCGAAACTCGACTCGCGCGCGACTTCGCGCAAAGTTTATGACCGTCGTATTTTTTTGCGAAAGCGTGCCTGTACGACTTCTCATGGGCTAATAAGACGGCAAAGACAAGTATTTTGAATTTCCGAGACGGTGCACGAAAAACCGATCGAAACTCGACTCGCGCGCGACTTCGCGCAAAGTTTATGACCGTCATATTTTTTTGCGAAAGCGTGCTTGTACTACTTCTCATGGGCTAATAAGACGGGAAAGACCAGTATTTTGAATTTCCGAGACGGTGCACGAAAAACCGATCGAATCTCGACTCTGCGCAAAGTTTATGACCGTCACGTTTTTTCGTGAAACCATGCTCATACGACTTACCATGGGCTAATACATCATGAATGGCCAGTATTTTGAATTTCCGAGACGGTCACGAAAAATCGATCGAAACTCGACTCGCGCGCGACTTCGCGCAAAGTTTATGACCGTCGTATTTTTTTGCGAAAGCGTGCCTGTACAACTTCTCATGGGCTAATAAGACGGGAAAGACAAGTATTTTGAATTTCCGAGACGGTGCACGAAAAACCGATCGAAACTCGACTCGCGCGCGACTTCGCGCAAAGTTTATGACCGTCGTATTTTTTTGCGAAAGCGTGCCTGTACGACTTCTCATGGGCTAATAAGACGGCAAAGACTAGTATTTTGAATTTCCGAGACGGTGCACGAAAAACCGATCGAAACTCGACTCGCGTGCGACTTCGCGCAAATTTATGATCGTCGTATTTTTTTGCGAAAGCGTGCTTGTACTACTTCTCATGGGCTAATAAGACGGGAAAGACCAGTATTTTGAATTTCCGAGACGGTGCACGAAAAACAGATCGAATCTCGACTCTGCGCAAAGTTTATGACCGTCGCATTTTTTCGTGAAACCATGCTCATACGACTTACCATGGGCAAATACATCGTGAATGTCCAGTATTTTGAATTTCCGAGACGGTCACGAAAAACTGATCGAAACTCGACTCGCGCGCGACTTCGCGCAAAGTTTATGACCGTCGTATTTTTTTGCGAAAGCGTGCCTGTACGACTCTCATGGGCTAATAAGACGGGAAAGACAAGTATTTTGAATTTCCGAGACGGTGCACGAAAAATCGATCGAAACTCGACTCGCGTGCGACTTCGCGCAAAGTTTATGACCGTCGTATTTTTTTGCGAAAGCGTGCCTGTACAACTTCTCATGGGCTAATAAGACGGCAAAGACAAGTATTTTGAATTTCCGAGACGGTGCACGAAAAACCGATCGAAACTCGACTCGCGCGCGACTTCGCGCAAAGTTTATGACCGTCGTATTTTTTTGCGAAAGGGTGCCTATACTACTTCTCATGGGCTAAGAAGACGGGAAAGACCAGTATTTTGAATTTCTGAGACGGTGCACGAAAAACCGATCGAATCTCGACTTTGCGCAAAGTTTATGACCGTCGCGTTTTTTCGTGAAACCATGCTCATACGACTTACCAGTATTTTGAATACATCGTGAATGGCCAGTATTTTGAATTTCCGAGACGGTCACGAAAAATCGATCGAAACTCGACCCGCGCGCGACTTCGCGCAAAGTTTATGACCGTCGTATTTTTTTGCGAAAGCGTGCCTGTACGACTTCTCATGGGCTAATAAGACGGGAAAGACAAGTATTTTGAATTTCCGAGACGGTGCACGAAAAACCGATCGAAACACGACTCGCGCGCGACTTCGCGCAAAGTTTATGACCGTCGTATTTTTTGCGAAAGCGTGCTTGTACTACTTCGCATGGGCTAATAAGACGGGAAATACCAGTATTTTGAATTTCCGAGACGGTGCACGAAAAACCGATCGAATCTCGACTCTGCGCAAAGTTTATGACCGTCGCGTTTTTTCGTGAAATCATGCTCATATGACTTACCATGGGCAAATACATCGTGAATGGCCAGTATTTTGAATTTCCGAGTTGATCACGAAAAACCGATCGAAACTCGACTCACGCGCGACTTCGCACAAAGTTTATGACCGTCGTATTTTTTTGCGAAAGCGTGCATGTACGACTTCTCATGGTCTAATAAGACGGGAAAGACAAGTATTTTGAATTTCCGAGACGATGCACGAAAAACCGATCGAACCTAGACTCGCGCGCGACTTCGTGCAAAGTTTATGACCGTCGTATTTTTTTGCGAAAGCGTGCCTGTACGACTTCTCTTGGGCTAATAAGACGCGAAAGACAAGTATTTTGAATTTCCTAGACGGTGCACGAAAAACCGATCGAAACTCGACTCGCGCGCGATTCGAGCAAAGTTTTTGACCGTCGTATTTTTTTGCGAAAGCGTGCCTGTACGACATCTCATGGGCGAATAAGACGGGAAAGACAAGTATTTTGAATTTCCGAAACGGTGCACGAAAAACCGATAGAAACTCGACTCGCGCGCGACTTCGCGCAAAGTTTATAACCGTCGTATTTTTTTGCGAAAGCGTGCCTGTACGACTTCTCGTGGGCTAATAAGATGGGAAAGACAAGTATTTTGAATTTCTGAGACGGTGCACGAAAAACCGATCGAAAATCGACTCGCGCGCGACTTCGCGCAAAGTTTATGACCGTCATATTTTTTTCGAAAGCGTGCCTGTACGACTTCTCATGGGCTAATAAGACAACAAAGACAAGTATTTTGAATTTCCGAGACGGTGCACGAAAAATCGATCAAAACTTGACTCGCGCGCAAAGTTTATGACCGTCATATTTTTTTGCGAAAGCGTGCTTATACTACTTCTCATGGGCTAATAAGACGGGAAAGACCAGTATTTTGAATTTCCGAGACGGTGCACGAAAAATCGATCGAATCTCGACTCTGCGCAAAGTTTATGACCGTCGCATTTTTTCGTGAAACCATGCTCATACGACTTACCATGGGCTAATACATCGTGAATGGCCAGTATTTTGAATTTTCGAGACGGTCACGAAAAACCGATCGAAACTCGACTCGCGCGCGACTTCGCGCAAAGTTTATGACCGTCGTATTTTTTTGCGAAAGCGTGCCTGTACGACTTCTCATGGGCTAATAAGACGGGAAAGACAAGTATTTTGAATTTCCGAGACGGTGCACGAAAAACCGATCGAAACACGACTCGCGCGCGACTTCGCGCAAAGTTTATGACCGTCGTATTTTTTTGCGAAAGTGTGCTTGTACGACTTCTCATGGGCTAATAAGACGGGAAAGACCAGTATTTTGAATTTCCGAGACGGTGCACGAAAAACCGATCGAATCTCGACTCTGCGCAAAGTTTATGACCGTCGCATTTTTTCGTGAAACCATGCTCATACGACTTACCATGGGCTAATACATCGTGAATGGCCAGTATTTTGAATTTCCGAGATGGTCACGAAAAAACCGATCGAATCTCGACACGCGCGCAACTTCGCGCAAAGTGTATGACCGTCGTATTTTTTTTGCGAAAGCGTGCTTGTACTACTTCGCATGGGCTAATAAGACGGGAAAGACCAGTATTTTGAATTTCCGAGATGGTGCACGAAAAACCGATCGAATCTCGACTCTGCGCAAAGTTTATGACCGTCGCGTTTTTTCGTGAAATCATGCTCATACGACTTACCATGGGCTAATACATCGTGAATGGCCAGTATTTTGAATTTTCGAGACGGTCACGAAAAATCGATCGAAACTCGACTCACGCGCGACTTCGCGCAAAGTTTATGACCGTCATATTTTTTTGCGAAAGCGTTTCTGTACGACTTCTCATGGGCTAATAAGACGGGAAAGACAAGTATTTTGAATTTCCGAGATAGTGCACGAAAAACCGATCGAAACTCGACTCGCGCGCGACTTCGCGCAGAGTTTATGACCGTCGTATTTTTTTGCGAAAGCGTGCCTGTACGACTTCTCATGGGCTAATAAGACGGGAAAGTCAAGTATTTTGAATTTCCGAGACGGTGCACGAAAAACCGATCGAAACTCGACTCGCGCGCGACTTCGCGCAGAGTTTATGACCGTCGTATTTTTTTGCGAAAGCGTGCCTGTACGACTTCTCCTCTTGCGTGCGTGCGTGAGGAGAGACGGTGCACGCATCGGCTTGGGAATGGGGGGGAATGGGCCTGCGTTCCCTTGCGTGCGTGCGTGAGTGCTCTGCTCTGCTTGGGCTTGCGCTTGCGCTTGCGATCGACGCTGGGGACGGCAACCTCTTCCCTTGCGCTTGTGCTTGCGATTGCTCCCTTGGGCGATTTCTCCTCTACGATCACTCCGCGGCGAGTGGAAGGCCGGCGGTCGCTCCTGCGATCAGCGATTCCAGGCCGGGAATCGGCGACTTCAGGCGTGCAAGGGCGGCGGCTCTTCTCCCCTAGGCGCGGGACGGACTCTAGGGCAAGAAACGGTGGAAGCTGCGCTGCGATTGGGGCTGGGTTCACTGCCGCTTCCTGCGGCAACTCCAGCGTGGAAAGGGCGACGGCTGCTTCTGCAATCGGCGTGGAAGGGGCGACGGCTGCGACATTAGTGTGGGCAGGGTGGTGGCTTCCTCTCCCCTAGGCGGCTGGCGGCTAGGGCGAGCGACGCCATGGATGCGAGCGGCCGGACGCGGCACTCTGCTTCGCATCCTCTGTTCCAGCGGGATGCTCCTCCGCTGGCTTCTTCCCAGCGGCTGATTGCTTCACAGCAGAAAGCCCCTCTCCAGTAGTCACAGCGGGAGAGGGTTGCTCCTCAGCCGCTGGTTACTTCACCGCGGGAGGGGGTTGCTCCTCTCCAACAGCCGCTGGTTCCTCCCCAGCAGCTTAGGCCGGTTTCACACCAGGATGTTCCACCGCTGATTTCTTCTTCTCGACGGGATGCTCCTTCAATGAACCAGGCCCGAGGTCGTTCACGATCTAGATCACGACCTCCAGCTCCTATTTCCCGAGATCCGAAGCCTTGGAGTAGCCTCTTCAAGGCTCCAGTGGGTAGTCCGGATCTTCGACTGGACTTTTTTGCTCCAGAAGTACAGGCTGATCAGAAGATTGCTGTGTATGAGGCTATTGATTCTGACGAACTAATTGAGACATGGTCCATGGCAATTGTGGGCTACGTTGTTGGACTAAGAACATCATTTTTTCCATTATCCTCATATAAACTTCGCGCAATGTTTATGACCGTCGTATTTTTTGTGAAAGCGTGCCTGTACGACTTCTCATGGGCTAATAAGATGAGAAAGACAAATATTTTGAATTTCCGAGATGGTGCACGAAAAACCGATCGAAACTCGACTCGCGCGCGACTTCGCGGAAAGTTTTTGACCGTCGTATTTTTTTGCGAAAGCATGCTTGTACGACTTCTCATGGGCTAATAAGACGGGAAAGACCAGTATTTTGAATTTCCGAGACGGTGCACGAAAAATTGATCGAATCGCGACTCTGCGTAAAGTTTATGACCGTCGCGTTTTCTCGTGAAACCATGCTCATACGACTTACCATGGGCTAATACATATTGAATGGCCAGTATTTTGAATTTCCGAGACGGTGCACGAAAAACCGATCGAAACTCGACTCGCGCGCGACTTCGCGCAAAGTTTATGACCGTCGTATTTTTTTGCGAAAGCGTGCCTGTACGACTTCTCATGGGCTAATAAGACGGGAAAGACTATTATTTTGAATTTTCGAGACGGTGCACGAAAAACCGATCGAATCTCGACTCTGCGCAAAGTTTATGACCGTCGTGTTTTTTCGTGAAACCAAGCTCATACGACTTACCATGGGCTAATACATCGTGAATGGCCAGTATTTTGAATTTCCGAGACGGTGCATGAAAAACCGATCGAAACTCGACTCGCGCGCGACTTCGCGCAAAGTTTATGACTGTCGTATTTTTTTGCGAAAGTGTGCTTGTACGACTTCTCATGGGCTCATAAGACGGGAAAGACCAGTATTTTGAATTTCCGAGACGGTGCACGAAAAATCGATCGAATCTCGACTCTGCGCAAAGTTTATGACCGTCGCGTTTTCTCGTGAAATCATGCTCATACGACTTACCATGGGCTAATACATCGTGAATGGCCAGTATTTTGAATTTCCGAGACGGTCACGAAAAACCGATCGAAACTCGACTCGCGCGCGACTTCGCGCAAAGTTTATGACCGTCGTATTTTTTTGCGAAAGCGTGCCTGTACGACGTCTCATGGGCTAATAAGACGGGAAAGACCAGTATTTTGAATTTCCGAGACGGTGCACGAAAAACCGATCGAATCTCGACTCTGCGCAAAGTTTATGACCGTCGCGTTTTTTCGTGAAATCATGCTCATACGACTTACCATTGGCTAATACATCGTGAATGACATGTATTTTGAATTTCCGAGACGGTGCACGAAAAATCGATCGAAACTCGACTCGCGCGAGACTTCGCGCAAAGTTTATGACCGTCGTATTTTTTTGCGAAAGTGTGCTTGTACGACTTCTCATGGGCTAATAAGACGGGAAACACCAGTATTTTGAATTTCCGAGACGGTGCACGAAAAACCGATCGAATCTCGACTCTGGGCAAAGTTTATGACCGTCGTGTTTTTTCGTGAAACCATGCTCATACGACTTACCATGGGCTAATACATCGTGAATGGCCAGTATTTTGAATTTCCGAGATGGTCATGAAAAACCGATCGAAACTCGACACGCGCGCAACTTCGCGCAAAGTTTATGACCGTCGTATTTTTTTGTGAAAGCGTGCCTGTAGGACTTCTCATGGGCTAATAAGACGGGAAAGACAAGTATTTTGAATTTCCGAGACGGTGCACGAAAAATCGATCGGAACTCGAGTCCCGCGCGACTTCGCGCAAAGTTTTTGACCGTCGTATTTTTTTGCGAAAGTGTGCTTGTACGACTTCTCATGGGCTAATAAGACGGGAAAGACAAGTATTTTGAATTTCCGAGACGGTGCACGAAAAACCGATCGAAACTCGACTCTGTGCAAAGTTTATGACCGTCTAATTTTTTCGTGAAACCATGCTCACATGACTTACCATGGGCTAATACATCGTGAATGGCCAGTATTTTGAATTTCCAAGACAGTGCATGAAAAACCGATCGAAACTCGACTCACCGCAAAGTTCGCGCAAAGATTATGACCGTCGAATTTTTATGCGAAAGCATGCTTGTATGACTTCTCATGGGCTAATAAGATGGGAAAGACCAGTATTTTGAATTTCCGAGACGGTGCACGAAAAACCGATCGAAACTCGACTCTGCGCAAAGTTTATGACCGTCGTGTTTTTTCGTGAAACCATGCTCATATGACTTACCATGGGCTAATACATCGTGAATGGCTAGTATTTTAAATTTCCGAGACGGTGCACGAAAAACCGATCGAAACTCGACTCGCGCGCGACTTCGCCCAAAGTTTATGACCGTCGTATTTTTTTTGCGAAAGCGTGCCTGTACGACTTCTCATGGGCTAATAAGACGGGAAAGACCAGTATTTTGAATTTCCGAGACAGTGCACGAAAAACCGATCGAATCTCGACTCTGCGCAAAGTTTATGACCGTCGCGTTTTTTCGTGAAACCATGCTCATACGACTTACCATGGGCTAATACATCGTGAATGGCCAGTATTTTGAATTTCCGAGATGGTGCACGAAAAACCGATCGAAACTCGACTCGCGCGCGACTTCTCGCAAAGTTTATGACCGTCGTATTTTTTTGCGAAAGTGTGCTTGTACAACTTCTCATGGGCTAATAAGACGGGAAGGACCAGTATTTTGAATTTCCGAGACGGTGCACGAAAAACCGATCGAATCTCGACTCTGCGCAAAGTATATGACCGTCGCGTTTTTTCGTGAAACCATGCTCATACGACTTACCATGGGCTAATACATCGTGAATGGCCAGTATTTTGAATTTCCGAGATGGTCATGAAAAACCGATCGAAACTCGACACGCGCGCAACGTCGCGCAAAGTTTATGACCGTCGTAATTTTTTGCGAAAGCGTGCCTGTACGACTTCTCATGGGCTAATAAGACGGGAAAGACAAGTATTTTGAATTTCCGAGACGGTGCACAAAAAACCGATCGAAACTCGACAAGCGCGCGACTTCGCGCAATGTTTTTGACCGTCGTATTTTTTTGCGAAAGCGTGCTTGTACGACTTCTCATGGGCTAATAAGACGGGAAAGACCAGTATTTTGAATTTTCGAGACGGTGCACGAAAAACCGATCGAATCTCGACTCTGAGCAAAGTTTATGACCGTCGCGTTTTTTCGTGAAACCATGCTCATACGACTTACCATGGGCTAATACATTATATCCACTGGAATCAACAAAGTCTCCTGTCAGCCTATCCTACAAAAAATTAAGAACAGAATTTCCTCTTGGAAAAATAGGCTTCTTTCTAAAGCTGGACGACTTGAACTTATTCGATCTGAGTTGATCTCTAATTCTATTTATTGGTCTCATGCATTCCTTCTACCTGCCGGGCTTCTCCATGATATTGATAAATTACTTATGAACTTCTTTTGGAATGGCACAGATGGTAAGGCAATGCACATGGTTAATTGGGACAACATTTGCAAACCGAAGGATGAAGGGGGGCTGAATCTTCGACATATTAGAGATTGGAATAAAGCTTGTATGGTAAAGCAATTATGGGATATTTTACAAAACAAGTCTTCCTTATGGTCACAATGGGTTTTTGCTTGGTACCTAACCAAGGAATCAATCTGGGAAACATCTGCAAAAACATCTCATTCTGCTGCTTGGAAATGAATTCTGAAGGCAAGGCGATGGCTACGTAACAATATTTCTTATGTGATTTCTTCTGGAACCAATATTAATATGTGGTATGAACCTTGGGTGAATGGGAAAAGTATATTTCAGATATTTGGTGATAGAGTACGATAGGATCTGAGGGCTCCCAAAGACTGGAAGGTTTCTGAATTCATTAACAATGGTAAACTCGCGCGCCACTCGCACAAAGTTGATGACCATCGTATTTTTTTGCGAAAGCGTGCTTGTACGACTTCTCATGGGATAATAAGACGGAAAAGACCAGTATTTTGAATTTCCGAGATGGTGCACAAAAAACTGATCGAATTTGGACTCTGCGCAAAGTTTATGACCGTCGCGTTTTTTTCATGAAACCATGCTCATACGACTTACCATGGGCTAATACATTGTGAATGGCCAGTATTTTGAATTTTCGAGACGGTGCACGAAAAACCGATCGAAACT
Organism: Ensete ventricosum; assembly: GCA_029747655.1. NCBI lineage: Eukaryota > Viridiplantae > Streptophyta > Magnoliopsida > Zingiberales > Musaceae > Ensete > Ensete ventricosum. The sequence continues at coordinate 28,350,406 of JAQQAF010000004.1, read as the reverse complement.
CGACTCAGCGCGTGACTTCGAGCAAAGTTTTTGACCCTCGTATTTTTTTCCGAAAGTGAGCTTGTACGACTTCTCATGGGCTAATAAGACGGGAAAGACAAGTATTTTGAATTTCCGAGACGGTGCACGAAAAATCGATCGAAACTCGACTCAGCGCACGACTTCGAGCAAAGTTTTTGACCCTCGTATTTTTTTCCGAAAGCGAGCTTGTACGACTTCTCATGGGCTAATAAGACGGGAAAGACAAGTATTTTGAATTTCCGAGACGGTGCACGAAAAACCGATCGAAACTCGACTCAGCGCACGACTTCGAGAACAGTTTTTTACCGTCGTATTTTTTGCGAAAGCGAGCTTGTACGACTTCCCAAGGGCTAATAAGACGGGAAAGACCAGTATTTTGAATTTTCTAGACGGTGCACAAAAAACCGATGGAATCTTGACTCTGCGCAAAGTTTATGACCGTCGCGTTTTTTCGTGAAACCATGCTCATACGACTTACCATGGGCTAATACATCGTGAATGGCCAATATTTTGAATTTCCGAGACGGTGCACGAAAAACCGATCGAAACTCAACTCGCGCGTGACTTCGCGCAAATTTTATGACCGTCGTATTTTTTTGCGAAAGCATGCTTGTATGACTTCTCATGGGCTAATAAGATGGGAAAGACTAGTATTTTGAATTTCCGAGACGGTGCACGAAAAACCGATCGAATCTCGACTCTGCGCAAAGTTTATGACCGTCGCGTTTTTTCGTGAAATCATGCTCATACGACTTACTATGGGCTAATACATCGTGAATGGCCAGTATTTTGAATTTCCGAGACGGTGCACGAAAAACCGATCGAAACTCGACTCGCGCGCGACTTCGCGCAAAGTTTATGACCGTCGTATTTTTTTGCGAAAGCGTGCCTCTACGACTTCTCAAGGGCTAATAAGACGGGAAAGACAAGTATTTTGAATTTCCGAGACGGTGCATGAAAAACTGATCGAAACTCGACTCGCGCGCGACTTCGCGCAAAGTTCATGACCGTCATATTTTTTTGCGAAAGCGTGCCTCTACGACTTCTCATGGGCTAATAAGACGGGAAAGACAAGTATTTTGAATTTCCGAGACGGTTCACGAAAAACCGATCGAAACTCGACTCGCGCGTGACTTCGCGCAAAGTTTTTGACCGTCGTATTTTTTTGCGAAAGCGTGATTGTACGACTTCTCATGGGTTAATAAGACGGGAAAGATCAGTATTTTGAATTTCCGAGACGGTGCACGAAAAACCGATTGAATTCACTACAGGAGCTTCCCATGGTTCTCACTCCCCAATAACAACCTCGCCGTCACGAATCATTCCTTCAGATAATCAGGAAATTTCATTTCAACAACCTCTTGGGAACAAAGACATTGCAACTCACCAAACTCATCGCTCTTCGACACATCCCACTATTCAGGACTCCTTGCCTCAAGGTACGCAAAAGTTTAAACATTTGCAAGCTGTGGATGAGGTGGATAAATATAGGAATAAAGGAAAGATATTATGCGGGAGGACCATGTAAAATCAAAGGATAAGAAAAAGGATGGTAGTGTCCTCCCAAAATCGCATGCTCTTCCTTCTATCTAGTATTGATGAAAATAATCTTTTGGAATGTTCGTGGACTTAATAAGACTGAGAAATGTCGGGAGCTCAATAGAATAATCAGATCTGCTGCATGTGATATTGTGATTCTTGTGGAAACAAAAATTAAAACCCATCGTGTTCGAGTTCAGAAGAATTTAATATGGCCTGAGGCACAACTTTTTACTAATGATTCTCAGGATACTTATTGTCGAGTTTGGGTCTTATGGCATCCTAACCTTGTTACTGCTTGGTTTATTTCTGCTACTAATCAATTCATTCATCTTAAGGCAGAGGATAAACAGACTGGATGTCAATTCAATATTACCGGTATCTATGCATCTAACAGTATGTCTGACAGGAATGCTCTATGGCGTGATCTGGTTAGCATTGCAAATAGTTATCCTACAGTACCTTGGGTTGTTCTCGGTGACTTTAATACTGTCAGATACACAAATGAGAAAGTGGGGGGTAGAGTGCTTTTCGAATGTCAGCTTCAACATTTTAATGATTGTATAGATACTGCTGCATTGACTGACATGAAATCTGTAGGTGATTGGTTCTCATGGAACAATCAAAGTACTGCTGAAAGAAAAATTATGGCTCGACTTGACAGATGTTTGATAAATCAGGAATGGTTAGCAGTTTTTCCAGATTCACTTCTTGAGTACGGTGCTAAGTTATTTTCGGATCACTCTATTATGCATATACATGCAGATAAAGCACTACCAAGAGTCAAGAAACCTTTTAGATTTTTTAATATGTGGAGTTCTCACCCAAAGTTCCTCGAAGTTATTAAGTCAGCTTGGGACATTAATGTATTTGGTTCTCCCCCTTACATCCTATGTCAAAAACTAAAAGCATGCAAAGCAGCACTTAAGAAGTGGAATTCAACTACATTTGGAAATATCAACGACAGAGTTCAGTTATGCAAGAAAGAACTTATGGCTGTGCAAAGCGAGCTAAATCTTCAACCTCTGGATGCGAATCTTATATACAAAGAGGCTGCTGCTAGAAATAACTTTATGCAAGCTTTGAAGCAGGAGGAATGCTTTTTGAAACAGAAGTCACGACAGCATTGGCTTACTCTAGGGGATTCTAATACGAAGTTTTTCTATGCTGCTATTGCTACCAGAAGGGCTACTAATCGCATCAAAAAATGCAAAGGTATAGATGGTAATCTCATTGAGGATCTGGATGAGGTTAAAAATTACACCGAGCAATTTTTTTATTCCTTACTCAATCAGGAACAGCAGCCTAATAGTATTCATGTTGGGCCTACAAGACGACTTGATTCTGAAGCCTTCTCTCATCTTAATGCCCCAATAACGGATGATGAAATTGTGAAAGTTGTTTTTAAGTCCCCGAAGCACAAAAGCCCTGGTCCAGATGGATTTCCAGCTGAGTTTTATCAAATTGCATGGGCTATTGTAGGCAACGATGTCATAAAAGCTTGTCGACATTTTTTCTCCTCAGGTCACATTCTGAAAGAAATGAATTGCACTTTTATTTCTTTAGTGCCTAAAAATGATGGAGCCGATTCATTGGAGAACTACCGTCCTATTTCACTGTGCAACTTTATTTATAAGGTTATCTCTAAGTTGCTGGCAGATAGACTACAAAAGGTCATGAATAAGGTCATTAGTCCTAATCAGGCTGCTTTTATTAAAGGGAGGAGTATCCATCATAATGTCCTGCTTGCTAATGATTTGGTTAAGGATCTACACTCAAAAACAAGAGGGAAAAAGATCTGTTTTAAAGCTGATTTACGGAAGGCCTTTGACTCAGTCAATAGGCAATTTATTTACATGATGCTCCATAATATGGGCTTCCCTCAGCGCTGGGTTCAATGGATTCAATGTTGCTTGGAAACTCCAAAATTTTCGATTCTCTTTAATGGTTCACCTATTGGCTTCTTCGGGAGTAAGAATGGCATTCGGCAAGGCGATCCACTATCTCCTTATCTTTTTACGATTGCAATGGAAGGACTCAGTTGTATGTTAGAAGAGGCTGTTTCCAATGGCAAAATTAAGGTACCATATTATGGTTCTATTTATATCTCTCACATAACATTTGCTGATGACCTTATTATCTTCCTTCGAGATGATCCAGTTTCTGTGAGTAATCTGGCAGATATTCTTAATGAATTTGGTATAGTTTCTGGTCTTAAGCTAAACCATGCAAAGAGCAAAGTATATGTGGGTGCTTGCATTGACAATAAGGATCATATTGCTCAAACATTAGGAGTTGCTGAAGGAAATTTACCGGTTCCTTACTTGGGTCTCCCACTTATATCCACTGGAATCAACAAAGCCTCCTGTCAGCCTATCATACAAAAAATTAAGAACAGAATTTCCTCTTGGAAAAATAGGCTTCTTTCTAAAGCTGGACGACTTGAACTTATTCGATCTGTGTTGACCTCTTATTCTATTTATTGGTCTCATGCATTCCTTCTACCAGCCGGGCTTCTCCATGATATTGATAAATTACTTATGAACTTCTTTTGGAATGGCACAGATGGTAAGGCAATGCACATGGTGAATTGGGACAGCATTTGCAAACCAAAGGATGAAGGGGGGCTGAATCTTCGACATATTAGAGATTGGAATAAAGCTTGTATGGTAAAGCAATTATGGGATATTTTACAAAACAAGTCTTCCTTATGGTCACAATGGGTTTTTGCTAGGTACCTTACCAAGGAATCAATCTGGGAAGTATCTGCAAAAACATCTCATTCTGCTGCTTGGAAAGGAATTCTAAAGGCAAGGAGATGGCTACGTAACAATATTTCTTATGTGATTTCTTCTGGAACCAATATTAATATGTGGTATGATCCTTGGGTGAATGGGAAAAGCATATTTCAGATATTTGGTGATAGAGTACGACAGGATCTGGGGGCTCCCAAAGACTGGAAGGTTTCTGAATTCATTAACAATGGTACTTGGTGTCTTCCCAACCCTACCTCCCCTGACATGTTATTACTTTGGCCGACTATTAGGGCTATTACAATCAAGAACAACTCTTCAGATATGCTTATTTGGCTTCATGATAACGGTAAATTTAGTGCTACATCTGCATGGAACCAAATTAGATGACGAAACAACAAGTGGATCCAAAGTAGTTGGACATGGGATAGTCCATGCTCACAGCGACATTCCTTATGTACATGGCAGGCCCTTCTCGGCAAACTTCCTACGATGGACAATATGAAGCGAAGAGGTATTTATATTATAAATCGGTGCTCTTTGTGTATGCAAAATGAAGAAAGTGTTGACCATCTCTACTTTGCTTGTGATTATTCATCTTGGATATGGAAGGAGATCTTGAAGCGATTTGATTTTCAAAGGCTACCACGGCCAAACTTGCATCATGAATTAGAAATGCTTATGCAAAGCTTCTCAAGAAAGGGGCCTCTTACACAACTAGCACGAATTATATTCAGATGTGCTATTTGGTGGATTTGGAAGGAGAGGTGTGGCAGAATTTTTGATTGTGTCACAACATGAAGAAAGCTCAAATTCTGATAGAGATTCTTCAGGACTCACGATCATGTATGGAGCAAGAATTGAATACAGAGCACCTAACAAGAAGAGAGAAAGATATTTTCACAAGATTCAATTTTTCCATTCGTCAAGAATCACTCGAATAATGATGAAGATTGTAATTATATGGGGCAAAGCTTATATTTTGTGATGTATCCACAAGTAGTCCAGAACAGTCTAGCTATTGCATTTTATTATTTATTAACTTCCTTATGCTACTCTTGGAGATGAGTTTGATGAAGCGTGCTCATTTCACCTTCTTTAGGTGGGGTGCAATCTTCTCGACTACACTAAGAGACTTCAGGCTTTAGTCTATGGCTTGTGTAGACAAAGCTTCTTTGTACAAATCTTTTACAAAATACAATATCTTTACTTACCAAAAAAAAAGACTTCTCATGGGCTAATAAGACGGGAAAGACAAGTATTTTGAATTTCCGAGACGGTGCACGAAAAATCGATCGAAACTCGACTCGCGCGCGACTTCGCGCAAAGTTTATGACCGTCGTATTTTTTTGCGAAAGCGTGCCTGTACGACTTCTCATGGGCTAATAAGACAGCAAAGACAAGTATTTTGAAATTCCGAGACGGTGCACGAAAAACCGATTGAAACTCGACTCGCGCGTTACTTCGCCCAAAGTTTATGACCGTCGTATTTTTTTGGAAAGCGTGCTTGTACTACTTCTCATGGGCTAATAAGACGGGAAAGACCAGTATTTTGAATTTCCGAGACGGTGCACGAAAAACCGATCGAATCTCGACTCTGCGCAAATTTATGACCGTCGCGTTTTTTCGTGAAATCATGCTCATACGACTTACCATGGGCTAATACATCGTGAATAGCCAGTATTTTGAATTTCCGAGACGGTCACGAAAAACCGATCGAAACTCGACTCACGCGTGACTTCGTGCAAAGTTTATCACCGTCGTATTTTTTTACGAAAGCGTGCCAGTACGACTTCTCATGGGCTAATAAGACGGGAAAGACAAGTATTTTGAATTTCCGAGACGGTGCACGAAAAACCGATCGAAACTCGACTCGCGCGCGACTTCGCGCAAAGTTTATGACCGTCGTATTTTTTTGCGAAAGCGTGCCTGTACGACTTCTCATGGGCTAATAAGATGGGAAAGACAAGTATTTTGAATTTCCGAGCCGGTGCACGAAAAACTGATCGAAACTCGACCCTGCGCAAAGTTTATGACCGTCGCGTTTTTTCGTGAAACCATGCTCATACGACTTACCATGGGCTAATATATCGTGAATGGCCAGTATTTTGAATTTCCGAGACGGTGCACGAAAAACGGATCGAAACTCGACTCGCGCGCGACTTCGCGCAAAGTTTATGACCGTCGTATTTTTTTGCGAAAGCGTGCTTGTACGACTTCTCATGTGCTAATAAGACGGGAAAGACCAGTATTTTGAATTTCCGAAACGATGCACGAAAAACCGATCGAATCTCGACTCTGCGCAAAGTTTATGAACGTCGCGTTTTTTCGTGAAACCATGCTCATACGACATAACATGGGTTAATACATCATGAATGGCCAGTATTTTGAATTCCCGAGATGGTGCACGAAAAACCGATCGAAACTAAACTCGCGTGCGACTTCGCGCAAAGTTTATGACCGTCGTATTTTTTTGCGAAAGCGTGCTTGTACGACTTCTCATGTGCTAATAAGACGGGAAAGACCAGTATTTTGAATTTCCGAAACGATGCACGAAAAACCGATCGAATCTCGACTCTGCGCAAAGTTTATGACCGTCGCGTTTTTTCGTGAAACCATGCTCATACGACATAACATGGGTTAATACATCGTGAATGACCAGTATTTTGAATTTCCGAGACGGTGTACGAAAAACCGATCGAAACTCAACTCGCACGTGACTTCGCGCAAAGTGTATGACCATCGTATTTTTTTGTGAAAGCTTGCTTGTACGACTTCTCATGGGCTAATAAGACGAGAAAGACCAGTATTTTGAATTTCCGAGACGGTGCACGAAAAACCAATCGAATCTCGACCCTGCGCAAAGTTTATGACCGTCGCATTTTTTCGTGAAACCATGCTCATACGACTTACCATGGGCTAATATATCGTGAATGGCCAGTATTTTGAATTTCCGAGACGGTGCACGAAAAACGGATCGAAACTCGACTCGCGCGCGACTTCGCGCAAAGTTTATGACTGTCGTATTTTTTTGCGAAAGCGTGCTTGTACGACTTCTCATGTGCTAATAAGACGGGAAAGACCAGTATTTTGAATTTCCGAAACGATGCACGAAAAACGGATCGAATCTCGACTCTGCGCAAAGTTTATGACCGTCACGTTTTTTCGTGAAACCATGCTCATACGACATAACATGGGTTAATACATCGTGAATGGCCAGTATTTTGAATTCCCGAGATGGTGCACGAAAAACCGATCGAAACTAAACTCGCGTGCGACTTCGCGCAAAGTTTATGACCGTCGTATTTTTTTGCGAAAGCGTGCCTGTACGACTCCTTATGGGCTAATAAGACGGGAAAGACCAGTATTTTGAATTTCCGAGACGGTGCACGAAAAACCGATCGAATCTCGACTCTGCGCAAAGTTTATGACCGTCGCGTTTTTTCATGAAACCATGCTCATACGACTTACCATGGGCTAATACATCGTGAATGGCCAGTATTTTGAATTTCCGAGACAGTGCACGAAAAAACCGATCGAAACTCGACTCGCGCGCGACTTCGCGCAAATTTTATGACCGTCATATTTTTTTGCGAAAGCGTGCCTGTACGACTTCTCATGGGCTAATAAGACGGGAAAGACAAGTATTTTGAATTTCCGAGACGGTGCACGAAAAACCGATCGAAACTCAACTCGCGCGCGACATCGCGCAAAGTTTATGACCGTCTTTTTTTTTAGCGAAAGCGTGCTTGTACGACTTCTCAGGGGCTAATAAGACGGGAAAGACCAGTATTTTGAATTTCCGAGACGGTGCACGAAAAACCGATCGAATCTCGACTCTGCGCAAAGTTTATGACCGTTACGTTTTTTCGTGAAACCATGCTCATACGACTTACCATGGGCTAATACATCGTGAATGGCCAGTATTTTGAATTTCCGAGACGGTGCACGAAAAATGGTTCGAAACTCGACTCGCGCGCGACTTCACGCAAAGTTTATGACCGTCGTATTTTTTTGCGAAAGCGTGCTTGTTCGACTTCTCATGTGCTAATAAGACGGGAAAGATAGGCTTCTTTCTAAAGCTGGACGACTTGAACTTATTCGATCTGTGTTGATCTCTTATTCTATTTATTGGTCTCATGCATTCCTTCTACCTGCCGGGCTTCTCCATGATATTGATAAATTACTTATGAACTTCTTTTGGAATGGCACAGATGGTAAGGCAATGCACATGGTGAATTGGGACAACATTTGCAAACCGAAGGATGAAGGGGGGCTGAATCTTCGACATATTAGAGATTGGAATAAAGCTTGTATGGTAAAGCAATTATGGGATATTTTACAAAACAAGTCTTCCTTATGGTCACAATGGGTTTTTGCTAGGTACCTAACCAAGGAATCAATCTGGGAAACATCTGCAAAAACATCTCATTCTGCTGCTTGGAAAGGAATTCTGAAGGCAAGGCGATGGCTACGTAACAATATTTCTTATGTGATTTCTTCTGGAACCAATATTAATATGTGGTATGATCCTTGGGTGAATGGGAAAAGTATATTTCAGATATTTGGTGATAGAGTACGACAGGATCTGGGGGCTCCCAAAGACAGGAAGGTTTTTAAATTCATTAACAATGGTACATGGTGTCTTCCCAACCCTACCTCCCCTGACATGTTATTACTTTGGCCGACTATTAGGGCTATTCCAATCAAGAACAACTCTTCAGATATGCTTATTTGGCTTCATGATAACGGTAAATTTAGTGCTACATCTGCATGGAACCAAATTAGACGACGAAACAACAAGTGGATCCAAAGTAGTTGGACATGGGATAGTCCATGCTCACAGCGACATTCCTTATGTACATGGCAGGCCTTTCTCGATAAACTTCCTACGATGGACAATATGCAGCGAAGAGGTATTTATATTGTAAATCGGTGCTCTTTGTGTATGCAAAATGAAGAAAGTGTTGACCATCTCTACTTTGCTTGTGATTATTCATCTTGGATATGGAAGGAGATCTTGAAGCGATTTGATTTTCAAAGGCTACCACGGCCAAACTTGCATCATGAATTAGAAATGCTTATGCAAAGCTTCTCAAGAAAGGGGCCTCTTACACAACTTGCAAGAATTATATTCAGATGTGCTATTTGGTGGATTTGGAAGGAGAGGTGTGGCAGAATTTTTGAGTGTCACAACATGAACAAAGCTCAAATTCTAATAGAGATTCTTCAGGACTCACGATCATGTATGGAGCAAGAATTGAATACAGAGCACCTAACAAGAAGAGAGAAAGATATTTTCACAAGATTCAATTTTTCAGTTCGTCAAGAATCACTCGAATAATGATGAAGATTGTAATATATTATATGGGGCAAAGCTTATATTTTGTGATGTATCCACAAGTAGTCCAGAACAGTCTAGCTATTGCATTTTATTATTTATTAACTTCCTTGTGCTACTACTCTTGGAGATCAGTTCGATGAAGCGTGCCCATTTCACCTTCTTTTGGTGGGGTGCAATCTTCTCGACTACACTAAGAGACTTCAGGCTTTAGTCTATGGCTTGTGTAGACAAAGCTTTTTGTACAAATCTTTTAGAAAATATATTATCTTTACTTACAAAAAAAAGCTTTTTGTATAAATCTTTTACAAAATACATTATCTTTACTTACCAAAAAAAAAAGACGGGAAAGACCAGTATTTTGAATTTCCGAGACGATGCACGAAAAACCGATCGAATCTCGACTCTGCGCAAAGTTTATGACCGTCGAGTTTTTTCGTGAAACCATGCTCATACGACATACCATGGGTTAATACATCGTGAATGGCCAGTATTTTGAATTCCCGAGATGGTGCACGAAAAACCGATCGAAACTCGACTCGCGTGCTACTTCGCGCAAAGTTTCTAACCGTCGTATTTTTTTGCGAAAGCGTGCCTGTACGACTTCTCATGGGCTAATAAGATGGTTAAGACCAGTATTTTGAATTTCCGAGATGGTGCACGAAAATCCGATCGAATCTCGACTCTACGCAAAGTTTATGACCGTCGCGTTTTTTCGTGAAACCATGCTCATACGACTTACCATGGGCTAATACATCGTGAATGGCCAGTATTTTGAATTTCCGAGACGGTGCACGAAAAACCGATCGAAACTCGACTCGCGCGCGACTTCTCGCAAAGTTTATGACCGTCGTATTTTTTAGCGAAAGCGTGCCTGTACGACTTCTCATGGGCTAATAAGATGGGAAAGACAAGTATTTTGAATTTCCGAGACGGTGCACGAAAAAACGATCGAAACTGAACTCGCGCGCGACTTCGCGCAAATTTTATGACCGTCGTATTTTTTAGCGAAAGCGAGCTTGTACGACTTCTCAGGCAGGGGCTAATAAGACGGGAAAGACCAGTATTTTGAATTTCCGAGACGGTGCACGAAAAACCGATCGAATCTCGACTGTGCGCAAAGTTTATGACCGTCGCGTTTTTTCGTGAAACCATGCTTATACGACTTACCATGGGCTAATACATCGTGAATGGCCAGTATTTTGAATTTCCGAGACGGTGCACGAAAAACCGCTCGAAACTCGACTCGCGCGTGACTTCGCGCATGGTTTATGACCGTCATATTTTTTTGCGAAAGCGTGCTTGTAAGACTTCTCATGGGCTAATAAGACGGGAAAGACCAGTATTTTGAATTTCTGAGACGGAGCACGAAAAATCGATCGAAACTCAACTCGCGCGCGACTTCGCGAAAAGTGTATGACCGTCGTATTTTTTTGTGAAAGCGTGCTTGTACGACTTCTCATGGGCTAATAAGACGGGAAAGTCCAGTATTTTGAATTTCCGAGACGGTGCACGAAAAACCGATCGAATCTCGACTCTGCGCAAAGTTTATAACCGTCGCGTTTTTTCGTGAAACCATGCTCATACGACTTACCATGGGCTAATACATCGTGAATGGCCAGTATTTTGAATTTCCGAGATGGTGCACGAAAAACGGATCGAAACTCGACTCGCGCGCGACTTCGCGCAAAGTTTATGACCGTCGTATTTTTTTGCGAAAGCGTGCTTGTACGACTTCTCATGTGCTAATAAGACGGGAAAGACCAGTATTTTGAATTTTCGAGACGATGCACGAAAAACCGATCGAAACTCGACTCAGCGCACGACTTCGAGAAAAGTTTTTTACCGTCGTATTTTTTGTGAAAGCGAGCTTGTACGACTTCCCATGGGCTAATAAGACGGGAAAGACCAGTATTTTGAATTTTCAAGACGGTGCACAAAAAACCGATCGAATCTCGACTCTGCGCAAAGTTTATGACCGTCGCGTTTTTTCGTGAAACCATGCTCATACGACATACCATGGGCTAATACATCGTGAATGGCCAGTATTTTGAATTTCCGAGACGGTGCACGAAAAACCGATCGAAACTCGACTCAGCACACGACTTCGAGAAAAGTTTTTTACCGTCGTATTTTTTACGAAAGCAAGCTTGTACGACTTCCCATGGGCTAATAAGACAGGAAAGACCAGTATTTTGAATTTTCGAGACGGTGCACAAAAAACCGATCGAATCTTGACTCTGCGCAAATTTTATGACCGTCGCGTTTTTTCGTGAAACCATGCTCATACGACTTACCATGGGCTAATACATCGTGAATGGCCAGTATTTTGAATTTCTGAGACGGTGCACGAAAAACCGATCGAAACTCGACTCGCGCGCGACTTCGCGAAAAGTTTCTGACCGTCGTATTTTTTGCAAAAGCGTGCCTGTACGACTTCTCATGGGATAACAAGACGGGAAAGACAAGTATTTTGAATTTCCGAGACGGTGCACGAAAAACCGATCGAAACTCGACTCAGCGCACGACTTCGGGAAAAGTTTTTTACCGTCGTATTTTTTGCGAAAGCGAGCTTGTATGACTTCCCATGGGCTAATAAGACGGGATAAACCAGTATTTTGAATTTTCGAGACGGTGCACAAAAAACCGATCGAATCTTGACTCTTCGAAAAGTTGATGACTATCGCATTTTTTCGTGAAACCATGCTCATACGACTTACCATGGGCTAATACATCGTGAATGGCCAGTATTTTGAATTTCCGAGATAGTGCACGAAAAACCGATCGAAACTCGACTCGCGCGCGACTTCGTGCAAAGTTTCTGACCGTCGTATTTTTTTGCGAAAGCGTGCTTGTACGACTTCCCATGGGCTAATAAGACGGGAAAGACCAGTATTTTGAATTTTCGAGACGGTGCACGAAAAACCGATCGAAACTCGACTCTGTGCAAAGTTTATGACCGTCACGTTTTTTCATGAAACCATGCTAGGATGGGTGACCCCCTGGGAAGTCCTCGTGTTGCACCCCTTTTTGCGCCCGAAATTTTGGGGTGCGATCATACCAACACTAAAGCACAGGATCCCATCAGAACTTCGAAGTTAAAAGAAAGGGGATGTAGCTCAAATGGTAAGAAAGGGGATGTAGCTCAGATGGTAGAGCGCTCGCTTAGCATGCGAGAGGTACGGGGATCGATACCCTGCATCTCTATTTTTGATATTGTCTTATAAAAAAAGGGAGGAGTATCCATCATAATGTCATGCTTGCTAATGATTTGGTTAAGGATCTACACTCAAAAACAAGAGGGAAAAAGATCTGTTTTAAAGCTGATTTACGAAAGGCCTTTGACTCAGTCAATAGGCAATTTATTTACATGATGCTCCATAATATGGGCTTCCCTCAGCACTGGGTTCAATGGATTCAATGTTGCTTGGAAACTCCAAAATTTTCGATTCTCTTTAATGGTTCACCTATTGGCTTCTTCGGGAGTAAGAATGGCATTCGGCAAGGCGATCCACTATCTCCTTATCTTTTTACGATTGCAACGGAAGGACTCAGTTGTATGTTAGAAGAGGCTGTTTCCAATGGCAAAATTAAGGTACCATATTATGGTTCTGTTTATATCTCTCACATAACATTTGCTGATGACCTTATTATCTTCCTTCGAGATGATCCAGTTTCTGTGAGTAATCTGGCAGATATTCTTAATGAATTTGGTATAGTTTCTGGTCTTAAGCTAAACCATGCAAAGAGCAAAGTATACGTTGGTGCTTGCATTGAAAATAAGGATCATATTGCTCAAACATTGGGAGTTGCTGAAGGAAATTTACCGGTTCCTTACTTGGGTCTTCCACTTATATCCACTGGAATCAACAAAGTCTCCTGTCAGCCTATCCTACAAAAAATTAAGAACAGAATTTCCTCTTGGAAAAATAGGCTTCTTTCTAAAGCTGGACGACTTGAACTTATTCGATCAGTGTTGATCTCTTATTCTATTTATTGGTCTCATGCATTCCTTCTACCAGCCGGGCTTCTCAATGATATTGATAAATTACTTATGAACTTCTTTTGGAATGGCACAGATGGTAAGGCAATGCATATGGTGAATTGGGACAACATTTGCAAACCGAAGGATGAAGGGGGCTTGAATCTTCGACATATTAGAGATTGGAATAAAGCTTGTATGGTAAAGCAATTATGGGATATTTTACAAAACAAGTCTTCTTTATGGTCACAATGGGTTTTTGCTAGGTACCTTACCAAGGAATCAATCTGGGAAGTATCTGCAAAAACATCTCATTCTGCTGCTTGGAAAGGAATTCTGAAGGCAAGGAGATGGCTACGTAACAATATTTCTTATGTGATTTCTTCTGGAACCAATATTAATATGTGGTATGATCCTTGGGTGAATGGGAAAAGTATATTTCAGATATTTGGTGATAGAGTACGACAGGATCTGGGGACTCCCAAAGACTGGAAGGTTTCTGAATTCCTTAACAATGGTACATGGTGTCTTCCTAACCCTACCTCCCCAGACATGTTATTACTTTGGCCGACTATTAGGGCTATTCCAATCAAGAACAACTCTTCAGATATGCTTATTTGGCTTCATGATAATGGTAAATTTAGTGCTACATCTGCATGGAACCAAATTAGACGACGAAACAACAAGTGGATCCCAAGTAGTTGGACATGGGATAGTCCATGCTCACAGCGACATTCCTTATGTACATGGCAGGCCCTTCTCGGCAAACTTCCTACGATGGACAATATGCAGCGAAAAGGTATTTATATTGTAAATCGGTGCTCTTTGTGTATGCAAAAGGAAGAAAGTGTTGACCATCTATACTTTGCTTGTGATTATTCATCTTGGATATGGGAAGAGATCTTGAAGCGATTTGATCTTCAAAGGCTACCACGGCCAAACTTGCATCATGAACTAGAAAGGCTAATGCAAGGCTTCTCAAGAAAGGGTCCTCTTACACAACTAGCAAGAATTATATTCAGATGTGCTATTTGGTGGATTTGGAAGGAGAGGTGTGGCAGAATTTTTGAGTGTCACAACATGAACAAAGCTCAAATTCTGATAGAGATTCTTCAGGACTCACGATCATGCATGGAGCAAGAATTGAATATAGAGCACCTAACAAGAAGAGAGAAAGAGATTTTCACAAGATTCAATTTTTTCATTAGTCAATAATCACTCGAATAATGATGAAGATTGTAATGTATTATGGGGCAAAGCTTATATTTTGTGATGTATCCACAAGTACTCCAGAACAGTCTAGCTATTGCATTTTTTATTAACTTCCTTGTGCTACTCTTGGAAATGAGTTTGATGAAGTGTGCCCATTTCACCTTCTTTAGGTGGGGTACAATCTTCTCGACTACACTAAGAGACTTCAGGCTTTAGTCTATGGCTTGTGTAGACAAAGCTTCTTTGTACAAATCTTTTACAAAATACATTATCTTTACTTACCAAAAAAAAAATGAAACCATGCTCACATGACTTACCATGGCCATACATTGTGAATGGCCAGTATTTTGAATTTCCAAGACAGTGCATGAAAAACCGATGGAAACTCGACTCAGCGCAAAGTTCGCGCACAGATTATGACCGTCGAATTTTTATGTGAAAGCATGCTTGTACGACTTCCCATGGGCTAATAAGATGGGAAAGACCAGTATTTTGAATTTCCGAGACGGTGCTCGAACAACCGATCGAAACTCGACTCACGCGCGACTTCACGCAAAGTTTATGACCATCATATTTTTTTGCGAAAGCGTGCTTGTATGACTTCTCATGGGCTAATAAGACGGGAAAGACCAGTATTTTGAATTTCCGAGACGGTGCACAAAAAACTGATCGAATCTTTTTTTTTTTTTTTTGGTAAGTCGATCGAATCTTGACTCTGCGCAAAGTTTTTGACCGTCGCATTTTTTTTGTGAAACCATGCTCATACGACTTACCATGGGCTAATACATTGTTAATGGCCAGTATTTTGAATTTCTGAGACGGTGCACGAAAAACCTATCGATACTCGACTCGTGCGCGACTTCGCCCAAAGTTTATGACCGTCGTATTTTTTTGCGAAAGCGTGCCTGTACGACTTCCCATGGGCTAATAAGATGGGAAAGACCATTATTTTGAATTTCCGAGACGGTGCACAAAAAACCGATCGAAACTCGACTCGCGCGCGACTTCGCGCAAAGTTTATGACCATCGTAATTTTTTGGAAAGCGTGCTTGTACGACTTCTCATGGGCTAATAAGATGGGAAAGACCAGTATTTTGAATTTCCGAGACGGTGCACAAAAAACCGATCGAATCTTGACTCTGCGCAAAGTTTATGACCGTCACGTTTTTTCGTGAAACCATGCTCATACGACTTACCATGGGCTAATACATTGTGAATGGCCAGTATTTTGAATTTTCGAGACGGTGCACGAAAAACCGATCGAAACTCGACTCGCGCGCGACTTCGCGCAAAGTTTATGACCGTCGTATTATTTTGCGAAAGCGTGCTTGTACGACTTCCCATGGGCTAATAAGACGGGAAAGACCAATTTTTTTAATTTCCGAGACGGTGCACGAAAAACCGATCGAAACTCGACCCGGCGCGCGACTTCGAGCAATGTTTTTGACCGTCGTATTTTTTTCCGAAAGCGAGCTTGTACGACTTCTCATGGGCTAATAAGACGGGAAAGACAAGTATTTTGAATTTCCGAGACGATGCATGAAAAACCGATCGAAACTCAACTCGCGCGCGACTTCCCGCAAAGTGTATGACCGTCGTATTTTTTTGCGAAAGCGTGCGTGTACGACTTCTCATGGGCTAATAAGACGGGAAAGACCAGTATTTTGAATTTCCGAGACGGTGCTCGAAAAACCGATCGAATCTCAACTCTGCGCAAAGTTTATGACCATCGCGTTTTTTCGTGAAACCATGCTCATACGACTTACCATGGGCTAATACATTATGAAAGGCCAGTATTTTGAATTTCCAAGACAGTGCATGAAAAACCGATCGAAACTCGACTCAGCGCAAAGTTCGCGCAAAGATTATGACCGTCGAATTTTTATGCGAAAGCATGCTTGTACGACTTCCCATGGGCTAATAAGATGGGAAAGACCATTATTTTGAATTTCCGAGACGGTGCACGAAAAACCGATCGAAACTCGACTCGCGTGCGACTTCGCGCAAAGTTTTTGACCGTCGTATTTTTTTGCGAAAGCGTGCTTGTACGACTTCTCATGGGCTAATAAGACGGGAAAGACCAGTATTTTGAATTTCCGAAACGGTGCACGAAAAACCGATCGAATCTCGTCTCTGCGCAAAGTTTATGACCGTCGCGTTTTTTCGTGAAACCATGCTCATATGACTTACCATGGGCTAATAAATCGTGACTGGCCAGTATTTTGAATTTCCGAGATGGTGCACGAAAAACCGATCGAAACTCGACTCGCGTGAAACTTCGCGCAAAGTTTATGACCGTCGTTTTTTTTTGCGAAAGCGTGCTTGTACGACTTCCCATGGGCTAATAAGACGGGAAAGACCAGTATTTTGAATTTTCGAGACGGTGCACGAAAAATCGATCGAAACTCGATTCTGTGCAAAGTTTATGACCGTCGCGTTTTTTCGTGAAACCAAGCTCACATGACTTACCATGGGCTAATACATTATGAATGGCCAGTATTTTGAATTTCCGAGACGGTGCAAGAAAAACCTATCGAAACTCGACTTGCGCGCGACTTCGCGCAAAGTTTATGACCATCTTATTTTTTTGCGAAAGCGTGCTTGTACGACTTCTCATGGCCTAATAAGACGGGAAAGACCAGTATTTTGAATTTCCGAGACGGTGTACAAAAAACCGATCGAATCTTGACTCTGCGCAAAGTTTATGACCGTCGCGTTTTTTCGTGAAACCATGCTCATACGACTTACCATGGGCTAATACATTGTGAATGGCCAGTATTTTGAATTTTCGAGATGGTGCACGAAAAACCGATCGAAACTCGACTCGCGCGCGACTTCGCGCAAAGTTTATGACCGTCGTATTATTTTGCGAAAGCGTGCTTGTACCACTTCCCATGGGCTAATAAGATGGGAAAGACCAGTTTTTTAATTTCCGAGACGGTGCACGAAAAACCGATCGAAACTCGACTCAGCGCGCGACTTCGAGCAAAGTTTTTGACCGTCGTATTTTTTTCCGAAAGCGAGCTTGTACGACTTCTCATGGGCTAATAAGACGGGAAAACAAGTATTTTGAATTTCCGAGACGATGCATGAAAAACCGATCGAAACTCAACTCGCGCACGACTTCCCGCAAAGTGTATGACCGTCGTATTTTTTTGCGAAAGCGTGCGTGTACGACTTCTCATGGGCTAATAAGACGGGAAAGACCAGTATTTTGAACTTCCGAGACGGTGCACGAAAAACCGATCGAATCTCGACTCTGCGCAAAGTTTATGACCATCGCGTTTTTTCGTGAAACCATGCTCATACGAGTTACCATGGGCTAATACATCGTGAATGGCTAGTATTTTGAATATCCGAGATGGTGCACGAAAAACCGATCGAAACTCGACTCGCGCGCGACTTCGCGCAAAGTTTATGACCGTCATTTTTTTTTGCGATAGCGTGCTTGTACGACTTCCCATGGGCTAATAAGACGGGAAAGACCAGTATTTTGAATTTCCGAGATGGTGCACGAAAAACCGATCGAAACTCGATTCTGTGCAAAGTTTATCACCGTCGCATTTTTTCGTGAAACCATGCTCACATGACTTACCATGGGCTAATACATTATGAATGGCCAGTATTTTGAATTTCCAAGACAGTGCAAGAAAAACCCGATCGAAACTCGACTCAGCGCAAAGTTCGCGGAAAGATTAAGACCGTCGAATTTTTATGCGAAAGCAAGCTTGTACGACTTCCCATGGGCTAATAAGATGGGAAAGACCAGTATTTTGAATTTTCGAGACGGTGCACGAAAAACCGATCGAAACTCGACTCGCGTGCGACTTCGCGCAAAGTTTTTGACCGTCATATTTTTTTGCGAAAGCGTGCTTGTACGACTTCTCATGGGCTAATAAGACGGGAAAGACCAGTATTTTGAATTTCTGAGACGTTGCACAAAAAATCGATCGAATCTCGACTCTGCGCAAAGTTTATGACCGTCGCGTTTTCTACTGAAACCATGCTCATACGACTTACCATGGGCTAATACATCGTGAATGGCCAGTATTTTGAATTTCTGAGACGGTGCACGAAAAACCGAACGAAACTCGACTCGCGCGCGACTTCGCGCAAAGTTTATGAACGTCGTATTTTTTTGCGAAAGCGTGCCTGTACGACTTCTCATGGGCTAATAAGAAGGGAAAGACCAGTATTTTGAATTTCCGAGACGGTGCACGAAAAACCGATCGAATCTCGACTCTGCGCAAAGTTTATGACCGTCGCGTTTTTTTCGTGAAACCATGCTCATACGACTTACCATGGGCTAATACATTGTGAATGGCCAGTATTTTGAATTTCCGAGACGGTGCACGAAAAACCGATCGAAACTCGACTCGCGCGCGACTTCGCGCAATGTCTATGACCGTCGTATTTTTCTGCGAGAAAGTGCTTCTACGACTTCCCATGGGCTAAAAAGATGGGAAAGACCAGTTTTTTGAATTTCCGAGACGGTGCACGAAAAACCGATCGAAACTCGACTCAGCGCGCGACTTCGAGCAAAGTTTTTGACCCTCGTATTTTTTTCCGAAAGCGAGCTTGTACGACTTCTCATGGGCTAATAAGACGGGAAAGACAAGTATTTTGAATTTCTGAGACGGTGCACGAAAAACCGATCGAAACTCGACTCAGCGCACGACTTCGAGAACAGTTTTTTACCGTCGTATTTTTTGAGAAAGCGAGCTTGTACGACTTCCCAAGGGCTAATAAGACGGGAAAGACCAGTATTTTGAATTTTCGAGACGGTGCACAAAAAACCGATCGAATCTCGACTCTGCGAAAAGTTTATGACCGTCGCGTTTTTTCGTGAAACCATTCTCATACGACTTACCATGGGCTAATACATCGTGAATAGCCAATATTTTGAATTTCCGAGACGGTGCACGAAAAACCGATCAAAACTTGACTCGCGTGCGACTTCGCGGAAAGTTTTTGACCGTCGTATTTTTTTGCGAAAGCGTGCTTGTACGACTTCTCATGGGCTAATAAGACGGGAAAGACCAGTATTTGGAATTTCCGAGACGGTGCACGAAAAACCGATCGAATCTCGACTCTGCGCAAAGTTTATGACCGTCGCGTTTTTTCGTGAAACCATGCTCATACGACTTACCATGGGCTAATACATCGTGAATAGCCAGTATTTTGAATTTCCCAGACGATGCACGAAAATCCGATCGAAACTCGACTCGCGCGCGACTTCGCGCAAAGTTTATGACCGTCGTATTTTTTTGCGAAAGCGTGCTTGTACGACTTCTAATGGGCTAATAAGACTGGAAAGACCAGTATTTTGAATTTCCGAGACGGTGCACGAAAAACCGATCGAATCTCGACTCTGCGCAAAGTTTATGACCGTCGTGTTTTTTCGTGAAACCATGCTCATACGACTTACCATGGGCTAATACATCGTGAATGGCCAGTATTTTGAATTTCCGAGATGGTGCACGAAAAATGGATAGAAACTCGACTCGCGCGCGACTTCGCGCAAAGTTTATGACCGCCGTATTTTTTTAAGAAAGCGTGCTTGTACGACTTCTCAAGTGCTAATAAGATGGGAAAGACAAGTATTTTGAATTTCCGAGACGATGAACAAAAAACCGATCGAATCTCGACTCTGCGCAAAGTTTATGACCGTCGTGATTTTTCGTGAAACCATGCTCATACGACATACCATGGGTTAATACATCGTCAATGGCCAGTATTTTGAATTCCCGAGATGGTGCACGAAAAACCGATCGAAACTCGACTCGCGCGCGACTTCGCGCAAAGTTTATGACCGTCGTATTTTTTTGCGAAAGCGTGCCTGTACGACTTCTCATGGGCTACTAATACGGGACAGACCAGTATTTTGAATTTCCGAGACGGTGCACGAAAAACCGTTCGAATCTCGACTCTGCGCAAAGTTTATGACCGTCGTGTTTTTTCGTGAAACCATGCTCATACGACTTACCATGGGCTAATACATCGTGAATGGCCAGTATGTTTGAATTTCCGAGACGGTGCATGAAAAACCGATCGAAACTCGACTCGCGTGCGACTTCGCGCAAAGTTTATGACCGTCATATTTTTTTGCGAAAGCGTGCCTGTACGACTTCTCATGGGCTAATAAGACGGGAAAGACAAGTATTTTGAATTTCCGAGACGGTGCATGAAAAACCGATCGAAACTCAACTCGCGCGCTACATCGCGCAAAGTTTATGACCATCATATTTTTTAGCGAAAGCGTGCTTGTACGACTTCTCATGGGCTAATAAGACGGGAAAGACCAGTATTTTGAATTTCCGAGATGGTGCACGAAAAACCGATCGAATCTCGACTCAACGTAAAGTTTATGACCGTCGCGTTTTTTCGTGAAACCATGCTCATACGACTTACCATGGGCTAATACATCGTGAATGGCCAGTATTTTGAATTTCCGAGACGGTGCACGAAAAACCGATCAAAAATTGACTCGTGCGCGACTTCGCGCAACGTTTATGACCGTCGTATTTTTTTGCGAAAGCGTGCTTGTACGACTTCCCATGTGCTAATAAGACGGGAAAGACCAGTATTTTTAATTTCCGAGACGGTGCACGAAAAACCGATCGAAACTCGACTCTGTGCAAAGTTTTTGACCGTCGCATTTTTTCGTGAAACCATGCTCACATGACTTACCATGCGCGGATACATTATGAATGGCCAGTATTTTGAATTTCCAAGACAGTGCATGAAAAACCGATCGAAACTCGACTCAGCGCAAACTCGCGCGCCACTACGCACAAAGTTTATGACCATCGTATTTTTTTGCGAAAGCATGCTTGTACGACTTCTCATGGGCTAATAAGACGGGAAAGACCAGTATTTTGAATTTCCGAGACGGTGCACAAAAAACCGATCGAATCTGGACTCTGCGCAAAGTTTATGACCGTCGCGTTTTTTTCGTGAAACCATGCTCATACGACTTACCATGGGCTAATACATTGTGAATGGCCAGTATTTTGAATTTCCGAGACGGTGCACGAAAAACCGATCGAAACTCGACTCGCGCGCGACTTCGCGCAATGTCTATGACCGTCGTATTTTTTTGCGAAAAAGTGCTTCTACGACTTCCCATGGTCTAATAAGATGGGAAAGACCAGTTTTTTGAATTTCCGAGATGGTGCACGAAAAACCGATCGAAACTCGACTCAGCGCGCGACTTCGAGCAAAGTTTTTGACCCTCGTATTTTTTTCCGAAAGCGAGCTTGTACGACTTCTCATGGTCTAATAAGATGGGAAAGACAAGTATTTTGAATTTCCGAGACGGTGCACGAAAAACTGATCGAAACTCAACTCAGCGCACGACTTCGAGAACAGTTTTTTACCGTCGTATTTTTTGCGAAAGCGAGCTTGTACGACTTCCCAAGGGCTAATAATACGGGAAAGACCAGTATTTTGAATTTTTGTGACGGTGCATAAAAAACCGATCGAATCTCGACTCTACACAAAGTTTATGACCGTCGCATTTTTTTGTGAAACCATGCTCATATGACTTACCATGGGCTAATACATCATGAATGGCCAATATTTTGAATTTCCGAGACGGTGCACGAAAAACCGATCGAAACTCAACTCGCGCGCGACTTCGCGCAAAGTTTATGACCGTCGTATTTTTTTGCGAAAGCGTGCTTGTACGACTTCTCATGGGCTAATAAGACGGGAAAGACCAGTATTTTGAATTTCCGAGACGGTGCACAAAAAACCGATCGAATCTCGACTCTGCGCAAAGTTTATGACCGTCGCGATTTTGTGTGAAACCATGCTCATACGACTTACCATGGGCTAATACATCGTGAATGGCTAGTATTTTGAATTTCCGAGACGGTGCACGAAAAACCGATCGAAACTCGACTCGCGCGCGACTTCGTGTAAAGTTTATGACCGTCGTATTTTTTTGCGAAAGCGTGCTTGTACGACTTCCCATGGGCTAATAAGACGGGAAGGACCAGTATTTTGAAAGTCCGAGACGGTGCACGAAAAACCGATCGAAACTCGATTCTGTGCAAAGTTTATGACCGTCGCGTTTTTTCGTGAAACCATGCTCACATGACTTACCATGGGCTAATACATTATGAATGGCCAGTATTTTGAATTTCCAAGACAGTGCATGAAAAACCGATCGAAACTCGACTCAGCGCAAAGTTCGCGCAAAGATTATGACCGTCAAATTTTTATGCGAAAGCATGCTTGTACGACTTCCCATGGGCTAATAAGATGGGAAAGACCAGTATTTTGAATTTCCGAGATGGTGCACGAAAAACCGATCGAAACTCGACTCGCGTGCAACTTCGCGCAAAGTTTTTGACCGTCATATTTTTTTGCGAAAGCGTGCTTGTACGACTTCTCATGGGCTAATAAGACGGGAAAGACCAGTATTTTGAATTTCCGAGACGGTGAACGAAAAACCGATCGAATCTCGACTTTGCGCAAAGTTTATGACCGTCGCATTTTTTCATGAAACCATGCTCATACGACTTACCATGGGCTAATACATCTTGAATGACCAGTATTTTGAATTTCTGAGACAGTGCACGAAAAACCGATCGAAACTCGACTCGCGCGCGACATCGCGCAAAGTTTACGACCGTCGTATTTTTTTGCGAAAGCGTGCTTGTACGACTTCCCATGGACGAATAAGACGGGAAAGACCAGTATTTTGAATTTCTAAGACGGTGCACGAAAAACCGATCGAATCTCGACTCTGCGTAAAGTTTATGACCGTCGCATTTTTTCGTGAAACCATGCTCATACGACTTACCATGGGCTAATACATCGTGAATGGCAAGTATTTTGAATTTCTGAGACGGTGCACGAAAAACCGATCGAAACTCGACTCACGCGCGACTTCGCGCAAAGTTTATGAGCATCATATTTTTTTTGCGAAAGCGTGCTTGTACGACTTCTCATGGGCTAATAAGACGGGAAAGACCAGTATTTTCAATTTCCGAGACGGTGCACAAAAAACCGATCGAATCTCGACTCTGCACAAAGTTTATGACTGTCGCATTTTTTCATGAAACCATGCTCACATGACTTACCATGGTCTAATACATTGTGAATGGCCAGTATTTTGAATTTCCAAGACAATGCATGAAAAATCGATCAAAACTCGACTCAGCGCAAAGTTCGCGCAAAGATTATGACCGTCGAATTTTCATGCGAAAGCGTGCTTGTACGACTTCCCATGAGCTAATAAGATGGGAAAGACCAGTATTTTGAATTTCCGAGACGGTGCACGAAAAACCGATCGAAACTCGATTGAGCGCGCGACTTCGAGAAAAGTTTTTGACCGTCGTATTTTTTTCCAAAAGCGAGTTTGTACGACTTCTCATGGGCTAATAAAATGGGAAAGACAAGTATTTTGAATTTCCGAGACGGTGCACGAAAAAACGATCGAAACTCGACTCAGCGCGCGACTTCGAGAAAAGTTTTTGACCGTCATATTTTTTGCGAAAGTGAGCTTGTACAACTTCCCATGGGCTAATAAGACGGGAAAGACCAGTATTTTGGATTTCGAGACGGTGCACGAAAAACCGATCGAATCTTGACTCTGCGCAAAGTTTATGACCGTCGTGTTTTTTCGTGAAACCATGCTCATACGACTTACCGTGGGCTAATACATCGTGAATGGCAAGTATTTTGAATTTTCGACACGGTGCACGAAAAACCGATCGAAACTCGACTCGCGCGTGACTTCGCGCAAAGTTTATGACCATCGTATTTTTTTGCAAAAGCTTGCTTGTACGACTTCTCTTGGGCTAATAAGACGGTAAAGACCAGTATTTTGAATTTCCGAGACGGTGCACAAAAAACCGATCGAATCTCTACTCTGCGCAAAGTTTATAACCGTCGCATTTTTTCGTGAAACCATGCTCATACGACTTACCATGGTCGAATACACTTTGAATGGCCAGTATTTTGAATTTCCGAGACGGTGCACGAAAAACCGATCGAAACTCGACTCAGCGCACGACTTCGAGAAAAGTTTTTTACCGTCGTATTTTTTGCGAAAGCGAGCTTCTACGACTTCCCATGGGCTAATAAGATGGGAAAGACCACTATTTTGAATTTTCGAGATGGTGCATAAAAAACCGATCGAATCTTGACTCTGCGCAAAGTTTATGACCGTCGCATTTTTTCGTGAAACCATGCTCATACGACTTACCATGGGCTAATACATCGTGAATGGCCAGTATTTTGAATTTCCGAGACGGTGCACGAAAAACCGTGCAGTGATACTTGTCTTTCCCGTTTTATTAGAACGAACATTCCAACAGATTATTTTCATCAATACTAGATAGAACGAAGAGCATGCGATTTTGGATCCTTTTTCTTATCCTTTGATTTTACATGGTCCTCTCGCATAATATCTTTACCCTTTAATCCTTTATTCCTATATTTATCCACCTCATCCACAGCTTGCAAATGTTTAAACTTTTGCGTACCTTGAGGCAAGGAGTCCTGAATAGTGGGATGTGTCGAAGAGCGATGAGTTTGGTGAGTTGCAATGTCTTTGTTCCCAAGAGGTTGTTGAAATGAAATTTCCTGATTATCTGAAGGAATGATTCGTGACGGCGAGGTTGTTATTGGGGAGTGAGAACCATGGGAAGCTCCTGCAGTGAAATCTCTAATATAATAGGAAAAGATGAAAGTCCTGACTTGTCTTTCTCCTGTTCGTGTCGCTGCCCCAACGAGTCAGAGTGCTCATTCATCTTCTCCGCCATCATCTCTGTTGGCACTGGAGTATCACTGCTTGGTTTAGTGGTAATGACCCCATTCTGTGGCTCTTGGCGTGGTCGGTAGACCTGTGTGATTTTTTGTGAAGGCTGTTGGCAAGCACCATTTACATGTCCAAAAGATAGACAAACCTTGCATCGTTGTGGCTTCCAAGAATATGAGACTTTCACCTTTCGAGTGCTCCCATCAAGATCACGGTAAGAAACTTCATTCGGTAGTTCCTCATCAGAAGAAACCATTACACAAGCTCTGGCAAAGGTCAATCTCGTTTGCGAAGCTGTTGCCTTATCAATATACAATGGCTGTCCCAAGGTACTGCAAAGCTTTGCAATAAAACGACGACCCCAGAGATGTAGTGGAAGTCCATGGAAAGAAACCCATATTGGGATAGACTGTAGACTGTCTAACTCCAATCTCACATCAGGTGCCCAGCGTCGTAGTATCATTGGATGACCACGGATAGTCCAAAATCCTTCAAGGACCCGTTGTAAATCTTCTTCAGAATAAAGCTTGCATACAAAGAATCCGGTCTCCAACATATGAAGATCAAATGTTGATATTCCCCATCGAGTTCTGATATATGAGGATAATGGAAAAAATGATGTTCTTAGTCCAACAACGTAGCCCACAGTTGCCATGGACCATGTCTCAATTAGTTCGTCAGAATCAATAGCCTCATACACAGCAATCTTCTGATCAGCCTGTACTTCTGGAGCAAAAAAGTCCAGTCGAAGATCCGGACTACCCACTGGAGCCTTAAAGAGGCTACTCCAAGGCCGAGGATCTCGGGAAATAGGAGCAGGAGGTCGTGATCTAGATCGTGAACGACCTCGGGCCTGGTTCATTGAAGGAGCATCCTGTCGAGAAGAAGAATTCAGCGGTGGAACATCCTGGTGTGAAACCGGCCTAAGCTGCTGGGGAGGAACCAGCGGCTGTTGGAGAGGAGCAACCCCCTCCCGCTGTGAAGTAACCAGCGGCTGAGGAGCAACCCTCTTCCGCTGTGACTGCTGGAGAGGGGCGTTCCGCTGGGAAGCAACCAGCGCAGGCCGCTGGGAAGAAGCCAGCGGAGGAGCATCCCGCTGGAACAGAGGATGCGAAGCAGAGTCGCTCGCATCCGTGGCGTCGCTCGCCCTAGAGACCGCCAGCCGCCAGGGGAGAGGAAGCCACCACCCTTCCAAAACTAAGGTCGCAGCTGTCGCCCTTTCCACGCCGATTGCAGAAGCAGCCGTCGCCCTTGGAGTTGCCGCAGGATGAGCGGCAGTGAACCCAGCCCCAATCGCAGCGTAGCCTCCACCGTTTCTCGCCCTAGAGTCCGTCCCGCTCCTAGGGGAGAAGAGCCGCCGCCCTTCCACGCCTGAAATCACCGATTCCCCGACTGAAATCGCTGATCGCAGGAGCGACCACCGGCCTTCCTTCGCCGCGGAGCGATCGTAGAGGAGAAATCGCCCAAGGGATCAATCGCCCTCCGCTGCCCACTCTTCGGTAAGAGATGAGGTTGCCGTCCCCAGCGCCGATCGCAAGCGCAAGCCCAAGCAGAGCACTCACGCACGCACGCAAGGGAACGCAGGCCCATTCCCCCCCCCCCCCCCCCCCCATTCCCAAGCGCAGGTCTTACCTGGGCTAATACATTGTGAATGACCAGTATTTTTGAATTTTCGAGACGGTGCACGAAAAACCGATCGAAACTCGACTCAGTGCGCGACTTCTAGCAAAGTTTTTGACCGTCGTATTTTTTTCTGAAAGCGAGCTTGTACGACTTCTCATGGGCTAATAAGACGGGAAAGACAAGTATTTTGAATTTCCGAGACGATGCATGCAAAACTGATCGAAACTCGACTCAGCGCACGACTTCGAGAAAATTTTTTTACCGTCGTATTTTTTGCGAAAGCGAGATTGTACGACTTCCCATGGGCTAATAAGACGGGAAAGACCAGTATTTTGAATTTTCGAGACGGTGCACAAAAAACCGATCGAATCTTGACTCTGCGCAAAGTTTATGACCGTCGCATTTTTTCGTGAAACCATGCTCATACGACTTACCATGGGCTAATACATCGTGAATGGCCAGTATTTTGAGTTTCCGAGAAGGTGCACGAAAAACCGATCGAAACTCGACACGCGCGCGACTTCGCGCAAAATTTATGACCGTCGTATTTTTTTGCGAAAGCATGCTTGTACGACTTCTCATGGGCTAATAAGACTGGAAAGACCAGTATTTTGAATTTCCGAGACGGTGCACGAAAAACTGATCGAAACTCGACTCGCGTGCGACTTCGCGCAAAGTTTATGACCGTCGTATTTTTTTGCGAAAGCATGCTTGTACGACTTTTCATGGGCTAATAAGACGGGAAAGACCAGTATTTTTAATTTCCGAGACGGTGCACGAAAAACCGATCGAATCTCGACTCTGCGCAAAGTTTATGACCATCGCGTTTTTTCGTGAAACCATCTCATATGACTTACCATGGGCTAATACATCGTGAATGGCCAGTATTTTGAATTTCCGAGACGGTGCACGAAAAACCGATCGAAACTCGACTCGCGCGTGACTTCGCGCAAAGTTTACGACCGTCGTATTTTTTTGCGAAAGCATGCTTGTACGACTTCTCATGTGCTAATAAGACGGGAAAGACCAGTATTTTGAATTTCCGAGACGATGCACGAAAAACCGATCGAATCTCGACTCTGCGCAAAGTTTATGACCGTCGCGTTTTTTCGTGAAACCATGCTCATACGACATACCATGGGTTAATACAACGTGAATGGCCAGTATTTTGAATTTCCGAGACGGTGCCCGAAAAACCGATCGAAACTCGACTCAGCGCACGACTTCGAGAAAAGTTTTTTACCGTCGTATTTTTTGAGAAAGCAAGCTTGTACGACATCCCATGGGCTAATAAGACGGGAAAGACCAGTATTTTGAATTTTCGAGACGGTGCACAAAAAACCGATCGAATCTTGACTCTGCGCAAATTTTATGACCGTCGCATTTTTTCGTGAAACCATGCTCATACGACTTACCATGGGCTAATTCATCGTGAATGGCCAGTATTTTGAATTTCCGAGACGGTGCACGAAAAACTGATCGAAACTCGACTCGCGCGCGACTTCGCGCAAAGTTTATGACCGTTGTATTTTTTGCAAACGCGTGCCTGTACGACTTCTCATGGGATAACAAGATGGGAAAGACAAGTATTTTGAATTTCCGAGACGGTGCACGAAAAATCGATCGAAACTCGACTCAGCGCACGACTTCGGGAAAAGTTTTTTACCGTCGTATTTTTTGCGAAAGCGAGCTTGTACGACTTCCCATGGGCTAATAAGACGGGAAAGACCAGTATTTTGAATTTTCGAGATGGTGCACAAAAAACCGATCGAATCTTGACTCTTCGCAAAGTAGATGACTATCGCATTTTTTCGTGAAACCATGCTCATACGACTTACCATGGGCTAATACATCGTGAATGGCCAATATTTTGAATTTCCGAGACGGTGCACGAAAAACCGATCGAAACTCAACTCGCGTGCGACTTCGCGCAAAGTTTATGACCGTCGTATTTTTTTGCGAAAGCGTGCTTGTACAACTTCTCATGGGCTTAGAAGACAGGAAACACCAGTATTTTGAATTTCCGAGACGGTGCACGAAAAACCGATCGAATCTCGACTCTGCGCAAAGTTTATGACTGTCGTGATTTTTCGTGAAACCATGCTCATACGACTTACCATGGGCTAATACATCGTGAATGGCCAGTATTTTGAATTTCCGAGACGGTGCACGAAAAACCGATCGAAACTCGACTCGCGCGCGACTTCGCGTAAAGTTTATGACCGTCGTATTTTTTTTGCGAAAGCGTGCTTGTACGACTTCCCATGGGCTAATAAGACGGGAAAGACCAGTATTTTGAATTTTTGAGACGGTGCACGAAAAACCGATCGAAACTCAATTCTGTGCAAAGTTTATGACCGTCGCGTTTTTTCGTGAAACCATGCTCACATGACTTACCATGGGCATACATTATGAATGGCCAGTATTTTGAATTTCCAAGACAGTGCATGAAAAACCGATCGAAACTCGACTCAGCGCAAAGTTCACGCAAAGATTATGACCGTCGAATTTTTATGCGAAAGCATGCTTGTACGACTTCCCATGGGCTAATAAGATGGGAAAGACCAGTATTTTGAATTTCCGAGACGGTGCAAGAAAAACCGATCGAAACTCGACTCGCGTGTGACATCGCGCAAAGTTTTTGACCATCGTATTTTTTTGCGAAAGCGTGCTTGTACGACTTCTCATGGGCTAATAAGACGGGAAAGACCAGTATTTTGAATTTCCGAGACGGTGCACGAAAAACTGATCGAATCTCGACTCTGCGCAAAGTTTATGACCGTCGCGTTTTTTCGTGAAACCATGCTCATACGACTTACCATGGGCTAATACATTGTGAATGGCCAGTATTTTGAATTTCCGAGACGGTGCACGAAAAATGGATCGAAACTCGACTCGCGCGCGACTTCGCGCATAGTTTATGACCGTCGTATTTTTTTGCGAAAGCGTGCTTATACGACATCCCATGGGCTAATAAGATAGGAAAGACCTGTTTTTTAATTTCCGAGACGGTGCCCGAAAAACCGATCGAAACTCGACTCAGCGCGTGACTTCGAGCAAAGTTTTTGACCGTCGTATTTTTTTCCGAAAGTGAGCTTGTACGACTTCTCATGGGCTAATAAGACGGGAAAGACAAGTATTTTTAATTTCCGAGACGGTGCACGAAAAAAACCGATCGAAACTCGACCCAGCGCACGACTTCGAGAAAAGTTTTTACCATCGTATTTTTTGTGAAAGCGAGCTTGTACGACTTCCCATGGGCTAATAAGACGGGAAAGACCAGTACTTTGAATTTTCGAGACGGTGCACAAAAAACCGATCGAATCTTGACTCTGCGCAAAGTTTATGACCGTCGAAAAGTTTTGGGAAAGAGAGAAAGTGGGTGTGTTCTGCTAGGGCCTGCGCTTGGGAATGGGGGGGAATGGGCCTGCGTTCCCTTGCGTGCGTGCGTGAGTGCTCTGCTCTGCTTGCGCTTGCGATCGGCGCTGGGGACGGCAACCTCATCTCTTATCGAAGAGTGGGCAGCGGAGGGCGATTGCTCCCTTGGGCGATTTCTCCTCTACGATCGCTCCGCGGCGAAGGAAGGCCGGCGGTCGCTCTTGCGATCAGTGATTCCAGGCGGGGAATCGGCGATTTCAGGCGTGGAAGGGCGGCGGCTCTTCTCCCCTAGGAGCGGGACGGACTCTAGGGCGAGAAACGGTGGAGGCTGCGCTGCGATTGGGGCTGGGTTCACTGCCGCTCTTCCTGTGGCAACTCCAAGGGCGACGGCTGCGACCTTAGTGTTGGAAGGGTGGTGGCTTCCTCTCCCCTAGGAGGCTAGCGGTCTCTAGGGCGAGCGACGCCATGGATGCGAGCGACTCTGCATCGCATCCTCTGTTCCAGCGGGATGCTCCTCCGCTGGCTTCTTCCCAGCGGCCTGCGCTGGTTGCTTCCCAGCGGAACGCCCCTCTCCAGCATGCTCCTCAACCGCTGGTTACTTCACAGCGGGAGGGGGTTGCTCCTCTCCAACAGCCGCTGGTTCCTCCCCAGCAGCTTAGGCCGGTTTCACACCAGGATGTTCCACCGCTGAATTCTTCTTCTCGACGGGATGCTCCTTCAATGAACCAGGCCCGAGGTCGTTCACGATCTAGATCACGACCTCCTGCTCCTATTTCCCGAGATCCTCGGCCTTGGAGTAGCCTCTTCAAGGCTCCAGTGGGTAGTCCGGATCTTCGACTGGACTTTTTTGCTCCAGAAGTACAGGCTGATCAGAAGATTACTGTGTATGAGGCTATTGATTCTGACGAACTAATTGAGACATGGTCCATGGCAATTGTGGGCTACGTTGTTAGACTAAGAACATCATTTTTTCCATTATCCTCATATATCAGAACTCGATGGGAAATATCAACATTTGATCTTCATATGTTGGAGACCGGATTCTTTGTATGCAAGCTTTATTCTGAAGAAGATTTACAACGGGTCCTTGAAGGATTTTGGACTATCCGTGGTCATCCAATGATACTACGACGCTGGGCACCTGATGTGAGATTGGAGTTAGACAGTCTACAGTCTATCCCAATATGGGTTTCTTTCCATGGACTTCCACTACATCTCTGGGGTCGTCGTTTTATTGCA
The DNA here is from genome assembly GCA_029747655.1 of Ensete ventricosum. Classification (NCBI taxonomy): domain Eukaryota; kingdom Viridiplantae; phylum Streptophyta; class Magnoliopsida; order Zingiberales; family Musaceae; genus Ensete; species Ensete ventricosum. The sequence continues at coordinate 28,318,544 of JAQQAF010000004.1, read as the reverse complement.
AAGCTTTGCAGCACCTTGGGACAGCCATTGTATATTGATAAGGCAACAGCTTCGCAAACGAGATTGACCTTTGCCAGAGCTTGTGTAATGGTTTCTTCTGATCAGGAACTACTGAATGAAGTTTCTTACCGTGATCTTGATGGGAGCACTCGAAAGGTGAAAGTCTCATATTCTTGGAAGCCACAACGATGCAAGGTTTGTCTATCTTTTGGACATGTAAATGGTGCTTGCCAACAGCCTTCACAAAAAATCACACAGGTCTACCGACCACGCCAAGAGCCACAGAATTGGGTCATTACCACTAAACCAAGCACTGATACTACAGTGCCAACAGAGATGATGGCGGAGAAGATGAATGAGCACTCTGACTCATTGGGGCAGCGACACGAACAGGAGAAAGACAAGTCAGGACTTTCATCTTTTCCTATTATATCAAAGACTTTCACTGCAGGAGCTTCCCATGGTTCTCACTCCCTAATAACAACCTCGCCGTCACGAATCATTCCTTCAGATAATCAGGAAATTTCATTTCAACAACCTTTTGGGAACAAAGACATTGCAACTCACCAAACTCATCGCTCTTCGACACATCCCACTATTCATGACTCCTTGCCTCAAGGTACGCAAAAGTTTAAACATTTGCAAGCTGTGGATGAGGTGGATAAATATAGGAATAAAGGATTAAAGGGTAAAGATATTATGCGGGAGGACCATGTAAAATCAAAGGATAAGAAAAAGGATGGTAGTGTCCTCCCAAAATCGCATGCTCTTCCTTCTATCTAGTATTGATGAAAATAATCTGTTGGAATGTTCGTGGACTTAATAAGACTGAGAAATGTCGGGAGCTCAATAGAATAATCCGATCTGCTGCATGTGATATTGTGATTCTTGTGGAAACAAAAATTAAAACCCATCGTGTTCGAGTTCAGACAGGAATGCTCTATGGCGTGATCTGGTTAGCATTGCAAATAGTTATCCTACAGTACCTTGGGTTGTTCTCGGTGACTTTAATACTGTCAGATACACAAATGAGAAAGTGGGGGGTAGAGTGCTTTCCGAATGTCAGCTTCAACATTTTAATGATTGTATAGATACTGCTGCATTGACTGACATGAAATCTGTAGGTGATTGGTTCTCATGGGACAATCAAAGTACTGCTGATAGAAAAATTATGGCTCGACTTGACAGATGTTTGATAAATCAGGAATGGTTAGCAGTTCTCCCAGATTCACTTCTTGAGTACGGTGCTAAGTTATTTTCGGATCACTCTATTATGCATATACATGCAGATAAAGCACTACCCAGAGTCAAGAAACCTTTTAGATTTTTTAATATGTGGAGTTCTCACCCTAAGTTCCTCGAAGTTATTAAGTCAGCTTGGAACATTAATGTATTTGGTTCTCCTCCTTACATCCTATGTCAAAAGCTAAAAGCATGCAAAGCAGCACTTAAGAAGTGGAATTCAACTACATTCGGAAATATCACCAGCAGGGTTCAGTTATGCAAGAAAGAACTTATGACTGTGCAAAGCGAGCTAAATCTTCAACCTCTGGATGCGAATCTTATATACAAAGAGGCTGCTGCTAGAAATAACTTTATGCAAGCTTTGAAGCAGGAGGAATGCTTTTTGAAACAGAAATCACGACAGCATTGGCTTACACTAGGGGATTCTAATACGAAGTTTTTCTATGCTGCTATTGCTACCAGAAGGGCTACTAATGGTATCAAAAAATGCAAAGGTATAGATGGTAATCACATTGAGGATTTGGATGAGGTTAAAAATTACACCGAGCAATTTTTTTATTCCTTACTCAATCAGGAGCAGCAGACTAATAGTATTCATGTTGGGCCTACAAGACGACTTGATTCTGAAGCCCTCTCTCATCTTAATGCCCCAATAACGGATGATGAAATTGTGAAAGTTGTTTTTAAGTCCCCGAAGCACAAAAGCCCTGGTCCAGATGGATTTCCAGCTGAGTTTTATCAAATTGCATGGTCTATTGTAGGCAACGATGTCATAAAAGCTTGTCGACATTTTTTCTCCTCAGGTCATATTCTTAAAGAAATGAATTGCACTTTTATTTCTTTAGTGCCTAAAAATGATGGAGCCGATTCATTGGAGAACTACCGTCCTATTTCACAGTGCAACTTTATTTATAAGGTTATCTCGAAGTTACTGGCAGATAGACTACAAAAGGTCATGAATAAGGTCATTAGTCCTAATCAGGCTGGTTTTATTAAAGGGAGGAGTATCCATCATAATGTCCTGCTTGCTAATGATTTGGTTAAGGATCTACACTAAAAAACAAGAGGGAAAAAGATCTGTTTTAAAGCTGATTTACGAAAGGCCTTTGACTCAGTCAATAGGCAATTTATTTACATGATGCTCCATAATATGGGCTTCCCTCAGCGCTGGGTTCAATGGATTCAATGTTGCTTGGAAACTCCAAAATTTTCGATTCTCTTTAATGGTTCACCTATTGGCTTCTTCGGGAGTAAGAATGGCATTCGGCAAGGCGATCCACTATCTCCTTATCTTTTTACGATTGCAATGGAAGGACTCAGTTGTATGTTAGAAGAGGCTGTTTCCAATGGCAAAATTAAGGTACCATATTATGGTTCTGTTTATATCTCTCACATAACATTTGCTGATGACCTTATTATCTTCCTTCGAGATGATCCAGTTTCTGTGAGTAATCTGGCAGATATTCTTAATGAATTTGGTATAGTTTCTGGTCTTAAGCTAAACCATGCAAAGAGCAAAGTATACGTTGGTGCTTGCATTGAAAATAAGGATCATATTGCTCAAACATTGGGAGTTGCTGAAGGAAATTTACCGGTTCCTTACTTGGGTCTTCCACTTATATCCACTGGAATCAACAAAGTCTCCTGTCAGCCTATCCTACAAAAAATTAAGAACAGAATTTCCTCTTGGAAAAATAGGCTTCTTTCTAAAGCTGGACGACTTGAACTTATTCGATCAGTGTTGATCTCTTATTCTATTTATTGGTCTCATGCATTCCTTCTACCAGCCGGGCTTCTCAATGATATTGATAAATTACTTATGAACTTCTTTTGGAATGGCACAGATGGTAAGGCAATGCATATGGTGAATTGGGACAACATTTGCAAACCGAAGGATGAAGGGGGCTTGAATCTTCGACATATTAGAGATTGGAATAAAGCTTGTATGGTAAAGCAATTATGGGATATTTTACAAAACAAGTCTTCTTTATGGTCACAATGGGTTTTTGCTAGGTACCTTACCAAGGAATCAATCTGGGAAGTATCTGCAAAAATATCTCATTCTGCTGCTTGGAAAGGAATTCTGAAGGCAAGGAGATGGCTACGTAACAATATTTCTTATGTGATTTCTTCTGGAACCAATATTAATATGTGGTATGATCCTTGGGTGAATGGGAAAAGTATATTTCAGATATTTGGTGATAGAGTACGACAGGATCTGGGGGCTCCCAAAGACTGGAAGGTTTCTGAATTCATTAACAATGGTACATGGTGTCTTCCTAACCCTACCTCCCCAGACATGTTATTACTTTGGCCGACTATTAGGGCTATTCCAATCAAGAACAACTCTTCAGATATGCTTATTTGGCTTCATGATAATGGTAAATTTAGTGCTACATCTGCATGGAACCAAATTAGACGACGAAACAACAAGTGGATCCCAAGTAGTTGGACATGGGATAGTCCATGCTCACAGCGACATTCCTTATGTACATGGCAGGCCCTTCTCGGCAAACTTCCTACGATGGACAATATGCAGCGAAAAGGTATTTATATTGTAAATCGGTGCTCTTTGTATATGCAAAAGGAAGAAAGTGTTGACCATCTATACTTTGCTTGTGATTATTCATCTTGGATATGGGAAGAGATCTTGAAGCGATTTGATCTTCAAAGGCTACCACGGCCAAACTTGCATCATGAACTAGAAAGGCTAATGCAAGGCTTCTCAAGAAAGGGTCCTCTTACACAACTAGCAAGAATTATATTCAGATGTGCTATTTGGTGGATTTGGAAGGAGAGGTGTGGCAGAATTTTTGAGTGTCACAACATGAACAAAGCTCAAATTCTGATAGAGATTCTTCAGGACTCACGATCATGCATGGAGCAAGAATTGAATATAGAGCACCTAACAAGAAGAGAGAAAGAGATTTTCACAAGATTCAATTTTTTCATTAGTCAATAATCACTCGAATAATGATGAAGATTGTAATGTATTATGGGGCAAAGCTTATATTTTGTGATGTATCCACAAGTACTCCAGAACAGTCTAGCTTTTGCATTTTTTATTAACTTCCTTGTGCTACTCTTGGAAATGAGTTTGATGAAGTGTGCCCATTTCACCTTCTTTAGGTGGGGTACAATCTTCTCGACTACACTAAGAGATTTCAGGCTTTAGTCTATGGCTTGTGTAGACAAAGCTTCTTTGTACACATCTTTTACAAAATACATTATCTTTACTTACCAAAAAAAAAGTTTATGACCGTCACATTTTTTTGTGAAACCATGCTCATACGACTTACCATGAGCTAATACATCGTGAATGGCCAGTATTTTGAATTTCCGAGACGGTGCACGAAAAACCGATCGAAACTCGACTCAGCGCACGACTTCGAGAAAAGTTTTTTACCGTCGTATTTTTTTAGAAAGCAAGCTTGTACGACTTCCCATGGGCTAATAAGACGGGAAAGACCAGTATTTTGAATTTTTGAGACGGTGCACAAAAAACCGATCGAATCTTAACTCTGCGTAAATTTTATGACCGTCGCATTTTTTCGTGAAACCATGCTCATACGACTTACCATGGGCTAATACATCGTGAATGGCCAGTATTTTGAATTTCCGAGACGGTGCACGAAAAACTGATCGAAACTCGACTCGCGCGCGACTTCGCGCAAAGTTTATGACCGTCGTATTTTTTGCAAAACCGTGCCTGTACGACTTCTCATGGGATAACAAGACGGGAAAGACAAGTATTTTGAATTTCCGAGACGGTGCACGAAAAACCGATCGAAACTCGACTCAGCGCACGACTTCGGGAAAAGTTTTTTACCGTCGTATTTTTTGCGAAAGCGAGCTTGTACGACTTCCCATGGGCTAATAAGACGGGAAAGACCAGTGTTTTGAATTTTTGAGACGGTGCACAAAAAACCGATCGAATCTTGACTCTTCGCAAAGTTGCTGACTATCGCATTTTTTCGTGAAACCATGCTCATACGACTTACCATGGGCTAATATAACGTGAATGGCCAGTATTTTGAATTTCCGAGATGGTGCACGAAAAACCGATCGAAACTCGACTCTGTGCAAAGTTTATTACCGTCGCATTTTTTCATGAAACCATGCTCACATGACTTACCATGGGCTAATACATTATGAATGGCCAGTATTTTGAATTTCCAAGACAGTGCATGAAAAATCGATCGAAACTCGACTCAGCGCAAAGTTCGCGCACAGATTATGACCGTCGAATTTTTATGTGAAAGCATGCTTGTACGACTTCCCATGGGCTAATAAGATGGGAAAGACCAGTATTTTGAATTTCCGAGACGGTGCACGAAAAACCGATCGAAACTTGACTCTGTGCAAAGTTTATGACCGTCGCATTTTTTCATGAAACCATGCTCACATGACTTACCATGGGCTAATACATTATGAATGGCCAGTATTTTGAATTTCCAAGACAGTGCATGAAAAATCGATCGAAACTCGACTCAGCGCAAAGTTCGCGCACAGATTATGACCGTCGAATTTTTATGTGAAAGCATGCTTGTACGACTTCCCATGGGCTAATAAGATGGGAAAGACCAGTATTTTGAATTTCCGAGACGGTATACGAAAAACCGATCGAAACTCGACTCACGCGCGACTTCGCGCAAAGTTTATGACCATCGTATTTTTTTGCGAAAGCGAGCATGTATGACTTCTCATGGGCTAATAAGACGGGAAAGACCAGTATTTTGAATTTCCGATACGGTGCACAAAAAACTGATCGAATCTTTTTTTTTTTTTTTTGGTAAGTCGATCGAATCTTGACTCTGCGCAAAGTTTATGACCGTCGTGTTTTTTTTGTGAAACCATGTTCATATGACTTACCATGGGCTAATACATTGTTAATGGCCAGTATTTTGAATTTCCGAGATGGTGCACGAAAAACCGATCGAAACTCGACTCGCGCGCGACTTCGCCCAAAGATTATAACCGTCGAATTTTTATGCGAAAGCATGCTTGTACGACTTCCCATGGGCTAATAAGATGGGAAAGACCAGTATTTTGAATTTCCGAGACGGTGCACGAAAAACCGATCGAAACTCGACTCGCGTGCGACTTCGCGCAAAGTTTTTGACCGTCGTATTTTTTTGTGAAAGCGTGCTTGTACGACTTCTCATGGGCTAATAAGACGAGAAACACCAGTATTTCGAATTTTCGAGACGGTGCACGAAAAACCGATCGAATCTCGACTCTGCGCAAAGTTTATGACCGTCGCATTTTTTCGTGAAACCATGCTCATACGACTTACCATGGGATAATACATCGTGAATGGCATGTATTTTGAATTTCCGAGACGGTGCACGAAAAACCGATCGAAACTCGACTCGCGCGCGACTTCGCACAAAGTTTATGACCATCGTATTTTTTTTGCGAAAGCATGCTTGTACGACTTCTCATGGGCTAATAAGACGGGAAAGACCAGTATTTTGAATTTCCGAGACGGTGCACAAAAAACCGATCGAATCTTGACTCTGCGCAAAGTTTATGATCGTCGCGTTTTTTCGTAAAACCATGCTCATACGACTTCTCATGGGCTAATAAAACGGGAAAGACAAGTATTTTGAATTTCCGAGACGGTGCACGAAAAACCGATCGAAACTCAACTCGTGCGCGACTTCGCACAAAGTTTATGACCGTCGTATTTTTTTGCGAAAGCATGCTTGTACGACATCCCATGGGCTAATAAGACGGGAAAGACCAGTATTTTGAATTTCCGAGACAGTGCACGAAAAACCGATCGAAACTCGACTCTGTACAAAGTTTATGACCGTCGCGTTTTTTCGTGAAACCATGCTCACATGACTTACCATGGTCTAATACATTGTGAATGGCCAGTATTTTGAATTTCCAAGACAGTGCATGAAAAACCGATCAAAACTCGACTCAGCGCAAAGTTCGCGCAAAGAATATGACCGTCGAATTTTCATGCGAAAGCGTGCTTGTACGACTTCCGATGGGCTAATAAGATGGGAAAGACCAGTATTTTGAATTTCCGAGATGGTGCACGAAAAACCGATCGAAACTCGATTGAGTGCGCGACTTTGAGCAAAGTTTTTGACCGTCGTATTTTTTTCCAAAAGCGAGCTTGTACGACTTTTCATGGGCTAATAAAACGGGAAAGACAAGTATTTTGAATATCCGAGACGGTGCACGAAAAATCGATCGAAACTCGACTCAGCGCGCGACTTCGAGAAAAGTTTTTGACCGTCGTATTTTTTGCGAAAGTGAGCTTGTACGACTTCCCATGGGCTAATAAGATGGGAAAGACCAGTATTTTGGATTTCGAGACGGTGCACGAAAAACCGATCGAATCTTGACTCTGCGCAAAGTTTATGACCGTCGTGTTTTTTAGTGAAACCATGCTCATACGACTTACCATGGGCTAATACATCGTGAATGGCAAGTATTTTGAATTTCCGAGACGGTGCACGAAAAACCGATCGAAACTCGACTCGCGAACGACTTCGCGCAAAGTTTATGACCATCGTATTTTTTTTTACGAAAGCTTGCTTGTACGACTTCTCATGGGCTAATAAGACGGTAAAGACCAGTATTTGGAATTTCTGAGACGGTGCACAAAAAACCGATCGAATCTTGACTCTACGCAAAGTTTATGACCGTCACGTTTTTTCGTGAAACCATGCTCATACGACTTACCATGGTCGAGTACACTGTGAATGGCCAGTATTTTGAATTTCCGAGATGGTGCACGAAAAACCGATCGAAACTCGATTCAGCGCGTGACTTCGAGCAAAGTTTTTGACCGTCGTATTTTTTTCCGAAAGCGAGCTTGTACGACTTCTCATGGGCTAATAAGACGGGAAAGACAAGTATTTTGAATTTCCGAGACGGTGCATGAAAAACCGATCGAAACTCGACTCAGCGCAAATTTTATGACCGTCGCATTTTTTCGTGAAACCATGCGCATACGACTTACCATGGGCTAATACATCGTGAATGGCTAGTATTTTGAATTTCCAAGATGGTGCACGAAAAACGGATCGAAACTCGACACGCGCGCAACTTCGTGCAAAGTCTACTTTGCTTGTGATTATTCATCTTGGATATGGAAGGAGATCTTGAAGCGATTTGATTTTCAAAGGCTTCCACGGCCAAACCTGCATCATGAATTAGAAATGCTTATGCAAAGCTTCTCAAGAAAGGGGCCTCTTACACAACTAGCAAGAATTATATTCAGATGTGCTATATGGTGGATTTGGAAGGAGAGGTGTGGCAGAATTTTTGAGTGTCACAACATGAACAAAGCTCAAATTCTGATAGAGATTCTTCAGGACTCACGATCATGTATGGAGCAAGAATTGAATACAGAGCACCTAACAAGAAGAGAGAAAGATATTTTCACAAGATTCAATTTTTCCATTCGTCAAGAATCACGCGAATAATGATGAAGATTGTAATGTATTATATGGGGCAAAGCTTATATTTTGTGATGTATCCACAACTAGTCCAGAACAGTCTAGCTATTGCATTTTATTATTTATTAACTTCCTTATGCTACTCTTGGAGATGAGTTTGATGAAGCGTGCCCATTTCACCTTCTTTAGGTGATGTGCAATCTTCTCGACTACACTAAGAGACTTCAGGCTTTAGTCTATGGCTTGTGTAGACAAAGCTTCTTTGTATAAATCTTTTACAAAATACATTATCTTTACTTACCAAAAAAAAAAAAAAACTTCGTGCAATGTTTATGACCGTCGTATTTTTTTGTGAAAGCGTGCTTGTACGACTTCTCATGTGCTAATACGACGGGAAAGACCAGTATTTTGAATTTTCGAGACGGTGCACAAAAAACCGATCGAATCTTGACTCTGCGCAAAGTTTATGACCGTCACGTTTTTTCGTGAAATCATGCTCATACGACTTACCATTGGCTAATACATCGTGAATGGCCAGTATTTTAAATTTCCGAGACTGTCACGAAAAACCGATCGAAACTCGACTCGCGCGCGACTTCGCGCAAAGTTTATGACTGTCGTATTTTTTTGCGAAAGCGTGCCTGTACGACTTCTCATGGGCTAATAAGACGGGAAAGACAAGTATTTTGAATTTCCGAGACGGTGCACGAAAAACCGATCGAAACTCGACTCGCGCGCGACTTCGCGCAAAGTTTTTGACCGTCGTATTTTTTTGCGTAAGCGTGCTTGTACGACTTCTCATGTGCTAATACGACGGGAAAGACCAGTATTTTGAATTTTCGAGACGGTGCACAAAAAACCGATCGAATCTTGACTCTGCGCAAAGTTTATGACCGTCGCGTTTTTTCGTGAAATCATGCTCATACGACTTACCATGGGCTAATACATCGTGAATGGCCAGTATTTTAAATTTCCGAGACTGTCACGAAAAACCGATCGAAACTCGACTCGCGCGCGACTTCGCGCAAAGTTTATGACTGTCGTATTTTTTTGCGAAAGCGTGCCTGTACGACTTCTCATGGGCTAATAAGACGGGAAAGACAAGTATTTTGAATTTCCTAGACGGTGCATGAAAAACCGATCGAATCTCGACTCTGCGAAAAGTTTATGAACGTCGCGTTTTTTCGTGAAACCATGCTCATACGACTTATCATGGGCTAATACATCGTGAATGGCTAGTATTTTGAATTTCCGAGACGGTGCACGAAAAACCGATCGAAACTCGACTCGCGCGCGACTTCGCGCAAAGTTTATGACCGTCGTATTTTTTTGCGAAAGCATGCTTGTACTACTTCTCATGGGCTAATAAGACGGGAAAGACCAGCATTTTGAATTTCCGAGACGGTGCACGAGAAACCGATCGAATCTCGACTCTGCGCAAAGTTTATGACCGTCGCGTTTTTTCGTGAAATCATGCTCATACGACTTACCATGGGCTAATAATTCGAGAATGGCCAGTATTTTGAATTTTCGAGACGGTGCACGAAAAACCGATCGAAACTCGACTCGCGCGCGACTTCGCGCAAAGTTTATGACCGTCGTATTTTTTTGCGAAACCGTGCCTGTACGACTTCTCTTGGGCTAATAAGACGGGAAAGACAAGTATTTTGAATTTCCGAGATGGTGCACGAAAAACCGATCGAAACTCGACTCGCGCGCGACTTCGTGCAAAGTTTATGACCGTCGTATTTTTTTGCGAAAGCGTGCCTCTACGACTTCTCATGGGCTAATAAGACGAGAAAGACAAGTATTTTGAATTTCCGAGACGGTGCACGAAAAACCGATCGAAACTCGATTAGCGCGTGACTTCGCGCAAAGTTTTTGACCGTCATATTTTTTTTCGAAAGCGTGCTTGTACGACTTCTCATGGGCTAATAACACGGGAAAGACCAGTATTTTGAATTTCCGAGACGGTGCACGAAAAACCGATCGAATCTCGACTATGCGCAAAGTTTATGACCGTCGCGTTTTTTCGTGAAACCATGCTCATACGACTTACCATGGGCTAATACATCGTGAATGGCCAGTATTTTGAATTCCCGAGACGGTGCACGAAAAACCGATCGAAACTCGACTCGCACGCGACTTCGCGCAAAGTTTATGACCGTCGTATTTTTTTGCGAAAGCGTGCCTGTACGACTTCTCGTGGGCTAATAAGAAGGGAAAGACCAGTATTTTGAATTTTCGAGACGGTGCACGAAAAACCGATCGAATCTCGACTCTGCGTAAAGTTTATGACCGTCGCGTTTTTTCGTGAAACCATGCTCATACGACTTACCATGGGCTAATACATAGTGAATGGCCAGTATTTTGAATTTCCGAGACGGTGCTCGAAAAACCGAATGAAACATGACTCGCGCGCGACTTCGCGCAAAGTTTATGACCGTCGTATTTTTTTACGAAAGCGTGCTTGTACTACTTCTCATGGGCTAATAAGACGGGAAAGACCAGTATTTTGAATTTCCGAGACGGTGCACGAAAAACCGATCGAATCTCGACTCTGCGCAAAGTTTTTGACCATTGCGTTTTTTCGTGAAATCATGCTCATACGACTTACCATGGGCTAATACATCGTGAATGGCAAGTATTTTGAATTTACGAGACGGTCATGAAAAACCGATCGAAACTCGACTCGCGCGCGACTTCGCGCAAAGTTTATGACCGTCGTATTTTTTTGCGAAAGCGTGCCTGTACGACTTCTCTTGGGCTAATTAGATGGGAAAGACAAGTGTTTTGAATTTCCGAGACGGTGCTCGAAAAACCGATCGAAACTCGACTCGCGCGCGACTTCGCGCAAAGTTTATGACCGTCGTATTTTTTTGCGAAAGCGTGCTTGTACGACTTCTCATGGGCTAATAAGACGGGAAAGACCAGTATTTTGAATTTCCGAGACGGTGCACGAAAAACTGATCGAATCTCGAGTCTGCGCAAAGTTTATGACCGTCGCGTTTTTTCGTGAAACCATGCTCATACGACTTACCATGGGCTAATACATCGTGAATGGCCAGTATTTTGAATTCCCGAGACGGTGCACGAAAAACCGATCGAAACTCGACTCGCGCGCGACTTCGCGCAATGTTTATGACCGTCGTATTTTTTTGCGAAAGCGTGCCTGTACGACTTCTCATGGGCTAATAAGACGGGAAAGACCAGTATTTTGAATTTCCCAGACGGTGCACGAAAAACCGATCGAATCTCGACTCTGCGCAAAGTTTATGACCGTCGCGTTTTTTCGTGAAACCATGCTCATACGACTTACCATGGGCTAATACATAGTGAATGGCCAGTATTTTGAATTTCCGAGACGGTGCACGAAAAACGGATCGAAACTCGACTCGCACGCGACTTCGCGCAAAGTTTATGACCGTCGTATTTTTTTGCGAAAGCGTGCCTGTACGACTTCTCATGGGCTAATAAGACGGGAAAGACAAGTATTTTGAATTTTCGAGACGGTGCACGAAAAACCGATCGAAACTCGATTAGCGCGTGACTTCGCGCAAAGTTTTTGACCGTCATATTTTTTTTCGAAAGCGTGCTTGTACGACTTCTCATGTGCTAATAACATGGGAAAGACCAGTATTTTGAATTTCCGAGACGGTGCACGAAAAACCGATCGAATCTCGACTTTGCGCAAAGTTTATGACCGTCGCGTTTTTTCGTGAAACCATGCTCATACGACTTACCATGGGCTAATACATCGTGAATGGCCAGTATTTTCAATTCCCGAGACGGTGCACGAAAAACCGATCGAAACTCGACTCGCACGCGACTTCGCGCAAAGTTTATGACCGTCGTATTTTTTTTCGAAAGCGTGCATGTACGACTTCTCATGGGCTAATAAGAAGGGAAAGACCAGTATTTTGAATTTTCGAGACGGTGCACGAAAAACCGATCGAATCTCGACTCTGCGCAAAGTTTATGACCGTCGCGTTTTTTCGTGAAACCATGCTCATACGACTTACCATGGGCTAATACATAGTGAATGGCCAGTATTTTGAATTTCCGAGACGGTGCACGAAAAACCGATCGAAACATGACTCGCGCGCGACTTCGCGCAAAGTTTATGACCGTCGTATTTTTTTACGAAAGCGTGCTTGTACTACTTCTCATGGGCTAATAAGACGGGAAAGACCAGTATGTTGAATTTCTGAGACGGTGCACGAAAAACCGATCGAATCTCGACTCTGCGCAAAGTTTATGACCGTCGCGGTTTTTCGTGAAACCATGCTCATACGACTTACCATGGGCTAATACATAGTGAATGGCCAGTATTTTGAATTTCCGAGACGGTGCACGAAAAACCGATCGAAACTTGACTCGCGCGTGACTTCGCGCAAAGTTTTTGACCGTCGTATTTTTTTGCGAAAGCCTGCTTGTACTACTTCTCATGGGCTAACAAGACGGGAAAGACCAGTATTTTGAATTTCCGAGACGGTGCACGAAAAACCGATCGAATCTTGACTCTGCGCAAAGTTTATGACCGTCGAATTTTTTCGTGAAATCATGCTCATACGACTTACCATGGGCTAATACATCGTGAATGGCCAGTATTTTGAATTTCCGAGACGGTGCACGAAAAACCGATCGAAATTCGACTCGCGCGCGACTTCGCGTAAAGTTTATGATCGTCGCATTTTTTCGTGAAACCATGCGCATACGACTTACCATGGGCTAATAAGACGGGAAAGACAAGTATTTTGAATTTCTGAGACGGTGCACGAAAAAACCGATCGAAACTCGACTCGCGGGCGACTTCGCGCAAAGTTTATGACCGTCGAATTTTTTTTGCGAAAGCGTGCCTGTACGACTTCTCATGGGCTAATAAGACGGGAAAGACCAAGTATTTTGAATTTTCGAGACGGTGCACAAAAAACCGATCGAATCTTGACTCTGCGCAAAGTTTATGACCGTCGCGTTTTTTCGTGAAATCATGCTCATACGACTTACCATGGGCTAATACATCGTGAATGACCAGTATTTTGAATTTCTGAGACTGTCACGAAAAACCGATCGAAACTCGACTCGAGCGCGACTTAGCGCAAAGTTTATGACCGTCGTATTTTTTTACGAAATCGTGCCTGTACGACTTCTCATGGGCTAATAAGACGGGAAAGACAAGTATTTTGAATTTCCGAGACGGTGCACGAAAAACCGATCGAAACTCGACTAGCGCGCGACTTCGCGCAAAGTTTTTGACCGTCGTATTTTTTTGCGAAAGCGTGCTTGTACGACTTCTCATGGGCTAATAAGGCGGGAAAGACCAGTATTTTGAATTTCCGAGACGGTGCACGAAAAACCGATCGAATCTCGACTCTGCGCAAAGTTTATGACCGTCGCTTTTTTTCGTGAAACCATGCTCATACGACTTACCAAGGGCTAATACATCGTGAATGGCCAGTATTTTGAATTTCCGAGACGGTGCACGAAAAACCGATCGAAACTCGACTCGCGCGCGACTTCGCGCAATGTTTATGACCGTTGTATTTTTTTGCGAAAGCGTGCCTGTACGACTTCTCATGGGCTAATAAGACGGGAAAGACAAGTATTTTGAATTTCCGAGATGGTGCACGAAAAACCGATCGAAACTCGACTAGCGCAAAGTTTATGACCGTCGTATTTTTTTGCGAAAGCGTGCCTCTACGACTTCTCATGGGCTAATAAGACGGGAAAGACAAGTATTTTGAATTTCCGAGACGGTGCACGAAAAATCGATCGAAACTCGATTAGCGCGTGACTTCGCGCAAAGTTTATGACCGTCGAATTTTTTTGCGAAATCGTGCTTGTACTACTTCTCATGGGCTAATAAGACGGGAAAGACCAGTATTTTGAATTTCCGAGACGGTGCACGAAAAACCGATCAAAACACGACTCTGCGCAAAGTTTATGACCGTCGCGTTTTTTCGTGAAATCATGCTCATACGACTTACCATGGGCTAATACATCGTGAATGGCCAGTATTTTGAATTTCCGAGATGGTCACGAAAAACCGATCGAAACTCGACTCGCGCGCGACTTCGCGCAAAGTATATGACCATCGTATTTTTTGGCGAAAGCGTGCTTGTACGACTTCTCATGGGCTAATAAGACGGGAAAGACCAGTATTTTGAGTTTCCGAGACGGTGCATGAAAAACCGATCGAATCTCGACTCTGCGCAAAGTTTATGACCGTCGCGTTTTTTCGTGAAACCATGCTCATAAGACTTACCATGGGCTAATACATCGTGAATGGCCAGTATTTTGAATTTCCGAGCAGGTGCACGAAAAACCGATCGAAACTCGACTCGCGCGCGACTTCGCGCAATGTTTATGACCGTCGTATTTTTTTGTGAAAGCGTTCCTGTACGACTTCTCATGGGCTAATAAGACGGGAAATACAAGTATTTTGAATTTCCGAGACGGTGCACGCAAAACCGATCGAAACTCGACTCGCGCAAAGTTTATGACCGTCGTATTTTTTTCGAAAGCGTGCCTCTACGACTTCTCATGGGCTAAAAAGACGGGAAAGACAAGTATTTTGAATTTCCGAGACGGTGCACGAAAAACCGATCGAAACTCGATTAGCGTGTGACTTCGCGCAAAGTTTTTGACCGTCGTATTTTTTTGCGAAAGCGTGCTTGTACGACTTCTCATGGGCTAATAAGACGGGAAAGACCAGTATTTTGAATTTCCGAGACGGTGCACGAAAAATCGATCGAATCTCGACATTGCGTAAAGTTTCTGACCGTCGCGTTTTTTCGTGAAACCATGCTCATACGACTTACCATGGGCTAATACATCGTGAATGGTCAGTATTTTGAATTCCCGAGACGGTGCACGAAAAATCGATCGAAACTCGACTCGCGCGTGACATCGTGCAAAGTTTATGACCGTCGTATTTTTTTGCGAAAGCGTGCCTGTACGACTTCTCATGGGCTAATAAGATGGGAAAGACCAGTATTTTGAATTTCCGGGACGGTGCACGAAAAACCGATCGAATCTCGACTCTGCGCAAAGTTTATGACCGTCGCGTTTTTTCGTGAAACCAAGCTCATACAACTTAGCATGGGCTAATACATCGTGAATGGCCAGTATTTTGAATTTCCGAGACGGTGCACGAAAAAACCGATCGAAACTCGACTCGCGCGTGACTTCGCGCAAAGTTTATGACCATCATATTTTTTTGCGACAGCGTGCTGTACGACTTCTCATGGGCTAATAAGACGGGAAAGACCAGTATTTTGAATTTCCGAGACGGTGCACGAAAAACCGATCGAATCTCGACTCTGCGCAAAGTTTATGACCGTCGCGTTTTTTCATGAAACCATGCTCATACGACTTACCATGGGCTAATACATAGTGAATGGCCAGTATTTTGAATTTCCGAGACGGTGCACGAAAAACCGATCGAAACTTGACTCGCGCGCGACTTCGCGCAAAGTTTATGACCGTCGTATTTTTTTGCGAAAGCGTGCTTGTACTACTTACTTCTCATGGGCTAATAAGACGGGAAAGACCAGTATTTTGAATTTCCGAGACGGTGCACGAAAAACCGATCGAATCTTGACTCTGAGCAAAGTTTATGACCGTCGCGTTTTTTCGTGAAATCATGCTCATAAGACTTACCATGGGCTAATACATCGTGAATGGCCAGTATTTTGAATTTCCGAGACGGTCACGAAAAACCGATCGAAACTCGACTAGCGCGCGACTTCGCGCAAAGTTTATGACCGTCGTATTTTTTGGCGAAAGCGTGCTTGTACTACTTCTCATGGGCTAATAAGACGGGAAAGACCAGTATTTTGAATTTCCGAGACGGTGCACGAAAAACCGATCGAATCTTGACTCTGCGGAAAGTTTATGACCGTCGCATTTTTTCGTGAAATCATGCTCATACGACTTACCATGGGCTAATACATCGTGAATGACCAGTATTTTGAATTTCCGAGACTGTCACGAAAAACCGATCGATACTCGACTCGCGCGCGACTTCGCGCACAGTTTATGACCGTCGTATTTTTTTGCGAAAGCGTGCCTGTATGACTTCTCATGGGCTAATAAGACGGGAAAGATAAGTATTTTGAATTTTCGAGACGGTGCACGAAAAACCGATCGAAAATCGACTCGCGCGCGACTTCGTGCAAAGTTTTTGACCGTCGTATTTTTTTGCGAAAGCGTGCTTGTACGACTTCTCATGGGCTAATAAGGCGGGAAAAACCAGTATTTTGAATTTCCGAGATGGTGCACGAAAAACCGATCGAATCTCGACTCTACGCCAAGTTTATGACCGTTGCGTTTTTCCGTGAAACCATGCTCATACGACTTACCATGGGCTAATGCATCGTGAATGGCCAGTATTTTGAATTTCCGAGACGGTGCACGAAAAACCGATCGAAACTCGACTCGCGCGCGACTTCGCGCAAAGTTTATGACCGTCGTATTTTTTTCCGAAAGCGTGCCTGTACGACTTCTCATGGGCTAATAAGACGGGAAAGACCAGTATTTTGAATTTCCGAGATGGTGCACGAAAAAACCGATCGAATCTCGACTCTGCGCAAAGTTTATGACCGTCGCGTTTTTTCGTGAAACCATGCTCATACGACTTACCATGGGCTAATACATCGTGAATAGCCAGTATTTTGAATTTCCGAGACGGTGCACGAAAAACCGATCGAAACTCGACTCGCGCGCGACTTCGCGTAATGTTTATGACCGTCGTATTTTTTTGCGAAAGCGTGCCTGTACGACTTCTCATGGGGTAATAAGACGGGAAAGACAAGTATTTGGAATTTCCGAGACGGTGCACGAAAAACCGATCGAAACTCGACTCGCGCAGAGTTTATGACCGTCGTATTTTTTTGCGAAAGCGTGCCTCTACGACTTCTCATGGGCTAATAAGACGGGAAAGACAAGTATTTTGAATTTTCGAGACGGTGCATGAAAAACCGATCGAAACTCGATTAGCGCGTGACTTCGCGCAAAGTTTTTGACCATCGTATTTTTTTGCGAAAGCGTGCTTGTACGACTTCTCATGGGCTAATAAGACGGGAAAGACCAGTATTTTGAATTTCCGGGACGGTGCACGAAAAACCGATCGAATCTCGACTCTGCGCAAAGTTTCTGACCGTCGCGTTTTTTCGTGAAACCATGCTCATACGACTTACCATGGGCTAATACATCGTGAATGGTCAGTATTTTGAATTCCCGAGACGGTGCACGAAAAACCGATCGAAACTCGACTCGCGTGCGACTTCGCGCAAAGTTTATGACCGTCGTATTTTTTTGCGAAAGCGTTCCTGTACGACTTCTCATGGGCTAATAAGATGGGAAAGACCAGTATGTTGAATTTCCGGGACGGTGCACGAAAAACCGATCGAATCTCGACTCTGCGCAAAGTTTCTGACCGTCGCGTTTCTTCGTGAAACCATGCTTATACGACTTACCATGGGCTAATACATCGTGAATGGTCAGTATTTTGAATTCCCGAGACGGTGCACGAAAAACCGATCGAAACTCGACTCGCGCGCGACTTCGCGCAAAGTTTATGACCGTCGTATTTTTTTGCGAAAGCGTGCCTGTACGACTTCTAATGGGCTAATAAGATGGGAAAGACCAGTATGTTGAATTTTCGAGACGGTGCACGAAAAACCGATCGAATCTTGACTCTGCGCAAAGTTTATGACCTTCGCGTTTTTTCGTGATACCATGCTCATACGACTTACCATGGGCTAATACATAGTGAATGGCCAATATTTTGAATTTCCGAGACGGTGCACGAATCACCGATCGAAACTGGACTCGCGCGCGACTTCGCGCAAAGTTTATGACCGTCGTATTTTTTTGCGAAAGCGTGCTTGTACTACTTCTCATGGGCTAATAAGACGGGTAAGACCAGCATTTTGAATTTCCGAGACGGTGCACGAAAAACCGATCGAATCTCGACTCTGCGCAAAGTTTATGACCGTCGTATTTTTTCGTGAAATCATGCTCATACGACTTACCATGGGCTAATTCATCGTGAATGGCCAGTATTTTGAATTTCCGAGATGGTGCACGAAAAAACCGATCGAAACTCGACTCGCGCGCGACTTCACGCAAAGTTTATGACCGTCGTATTTTTTGCGAAAGCGTGCTTGTACTACTTCTCATGGGCTAATAAGACGGGAAAGACCAATATTTTGAATTTCCGAGACGGTGCACGAAAAACCGATCGAATCTCGACTCTGCGCAAAGTTTATGACCGTCACATTTTTTCGTGAAACCATGCTCATACGACTTACCATGGTCTAATACATCGTGAATGGCCAGTATTTTGAATTTCCGAGACGGTGCACGAAAAACCGATCGAAACTCGACTCGCGCGCGACTTCGCGCAAAGTTTATGACCGTCGTATTTTTTGCGAAAGCGTGCTTGTACTACTTCTCATGGGCTAATAAGACGGGAAAGACCAGTATTTTGAATTTCCGAGACGGTGCACGAAAAACCGATCGAATCTTGACTCTGCGCAAAGTTTATGACCGTCGTGTTTTTTCATGAAACCATGCTCATACGACTTACCATGGGCTAATACATCGTGAATGGCAAGTATTTTGAATTTCCGAGACGGTGCACGAAAAACCGATCGAAACTCGACTCGCGCGCGACTTCGCGCAAAGTTTATGACCATCGTATTTTTTTACGAAAGCTTGCTTGTACGACTTCTAATGGGCTAATAAGACGGTAAAGACCAGTATTTTGAATTTTCGAGACGATGCACAAAAAACCGATCGAATCTTGACTCTGCGCAAAGTTTATGACCGTCGCGTTTTTTCGTGAAACCATGCTCATACGTCTTACCATGGTCAAATACACTGTCAATGGCCAGTATTTTGAATTTCCGAGATGGTGCACGAAAAAGTGATCGAAACTCGATTCAGCGCAAAGTTTATGACCGTCGCATTTTTTCTTGAAACCATGCGCATACGACTTACCAGGGGCTAATACATCGTGAATGGCCAGTATTTTGAATTTCCGAGACGGTGCACGAAAAACGGATCAAAACTCGACACGCGCGCTACTTCGCGCAAAGTTTATGACCGTCGTATTTTTTTGCGAAAGCGTGCTTGTACGACTTCTCATGTGCTAATAAGACGGGAAAGACCAGTATTTTGAATTTTCGAGACGGTGCACAAAAAACCGATCGAATCTTTTTTTTGGTAAGTAAAGATAATGTATTTTGTAAAAGATTTGTACAAAGAAGCTTTGTCTACACAAGCCATAGACTAAAGCCTGAAGTCTCTTAGTGTAGTCGAGAAGATTGTACCCCACCTAAAGAAGGTGAAATGGGCACACTTCATCAAACTCATTTCCAAGAGTAGCACAAGGAAGTTAATAAAAAATGCAATAGCTAGACTGTTCTGGAGTACTTGTGGATACATCACAAAATATAAGCTTTGCCCTATAATACATTACAATCTTCATCATTATTCGAGTGATTATTGACTAATGAAAAAATTGAATCTTGTGAAAATCTCTTTCTCTCTTCTTATTAGGTGCTCTATATTCAATTCTTGCTCCATGCATGATCGTGAGTGCTGAAGAATCTCAATCAGAATTTGAGCTTTGTTTATGTTGTGACACACAAAAATTCTGCGCAAAGTTTATGACCGTCGCGTTTTTTCGTGAAATCATGCTCATACATCGTGAATGGCCAGTATTTTGAATTTCCGAGACTGTCACGAAAAACCGATCGAAACTCGAATCGCGCGCGACTTCGCGCAAAGTTTATGACCGTCGTATTTTTTTAAGAAAGCGTGCCTGTACGACTTCTCATGGGCAAATAAGATGGGAAAGACAAGTATTTTGAATTTCCGAGACGGTACATGAGAAACCGATCGAAACTCGACTCGGGTGCGACTTCGCGCAAAGTTTTTGACCGTCGTATTTTTTTGCGAAAGCGTGCTTGTACGACTTCTCATGGGCTAATAAGGCGGGAAAGACCAGTATTTTGAATTTCCGAGACGGTGCACGAAAAACCGATCGAATCTCGACTCTGAGCAAAGTTTATGACCATTGCGTTTTTTCGTGAAACCATGCTCATACGACTTACCATGGGCGAATACATCGTGAATGGCCAGTATTTTGAATTTCCGAGACTGTCACGAAAAACCGATCGAAACTCGAATCGCGCGCGACATCGCGCAAAGTTTATGACCGTCGTATTTTTTTAAGAAAGCGTGCCTGTACGACTACTCATGGGCTAATAAAATGGGAAAGATAAGTATTTTGAATTTCCGAGACGATGCACGAGAAACCGATCGAAATTCGACTCGCGCGCGACTTCGCGCAAAGTTTTTGACCGTCCTATTTTTTTGCGAAAGCGTGCTTCTACGACTTCTCATGGGCTAATAAGGCGGGAAAGACCAGTATTTTGAATTTCCGAGACAGTGCACGAAAAACCGATCGAATCTCGACTCTGTGCAAAGTTTATGAGCGTTGCGTTTTTTCGTGAAACCATGCTCATACGACTTACCATGGGCTAATACATCGTGAATGGCCAGTATTTTGAATTTCCGAGACGGTGCACGAAAAACCGATCGAAACTCGACACGCGCGCGACTTCGCGCAAAGTTTATGACCGTCGTATTTTTTTGCGAAAGCGTGCTTGTACTACTTCTCATGGGCTAATAAGACGGGAAAGACCAGTATTTTGAATTTCAGAGACGGTGCACGAAAAACCGATCGAATCTCGACTCTGCGCAAAGTTTATGACCGTCGCATTTTTTCGTGAAACCATGCTCATACGACTTACCATGGGCTAATACATCGTGAATGGCCAGTATTTTGAATTTCCGAGATGGTGCACGAAAAACTGATCGAAACTCGACTCGCGCGCGACTTCGCGCAAAGTTTATGACCGTCGTATTTTTTTGCGAAAGCGTGCCTGTACGACTTCTCATGGGCTAATAAGACGGGAAAGACAAGTATTTTGAATTTCCGAGACGGTGCACGAAAAACCGATCGAATCTCGACTCTGCGCAAAGTTTATGACCGTCGCGTTTTTTCGTGAAATCATGCTCATACGACTTACCATGGGCTAATAAATTATGAATGGCCAGTATTTTGAATTTCCGAGATGGTGCACGAAAAACTGATCGAAACTCGACTCGCGCGCGACTTCGCGCAAAGTTTATGACCATCGTATTTTTTTGCGAAAGCGTGCTTGTACGACTTCTCATGGCCTAATAACACGGGAAAGCCCAGTATTTTGAATTTCCGAGACGGTGCACAAAAAACCGATCGAATCTTGACTCTGCGCAAAGTTTATGACCGTCGCGTTTTTTCGTGAAACCATGCCCATACGACTTACCATGGGCTAATACATTGTGAATGGCCAGTATTTTGAATTTCTGAGACGGTCACGAAAAACCGATCGAAACTCGACTCGCGCGCGACTTCGCGCAAAGTATATGACCGTCATATTTTTTGGCGAAAGCGTGCTTGTACTACTTCTCATGGGCTAATAAGACGGGAAAGACCAGTATTTTGAATTTTTGAGACTGTGCACGAAAAACGGATCGAATCTCGACTCTGCGCAAAGTTTATTACCGTCGCGTTTTTTCGTGAAATAATGCTCATACGACTTACCATGGGCTAATACATCGGGAATGGCCAGTATTTTGAATTTCCGAGACGGTGGACGAAAAACCAATCGAAACTCGACTCGCGCGTGACTTCGCGCAAAGTTTATGACCGTCGTATTTTTTTGCGAAAGCGTGCCTGTACGACTTCTCATGGGCTAATAAGACGGGAAAGACTAGTATTTTGAATTTTCGGGACGGTGCACGAAAAACCGATCGAATCTCGACTCTGCGCAAAGTTTATGACCGTCGCGTTTTTTCGTGAAACCATGCTCATACGACTTACCATGGGCTAATACATAGTGAATGGCCTGTATTTTGAATTTCCGAGACGGTGCACGAAAAACCGATCGAAACTTGACTCGCGCGCGACTTCGCGCAAAGTTTATGACCGTCGTATTTTTTGGCGAAAGCGTGCTTGTACTACTTCTCATCGGCTAATAAGACGGGAAAACCAGTATTTTGAATTTCCGAGACGGTGCACGAAAAACCGATCGAATCTTGACTCTGCGCAAAGTTTATGAGCGTCGCGTTTTTTCGTGAAATCATGCTCATACGACTTACCATGGGCTAATACATCGTGAATGGCCAGTATTTTGAATTTCCGAGACGGTGCACGAAAAACCGATCGAAACTCGACTCGCGCGTGACTTCGCGCAAAGTTTATGACCGTCGTATTTTTTTGCGAAAGCGTGCCTGTACGACTTCTCATGGGCTAATAAGAAGGGAAAGACCAGTATTTTGAATTTCCGAGACGGTGCACGAAAAACCGATCGAATCTCGACTCTGCGCAAAGTTTTTGACCGTCGCGTTTTTTCGTGAAACCATGCTCATACGACTTACCATGGGATACATCGTGAATGGCCAGTATTTTGAATTTCCGAAACGGTGCACGAAAAACCGATCGAAACTCGATTCAGCGCACGACTTCGAGCAAAGTTTTTGACCGTCATATTTTTTTCCGAAAGTGAGCTTGTACGACTTCTCATGGGCTAATAAGACGGGAAAGACAAGTATTTTGAATTTCCGAGACGGTGCACGAAAAACCGATCGAAACTCGACTCAGCGGAAAGTTTATGACCGTCGCATTCTTTCGTGAAACCATGCGCATACGACTTACCATGGGCTAATACATCGTGAATGGCCAGTATTTTGAATTTTCGAGACGGTGCACGAAAAATAGATCGAAACTCGACACGCGCGCGACTTCGCGCAAAGTTTATGACCGTCGTATTTTTTTGCAAAAGCGTGCTTGTACTTCTACTCATGTGCTAATAAGACGGGAAATACCAGTATTTTGAATTTTTGAGACGGTGCACAAAAAACCGATCGAAACTCGACTCACGCGCGACTTCGCGCAAAATTTATGACCGTCGTATTTTTTTGCGAAAGCGTGCTTGTACTACTTCTCATGGGCTAATAAGACGGGAAAGACCAGTATTTTGAATTTCCGAGACGGTGCACGAAAAACCGATCGAATCTCGACTCTGCGCAAGGTTTATGACCGTCGCATTTTTTCGTGAAACCATGCTCATACGACTTACCATGGGCTAATACATAGTGAATGGCCAGTATTTTGAATTTCCGAGACGGTGCACGAAAAACCGATCGAATCTCGACTCTGCGCAAAGTTTATGACCGTTGCGTGTTTTCGTGAAACCATGCTCATACGACTTACCATGGGCAAATACATCGTGAATGGCCAGTATTTTGAATTTCCGAGACGGTGCACGAAAAACCGATCGAAACTCGACTCGCGCGACACTTCGCGCAAAGTTTATGACCGTCGTATTTTTTTGCGAAAGCGTGCCTGTACGACTTCTCATGGGCTAATAAGACGGGAAAGACCAGTATTTTGAATTTCTGAGATGGTACACGAAAAACCGATCGAATCTCGACTCTGCGCAAAGTTTATGATCGTCGCGTTTTTTCGTGAAACCATGCTCATATGACTTACCATGGGCTAATACATCGTGAATGGCCAGTATTTTGAATTTCCGAGACGGTGCTCGAAAAATCGATCGAAACTCGACTCGCGTGCGACTTCGCGTAAAGTTTATGACCGTCGTATTTTTTTGCGAAAGCGTGCTTGTACTACTTCTCATGGGCTAATAAGACAGGAAAGACCAGTATTTTGAATTTCCGAGACGGTGCACGAAAAACTTATCGAATCTCGACTCTGAGCAAAGTTTATGACCGTCGCGTTTTTTCGTGAAATCATGATCATACGACTTACCATGTGCTAATACATCGTGAATGGCCAGTATATTGAATTTTTGAGACGGTGCACGAAAAACCGATCGAAACTCGACTCGCGCGCGACTTCGCGCAAAGTTTATGACCGTCGTATTTTTTTGCGAAAGCGTGCCTGTACGACTTCTCATGGGCTAATAAGACGGGAAAGACAAGTATTTTGAATTTCCGAGACGGTGCACGAAAAACCGATCGAAACTCGACTCGCGCGCGACTTCGCGCAAAGTTTATGACCGTCGTATTTTTTGCGAAAGCGTGCCTCTACGACTTCTCATGGGCTAATAAGACGGGAAAGAAAAGTATTTTGAATTTTCGAGACGGTGCACGAAAAACCGATCGAAACTCGATTAGCGCGTGACTTCGTGCAAAGTTTTTAACCGTCGTATTTTTTTGCGAAAGCGTGCTTGTACGACTTCTCATGGGCTAATAAGACGGGAAAGACCAGTATTTTGAATTTTCGAGACGGAGCACGAAAAACTGATCGAATCTCGACTCTGCGCAAAGTTTCTGATCGTCGCGTTTTTTCGTGAAACCATGCTCATACGACTTACCATGGGCTAATACATCGTGAATGGCCAGTATTTTGAATCCCCGAGACGGTGCACGAAAAAACCGATCGAAACTCGACTCGCGCGCGACTTCGCGCAAAGTTTATGATCGTCGTATTTTTTTGCTAAAGCGTGCCTGTACGACTTCTCATGGGCTAATAAGACGGGAAAGACCAGTATTTTGAATTTCCGAGACGGTGCACGAAAAACCGATCGAATCTCGACTCTGCGCAATGTTTATGACCGTCGCATTTTTTCGTGAAACCATGCTCATACGACTTACCATGCGCTAATACATCGTGAATGGCCAGTATTTTAAATTTTCCAGACGTTGCACGAAAAACCGATCGAAACTCGACTCGCGCGCGACTTCCCGCAAAGTTTATGACCGTCGTATTTTTTTGCGAAAGCGTGCTTGTACTACTTCTCATGGGCTAATAAGACGGGAAAGACCAGTATTTTCAATTTCCGAGACGCTGCACGAAAAACCGATCGAATCTCGACTCTGCGCAAAGTTTATGACCGTCGCGTTTTTTCGTGAAATCATGCTCATACGACTTACCATGGGCTAATACATCGTGAATGGCCAGTATTTTGAATTTCCGAGACGGTGCATGAAAACCGATCGAAACTCGACTCGCGCGCGACTTCGCGCAAAGTTTGTGACCGTCGAATTTTTTTGCGAAAGCGTTCCTGTACGACTTCTCGTGGGCTAATAAGACGGGAAAGACAAGTATTTTGAATTTCCGAGACGGTGCACGAAAAACCGATCGAAACTCGACTCGCGCGCGACTTCGCGCAAAGTTTATGACCGTCGTATTTTTTTGCGAAAGCGTGCCTCTACGACTTCTCATGGGCTAATAAGACGGGAAAGACAAGTATTTTGAATTTCCGAGACGGTGCACGAAAAACCGATCGAAACTCGACTCGCGCGTGACTTCGCGCAAAGTTTTTGACCGTCGTATTTTTTTGCGAAAGCGTGCTTGTACGACTTCTCATGGGCTTATAAGAAGGGACTTACCATGGGCTAATACATAGTGAATGGCCAGTATTTTGAATTTCCGAGACGGTGCACGAAAAACCGATCGAAACTTGACTCGCGCGCGACTTCGCGCAAAGTTTATGACCGTCGTATTTTTTTGCGAAAGCGTGCTTGTACTACTTCTCATGGGTTAATAAGACGGGAAAGACCAGTATTTTGAATTTCCGAGAGGGTGCACGAAACACCGATCGAATCTCGACTCTGCGCAAAGTTTATGACCGTCGCGTTTTTTCGTGAAATCATTCTCATACGACTTACCATGGGCTAATACATCGTGAATGGCCAGTATTTTGAATTTTCGAGACGGTGCACGAAAAATCGATCGAAACTCGACTCGCGCGCGACTTCGCGTAAAGTTTATGACCGTCGCATTTTTTCGTGAAACCATGGGCATACGACTTACCATGGGCTAATAAGACGGGAAAGACAAGTATTTTGAATTTTCGAGACGGTGCACGAAAAACCGATCGAAACTCGACTCGCGCGCGACTTCGCGCAAAATTTATGACCGTCGTATTTTTTTACGAAAGCGTGCCTGTACAACTTTTCATGGGCTAATAAGACGGGAAAGACCAGTATTTTGAATTTTGGAGACGGTGCACAAAAAACCGATCGAATCTTGACTCTGCGCAAAGTTTATGACCGTCGCGTTTTTTCAAGAAATCATGCTCATACGACTTACCATGGGCTAATACATGGTGAATGGCCAGTATTTTGAATTTCCGAGACTGTCACGAAAAATCGATCGAAACTCGACTCGCGCGCGACTTCGCTTAAAGTTTATGACCGTCGTATTTTTTTGAGAAAGCGTGCCTGTACGACTTCTGAAGGGCTAATAAGACGGGAAAGACAAGTATTTTGAATTTCCGAGAAGGTGCACGAAAAACCGATCGAAACTCGACTCGCGCGCGACTTCGCGCAAAGTTTTTGACCGTCGTATTTTTTTGTGGAAGCGTGCTTGTACGACTTCTCATGGGCTAATAAGGCGGGAAAGACCAGTATTTTGAATTTCCGAGACGGTGCACGAAAAACCGATCGAATCTCAACTCTGCGCAAAGTTTATGACCGTTGCGTTTTTTTGTGAAACCATGCTCATACGACTTACCATGGGCTAATACATCGTGAATGGCCAGTATTTTGAATTTCCGAGACGGTGCACGAAAAACCGATCGAAACTCGACTCGCGCGTGACTTCGCGCAAAGTTTATGACCGTCGTATTTTTTTGCGAAAGCGTGACTGTACGACTTCTCATGTGCTAATAAGACGGGAAAGACCAGTATTTTGAATTTTCGAGACGGTGCACGAAAAACCGATCGAATCTCGACTCTGCGCAATGTTTATGACCGTCGCATTTTTTCGTGAAACCATGCTCATACGACTTACCATGGGCTAATACATCGTGAATGGCCAGTATTTTGAATTTTCCAGACGTTGCACGAAAAACCGATCGAAACTCGACTCGCGCGCGACTTCCCGCAAAGTTCCTCTCCCCTAGGCGGCTGGCGGTCTCTAGGGTGAGCGACGCCATGGATGCGAGCGGCCGGACGCGGCACTCTGCTCCTCTGTTCCAGCGGGATGCTCCTCCGCTGGCTTCTTCCCAGCGGCCTACGCTGATTGCTTCACATCAGAACGCCCCTCTCCAGCAGCCGCTGGTTCCTCCCCAGCAGCTTAGGCTGGTTTCACACCAGGATGTTCCACCGCTGATTTCTTCTTCTCGACGGGATGCTCCTTCAATGAACCAAGCCCGAGGTCGTTCACGATCTAGATCACGACCTCCAGCTCCTATTTCCCGAGATCCTCGGCCTTGGAGTAGCCTCTTCAAGGCTCCAGTGGGTAGTCCGGATCTTCGACTGGACTTTTTTGCTCCAGAAGTACAGGCTGACCAGAAGATTGCTGTGTATGAGGCTATTGATTCTGACGAACTAATTGAGACATGGTCCATGGCAATTGTGGGCTACGTTGTTGGACTGAGAACATCCTTTTTCCCACTATCCTCATACATCAGAACTCGATGGGGAATATCAACATTTGATCTTCATATGTTGGAGACCGGATTCTTTGTATGCAGGCTTTATTCGGAAGAAGATTTACAACGGGTCCTTGAAGGATTTTGGACTATCCGTGGTCATCCAATGATACTACGACGCTGGGCACCTGATGTGAGATTGGAGTTAGACAGTCTACAGTCTATCCCAATATGGGTTTCTTTCCATAGACTTCCACTGCATCTCTGGGGTCGTCGTTTTATTGCAAAGCTTTGCAGCACCCTGGGACAGCCATTGTATCTTGATTAGGCAACAGCTTCGCAAACGAGATTGACCTTTGCCAGAGCTTGTGTAATGGTTTCTTCTGATGAGGAATTGCCGAATGATGTTTCTTACCGTGATCTTGATGGGAGCACCCGAAAGGTGAAAGTCTCATATTCTTGGAAGCCACAACGATGCAAGGTTTGTCTATCTTTTGGACATGTAAATGGTGCCTGCCAACAGCCTTCACAAAAAATCACACAGGTCTACCGACCACGCCAAGAGCCACAGAATGGGGTCACTACCACTAATCCAAGCACTGATACTCCAGTGCCAACAGTGGTGATGGCGGAGAAGATTTTTGAACACTCTGACTCGTTGGGGCAGCGACAAGAACAAGAGAAAGACAAGTCAGGACTTCCATCTTTACCTATTATATCAGAGACTTTCACTGCAGGAGCTTCCCAAGGTTCTCACTCCCCAATAACAACCTCGCCTTCACGAATCACTCCTTCAGATAATCAGGAAATTTCATTTCAACAACCTCTTGGGAACCAAGACATTGCAACTCACCAAACTCATCGCTCTTCGACACATCCCGCTATTCAGGACTCCTTGCCTCAAGGTACGCAAAAATTTAAACATTTGCAAGCTGTGGATGAGGTGGATAAATATAGGAATAGAGGATTAAAGGGTAAAGATATTATGCGAGAGGACCATGCAAAATCAAATGATAAGAAAAAGGATGGTAGTGTCCTCCCAAAATCGCATGCTCTTCCTTCTATCTAGTATTGATGAAAATAAGCTGTTGGAATGTTCGTG
The DNA here is from genome assembly GCA_029747655.1 of Ensete ventricosum. Classification (NCBI taxonomy): domain Eukaryota; kingdom Viridiplantae; phylum Streptophyta; class Magnoliopsida; order Zingiberales; family Musaceae; genus Ensete; species Ensete ventricosum. The sequence continues at coordinate 28,289,307 of JAQQAF010000004.1, read as the reverse complement.
GACTTAATAAGACTGAGAAATGTCGGGAGCTCAATAGAATAATCCGATCTGCTGCATGTGACATGGTGATTCTTGTGGAAACAAAAATTAAACCTCATCGTGTTCGAGTTCAGAAGAATTTAATATGGCCTGAGGCAGAACTTTTTACTAATGATTCTCAGGATACTTATGGTCGAGTTTGGGTCTTATGGCATCCTAACATTGTTACTGCTTGGTTTATTTCTGCTACTAATCAATTCATTCATCTTAAGGCAGAGGATAAACAGACTGGATGTCAATTCAATATTACCGGTATTTATGCATCTAACAGTATGTCTGACAGGAATGCTCTATGGTGTGATCTGGTTAGCATTTCAAATAGTTATCCTACAGTACCTTGGGTTGTTCTCGGTGACTTTAATACTGTCAGATACACAAATGAGAAAGTGGGGGGTAGAGTGCTTTCCGAATGTCAGCTTCAACATTTTAATGATTGTATATATACTGCTGCATTGACTGACATGAAATCTGTAGGTGATTGGTTCTCATGGAACAATCAAAGTACTGCTGAAAGAAAAATTATGGCTCGACTTGACAGATGTTTGATTAATCAGGAATGGTTAGCAGTTTTCCCAGATTCACTTCTTGAGTACGGTGCTAAGTTATTTTCGGATCACTCTATTATGCATATACATGCAGATAAAGCACTACCCAGAGTCAAGAAACCTTTTAGATTTTTTAATATGTGGAGTTCTCACCCGAAGTTCCTCGAAGTTATTAAGTCAGCTTGGGACATTAATGTATTTGGTTCTCCCCCTTACATCCTATGTCAAAAACTAAAAGCATGCAAAGCAGCACTTAAGAAGTGGAATTCAACTACATTTGGAAATATCACCGACAGGGTTCAGTTATGCAAGAAAGAACTTATGGCTGTGCAAAGCGAGCTAAATCTTCAACCTCTGGATGCGAATCTTATATACAAAGAGGCTGCTGCTAGAAATAACTTTATGCAAGCTTTGAAGCAGGAGGAATGCTTTTTGAAACAGAAGTCACGACAGCATTGGCTTACTCTAGGGGATTCTAATACGAAGTTTTTCTATGCTGCTATTGCTACCAGAAGGGCTACTAATCGCATCAAAAAATGCAAAGGTATAGATGGTAATCTCATTGAGGATCTGGATGAGGTTAAAAATTACACCAAGCAATTTTTTTATTCCTTACTCAATCAGGAACAGCAGCCTAATAGTATTCATGTTGGGCCTACAAGACGACTTGATTCTGAAGCCCTCTCTCATCTTAACGCCCCAATAACGGATGATGAAATTGTGAAAGTTGTTTTTAAGTCCCCGAAGCACAAAAGCCCTGGTCCAGATGGATTTCCAGCTGAGTTTTATCAAATTGCATGGGCTATTGTAGGCAACGATGTCATAAAAGCTTGTCGACATTTTTTCTCCTCAGGTCATATTCTTAAAGAAATGAATTTTACTTTTATTTCTTTAGTGCCTAAAAATGATGGAGCCGATTCATTGGAGAACTACCGTCCTATTTCACTGTGCAACTTTATTTATACGGTTATCTCTAAGTTGCTGGCAGATAAACTACAAAAGGTCATGAATAAGGTCATTAGTCCTAATCAGGCTGCTTTTATTAAAGGGAGGAGTATCCATGATAATGTCCTGCTTGCTAATGATTTGGTTAAGGATCTACATTCTAAAACAAGAGGGAAAAAGATCTGTTTTAAAGCTGATTTACGAAAGGCCTTTGACTCAGTCAATAGGAATTTTATTTACATGATGCTCCATAATATGGGCTTCCCTCAGCACTGGGTTAAATGGATTCAATGTTGCTTGGAAACTCCAAAATTTTTGATTCTCTTTAATGGTTCACCTATTGGCTTCTTTGGGAGTAAGAATGGCATTCGGCAAGGCGATCCACTATCTCCTTATCTTTTTACCATTGCAATGGAAGGGCTCAGTTGTATGTTAGAAGAGGCTGTTTCCAATGGCAAAATTAAGGTACCACATTATGGTTCTGTTTATATCTCTCACATAACATTTGCCGATGACCTTATTATCTTCCTTCGAGATGATCCAGTTTCTGTGGGTAATCTGGCAGATATTCTTAATGAATTTGGTAAAGTTTCTGGTCTTAAGCTAAACCGTGCAAAAAGCAAAGTATATGTGGGTGCTTGCATTGACAATAAGGATCATATTGCTCAAACATTGGGAGTTGCTGAAGGAAATTTACCGGTTCCTTACTTGGGTCTCCCACTTATATCCACTGGAATCAACAAAGTCTCCTGTCAGCCTATCCTACAAAAAATTAAGAACAGAATTTCCTCTTGGAAAAATAGGCTTCTTTCTAAAGCTGGACGACTTGAACTTATTCGATCTGTGTTGATCTCTTATTCTATTTATTGGTCTCATGCATTCCTTCTACCTGCCGGGCTTCTCCATGATATTGATAAATTACTTAGGAACTTCTTTTGGAATGGCACAGATGGTAAGGCAATGCACATGGTGAATTGGGACAACATTTACAAACCGAAGGATGAAGGGGGGCTGAATCTTCGACATATTAGAGATTGGAATAAAGCTTGTATGGTAAAGCAATTATGAGATATTTTACAAAACAAGTCTTCCTTATGGTCACAATGGGTTTTTGCTAGGTACCAAACCAAGGAATCAATCTGGGAAACAGCTGCAAAAACATCTCATTCTGCTGCTTGGAAAGGAATTCTGAAGGCAAGGCGATGGCTACGTAACAATATTTCTTATGTGATTTCTTCTGGAACCAATATTAATATGTGGTATGATCCTTGGGTGAATGGGAAAAGTATATTTCAGATATTTGGTGATAGAGTACGACAGGATCTGGGGGCTCCCAAAGACTGGAAGGTTTCTGAATTCATTAACAATGGTACATGGTGTCTTCCCAACCCTACCTCCCCTGACATGTTATTACTTTGGCCGACTATTAGGGCTATTCCAATCAAGAACAACTCTTCAGATATGCTGATTTGGCTTCATGATAACGGTAAATTTAGTGCTACATCTGCATGGAACCAAATTAGACGACGAAACAACAAGTGGATCCAAAGTAGTTGGACATGGGATAGTCCATGCTCACAGCGGCATTCCTTATGTACATGGCAGGCCCTTCTCGACAAACTTCCTACGATGGACAATATGCAGCGAAGAGGTATTTATATTGTAAATCGGTGCTCTTTGTGTATGCAAAATGAAGAAAGTGTTGACCATCTCTACTTTGCTTGTGATTATTCATCTTGGATATGGAAGGAGATCTTGAAGCGATTTGATTTTCAAAGGCTACCACGGCCAAACTTGCATCATGAATTAGAAATGCTTATGCAAAGCTTCTCAAGAAAGGGGCCTCTTACACAACTAGCATGAATTATATATATTCAAATGTGCTATTTGGTGGATTTGGAAGGAGACGTGTGGCAGAATTTTTGAGTGCCACAACATGAACAAAGCTCAAATTCTGATAGAAATTCTTCAGGACTCACGATCATGTATGGAGCAAGAATTGAATACAGAGCACCTAACAAGAAGAGAGAAAGATATTTTCACAAGATTCAATTTTTCCATTCGTCAAGAATCACTCGAATAATGATGAAGATTGTAATATATTATATGGGGCAAAGCTTATATTTTGTGATGTATCCACAAGTAGTCCAGAACAGTCTAGCTATTGCATTTTATTATTTATTAACTTCCTTGTGCTACTCTTGGAGATGAGTTCGATGAAGCGTGCCCATTTCACCTTCTTTTGGTGGGGTGCAATCTTCTCGACTACACTAAGAGACTTCAGGCTTTAGTCTATGGCTTGTGTAGACAAAGCTTTTTGTACAAATCTTTTACAAAATACATTATCTTTACTTACCAAAAAAAGAGTTTCGATCGGTTTTTCATGCACTGTCTTGGAAATTCAAAATACTGGCCATTCACAATGTATTAGCCCATGGTAAGTTATGTGAGCATGGTTTCACGAAAAAACGCGACGGTCATAAACTTTGCACAGAATCGAGTTTGGGAACCAAACCGATCGAAACTCGACTCAGCGCAAAGTTCGCGCAAAGATTATGACCGTCAAATTTTTATTCGAAAGCGTGCTTGTACGACTTCCCATGAGCCATAAGATGGGAAAGACCAGTATTTTGAATTTCCGAGACGGTGCACGAAAAACCGATCGAAACTCGACGCGCGCGCGACTTCGCGCAAAGTTTATGACCGTCGTATTTTTTTTCGAAAGCGTGCCTCTACGACTTCTCATGGGCTAATAAGACGGGAAAGACAAGTATTTTGAATTTCCGAGACGGTGCACGAAAAACCGATCGAAACTCAACTTGCGTGCGACTTCGCGCAAAGTTTATGACCGTCGTATTTTTTTGCGAAAGCGTGCCTCTACGACTTCTCATGGGCTAATAAGACGGGAGAGACAACTATTTTGAATTTCCGAGACGGTGTACGAAAAACCGATCGAAACTCAACTCGCGCGCGACTTCGCGCAAAGTTTGTGACCGTCGTATTTTTTTGCGAAAGCGTGCTTGTACGACTTCCCATGGGCTAATAAGACGGGAAAGACCAGTATTTTGAATTTCCGAGACAGTGCACGAAAAACCGATCGAAACACGATTCTGTGCAAAGTTTATCACCGTCGCGTTTTTTCGTGAAACCATGCTCACATAACTTACCATGGGCTAATAAATTGTGAATGAACAGTATTTTGAATTTCCAAGACAGTGCATGAAAAACCGATCGAAACTCGACTCACCGCATAGTTCGTGCAAAGATTATGACCGTCGAATTTTTATACGAAAGCATGCTTGTACGACTTCCCATGGGCTAATAAGATGGGAAAGACCAGTATTTTGAATTTCCGAGACGGTGCACGAAAAACCGATCGAAAATCGACTCAGCGCGCGACTTCGAGCAAAGTTTTTGACCGTCGTATTTTTTTCCGAAAGCGAGCTTGTACGACTTCTCATGGGCTCATAAGACGGGAAAGACTAGTATTTTGAATTTCCGAGACGGTGCACGAAAAACCGATCGAATCTCGACTCTTCGTAAAGTTTATGACCGTCGCGTTTTTTCGTGAAACCATGCTCATACGACTTACCATGGGCTAATACATCGTGAATAGCCAGTATTTTGAATTTTCGAGACGGTGCACGAAAAACCAATCGAAACTCGACTCGCGCGCGACTTCGCGCAAAGTTTATGACCGTCGTATTTTTTTACGAAAGTGTGCTTGTACGACTTCTCATGGGCTAATAAGACGGGAAAGACCAGTATTTTGAATTTCCGACACGGTGCATGAAAAACCGATCGAATCTCTGCGCAAAGTTTATGACCGTCTCGTTTTTTCATGAAATCTTGCTCATACGACTTACCATGGGCTAATACATCGTGAATGGCCAGTATTTTGAATTTCCGAGACGGTCACGAAAAACCGATCGAAACTCGACTCGCGCGCGACTTCGCGCAAAGTTTATGACCGTCGTATTTTTTTGCGAAAGCGTGCCTGTACGACTTCTCATGGGCTAATAAGACGGGAAAGACCAGTATTTTGAATTTCCGACACGGTGCACGAAAAACCGATCGAATCTCTTTTTTTTTTGGTAAGTAAAATAATCGGAAGCAATTTCTCTGAAATAACCCGTGAGGGACAAGATCATGCGGAGGTATGATCAGGAGCTACTGGGAGCTCCACTTTGGTGTACGACACAATAAGAAGAAGTGCTATGGATTCAAGGAGTGAATGTCATGGTACCGCGGAGGCGGGTCTTCGTGTGTGCATCGGAGCTTGCATTGGATGAAAGCCTTGATCATATGCATAGGGGGGCTGTGTACCATCGAGGAAGAAGTCCAAGTGCAAGTACCAGTGAGTCCCATGGAGGGGGACGTGATCATGTGAATGATCAGGAGCTACTGGGAGCTCCACTTCGGTGAACAATGCAACGGCAAGAAGGGCTGTGGATTCAAGGAGTGAATGCCACAGTACCGCAGAGGCGGGTCTTCCGTGTGTGCACATCGAAGCTTGCATCAGATGAAAGCCTTGGTCGGCAGCATATGGGGGCTATGTACCACCGAGGGAGTAGTCAGATTGCAAGTACCAGTGAGTCTCATGGAGGGGACTTGATTATACTAAGGTATGATCGGAGCAGCTGGAGAGTTGGACTGCTTCAGTGCTCACATTCGCTTAAGGGAGCCCGGCAAGTCAGAGGACAAAGCCGAGTAAGCGAACGTTGCTACCAAGGAAGCTAAGGAGAACAGAATCGGCGTGAGCCCTGCAACAAGATGGCGGAGGCCATGCATGAGAGTTGCAGTCTGTCTTTCCATCGACCAAAGAGAACTGCTAGGAGGACACAATGGTGTCGAAGCAGATGGTCGAAAGGGGCGAGGAAGCGACGACGAGTCCAGTGGGGCTCAACTACCCAAAAGCGAAGCATCGGTTAGAAAGGAGGTGGACTCGGAGGAGCACCACAGTGCCGCAGAGGCGGATCTACCGATCGCGAAGAAAGGGATGCAGATGCAAGTCAACGGATAGTAGCGCTATGGGCTTGGCAGCGCCATGGTACCGCAGCAGCGGGATTTCCGTGGAGTCATCGATCCCTTGCTCTCATGGAGGGAGAGCATTGGTCGCAAAAGGGGCCAAGGAGGTGGAGAATGCAAAGGCAAACTCCAAGTACCAAGACAGGGCAGAAGGGCAGAGGCCAAGAAACTTCATAAGACCGATGTCGAAGGGCTTCTCATCAAGATAGCCGAAAGTGAGGGACTTCGGGTTGACGCAGGAGTGCTCGACCAAGGAACGAAGTAGACAGTACACGGTACTATACCTTTCTACTCAGAGGAGTAGGCGGCAAAGGTGATGGAGAAGATGGTACAATCCCAGAGGCGACCAAATCTATCAATGGCAGTGGGAAGGCGAAACTTTTGCTCTTTTCGGGCAAAACTTCTTGCATTCCAGAAGTTCAATGGCAGTGGGAAGGCGAATCACAGTAGCTAACTCAACGCAAGGAGTGCAAACACTTCAGGTGCTTCAGAAGTGTGAGCAAAGAGCGGGTGAATGTTAGTAACCAGCTCAATGCATGAAGTACAAACTCGAGGAGGCAGGCGAAATTGAGTAACCTTTGCCTTCTCAACTCAAGAGAATGGGCGAAACCGAGTACCCCAATCCTCTTAACTCGAGGAGGTGAGCGAAGTCAAGTAACCTTGCCTTCTCAACTACTAAGAGAATGGGTGAAGTCAAGTATCCCAGTTCTCTTACTTATCCAGCAGAGGAGCTCTGCATAAGTTCAGTGACCCTTCAGAGAAAGCTTACGGAAGACAATAGTTGTCAAATCCTCACCATTGGTGATCGACACTACTGAGAGTAGATTGTCCGCTTCATTTTCTAATTGAATGTCAATCAAAAGTGGAAGTGATGTGAACCTACTTGGAAGTGACAACTAAACATGGAGGAAGGATCAGTTGGTGAACATTTCGGAGGAAGGACCTTAAAAACTTCAAAGTCTGCGAGGCGATGCTCGTTAAAGCTCCAACAAGCATCCACCCAGTTCAAGCAACATGAGTATACTACGATACTGGCGCATAATCAATGTTGAATTAAAACCGATTGAATCTCGACTCTGCGCAAAGTTTATGACCGTCGCGTTTTTTCGTGAAACCATGCTCATACGACTTACCATGGGCTAATACATCGTGAATGGCTAGTATTTTGAATTTCCGAGATGGTGCACGAAAAACCGATCGAAACTCGACTCGTGCGCGACTTCGCGCAAAGTTTATGACCGTCGTATTTTTTTGTGAAAGCGTGCCTGTACGACTTCTAATGGGCTAATAAGACGGGAAAGACCAGTATTTTGAATTTCCGAGACGGTGCACGAAAAACCGATCGAATCTCGACTCTGCGCAAAGTTTATGACCGTCGCATTTTTTCGTGAAATCATGCTCATACGACTTACCATGGGCTAATACATCGTGAATGGCCAGTATTTTGAATTTCTGAGACGGTCATGAAAAACCGATCGAAACACGACTCGCGCGCGACTTCGCGCAAAGTTTATGACCGTCGTATTTTTTTGCGAAAGCGTGCCTGTACGACATCTCATGGGCTAATAAGACGGGAAAGACAAGTATTTTGAATTTCCGAGACGGTGCACGAAAAACCGATCGAAACTCGACTCGCGCGCGACTTCGCGCAAAGTTTATGACCGTCGTATTTTTTTACGAAAGCGTGCTTGTACGACTTCTCATGGGCTAATAAGACGGGAAAGACCAGTATTTTGAATTTCCGAGACGGTGCACGAAAAACCGATCGAATCTCGACTCTGCGCAAAGTTTATGACCGTCGCGTTTTTTCATGAAACCATGCTCACACGACTTAGCATGGGCTAATACATCGTGAATGGCCAGTATTTTGAATTTTCGAGACGATCACGAAAAACCGATCGAAACTCGACTCGCGCGCGACTTCGCGCAAAGTTTATGACCGTCGTATTTTTTTGCGAAAGCGTGCCTGTACGACATCTCATGGGCTAATAAGACGGGAAAGACAAGTATTTTGAATTTCCGAGACGGTGCACGAAAAACTGATCGAAACTCGACTCGCGCGCGACTTCGCACAAAGTTTATGACCGTCATATTTTTTTACGAAAGCGTGCTTGTATGACTTCTCATGGGCTAATAAGACGGGAAAGACCAGTATTTTGAATTTCCGAGACGGTGCACAAAAAACCGATCGAATCTCGACTCTGCGCAATGTTTATGACCGTCGCGTTTTCTCGTGAAACCATGCTCATACGACTTAGCATGGGCTAATACATCGTGAATGGCCAGTATTTTGAATTTCCGAGACGGTGCACGAAAAACCGATCGAAACTCGACTCGCGCGCGACTTCGCGCAAAGTTTATGACCTTCGTATTTTTTTGTGAAAGCGTGCCTGTACGACTTCTCATGGGCTAATAAGACGGGAAAGGCCAGTATTTTGAATTTCCGAGACGGTGCACGAAAAACCGATCGAATCTCGACTCTGCGCAAAGTTTATGACCGTCGCGTTTTCTCGTGAAACCATGCTGATACGACTTACCATGGGCTAATACATCGTGAATGGCCAGTATTTTGAATTTCCAAGACGGTGCACGAAAAACCGATCGAAACTCGACTCGCGCGCGACTTCGCGCAATGTTTATGACCGTCGTATTTTTTTACGAAAGTGTGCTTGTACGACTTCTCATGGGCTTATAAGACGGGAAAGACCTGTATTTTGAATTTCCGAGACAGTGCATGAAAAACCGATCGAATCTCGACTCTACGCAAAGTTTATGACCGTCGCGTTTTTTCGTGAAACCATGCTCATACGACTTACCATGGGCTAATACATCGTGAATGGCCAGTATTTTGAATTTCCGAGACGGTGCACGAAAAACCGATCGAAACTCGACTCGCGCGCGACTTCGGGCAAAGTTTATGAACGTCGTATTTTTTTGGGAAAGTGTGCTTGTACGACATCTCATGGCTAATAAGACAGGAAAGACCAGTATTTTGAATTTCCGAGACGGTGCACGAAAAACCGATCGAATCTCGACTCTGCGTAAAGTTTATGACCGTCGCGTTTTCTCGTGAAACCATACTCATACGACTTACCATGGGCTAATACATCGTGAATGGCCAGTATTTTGAATTTCCAAGACGGTGCACGAAAAACCGATCGAAACTCGACTCGCGCGCGACTTCGCGCAATGTATATGACCGTCGTATTTTTTTGCGAAAGTGTGCTTGTACGACTTCTCATGGGCTTATAAGACGGGAAAGACCAGTATTTTGAATTTCCGAGACGGTGCACGAAAAACCGATCGAAACTCGACTCGCGCGCGACTTCGCACAAAGTTTATGACCGTCATATTTTTTTACGAAAGCGTGCTTGTACGACTTCTCATGGGCTAATAAGACGGGAAAGACCAGTATTTTGAATTTCCGAGACGGTGCACAAAAAACCGATCGAATCTCGACTCTGCGCAATGTTTATGACCGTCGCGTTTTCTCGTGAAACCATGCTCATACGACTTAGCATGGGCTAATACATCGTGAATGGCCAGTATTTTGAATTTCCGAGACGGTGCACGAAAAACCGATCGAAACTCGACTCGCGCGCGACTTCGCGCAAAGTTTATGACCTTCGTATTTTTTTGCGAAAGCGTGCCTGTACGACTTCTCATGGGCTAATAAGACGGGAAAGGCCAGTATTTTGAATTTCCGAGACGGTGCACGAAAAACCGATCGAATCTCGACTCTGCGCAAAGTTTATGACCGTCGCGTTTTCTCGTGAAACCATGCTCATACGACTTACCATGGGCTAATACATCGTGAATGGCCAGTATTTTGAATTTCCAAGACGGTGCACGAAAAACCGATCGAAACTCGACTCGCGCGCGACTTCGCGCAATGTTTATGACCGTCGTATTTTTTTACGAAAGTGTGCTTGTACGACTTCTCATGGGCTTATAAGACGGGAAAGACCAGTATTTTGAATTTCCGAGACGGTGCACGAAAAACCGATCGAATCTCGACTCTGCGTAAAGTTTATGACCATCGCGTTTTTTCATGAAACCATGCTCATACGACTTACCATGGGCTAATACATCGTGAATGGCCAGTATTTTGAATTTCCGAGACGGTGCACGAAAAACCGATCGAAACTCAACTCGCGCGCGACTTCGCGCAAAGTTTATGACCGTCGTATTTTTTGGCGAAAGCATGCTTGTACGAATTCTCATGGGCTAATAATACGGGAAAGACCAGTATTATGAATTTCCGAGACGGTGCACGAAAAACCGATCGAAACTCGACTCTGTGCAAAGTTTATGACCGTCTAGTTTTTTCGTGAAACCAAGCTCACATGACTTACCATGGGCTAATACATTGTGACTGGCCAGTATTTTGAATTTCCAAGACAGTGCATGAAAAACCGATCGAAACTCGACTCACCGCAAAGTTCACGCAAAGATTATGACTGTCGAATTTTTATGCGAAAGCATGCTTTTACGACTTCCCATGGGCTAATAAGATGGGAAAGACCAGTATTTTAAATTTCCGAGACGGTGCACGAAAAACCGATCGAAACTCGACTCGCGCGCGACTTTGCGCAAAGTGTTTGACCGTCGTATTTTTTTGCGAAAGCGTGCTTGTACGACTTTTCATGGGCTAATAAGACGGGAAAGACCAGTATTTTTAATTTCCGAGACGGTGCACGAAAAACCGATCGAATCTCGACTCTGCACAAAGTTTATGACCGTCGCGTTTTCTCGTGAAACCATGCTCATACGACTTACCAAGGGCTAATACATCGTGAATGACTAGTATTTTGAATTTCCGAGACGGTGCACGAAAAACCGATCGAAACTCGACTCGCGCGCGACTTCGCGCAAAGTTTATGACCGTCGTATTTTTTTGCGAGAGCGTGCTTGTACTACTTCTCATGGGCTACCAAGACGGGAAAGACCAGTATTTTGAATTTCCGAGACGGTGCACGAAAAACCGATCGAATCTCGACTCTGCGCAAAGTTTATGACCGTCGTGTTTTTTCGTGAAATCATGCTCATACGACTTACCATGGGCTAATACATCGTGAATGGCCAGTATTTTGAATTTCCGAGACGGTCACGAAAAACCGTTCGAAACTCGACTCACGCGCGACTTCGCGCAAAGTTTATGACCGTCGTATTTTTTTGCGAAAGCGTTCCTGTACGACTTCTCATGGGCTAATAAGACGGGAAAGACAAGTATTTTGAATTTCCGAGACAGTGCATGAAAAACCGATCGAATCTCGACTCTACGCAAAGTTTATGACCGTCGCGTTTTTTCGTGAAACCATGCTCATACGACTTACCATGGGCTAATACATCGTGAATGGCCAGTATTTTGAATGTCCGAGACGGTGCACGAAAAACCGATCGAAACTCGACTCGCGCGCGACTTCGCGCAAAGTTTATGACCGTCATATTTTTTTGGGAAAGTGTGCTTGTACGACATCTCATGGCTAATAAGACAGGAAAGACCAGTATTTTGAATTTCCGAGACGGTGCACGAAAAACCGATCGAATCTCGACTCTGCGTAAAGTTTATGACCGACGCGTTTTCTCGTGAAACCTTGCTCATACGACTTACCATGGGCTAATACATCGTGAATGACCAGTATTTTGAATTTCCAAGACGGTGCACGAAAAACCGATCGAAACTCGACTCGCGCGCGACGTCGCGCAATGTTTATGACCGTCATATTTTTTTGCGAAAGTGTGCTTGTACGACTTCTCATGGGCTTATAAGACGGGAAAGACCAGTATTTTGAATTTTTGAGACGGTGCACGAAAAACCGATCGAATCTCGACTCTGCGTAAAGTTTATGACCATCGCGTTTTTTCATGAAACCATGCTCATACGACTTACCATGGGCTAATACATCGTGAATGGCCAGTATTTTGAATTTCCGAGACGGTGCACGAAAAACCGATCGAAACTCAACTCGCGCGCGACTTCGCGCAAAGTTTATGACCGTCGTATTTTTTTGCGAAAGCATGCTTGTACGACTTCTCATGGGCTAATAAGACGGGAAAGACCAGTATTATGAATTTCCGAGACGGTGCACGAAAAACCGATCAAAACTCGACTCTGTGCAAAGATTATGACCGTCTAGTTTTTTCGTGAAACCAAGCTCACATGACTTACCATGGGCTAATACATTGTGACTGGCCAGTATTTTGAATTTCCAAGACAGTGCATGAAAAACCGATCGAAACTCGACTCACCGCAAAGTTCACGCAAAGATTATGACCGTCGAATTTTTATGCGAAAGCATGCTTTTACGACTTCCCATGGGCTAATAAGATGGGAAAGACCAGTATTTTAAATTTCCGAGACGGTGCACGAAAAACCGATCGAAACTCGACTCGCGCGCGACTTTGCGCAAAGTTTTTGACCGTCGTATTTTTTTGCGAAAGCGTGCTTGTACGACTTTTCATGGGCTAATAAGACGGGAAAGACCAGTATTTTGAATTTCCGAGACGGTGCACGAAAAACCGATCGAATCTCGACTCTGCGCAAAGTTTATGACCGTCGCGTTTTCTCGTGAAACCATGCTCATACGACTTACCATGGGCTAATACATCGTGAATGACTAGTATTTTGAATTTCCGAGAAGGTGCACGAAAAACCGATCGAAACTCGACTCGCGCGCGACTTCGCGCAAAGTTTATGACCGTCGTATTTTTTTGCGAGAGCGTGCTTGTACTACTTCTCATGGGCTAACAAGACGGGAAAGACCAGTGTTTTGAATTTCCGAGACGGTGCACGAAAAATCGATCCAATCTCGACTCTGCGCTAAGTTTATGACCGTCGCATTTTTTCGTGAAATCATGCTCATACGACTTACCATGGGCTAATACATCGTGAATGGCCAGTATTTTGAATTTCCGAGACGGTCACGAAAAACCGATCGAAAATCGACTCGCGCGCGACTTCGCGCAAAGTTTATGACCGTCGTATTTTTTTGCGAAAGCGTGCCTGTACGACTTCTCATGGGCTAATAAGACGGGAAAGACAAGTATTTTGAATTTCCGAGACGGTGCACGAAAAACCGATCGAAACTCGACTCGCGCGCGACTTCGCGCAAAGTTTATGACCGTCGTATTTTTTTCCGAAAGCGTGCTTGTACGACTTCTCATGGGCTAATAAGACGGGAAAGACAAGTATTTTGAATTTCCGAGACGGTGCACGAAAAACCGATCGAATCTCGACTCTGCGCAAAGTTTATGACCGTCGCGTTTTTTCGTGAAACCATGCTCATACGACTTACCATGGGCTAATACATCGTGAATGGCCAGTATTTTGAATTTCAGAGACGGTGCACGAAAAACCCATCGAAATTCGACTCGCGCGCGACTTCGCGCAAAGTTTATGACCGTCGTATTTATTTGCGAAAGCGTGCTTGTACTACTTCTCATGGGCTAATAAGACGGGAAAGACCAGTATTTTGAATTTCCGAGACGGTGCACGAAAAATCGATCCAATCTCGACTCTGCGCTAAGTTTATGACCGTCGCATTTTTTCGTGAAATCATGCTCATACGACTTACCATGGGCTAATACAACGTGAATGGCCAGTATTTTGAATTTCCGAGACGGTCACGAAAAACCGATCGAAAATCGACTCGCGCGCGACTTCGCGCAAAGTTTATGACCGTCGTATTTTTTTGCGAAAGCGTGCCTGTACGACTTCTCATGGGCTAATAAGACGGGAAAGACAAGTATTTTGAATTTCCGAGACGGTGCACGAAAAACCGATCGAAACTCGACTCGCGCGCGACTTCGCGCAAAGTTTATGACCGTCGTATTTTTTTCCGAAAGCGTGCTTGTACGACTTCTCATGGGCTAATAAGACGGGAAAGACAAGTATTTTGAATTTCCGAGACGGTGCACGAAAAACCGATCGAAACTCGACTCCCGCGCGACTTCGCGCAAAGTTTTTGACCGTCGTATTTTTTTGCGAAAGCGTGCTTGTACGACTTCTCATGGGCTAATAAGACGGGAAAGACCAGTATTTTGAATTTCCGAGACGGAGCACGAAAAACCGATCGAATCTCGACTCTGCGCAAAGTTTATGACCGTCGCGTTTTCTCGTGAAACCATGCTCATACGACTTACCATGGGATAATACATCGTGAATGGCCAGTATTTTGAATTTCAGAGACGGTGCACGAAAAACCCATCGAAACTCGACTCGCGCGCGACTTCGCGCAAAGTTTATGACCGTCGTATTTTTTTGTGAAAGCGTGCCTGTACGACTTCTCATGGGCTAATAAGACGGGAAAGACCAGTATTTTGAATTTCCGAGACGGTGCACGAAAAACCGATCGAATCTCGACTCTGCGCAAAGTTTATGACCGTCGCGTTTTTTCGTGAAACCAAGCTCATACGACTTACCATGGGCTAATACATCGTGAATGGCCAGTATTTTGAATTTCCGAGACGGTGCACGAAAGACCGATTGAAACTCGACTCGCCCGCGACTTCGCGCAAAGTTTATGACAGTCGTATTTTTTTGCGAAAGTGTGCTTGTACGACTTCTCATGGGCTCATAAGACGGGAAAGACCAGTATTTTGAATTTCCGAGACGGTGCACGAAAAACCGATCGAATCTCGACTCTGCGTAAAGTTTATGACCGTCGCGTTTTTTCGTGAAACCAAGCTCATACGACTTACCATGGGCTAATACATCGTGAATGGCCAGTATTTTGAATTTTCGAGACGGTCACGAAAAACCGATCGAAACTCGACTCGCGCGCGACTTCGCGCAAAGTTTATGACCATCGTATTTTTTTGCGAAAGCGTGCCTGTACGACTTCTCATGGGCTAATAAGACGGGAAAGACCAGTATTATGAATTTCCGAGACGGTGCACGAAAAACCGATCGAAACTCGACTCTGTGCAAAGTTTATGACCGTCTAGTTTTTTCGTGAAACCAAGCTCACATGACTTACCATGGGCTAATACATTGTGACTGGCCAGTATTTTGAATTTCCAAGACAGTGCATGAAAAACCGATCGAAACTCGACTCACCGCAAAGTTCACGCAAAGATTATGACCGTCGAATTTTTATGCGAAAGCATGCTTTTACGACTTCCCATGGGCTAATAAGATGGGAAAGACCAGTATTTTAAATTTCCGAGACGGTGCACGAAAAACCGATCGAAACTCGACTCGCGCGCGACTTTGCGCAAAGTTTTTGACCGTCGTATTTTTTTGCGAAAGCGTGCTTGTACGACTTTTCATGGGCTAATAAGACGGGAAAGACCAGTATTTTGAATTTCCGAGACGGTGCACGAAAAAACCGATCGAATCTCGACTCTGCGCAAAGTTTATGACCGTCGCGTTTTCTCGTGAAACCATGCTCATACGACTTACCATGGGCTAATACATCGTGAATGACTAGTATTTTGAATTTCCGAGACGGTGCACGAAAAAACCGATCGAAACTCGACTCGCGCGCGACTTCGCGCAAAGTTTATGACGGTCGTATTTTTTTGCGAGAGCGTGCTTGTACTACTTCTCATGGGCTAACAAGACGGGAAAGACCAGTGTTTTGAATTTCCGAGACGGTGCACGAAAAACCGATCGAATCTCGACTCTGCGCAAAGTTTATGACCGTCGTGTTTTTTCGTGAAATCAAGCTCATACGACTTACCAAGGGCTAATACATCGTGAATGGCCAGTATTTTGAATTTCCGAGACGGTCACGAAAAACCGTTCAAAACTCGACTCACGCGCGACTTCGCGCAAAGTTTATGACCGTCGTATTTTTTTTGCGAAAGCGTGCCTGTATGACTTCTCATGGGCTAATAAGACGGGAAAGACAAGTATTTTGAATTTCCGAGACGGTGCACGAAAAACCGATCGAATCTCGACTCTACGCAAAGTTTATGACCGTCGCGTTTTTTCGTGAAACCATGCTCATACGACTTACCATGGGCTAATACATCGTGAATGGCCAGTATTTTGAATTTCCGAGACGGTGCACGAAAAACCGGTCGACACTCGACTCGCGCGCGACTTCGCGCAAAGTTTATGACCGTCGTATTTTTTTGGGAAAGTGTGCTTGTACGACTTCTCATGGCTAATAAGACAGGAAAGACCAGTATTTTGAATTTCCGAGACGGTGCATGAAAAACCGATCGAATCTCGACTCTGCGTAAATTTTATGACCGTCGCGTTTTTTCGTGAAACCAAGCTCATTCGACTTACCATGGGCTAATACATCGTGAATGGCCAGTATTTTGAATTTTCGAGACGGTCACGAAAAACCGATCGAAACTCGACTCGCGCGCGACTTCGCGCAAAGTTTATGACTGTCGTATTTTTTTGCGAAAGCGTGCCTGTACGACTTCTCATGGGCTAATAAGACGGGAAAGATAAGTATTTTGAATTTCCGAGACGGTGCACGAAAAACCGATCGAATCTCAACTCTGCGCAAAGTTTATGACCGTCGCATTTTTTTCGTGAAACCATGCTCATACGAATTACCATGGGCTAATACATCGTGAATGGCCAGTATTTTGAATTTCCGAGATGGTGCACGAACAACCGATCGAAACTCGTCTCGCACGCGACTTCGCGCAAAGTTTATGACCGTCATATTTTTTTGCGAAAGTGTGCTTGTACGACTTCTCATGGGCTAATAAGACGGGAAAGACCAGTATTTTGAATTTTCGACACGGTGCACGAAAAACAATCTCGACTCTGCGCAAAGTTTATAACCGTCGCGTTTTTTCATGAAACCATGCTCATACGACTTACCATGGGCGAATACATCGTGAATGGCCAGTATTTTGAATTTCTGAGACGGTCACGAAAAACCGATCGGAACTAGACTCGCGCGCGACTTCGCGCAAAGTTTATGACCGTCGTATTTTTTTGCGAAAGCGTGCCTGTACGACTTCTCATGGGCTAATAAGACGGGAAAGACAAGTATTTTGAATTTCCGAGACGGTGCACGAAAAACCGATCGAAACTCGACAAGCGCGCGACTTCGCGCAAAATTTTTGACCGTCGTAATTTTTTGCGAAAGCGTGCTTGTACGACTTCTCATGGGCTAATAAGACGGGAAAGTCCAGTATTTTGAATTTCCGAGACGGTGCACGAAAAACCGATCGAATCTCGACTCTGCGCAAAGTTTATGACCGTCGCGTTTTTTCGTGAAACCTTGCTCATACGACTTACCATGGGCTAATACATCGTGAATGGCCAGTATTTTGAATTTCAGAGACGGTGCACGAAAAACCGATCGAAACTCGACTCACGCGCGACTTCGCGCAAAGTTTATGACCGTCGTATTTATTTGCGAAAGCGTGCTTGTACTACTTCTCATGGGCTAATAAGACGGGAAAGACCAGTATTTTCAATTTCCGAGACGGTGCACGAAAAACCGATCGAATCTCGACTCTGCGCTAAGTTTATGACCGTCACGTTTTTTCGTGAAATCATGCTCATACGACTTACCATGGGCTAATACATCGTGAATGGCCAGTATTTTGAATTTCCGAGACGGTCACGAAAAACCGATCGAAACTCGACTCGCGCGCGACTTCCCGCAAAGTTTATGACCGTCGTATTTTTTTGCGAAAGCGTGCCTGTACGACTTCTCATGGGCTAATAAGACGGGAAAGACAAGTATTTTGAATTTCCGAGACGGTGCACGAAAAACCGATCGAAACTCGACTCGCGCGCGACTTCGCGCAAAGTTTTTGACCGTCGTATTTTTTTGCGAAAGCGTGCTTGTACGACTTCTCATGGGCTAATAAGACGGGAAAGACAAGTATTTTGAATTTCTGAGACGGTGCACGAAAAACCGATCGAAACTCGACTCCCGCGCGACTTCGCGCAAAGTTTTTAACCGTCGTATTTTTTTGCGAAAGCGTGCTTGTACGACTTCTCATGGGCTAATAAGACGGGAAAGACCAGTATTTTGAATTTCCGAGACGGTGCACGAAAAACCGATCGAATCTCGACTCTGCGCAAAGTTGATGACCGTCGCGTTTTCTCGTGAAACCATGCTCATACGACTTACCATGGGCTAATACATAGTGAATGACCAGTATTTTGAATTTCAGAGACGGTGCACGAAAAACCCGTCGAAACTCGTCTCGCGCGCGACTTCGCGCAAAGTTTATGACCGTCGTATTTTTTTGTGAAAGCGTGCCTGTACGACTTCTCATGGGCTAATAAGACGGGAAAGACCAGTATTTTGAATTTCCGAGACGGTGCACGAAAAACCGATCGAATCTCGACTCTGCGCAAAGTTTATGACCGTCGCGTTTTTTCGTGAAACCAAGCTCATACGACTTACCATGGGCTAATACATCGTGAATGGCCAGTATTTTGAATTTCCGAGACGGTGCACGAAAAACCGATTGAAACTCGACTCGCCCGCGACTTCGCACAAAGTTTATGACCGTCGTATTTTTTTGCGAAAGTGTGCTTGTACGACTTCTCATGGGCTCATAAGACGGGAAAGACCAGTATTTTGAATTTCCGAGACGGTGCACGAAAAACCGATCGAATCTCGACTCTGCGTAAAGTTTATGACCGTCGCATTTTTTCGTGAAACCAAGCTCATACGACTTACCATGGGCTAATACATCGTGAATGGCCAGTATTTTGAATTTCCGAGACGGTCACGAAAAATCGATCGAAACTCGACTCGCGCGCGACCTCGCGCAAAGTTTATGACCGTCGTATGTTTTTGCGAAAGCGTGCCTGTACGACTTCTCATGGGCTAATAAGACGGGAAAGACAAGTATTTTGAATTTCCGAGACGTTGCACGAAAAACCGATCGAAACTCGACTCGCGTGCGACTTCGCGCAAAGTTTATGACCGTCGTATTTTTTTGCGAAAGCGTGCCTCTACGGCTTCTCATGGGCTAATAAGATGGGAAAGACAAGTATTTTGAATTTCCGAGACGGTGTACGAAAAACCGATCGAAACTCAACTCGCGTGCGACTTCGCGCAAAGTTTATGACCGTCGTATTTTTTTGTGAAAGCGTGCTTGTACGACTTCTCATGGGCTAAGAAGACGGGAAAGACCAGTATTATGAATTTCCGTGACGGTGCACGAATAACCGATCGAAACTTGACTCTGTGCAAAGTTTATGACCGTCTAGTTTTTTCGTGAAACCATGCTCACATGACTTACCATGGGCTAATATATCGTGAATGGCCAGTATTTTGAATTTCCAAGACAGTGCATGAAAAACCGATCGAAACTCGACTCACCGCAAAGTTCGCGCAAAGATTATGACCGTCGAATTTTTATGCGAAAGCATGCTTGTACGACTTCCCATGGGCTAATAAGATGGGAAAGACCAGTATTTTGAATTTCTGAGACGGTGCACGAAAAACCGATCGAAACTCGACTCCCGCGCGACTTCGCGCAAAGTTTTTGACCGTCGTATTTTTTTGCGAAAGTGTGCTTGTACGACTTCTCATGGGCTAATAAGACGGGAAAGACCAGTATTTTGAATTTCCGAGACGGTGCACGAAAAACCGATCGAATCTCGACTCTGCGCAAAGTTTATGACCGTCGCGTTTTTTCGTTAAACCATGCTCATACGACTTACCATGGGCTAATACATCGTGAATGGCTAGTATTTTGAATTTCCGAGACGGTGCACGAAAAACCGATCGAAACTCGACTCACGCGCGACTTCGTGCAAAGTTTATGACCGTCTTATTTTTTTTGCGAAAGCGTGCCTGTACGACTTCTCATAAGATGGGAAAGACCAGTATTTTGAATTTCCGAGACGGTGCACGAAAAACCGATCGAAACTCGACAAGCGCGCGACTTCGCGCAAAATTTTTGACCGTCGTAATTTTTTGCGAAAGCGTGCTTGTACGACTTCTCATGGGCTAATAAGACGGGAAAGTCCAGTATTTTGAATTTCCGAGACGGTGCACGAAAAACCGATCGAATCTCGACTCTGCGCAAAGTTTATGACCGTCGCGTTTTTTCGTGAAACCTTGCTCATACGACTTACCATGGGCTAATACATCGTGAATGGCCAGTATTTTGAATTTCAGAGACGGTGCACGAAAAACCGATCGAAACTCGACTCACGCGCGACTTCGCGCAAAGTTTATGACCGTCGTATTTATTTGCGAAAGCGTGCTTGTACTACTTCTCATGGGCTAATAAGACGGGAAAGACCAGTATTTTCAATTTCCGAGACGGTGCAGGAAAAACCGATCGAATCTCGACTCTGCGCTAAGTTTATGACCGTCGCGTTTTTTCGTGAAATCATGCTCATACGACTTACCATGGGCTAATACATCGTGAATGGCCAGTATTTTGAATTTCCGAGACGGTCACGAAAAACCGATCGAAACTCGACTCGCGCGCGACTTCCCGCAAAGTTTATGACCGTCGTATTTTTTTGCGAAAGCGTGCCTGTACGACTTCTCATGGGCTAATAAGACGGGAAAGACAAGTATTTTGAATTTCCGAGACGGTGCACGAAAAACCGATCGAAACTCGACTCGCGCGCGACTTCGCGCAAAGTTTTTGACCGTCGTATTTTTTTGCGAAAGCGTGCTTGTACGACTTCTCATGGGCTAATAAGACGGGAAAGACAAGTATTTTGAATTTCTGAGACGGTGCACGAAAAACCGATCGAAACTCGACTCCCGCGCGACTTCGCGCAAAGTTTATGACCGTCGTATTTTTTTGTGAAAGCGTGCTTGTACGACTTCTCATGGGCTAAGAAGACGGGAAAGACCAGTATTATGAATTTCCGTGACGGTGCACGAATAACCGATCGAAACTTGACTCTGTGCAAAGTTTATGACCGTCTAGTTTTTTCGTGAAACCATGCTCACATGACTTACCATGGGCTAATATATCGTGAATGGCCAGTATTTTGAATTTCCAAGACAGTGCATGAAAAACCGATCGAAACTCGACTCACCGCAAAGTTCGCGCAAAGATTATGACCGTCGAATTTTTATGCGAAAGCATGCTTGTACGACTTCCCATGGGCTAATAAGATGGGAAAGACCAGTATTTTGAATTTCTGAGACGGTGCACGAAAAACCGATCGAAACTCGACTCCCGCGCGACTTCGCGCAAAGTTTTTGACCGTCGTATTTTTTTGCGAAAGTGTGCTTGTACGACTTCTCATGGGCTAATAAGACGGGAAAGACCAGTATTTTGAATTTCCGAGACGGTGCAGGAAAAACCGATCGAATCTCGACTCTGCGCTAAGTTTATGACCGTCGCGTTTTTTCGTGAAATCATGCTCATACGACTTACCATGGGCTAATACATCGTGAATGGCCAGTATTTTGAATTTCCGAGACGGTCACGAAAAACCGATCGAAACTCGACTCGCGCGCGACTTCCCGCAAAGTTTATGACCGTCGTATTTTTTTGCGAAAGCGTGCCTGTACGACTTCTCATGGGCTAATAAGACGGGAAAGACAAGTATTTTGAATTTCCGAGACGGTGCACGAAAAACCGATCGAAACTCGACTCGCGCGCGACTTCGCGCAAAGTTTTTGACCGTCGTATTTTTTTGCGAAAGCGTGCTTGTACGACTTCTCATGGGCTAATAAGACGGGAAAGACAAGTATTTTGAATTTCCGAGACGGTGCACGAAAAACCGATCGAATCTCGACTCTGCGCAAAGTTGATGACCGTCGCGTTTTCTCGTGAAACCATGCTCATACGACTTACCATGGGCTAATACATAGTGAATGACCAGTATTTTGAATTTCAGAGACGGTGCACGAAAAACCCGTCGAAACTCGTCTCGCGCGCGACTTCGCGCAAAGTTTATGACCGTCGTATTTTTTTGTGAAAGCGTGCCTGTACGACTTCTCATGGGCTAATAAGACGGGAAAGACCAGTATTTTGAATTTCCGAGACGGTGCACGAAAAACCGATCGAATCTCGACTCTGCGCAAAGTTTATGACCGTCGCGTTTTTTCGTGAAACCAAGCTCATACGACTTACCATGGGCTAATACATCGTGAATGGCCAGTATTTTGAATTTCCGAGACGGTGCACGAAAAACCGATTGAAACTCGACTCGCCCGCGACTTCGCACAAAGTTTATGACCGTCGTATTTTTTTGCGAAAGTGTGCTTGTACGACTTCTCATGGGCTCATAAGACGGGAAAGACCAGTATTTTGAATTTCCGAGACGGTGCACGAAAAACCGATCGAATCTCGACTCTGCGCAAAGTTTATGACCGTCGCGTTTTTTCGTGAAACCAAGCTCATACGACTTACCATGGGCTAATACATCATGAATGGCCAGTATTTTGAATTTCCGAGACGGTGCACGAAAAACCGATTGAAACTCGACTCGCCCGCGACTTCGCACAAAGTTTATGACCGTCGTATTTTTTTGCGAAAGTGTGCTTGTACGACTTCTCATGGGCTCATAAGACGGGAAAGACCAGTATTTTGAATTTCCGAGACGGTGCACGAAAAACCGATCGAATCTCGACTCTGCGTAAAGTTTATGACCGTCGCATTTTTTCGTGAAACGAAGCTCATACGACTTACCATGGGCTAATACATCGTGAATGGCCAGTATTTTGAATTTCCGAGACGGTCACGAAAAATCGATCGAAACTCGACTCGCGCGCGACCTCGCGCAAAGTTTATGACCGTCGTATGTTTTTGCGAAAGCGTGCCTGTACGACTTCTCATGGGCTAATAAGACGGGAAAGACAAGTATTTTGAATTTCCGAGACGTTGCACGAAAAACCGATCGAAACTCGACTCGCGTGCGACTTCGCGCAAAGTTTATGACCGTCGTATTTTTTTGCGAAAGCGTGCCTCTACGGCTTCTCATGGGCTAATAAGATGGGAAAGACAAGTATTTTGAATTTCCGAGACGGTGTACGAAAAACCGATCGAAACTCAACTCGCGTGCGACTTCGCGCAAAGTTTATGACCGTCGTATTTTTTTGTGAAAGCGTGCTTGTACGACTTCTCATGGGCTAAGAAGACGGGAAAGACCAGTATTATGAATTTCCGTGATGGTGCACGAATAACCGATCGAAACTTGACTCTGTGCAAAGTTTATGACCGTCTAGTTTTTTCGTGAAACCATGCTCACATGACTTACCATGGGCTAATACATCGTGAATGGCCAGTATTTTGAATTTCCAAGACAGTGCATGAAAAACCGATCGAAACTCGACTCACCGCAAAGTTCGCGCAAAGATTATGACCGTCGAATTTTTATGCGAAAGCATGCTTGTACGACTTCCCATGGGCTAATAAGATGGGAAAGACCAGTATTTTGAATTTCTGAGACGGTGCACGAAAAACCGATCGAAACTCGACTCCCGCGCGACTTCGCGCAAAGTTTTTGACCGTCGTATTTTTTTGCGAAAGTGTGCTTGTACGACTTCTCATGGGCTAATAAGACGGGAAAGACCAGTATTTTGAATTTCCGAGACGGTGCACGAAAAACCGATCGAATCTCGACTCTGCGCAAAGTTTATGACCGTCGCGTTTTTTCGTTAAACCATGCTCATACGACTTACCATGGGCTAATACATCGTGAATGGCTAGTATTTTGAATTTCCGAGACGGTGCACGAAAAACCGATCGAAACTCGACTCACGCGCGACTTCGTGCAAAGTTTATGACCGTCTTCTTTTTTTTGCGAAAGCGTGCCTGTACGACTTCTCATAAGATGGGAAAGACCAGTATTTTGAATTTCCGAGACGGTGCACGAAAAACCGATCGAAACTCGACTCGCCGCAAAGTTTATGACCGCCGCGTTTTTTCGTGAAACCATGCTCATACAACTTACCATGGGCTAATTTATCGTGAATGGCCAGTATTTTGAATTTCCGAGATGGTGCACGAAAAACCGATCGAAACTCGACTCGCGCGCGACTTCGCGCAAAGTTTATGACCGTCGTATTTTTTTGCGAAAGTGTGCTTGTACGACTTCTCATGGGCTAATTTGACCGTCGCGTTTTTTCGTGAAACCTTGCTCATACGACTTACCATGGGCTAATACATCGTGAATGGCCAGTATTTTGAATTTCCGAGACTGTGCACGAAAAACCGATCGAAATTCGACTCGCGCGCGACTTCGCGCAAAGTTTATGAACGTCGTATTTATTTGCGAAAGCGTGCTTGTACTACTTCTCATGGGCTAATAAGATGGGAAAGACCAGTATTTTGAATTTCTGAGACGGTGCACGAAAAACCGATCGAAACTCGACTCGCGTGCGACTTCGCGCAAAGTTTTTGACCGTCGTATTTTTTTGCGAAAGTGTGCTTGTACGACTTCTCATGGGCTAATAAGACGGGAAAGACCAGTATTTTGAATTTCCGAGACGGTGCACGAAAAACCGATCGAATCTCGACTCTGCGCAAAGTTTATGACCATCGCGTTTTTTCGTGAAACCATGCTCATACGACTTACCATGGGCTAATACATCGTGAATGGCTAGTATTTTGAATTTTTGTTTTTTGGTAAGTAAAGATAATGTATTTTGTAAAAGATTTGTACAAAGAAGCTTTGTCTACACAAGCCATAGACTAAAGCCTGAAGTCTCTTAGTGTAGTCGAGAAGATTGCACCCCACCAAAAGAAGGTGAAATGGGCACGCTTCATCGAACTCATCTCCAAGAGTAGCACAAGGAAGTTAATAAAAAAATGCAATAGCTAGACTGTTCTGGAGTACTTGTGGATACATCACAAAATATAAGCTTTGCCCCATAATACATTACAATCTTCATCATTATTCGAGTGATTATTGACTAATGAAAAAATTGAATCTTGTGAAAATCTCTTTCTCTCTTCTTGTTAGGTGCTCTATATTCAATTCTTGCTCCATGCATGATCGTGAGTCCTGAAGAATCTCTATCAGAATTTGAGCTTTGTTCATGTTGTGACACTCAAAAATTCTGTCACACCTCTCCTTCCAAATCCACCAAATAGCACATCTGAATATAATTCTTGCTAGTTGTGTAAGAGGACCCTTTCTTGAGAAGCCTCGCATTAGCCTTTCTAGTTCATGATGCAAGTTTGGCCGTGGTAGCCTTTGAAGATCAAATCGCTTCAAGATCTCTTCCCATATCCAAGATGAATAATCACAAGCAAAGTATAGATGGTCAACACTTTCTTCCTTTTGCATACACAAAGAGCACCGATTTACAATATAAATACCTCTTCGCTGCATATTATCCATCGTAGGAAGTTTGCCGAGAAGGGCCTGCCATGTACATAAGGAATGTCGCTGTGAGCATGGACTATCCCATGTCCAACTACTTGGGATCCACTTGTTGTTTCGTCGTCTAATTTGGTTCCATGCAGATGTAGCACTAAATTTACCATTATCATGAAGCCAAATAAGCATATCTGAAGAGTTGTTCTTGATTGGAATAGCCCTAATAGTCGGCCAAAGTAATAACATGTCTGGGGAGGTAGGGAAGAAATATAGTAAAAGGGGCATTCCGAGAATCGAACTCGGGACCTATCGCACCCAAAGCGAGAATCATACCACTAGACCAAATGCCCTGTTTGTTGCTAGTATTTTGAATTTCCGAGACGGTGCACGAAAAATCGATCGAAACTCGACTCGCGCGCGACTTCGCGCAAAGTTTATGACCGTCGTATTTTTTTTGCGAAAGCGTGCCTGTACGACTTCTCATGGGCTAATAAGACGGGAAAGACCAGTATTTTGAATTTCCGAGACGGTGCACGAAAAACCGATCGAATCTCGACTCTGCGCAAAGTTTATGACCGTCGCGTTTTTTCGTGAAACCATGCTCATACGACTTACCATGGGCTAATACATCGTGAATGGCCAGTATTTTGAATTTCCGAGACGGTGCACGAAAAACCGATCGAAATTCAACTCGCGCGCGACTTCGCGCAAAGTTTATGACCGTCAGATTTTTTTGCGAAAGTGTGCTTGTACGACTTCTCATGGGCTAATAAGACGGGAAAGACCAGTATTTTGAATTTCCGAGATGGTGCATGAAAAACCGATTGAATCTCGACTCTGCGCAAAGTTTATGACCGTCGCATTTTTTCGTGAAACCATGCTCATACGACTTACCATGGGCTAATAAGATGGAAAAGACAAGTATTTTGAATTTCCGAGACGGTGCACGAAAAATCGATCGAAACTCGACAAGCGCGTGACTTCGCGCAATGTTTTTGACCGTCGTATTTTTTTGCGAAAGTGTGCTTGTACGACTTCTCATGGGCTAATAAGACGGGAAAGACCAGTATTTTGAATTTCCGAGACGGTGCACGAAAAACCGATCGAATCTCGACTCTGAGCAAAGTTTATGACCGTCGCGTTTTTTCGTGAAACCATGCTCATACGACTTCTCATGGGCTAATAAGACGGGAAAGACCAGTATTTTGAATTTCCGAGACGGTGCACGAAAAACCGATCGAATCTCGACTCTGAGCAAAGTTTATGACCGTCGCATTTTTTCGTGAAACCATGCTCATACGACTTACCATGGGCTAATACATTATATCCACTGGAATCAACAAAGTCTCCTGTCAGTCTATCCTACAAAAAATTAAGAACAGAATTTCCTCTTGGAAAAATAGGCTTCTTTCTAAAGCTGGACGACTTGAACTTATTCGATCTGTGTTGATCTCTTATTCTATTTATTGGTGTCATGCATTCCCTCTACCTGCCGGGCTTCTCCATGATATTGATAAATTACTTATGAACTTCTTTTGGAATGGCACAGATGGTAAGGCAATGCACATGGTGAATTGGGACAACATTTACAAACCGAAGGATGAAGGGGGGCTGAATCTTCGACATATTAGAGATTGAAATAAAGCTTGTATGGTAAAGCAATTATGGGATATTTTACAAAACAAGTCTTCCTTATGGTCACAATGGGTTTTTGCTTGGTACCTAACCAAGGAATCAATCTGGGAAACATCTGCAAAAACATCTCATTCTGCTGCTTGGAAATGAATTCTGAAGGCAAGGCGATGGCTACGTAACAATATTTCTTATGTGATTTCTTCTGGAACCAATATTAATATGTGGTATGATCCTTGGGTGAATGGGAAAAGTATATTTCATTGCTCTTCGACACATCCCACTATTCAGGACTCCTTGCCTCAAGGTACGCAAAAGTTTAAACATTTGCAAGCTGTGGATGAGGTGGATAAATATAGGAATAAAGGATTAAAGGGTAAAGATATTATGCGGGAGGACCATGTAAAATCAAAGGATAAGAAAAAGGATGGTAGTGTCCTCCCAAAATCGCATGCTCTTCCTTCTATCTAGTATTGATGAAAATAATCTGTTGGAATGTTCGTGGACTTAATAAGACTGAGAAATGTCGGGAGCTCAATAGAATAATCAGATCTGCTGCATGTGATATTGTGATTCTTGTGGAAACAAAAATTAAAACCCATCGTGTTCGAGTTCAGAAGAATTTAATATGGCCTGAGGCAGAACTTTTTACTAATGATTCTCAGGATACTTATGGTCGAGTTTGGGTCTTATGGCATCCTAACCTTGTTACTGCTTGGTTTATTTCTGCTACTAATCAATTCATTCATCTTAAGGCAGAGGATAAACAGACTGGATGTCAATTCAATATTACCGGTATCTATGCATCTAACAGTATGCCTGACAGGAATGCTCTATGGCGTGATCTGGTTAGCATTGCCAATAGTTATCCTACAGTACCTTGGGTTGTTCTCGGTGACTTTAATACTGTCAGATACACAAATGAGAAAGTGGGGGGTAGAGTGCTTTCACAATGTCAGCTTCAACATTTTAATGATTGTATAGATACTGCTGCATTGACTGACATGAAATCTGTAGGTGATTGGTTCTCATGGAACAATCAAAGTACTGCTGATAGAAAAATTATGGCTCGACTTGACAGATGTTTGATAAATCAGGAATGGTTAGCAGTTTTCCCAGATTCACTTCTTGAGTACGGTGCTAAGTTATTTTCGGATCACTCTATTATGCATATACATGCAGATAAAGCACTACCCAGAGTCAAGAAACCTTTTAGATTTTTTAATATGTGGAGTTCTCACCCTAAGTTCCTCGAAGTTATTAAGTCAGCTTGGGACATTAATGTATTTGGTTCTCCTCCTTACATCCTATGTCAAAAGCTAAAAGCATGCAAAGCAGCACTTAAGAAGTGGAATTCAACTACATTCGGAAATATCACCAACAGGGTTCAGTTATGCAAGAAAGAACTTATGACTGTGCAAAGCGAGCTAAATCTTCAACCTCTGGATGCGAATCTTATATACAAAGAGGCTGCTGCTAGAAATAACTTTATGCAAGCTTTGAAGTAGGAGGAATGCTTTTTGAAACAGAAGTCACGACAGCATTGGCTTACTCTAGGGGATTCTAATACGAAGTTTTTCTATGCTGCTATTGCTACCAGAAGGGCTACTAATCGTATAAAAAAATGCAAAGGTATAGATGGTAATCTCATTGAGGATCTGGATGAGGTTAAAAATTACACCGAGCAATTTTTTTATTCCTTACTCAATCAGGAGCAGCAGCCTAATAGTATTCATGTTAGGCCTACAAGACGACTTGATTTTGAAGCCCTCTCTCATCTTAATGCCCCAATAACGGATGATGAAATTGTGAAAGTTATTTTTAAGTCCCCGAAGCACAAAAGCCTTGGTCAAGATGGATTTCCAGCTGAGTTTTATCAAATTGCATGGTCTATTGTAGGCAACGATGTCATAAAAGCTTGTCGACATATTCTTAAAGAAATGAATTGCACTTTTATTTCTTTAGTGCCTAAAAATGATGGAGCCGATTCATTGGAGAACTACCGTCCTATTTCACTGTGCAACTTTATTTATAAGGTTATCTCGAAGTTACTGGCAGATAGACTACAAAAGGTCATGAATAAGGTCATTAGTCCTAATCAGGCTGCTTTTATTAAAGGGAGGAGTATCCATCATAATGTCCTGCTTGCTAATGATTTGGTTAAGGATCTACACTCAAAAACAAGAGGAAAAAAGATATGTTTTAAAGCTGATTTACGAAAGGCCTTTGACTCAGTCAATAGGCAATTTATTTACATGATGCTCCATAATATGGGCTTCCCTCAGCACTGGGTTCAATGGATTCAATGTTGCTTGGAAACTCCAAAATTTTCGATTCTCTTTAATGGTTCACCTATTGGCTTCTTCGGGAGTAAGAATGGCATTCGGCAAGGCGATCCACTATCTCCTTATCTTTTTACGATTGCAATGGAAGGACTCAGTTGTATGTTAGAAGAGGCTGTTTCCAATGGCAAAATTAAGGTACCATATTATGGTTCTGTTTATATCTCTCACATAACATTTGCTGACGACCTTATTATCTTCCTTCGAGATGATCCAGTTTCTGTGAGTAATCTGGCAGATATTCTTAATGAATTTGGTATAGTTTCTGGTCTTAAGCTAAACCATGCAAAGAGCAAAGTATATGTTGGTGCTTGCATTGAAAATAAGGATCATATTGCTCAAACATTGGGAGTTGCTGAAGGAAATTTACCGGTTCCTTACTTGGGTCTTCCACTTATATCCACTGGAATCAACAAAGTCTCCTGTCAGCCTATCCTACAAAAAATTAAGAACAGAATTTCCTCTTGGAAA
The DNA here is from genome assembly GCA_029747655.1 of Ensete ventricosum. NCBI lineage: Eukaryota > Viridiplantae > Streptophyta > Magnoliopsida > Zingiberales > Musaceae > Ensete > Ensete ventricosum. Next base: position 28,259,107 of record JAQQAF010000004.1, on the reverse strand, counting down.
AATAGGCTTCTTTCTAAAGCTGGACGACTTGAACTTATTCGATCAGTGTTGATCTCTTATTCTATTTATTGGTCTCATGCATTCCTTCTACCAGCCGGGCTTCTCAATGATATTGATAAATTACTTATGAACTTCTTTTGGAATGACACAGATGGTAAGGCAATGCATATGGTGAATTGGGACAACATTTGCAAACCGAAGGATGAAGGGGGCTTGAATCTTCGACATATTAGAGATTGGAATAAAGCTTGTATGGTAAAGCAATTATGGGATATTTTACAAAACAAGTCTTCTTTATGGTCACAATGGGTTTTTGCTAGGTACATTACCAAGGAATCAATCTGGGAAGTATCTGCAAAAACATCTCATTCTGCTGCTTGGAAAGGAATTCTGAAGGCAAGGAGATGGCTACGTAATAATATTTCTTATGTGATTTCTTCTGGAACCAATATTAATATGTGGTATGATCCTTGGGTGAATGGGAAAAGTATATTTCAAATATTTGGTGATAGAGTACGACAGGATCTGGGGGCTCCCAAAGACTGGAAGGTTTCTGAATTCATTAACAATGGTACATGGTGTCTTCCTAACCCTACCTCCCCAGACATGTTATTACTTTGACCGACTATTAGGGCTATTCCAATCAAGAACAACTCTTCAGATATGCTTATTTGGCTTCATGATAATGGTAAATTTAGTGCTACATCTGCATGGAACTAAATTCGACGACGAAACAACAAGTGGATCCCAAGTAGTTGGACATGGGATAGTCCATGCTCACAGCGACATTCCTTATGTACATGGCAGGCCCTTCTCGGCAAACTTCCTACGATGGATAATATGCAGCGAAGAGGTATTTATATTGTAAATCGGTGCTCTTTGTGTATGCAAAAGGAAGAAAGCGTTGATCATCTATACTTTGCTTGTGATTATTCATCTTGGATATGGGAAGAGATCTTGAAGCGATTTGATCTTCAAAGGCTACCACGGCCAAACTTGCATCATGAACTAGAAAGGCTAATGCAAGGCTTCTCAAGAAAGGGTCCTCTTACACAACTAGCAAGAATTATATTCAGATGTGCTATTTGGTGGATTTGGAAGGAGAGGTGTGGCAGAATTTTTGAGTGTCACAACATGAACAAAGCTCAAATTCTGATAGAGATTCTTCAGGACTCACGGTCATGCATGGAGCAAGAATTGAATATAGAGCACCTAACAAGAAGAGAGAAAGATATTTTCACAAGATTCAATTTTTTCATTAGTCAATAATCACTCGAATAATGATGAAGATTGTAATGTAATATGTGGCAAAGCTTATATTTTGTGATGTATCCACAAGTACTCCAGAACAGTCTAGCTATTGCATTTTTTATTAACTTCCTTGTGCTACTCTTGGAGATGAGTTCGATGAAGCGTGCCCATTTCACCTTCTTTTGGTGGGGTGCAATCTTCTCGACTACACTAAGAGACTTCAGGCTTTAGTCTATGGCTTGTGTAGACAAAGCTTCTTTGTACAAATCTTTTACAAAATACATTATCTTTACTTACCAAAAAAAAAAGAAAAGTATATTTCAGATATTTGGTGATAGAGTACGACAGGATCTGAGGGCTCCCAAAGACTGGAAGGTTTCTGAATTCATTATCAATGGTACATGGTGTCTTCCCAACCCTACCTCCCCTGACATGTTATTACTTTGGCCGACTATTAGGGCTATTCCAATCAAGAACAACTCTTCAGATATGCTTATTTGGCTTCATGATAACGGTAAATTTAGTGCTACATCTGTATGGAACCAAATTAGACGACGAAACAACAAGTGGATCCAAAGTAGTTGGACATGGGATAGTCCATGCTCACAACGACATTCCTTATGTACATGGCAGGCCCTTCTCGACAAACTTCCTACGATGGACAATATGCAGCGAAGAGGTATTTATATTGTAAATCGGTGCTCTTTGTGTATGCAAAATGAAGAAAGTGTTGCTACTCTTGGAAATGAGTTTGATGAAGTGTGCCTATTTCACCTTCTTTAGGTGGGGTACAATCTTCTCGACTACACTAAGAGACTTCAGGCTTTAGTCTATGGCTTGTGTAGACAAAGCTTCTTTGTACAAATCTTTTACAAAATATATTATCTTTACTTACCAAAAAAAAAAAATGAAGAAAGTGTTGACCATCTCTACTTTGCTTGTGATTATTCATCTTGGATATGGAAGGAGATCTTGAAGCGATTTGATTTTCAAAGGCTACCACGGCCAAACTTGTATCATGAATTAGAAATGCTTCTTCAAAGCTTCTCAAGAAAGGGGCCTCTTACACAACTAGCAAGAATTATATTCAGATGTGCTATTTGGTGGATTTGGAAGGAGAGGTGTGGCAGAATTTTTGAGTGTCACAACATGAACAAAGCTCACATTCTGATAGAGATTCTTCAGGACTCACGATCATGTATGGAGCAAGAATTGAATACAGAGCACCTAACAAGAAGAGAGAAAGATATTTTCACAAGATTCAATTTTTCCATTCGTCAAGAATCACTCGAATAATGATGAAGATTGTAATATATTATATGGGGCAAAGCTTATATTTTGTGATGTATCCACAAGTAGTCCAGAACAGTCTAGCTATTGCATTTTATTATTTATTAACTTCCTTATGCTGCTCTTGGAGATGAGTTCGATAAAGCGTGCCCATTTCACCTTCTTTTGGTGGGGTGCAATCTTCTCGACTACACTAAGAGACTTCAGGCTTTAGTCTATGGCTTGTGTAGACAAAGCTTTTTGTACAAATCTTTTACAAAATACATTATCTTTACTAACCAAAAAAAAAATACCATGGGCTAATACATCGTGAATGGCCAGTATTTTAAATTTCCGAGATGGTGCACGAAAAACTGATCGAAACTCGACTCGCGTGCGACTTCGCGCAAAGTTTATGACCGTCGTATTTTTCTGCGAAAGCGTGCTAGTACTACTTCTTATGGGCTAATAAGACGGGAAAGACCAGTATTTTGAATTTCCTAGACGGTGCATGAAAAACCGATCGAATCTCGACTCTGCGCAAAGTTTATGACCATCGTGTTTTTTCGTGAAATCATGCTCATACGACTTACCATGGGCTAATACATCGTGAATGGCCAGTATTTTGAATTTTCGAGACGGTCACGAAAAACCGATCGAAACTCTACTTGCGCGCGACTTCGCGCAAAGTTTATGACCGTCGTATTTTTTTGCGAAAGCGTGCCTGTACGACTTCTCATGCATGGGCTAATAAGACGGGAAAGACCAGTATTTTGAATTTCCGAGACGGTGCACGAAAAACTGATCGAAACTCGACTCGCGCGCGACTTCGCGCAAAGTTTTTGACTGTCGTATTTTTTTGCGAAACCGTGCCTGTACGACTTCTCATGGGCTAATAAGACGGGAAAGACAAGTATTTTGAATTTCCGAGACGGTGCACGAAAAACCGATCGAAACTCGACTCGCGCGCGACTTCGCGCAAAGTTTTTGACCGTCGTATTTTTTTGCGAAAGCGTGCTTGTACGACTTCTCATGGGCTAATAAGACGGGAAAGACCAGTATTTTGAATTTCCGAGACGGTGCACGAAAAACCGATCGAATCTCGACGCTGCGCAAAGTTTATGACCGTCGCGTTTTTTCGTGAAACCATGCTCATACGACTTACCATGGGCTAAGACATCGTGAATGGCCAGTATTTTGAATTTTCGAGACGGTGCACGAAAAACCGATCGAAACTCGACTCGCGCGCGACTTCGCGCAAAGTTTATGACCGTCGTATTTTTTTGCGAAAGCGTGCCTGTACGACTTCTCATAGGCTAATAAGACGGGAATGACCAGTATTTTGAATTTCCGAGACGGTGCACGAAAAACCGATCGAATCTCGACTCTGCGCAAAGTTTATGACCGTCGCGTTTTTTTGTGAAACCAAGCTCATACGACTTACCATGGGCTAATACATCGTGAATGGCCAGTATTTTGAATTTCCAAGACGGTGCACGAAAAATCGATCGAAACTCGACTCGCGCGCGACTTCGCGCAATGTTTATGACCGTCGTATTTTTTTGCGAAAGTGTGCTTGTACGACTTCTCATGGGCTTATAAGACGGGAAAGACCAGTATTTTGAATTTCCGAGACGGTGCACGAAAAACCGATCGAATCTCGACTCTGCGCAAAGTTTATGACCATCGCGTTTTTTCATGAAACCATGCTCATACGACTTACCATTGCCTAATACATCGTGAATGGCCAGTATTTTGAATTTCCGAGACGGTGCACGAAAAACCGATCGAAACTCAACTCGCGCGCGACTTCGCGCAAAGTTTATGACCGTCGTATTTTTTGGCGAAAGCATGCTTGTACGACTTCTCAGGGGCTAATAAGACGGGAAAGACTAGTATTATGAATTTCTGAGGCGGTGCACGAAAAACCGATTAAAACTCGACTCTGTGCAAAGTTTATGACCGTCTAGTTTTTTCGTGAAACCAAGCTCACATGACTTACCATGGGCTAATACATTGTGAATGGCCAGTATTTTGAATTTCCAAGACAGTGCATGAAAAACCGATCGAAACTCGACTCACCGCAAAGTTCGCGTAAAGATTATGACCGTCGAATTTATTGCTCAAACATTGGGAGTTGCTGAAGGAAATTTACCGGTTCCTTACTTGGGTCTTCCACTTATATCCACTAGAATCAACAAAGTCTCCTGTCAGCCTATCCTACAAAAAATTAAGAACAGAATTTCCTCTTGGAAAAATAGGCTTCTTTCTAAAGCTGGACGACTTGAACTTATTCGATCAGTGTTGATCTCTTATTCTATTTATTGGTCTCATGCATTCCTTCTAACAGCCGGGCTTCTCAATGATATTGATAAATTACTTATGAACTTCTTTTTGAATGGCACAGATGGTAAGGCAATGCATATGGTGAATTGGGACAACATTTGTAAACCGAAGGATGAAGGGGGCTTGAATCTTCGACATATTAGAGATTGGAATAAAACTTGTATGGTAAAGCAATTATGGGATATTTTACAAAACAAATCTTCTTTATGGTCACAATGGGTTTTTGCTAGGTACCTTACCAAGGAATCAATCTGGGAAGCATCTACAAAAACATCTCATTCTGCTGCTTGGAAAGGAATTCTGAAGGCAAGGAGATGGCTACGTAACAATATTTCTTATGTGATTTCTTCTGGAACCAATATTAATATGTGGTATGATCCTTGGGTGAATGGGAAAAGTATATTTCAGATATTTGGTGATAGAGTACGACAGGATCTCGGGGCTCCCAAAGACTGGAAGGTTTCTGAATTCATTAACAATGGTACATGGTGTCTTCCTAACCCTACCTCCCCAGACATGTTATTACTTTGGCCGACTATTAGGGCTATTCCAATCAAGAACTCTTCAGATATGCTTATTTGGTTGGCTTCATGATAATGGTAAATTTAGTGCTACATCTGCATGGAACCAAATTAGACGACGAAACAACAAGTGGATCCCAAGTAGTTGGACATGGGATAGTCCATGCTCACAGCGACATTCCTTATGTACATGGCAGGCCCTTCTCGGCAAACTTCCTACAATGGACAATATGCAGCGAAGAGGTATTTATATTGTAAATCGGTGCTCTTTGTGTATGCAAAAGGAAGAAAGTGTTGACCATCTATACTTTGCTTGTGATTATTCATCTTGGATATGGGAAGAGATCTTGAAGCGATTTGATCTTCAAAGGCTACCACGGCCAAACTTGCATCATTAACTAGAAAGGCTAATGCAAGGCTTCTCAAGAAAGGGTCCTCTTACACAACTAGCAAGAATTATATTCAGATGTGCTATTTGGTGGATTTGGAAGGAGAGGTGTGGCAGAATTTTTGAGTGTCACAACATGAACAAAGCTCAAATTCTGATAGAGATTCTTCAGGACTCACGATCATGCATGGAGCAAGAATTGAATATAGAGCACCTAACAAGAAGAGAGAAAGAGATTTTCACAAGATTCAATTTTTTCATTAGTCAATAATCACTCGAATAATGATGAAGATTGTAATGTATTATGGGGCAAAGCTTATATTTTATGATGTATCCACAAGTACTCCAGAACAGTCTAGCTATTGCATTTTTTTTATTAACTTCCTTGTGCTACTCTTGGAAATGAGTTTGATGAAGTGTGCCCATTTCACCTTCTTTAGGTGCGGTACAATCTTCTCGACTACACTAAGAGACTTCAGGCTTTAGTCTATGGCTTGTGTAGACAAAGCTTCTTTGTACAAATCTTTTACAAATTACATTATCTTTACTTACCAAAAAAAAGTTTATGACCATCGTATTTTTTTGCGAAAGCGTGTTGTACGATTTCCATGGGCTAATACGACGGGAAAGACCAGTATTTTGAATTTTCGAGACGGTGCACGAAAAACCGATCGAAACTCGACTCCGCGCAAAGTTTATGACCGTCGCGTTTTTTCGTGAAACCATGCTTATACGACTTACTATGGGCTAATACATCGTGAATGATCAGTATTTTGAATTTTTGAGATGGTGCACGAAAAACCGATCGAAACTCGACTCGCGCGCGACTTCGTGCAATGTTTATGACCGTCATATTTTTTTGTGAAAGCGTGCTTGTACGACTTCTCATGGGCTAATAAGACGGGAAAGACTAGTATTTTGAATTTCCGAGACGGTGCACGAAAAACCGATCGAAACTCGACTCTGCGCAAAGTTTATGACCGTCGTATTTTTTCGTGATACCATGCTCATACGACTTACCATGGGCTAATACTTCGAGAATGGTCAGTATTTTCAATTTCCGAGACGGTGCACGAAAAACCGATTGAAACTTGACTCGCGCGCGACATCGCGCAAAGTTTATGACCGTCGTATTTTTTTGCGAAAGCGTGCTTGTACGAATTCCCATGGGCTAATAAAACGGGAAAAACCAGTATTTTGAATTTCCGAGACGGTGCACGAAAAATCGATCGAAACTCGACTCTGCGCAAAGTTTATGACCGTCACGTTTTTTTCATGAAACCATGCTCATACGACTTACCATGGTCTAATACATCGTGAATGGCCTGTATTTTGAATTTCTGATACGGTGCATGAAAAACCGATCGAAACTCAACTCTGCGCAAAGTTTATGACCGTCGCATTTTTTCATGAAACCATGCTCATACGACTTACCATGGCCATACATCGTGAATAGCCATTATTTTGAATTTCCGAGATGGTGCACGAAAAACCGATCGAAACTCGACTCGCGCGCGACTTCGTGCAAAGTTTATGACCGTCGTATTTTTTTGCGAAAGCGTGCTTGTACGACTTCCCTCGGGCTAATACGACGGGAAATACCAGTATTTTGAATTTTCGAGACGGTGCACGAAAAACCGATCGAAACTCGACTCTGCGCAAGGTTTATGACCGTCGCATTTTTTCGTGAAACCATGCTCATACGACTTACCATGGGCTAATATATCGTGAATGGCCAGTATTTTGAATTTCCGAGATGTTGCACGAAAAACCGATCGAAACACGACTCGCGCGCGACTTCGTGCTAAGTTTATGACCGTCGTATTTTTTTGCGAAAGAGTGCTTGTACGACTTCCCATGGGCTAATAAGACGGGAAAGACCAGTATTTTGAATTTCCGAGATGGTGCACGAAAAACCGATCGAAACTCGACAGTTCGCAAAGTTTATTACCGTCGCATTTTTTCGTGAAACCATGCTCATATGACTTACCATGGGCTAATACATCGTGAATGGCCTGTATTTTGAATTTCCGAGACGGTGCACGAAAAATCGATCAAAACTCGACACTTCGCAAAGTTTATGACCGTCGCATTTTTTCGTGAAACCATGCTCATACGACTTACCATGGGCTAATACATCATGAATGGCCAGTATTTTTAATTTCCGAGACCGTGCATGAAAAACCGATCGAAACTCGACTCTGCGCAAAGTTTATGACCGTCGTGTTTTTTCGTGAAACTATGCTCATACGACTTACCATGGGCTAATACATCGTGAATGGCCAGTATTTTGAATTTCCGAGATGGTGCACGAAAAACCGATAGAAACTCGACTCTGCGCAAAGTTTATGACCGTCGTGTTTTTTCGTGAAACCATGCTCATACGACTTACCATGGTCTAATACATCGTGAATGGCCTGTATTTTGAATTTCTGATACGGTGCACGAAAAACCGATCGAAACTCGACTCTGCGCAAAGTTTATAATCGTCGCATTTTTTTCATGAAACCATGCTCATACGACTTACCATGGTCTAATACATCGTGAATGGCCTGTATTTTGAATTTCTGATACGGTGCACGAAAAACCGATCGAAACTCGACTCTGCGCAAAGTTTATGACCGTCGTGTTTTTTCGTGAAACCATGCTCATACGACTTACCATAGGCTAATACATCGTGAATGGTCAGTATTTTGAATTTCCGAGACGGTGCATGAAAAACCGATCAAAACTCGACTCGTGCGTGACTTCGCGCAAAGTTTATGACTGTCGTATTTTTTCGCGAATGTGTGCTTGTACGACTTCCCATGGGCTAATAAGACGGGAAATACCAGTATTTTAAATTTCCGAGACGGTGCACGAAAAACCGATCGAAACTCGACTCTGCGCAAAGTTTATGAACGTCGCATTTTTTCGTGAAACCATGCTCATACGACTTACCATGGGCTAATACATCGTGAATGGCCAGTATTTTGAATTTCCGAGATGGTGCACGAAAAACCAATCGAAACTCGACTCGCGCGTGACTTCGTGCAAAGTTTATGACCGTCGTTTTTTTTTGCGAAAGCCTGCTCGTACGACTTCCCATGGGCTAATAAGACGGGAAAGACCATTATTTTGAATTTCCGAGACGATGCACGAAAAACCGATCGAAACTCGACTCTGCGCAAAGTGTATAACCGTCGCGTTTTTTCGTGAAACCATGCTCATACAACTTACCATGAGCTAAGGCGGGAAAGAAACCATGCTCATACGACTTACCATGGGCTAATACATCGTGAATGGCCAATATTTTGAATTTCCGATACGGTGCACGAAAAACCGATCGAAATTCGACTCGCGCGACACTTCGCGCAAAGTTTATGACCGTCGTATTTTTTTGCGAAAGCGTGCCTGTACGACTTCTCATGGGCTAATAAGACGGGAAAGACCAGTATTTTGAATTTCCGAGACGGTGCACGAAAAACCGATCGAATCTCGACTCTGCGCAAAGTTTATGACCGTCGCGTTTTTTCGTGAAAACATGCTCATACGACTTACCATGGGCTAATACATCGTGAATGGCCAGTATTTTGAATTTCTGAGACGGTGCACGAAAAACCGATCGAAACTCGACTCGCGCGTGACTTCGCGCAAAGTTTATGACCGTCGTATTTTTTTGCGAAAGCGTGCTTGTACTACTTCTCATGGGCTAATAAGACGGGAAAGACCAGTATTTTGAATTTCCGAGACGGTGCACGAAAAACCGATTGAATCTCGACTCTGCGCAAAGTTTATGACCATCGCGTTTTTTCGTGAAATCATGCTCATACGACTTACCATGGGCTAATACATCGTGAATGGCCAGTATTTTGAATTTCCGAGACGGTGCACGAAAAACCGATCGAAACTCGACTCGCGCGCGACATCGCGCAAAGTTTATGACCGTCGTATTTTTTTGCGAAAGCGAGCCTGTACGACTTCTCATGGGCTAATAAGACGGGAAAGACAAGTATTTTGAATTTCCGAGACGGTGCACGAAAAACCGATCGAAACTCGACTCGCGCGCGACTTCGCGGAAAGTTTATGACCGTCGTATTTTTTTGCGAAAGCCTGCTTGTACGACTTCCCATGGGCTAATAAGACGGGAAAGACCATTATTTTGAATTTCCGAGACGATGCACGAAAAACCGATCGAAACTCGACTCTGCGCAAAGTGTATAACCGTCGCGTTTTTTCGTGAAACCATGCTCATACAACTTACCATGAGCTAAGGCGGGAAAGAAACCATGCTCATACGACTTACCATGGGCTAATACATCGTGAATGGCCAGTATTTTGAATTTCCGAGACGGTGCACGAAAAACCGATCGAAACCCGACTCGCGCGACACTTCGCGCAAAGTTTATGACCGTCGTATTTTTTTGCGAAAGCGTGCCTGTACGACTTCTCATGGGCTAATAAGACGGGAAAGACCAGTATTTTGAATTTCCGAGACGGTGCACGAAAAACCGATCGAAACTCGACTCTGCGCAAAGTTTATGACCGTCGCATTTTTTCGTGAAACCATGCTCATACGACTTACCATGGGCTAATACATCGTGAATGGCCAGTATTTTAAATTTCCGAGATGGTGCACGAAAAACCAATCGAAACTTGACTCGCGCATGACTTCGTGCAAAGTTTATGACCATCGTTTTTTTTTGCGAAAGCCTGCTTGTACGACTTCCCATGGGCTAATAAGACGGGAAAGACCAGTATTTTGAATTTCCGAGACGGTGCACGAAAAAACGATCGAATCTCGACTCTGCGCAAAGTTTATGACCGTCGCGTTTTTTCGTGAAACCATGCTCATACGACTTTCCATGGGCTAATATATCGTGAATGGCCAGTATTTTGAATTTCCGAGATGTTGCACGAAAAACCGATCGAAACACGACTCGCGCGCGACTTCGTGCTATGTTTATGACCGTCGTATTTTTTTGCGAAAGCGTGCTTGTACGACTTCCCATGGGCTAATAAGACGGGAAAGACCAGTATTTTGAATTTCCGAGATGGTGCACGAAAAACCGATCGAAACTTGACACTTCGCAAAGTTTATAACCGTCGCGTTTTTTCGTGAAACCATGCTCATATGACTTACCATGGGCTAATACATCGTGAATGGCCTGTATTTTGAATTTTCGAGACGGTGCACGAAAAACCGATCAAAACTCGACACTTCGCAAAGTTTATGACCGTCGCATTTTTTCGTGAAACCATGCTCATACGACTTACCATGGGCTAATACATCATGAATGGCCAGTATTTTGAATTTCCGAGACCGTGCACGAAAAACCGATCGAAACTCGACTCTGCGCAAAGTTTATGACCGTCGTCTTTTTTCGTGAAACTATGCTCATACGACTTACCATGGGCTAATACATCGTGAATGGCCAGTATTTTGAATTTCCGAGATGGTGCACGAAAAACCGATAGAAACTCGACTCGCGCGTGACTTCGTGCAAAGTTTATGACCGTCGTATTTTTTTGCGAAAGCGTGCTTGTACGACTTCCCATGGGCTAATAAGACGGGAAAACCTGTATTTTGAATTTCCGAGACGGTGCACGAAAAACCGATCGAAACTCGACTCTGCGCAAAGTTTATGACCGTCGTGTTTTTTCGTGAAACCATGCTCATACGACTTACCATGGGCTAATACATCGTGAATGGCCAGTATTTTGAATTTCCGAGATGGTGCACGAAAAACCGATAGAAACTCGACTCGCGCGTGACTTCGTGCAAAGTTTATGACCGTCGTATTTTTTTGCGAAAGCGTGCTTGTACGACTTCCCATGGGCTAATAAGACGGGAAAGACCTGTATTTTGAATTTCCGAGACGGTGCACGAAAAACCGATCAAAACTCGACTCTGCGCAAAGTTTATGACCGTCGCGTTTTTTTCATGAAACCATGCTCATACGACTTACCATGGTCTAATACATCGTGAATGGCCTGTATTTTGAATTTCTGATACGGTGCACGAAAAACCGATCGAAACTCGACTCTGCGCAAAGTTTATGACCGTCGTGTTTTTTCGTGAAACCATGCTCATACGACTTACCATAGGCTAATACATCGTGAATGGTCAGTATTTTGAATTTCCGAGACGGTGCATGAAAAACCGATCAAAACTCGACTCGTGCGTGACTTCGCGCAAAGTTTATGACCATCGTATTTTTTCGCGAATGTGTGCTTGTACGACTTCCCATGGGCTAATAAGACGGGAAAGACCAGTATTTTAAATTTCCGAGACGGTGCACGAAAAACCGATCGAAACTCGACTCTGCGCAAAGTTTATGAACGTCGCATTTTTTCGTGAAACCATGCTCATACGACTTACCATGGGCTAATACATCGTGAATGGCCAGTATTTTGAATTTCCGAGACGGTGCACGAAAAACCGATCGAAACTCGACTCGCGCGCGACTTCGCGCAAAGTTTATGACCGTCGTATTTTTTTGCGAAAGCGTGCTTGTACTACTTCTCATGGGCTAATAAGACGGGAAAGACCAGTATTTTGAATTTCCGAGACGGTGCATGAAAAACCGATTGAATCTCGACTCTGCGCAAAGTTTATGACCATCGCGTTTTTTCGTGAAATCATGCTCATACGACTTACCATGGGCTAATACATCGTGAATGGCTAGTATTTTGAATTTCCGAGACGGTGCACGAAAAACCGATCGAAACTCGACTCGCGCGCGACATCGCGCAAAGTTTATGACCGTCGTATTTTTTTGCGAAAGCGAGCCTGTACGACTTCTCATGGGCTAATAAGACGGGAAAGACAAGAATTTTGAATTTCCGAGACGGTGCACGAAAAACCGATCGAAACTCGACTCGCGCGCGACTTCGCGGAAAGTTTATGACCGTCGTATTTTTTTGCGAAAGCCTGCTTGTACGACTTCCCATGGGCTAATAAGACGGGAAAGACCATTATTTTGAATTTCCGAGACGATGCACGAAAAACCGATCGAAACTCGACTCTGCGCAAAGTGTATAACCGTCGCGTTTTTTCGTGAAACCATGCTCATACAACTTACCATGAGCTAAGGCGGGAAAGAAACCATGCTCATATGACTTACCATGGGCTAATACATCGTGAATGGCCAGTATTTTGAATTTCCGAGACGGTGCACGAAAAACCGATCGAAACTCGACTCGCGCGACACTTCGCGCAGAGTTTATGACCGTCTTATTTTTTTGCGAAAGCGTGCCTGTACGACTTCTCATGGGCTAATAAGACGGGAAAGACCAGTATTTTGAATTTCCGAGACGGTGCACGAAAAACCGATCGAATCTCGACTCTGCGCAAAGTTTATGACCGTCGCGTTTTTTCGTGAAAACATGCTCATACGACTTACCATGGGCTAATACATCGTGAATGGCCAGTATTTTGAATTTCCGAGACGGTGCACGAAAAACCGATCGAAACTCGACTCGCGCGCGACTTCGCGCAAAGTTTATGACCGTCGTATTTTTTTGCGAAAGCGTGCTTGTACTACTTCTCATGGGCTAATTAGACGGGAAAGACCAGTATTTTGAATTTCCGAGACGGTGCACGAAAAATCGATTGAATCTCGACTCTGCGCAAAGTTTATGACCATCGCGTTTTTTCGTGAAATCATGCTCATACGACTTACCATGGGCTAATACATCGTGAATGGCCAGTATTTTGAATTTCCGAGACGGTGCACGAAAAAACGATCGAAACTCGACTCGCGCGCGACATCGCGCAAAGTTTATGACCGTCGTATTTTTTTGCGAAAGCGAGCCTGTACGACTTCTCATGGGCTAATAAGACGGGAAAGACAAGTATTTTGAATTTCCGAGACGGTGCACGAAAAACCGATCGAAACTCGACTCGCGCGCGACTTCGCGGAAAGTTTATGACCGTCGTATTTTTTTGCGAAAGCGTGCCTGTACGACTTCTCATGGGCTAATAAGACGGGAAAGGCAAGTATTTTGAATTTCTGAGACGGTGCACGAAAAACCGATCGAAACTCGACTCTGCGCAAAGTTTATGACCGTCGCGTTTTTTCGTGAAACCATGCTCATACGACTTACCATGGGCTAATACATCGTGAATGGCCAGTATTTTGAATTTTCGAGACGGTGCACGAAAAACCGATCGAATCTCGACTCGCGCGTGACTTCGCGCAAAGTTTATGACTGTCGTATTTTTTTGCGAAAGCGTGCCAGTACTACTTCTCACGGGCTAATAAGACGGGAAAGGCCAGTATTTTGAATTTCCGAGACGGTGCACGAAAAACCGATCGAATCTCGACTCTACGCAAAGTTTATGACCGTCGAGTTTTTTCGTGAAACCATGCTCATACGACTTACCATGGGCTAATACATCGTGAATGGCCAGTATTTTGAATTTCCGAGACGGTGCACGAAAAACCGATCGAAACTCGACTCGCGCACGACTTCGCGCAAAGTCTATGACCGTCGTATTTTTTTTGCGAAAGCGTGCTTGTACTACTTCTCATGGGCTAATAAGACGGGAAAGACCAGTATTTTGAATTTCCGAGACAGTGCACGAAAAACCGATCGAATCACAACTCTGCGCAAAGTTTATGACCATCGCGTTTTTTCGTGAAATCATGCTCATACGACTTACCATGGGCTAATACATCGTGAATGGCCAGTATTTTGAATTTTCGAGACGGTGCACGAAAAACCGATCGAAACACGACTCGCGCGCGACTTCGCGCAAAGTTTATGACCGTCGTATTTTTTTGCGAAAGCGAGCCTCTACGACTTCTCATGGGCTAATAAGACGGGAAAGACAAGTATTTTGAATTTCCGAGACGGTGCACGAAAAATCAATCGAAACTCGACTCACGCACGACTTCGCGCAAAGTTTATGACCGTCGTATTTTTTTGCGAAAGCGTGCCTGTACGACTTCTCATGGGCTAATAAGACGGGAAAGACAAGTATTTTGAATTTCTGAGACGGTGCACGAAAAATCGATCGAAACTCGACTCTGCGCAAAGTTTATGACCGTCGCGTTTTTTCGTGAAACCATGCTCATACGACTTACCATGGGCTAATACATCGTGAATGGCCAGTATTTTGACTTTTCGAGACGGTGCACGAAAAACCGATCGAAACTCGACTCGCGCGCGACTTCGCGCAAAGTTTATGACTGTCGTATTTTTTTGCGAAAGCGTGCTTGTACTAGTTCTCACGGGCTAATAAGACGGGAAAGACCAGTATTTTGAATTTCCGAGACGGTGCACGAAACACTGATCGAATCTCGACTCTGCGCAAAGTTTATAACCATCGCGTTTTTTCGTGAAACCAAGCTCATACGACTTACCATGGGCTAATACATCGTGAATGGCCAGGAATTTGAATTTCCGAGACGGTGCACGAAAAACCGATCCAAACTCGACTCGCGCGTGACTTCCCGCAAAGTTTATGACCGTCGTATTTTTTTGCGAAAGCGTGCCTGTACGACTTCTCATGGGCTAATAAGACGGGAAAGACCATTATTTTGAATTTCCGGGACGGTGCACGATAAACCGATCGAATCTCGACTCTGCGCAAAGTTTATGACCGTCGCGTTTTTTCGTGAAACCATGCTCATACGACTTACCATGGGCTAATACATAGTGAATGGCCAGTATTTTGAATTTCCGAGACGGTGCACGAAAAACCGATCGAAACTTGACTCGAGCGCGACTTCGCGCAAAGTTTATGACCGTCGTATTTTTTTGCGAAAGAGTGCTTGTACTACTTCTAATGGGCTAATAAGACGGGAAAGACCAGTATTTTGAATTTTCGAAACGGTGCACGAAAAACCGATCGAATCTCGACTCTGCGCAAAGTTTATGACCATCGCGTTTTTTCGTGAAATCATGCTCATACGACTTACCATGGGCTAATACATCGTGAATGGCCAGTATTTTGAATTTTTGAGACGGTCACGAAAAACCGATCGAAACTCGACTCGCGCGCGACTTCGCTTAAAGTTTATGACCGTCGTATTTTTTTGAGAAAGCGTGCCTGTACGACTTCTCATGGGCTAATAAGACGGGAAAGACAAGTATTTTGAATTTCCGAGACGGTGCACGAAAAACCGTTCGAAACTCGACTCGCGCGCGACTTCGCGCAAAGTTTTTGACCGTCGTATTTTTTTGCGAAAGTGTGCTTGTACGACTTCTCATGGGCTAATAAGGCGGGAAAGACCATTATGTTGAATTTCCGAGACGGTGCACGAAAAACCGATCGAATCTCGACTCTGCGCAAAGTTTATGACCGTTGCGTTTTTTCGTGAAACCATGCTCATACGACTTACCATGGGCTAATACATCGTGAATGGCCAGTATTTTGAATTTCCGAGACGGTGCACGAAAAATCGATCGAAACTCGACTCGCGCACGACTGCGCGCAAAGTTTATGACCGTCATATTTTTTTGCGAAAGCGTGCCTGTACGACTTCTCATGTGCTAATAAGACCAGTATTTTGAGTTTCCGAGACGGTGCACGAAAAACCGATCGAATCTCGACTCTGCGCAAAGTTTATGACCGTCGCGTTTTTTCGTGAAACCATGCTCATACGACTTACCATGGGCTAATACATCGTGAATGGCCAGTATTTTGAATTTTCGAGACGGTGCACGAAAAATCGATCGAAACTCGACTCACGCGCGACTTCGCGCAAAGTTTATGACCGTCGTATTTTTTTGCGAAAGCGTGCCTGTACGGCTTGTCATGGGCCAATAAGACGGGAAAGACCGGTATGTTGAATTTCCGAGACGGTGCACGAAAAACCGATCGAATCTCGACTCTACGCAAAGTTTATGACCGTCGCATTTTTTCGTGAAACCATACTCATACGACTTACCATGGGCTAATACATCGTGAATGGCTAGTATTTTGAATTTCCGAGACGGTGCACGAAAAACCGATCGAAACTCGACTCGCGCGCGACTTCGCGCAAAGTTTATGACCGTCGTATTTTTTTGCGAAAGCGTGCTTGTACTACTTCTCATGGGCTAATAAGACGGGAACGACCAGTATTTTGAATTTCCGAGACGGTGCACGAAAAACCGATCGAATCTCGACTCTGCGCTAAGTTTATGACCGTCGCATTTTTTCGTGAAATCATGCTCATACGACTTACCATGGGCTAATACATCGTGAATGGCCAGTATTTTGAATTTCCGAGACGGTCACGAAAAACCGATCGAAACTCGACTCGCGCGCGACTTCGCGCAAAGTTTATGACCGTCGTATTTTTTTGCGAAAGCGTGCCTGTACGACTTCTCATGGGCTAATAAGACGGGAAAGACAAGTATTTTGAATTTCCGAGATGGTGCACGAAAAACCGATCGAAACTCGACTCACGCGCGACTTCTAGCAAAGTTTTTGACCCTCGTATTTTTTTCCGAAAGTGAGCTTGTACGACTTCTCATGGGCTAATAAGATGGGAAAGACAAGTATTTTGAATTTCCGAGACGGTACACGAAAAACCGATCGAAACTCGACTCAACGCACGACTTCGAGAACAGTTTTTTACCGTCGTATTTTTTGCGAAAGCGAGCTTGTACGACTTCCCAAGGGCTAATAAGACGGGAAAGACTAGTATTTTGAATTTTCGAGACGGTGCACAAAAAATCGATCGAATCTCGACTCTGCGCAAAGTTTATGACCATCGCGTTTTTTCGTGAAACCATGCTCATACGACTTACCATGGGCTAATACACTGTGAATGGCCAATATTTTGAATTTCCGAGACCGTGCACGAAAAACCGATCGAAAGTCGACTCACGCGCGACTTCGCGTAAATTTTATGACCGTCGTATTTTTTTGCGAAAGCGTGCCTGTACGACTTCTCATGGCTAATAAGACGGGAAAGATAAGTATTTTGAATTTCCGAGACGGTGCACGAAAAACCGATCGAAACTCGACTCTGCGCAAAGTTTATGACCGTCGCATTTTTTTCGTGAAATCGTGCTCATACGACTTACCATGGGCTAATACATCGTGAATGGCCAGTATTTTGAATTTCCGAGACGGTCACGAAAAACCGATCGAAACTCGACTCGCGCGCGACTTCGCGCAAAGTTTATGACCGTCGTATTTTTTTGCGAAAGCGTGCTTGTACTACTTCTCATGGGCTAATAAGACGGGAAAGACCAGGATTTTGAATTTCCGAGATGGTGCACGAAAAACCGATCGAATCTCGACTCTGCGCAAAGTTTATGACTGTCGCGTTTTTTCGTGAAATCTTTTTTTTTGGTAAGTAAAGATAATGTATTTTGTAAAAGATTTGTACAAAAAGCTTTGTCTACACAAGCCATAGACTAAAGCCTGAAGTCTCTTAGTGTAGTCGAGAAGATTGCACCCCACCAAAAGATGGTGAAATGGGCACGCTTCATCGAACTCATCTCCAAGAGTAGCACAAGGAAGTTAATAAATAATAAAATGCAATAGCTAGACTGTTCTGGACTACTTGTGGATACATCACAAAATATAAGCTTTGCCCCATATAATATATTACAATCTTCATCATTATTCGAGTGATTCTTGACGAATGGAAAAATTGAATCTTGTGAAAATATCTTTCTCTCTTCTTGTTAGGTGCTCTGTATTCAATTCTTGCTCCATACATGATCGTGAGTCCTGAAGAATCTCTATCAGAATTTGAGCTATGTTCATGTTGTGACACTCAAAAATTTTGCCACACCTCTCCTTCCAAATCCACCAAATAGCACATCTGAATATAATTCTTGCTAGTTGTGTAAGAGGCCCCTTTCTTGAGAAGCTTTGCATAAGCATTTCTAATTCATGATGCAAGTTTGGCCGTGGTAGCCTTTGAAAATCAAATCGCTTTAAGATCTCCTTCCATATCCAAGATGAATAATCACAAGCAAAGTAGAGATGGTCAACACTTTCTTCATTTTGCATACACAAAGAGCACCGATTTACAATATAAATACCTCTTCGCTGCATATTGTCCATCGTAGGAAGTTTGTCGAGAAGGGCCTGTCATGTACATAAGGAATGTCGCTGTGAGCATGGACTATCCCATGTCCAACTACTTTGGATCCACTTGTTGTTTCGTCGTCTAATTTGGTTCCATGCAGATGTAGCACTAAATTTACCGTTATCATGAAGCCAAATCAGCATATCTGAAGAGTTGTTCTTGATTGGAATAGCCCTAATAGTCGGCCAAAGTAATAACATGTCAGGGGAGGTAGGGTTGGGAAGACACCATGTACCATTGTTAATGAATTCAGAAACCTTCCAGTCTTTGGGAGCCCCCAGATCCTGTCGTACTCTATCACCAAATATCTAAAATATACTTTTCCCATTCACCCAAGGATCATACCACATATTAATATTGGTTCCAGAAGAAATCACATAAGAAATATTGTTACGTAGCCATCGCCTTGCCTTCAGAATTCCTTTCCAAGCAGCAGAATGAGATGTTTTTGCAGATGTTTCCCAGATTGATTCCTTGGTTAGGTACCTAGCAAAAACCCATTGTGACCATAAGGAAGACTTGTTTTGTAAAATATCCCATAATTGCTTTACCATACAAGCTTTATTCCAATCTCTAATATGTCGAAGATTCAGCCCCCCTTCATCCTTCGGTTTGCAAATGTTGTCCCAATTCACCATGTGCATTGCCTTACCATCTGTGCCATTCCAAAAGAAGTTCATAAGTAATTTATCAATATCATGGAGAAGCCCGGCAGGTAGAAGGAATGCATGAGACCAATAAATAGAATAAGAGATCAACACAGATCAAATAAGTTCAAGTCGTCCAGCTTTAGAAAGAAGCCTATTTTTCCAAGAGGAAATTCTGTTCTTAATTTTTTGTAGGATAGGCTGACAGGAGGCTTTGTTGATTCCAGTGGATATAAGTGGGAGACCCAAGTAAGGAACCGGTAAATTTCCTTCAGCAACTCCCAATGTTTGAGCAATATGATCCTTATTGTCAATGCAAGCACCCACATATACTTTGCTTTTTGCATGGTTTAGCTTAAGACCAGAAACTTTACCAAATTCATTAAGAATATCTGCCAGATTACCCACAGAAACTGGATCATCTCGAAGAAAGATAATAAGGTCATCGGCAAATGTTATGTGAGAGATATAAACAGAACCATAATGTGGTACCTTAATTTTGCCATTGGAAACAGCCTCTTCTAACATACAACTGAGCCCTTCCATTGCAATGGTAAAAAGATAAGGAGATAGTGGATCGCCTTGCCGAATGCCATTCTTACTCCCAAAGAAGCCAATAGGTGAACCATTAAAGAGAATCGAAAATTTTGGAGTTTCCAAGCAACATTGAATCCATTTAACCCAGTGCTGAGGGAAGCCCATATTATGGAGCATCATGTAAATAAAATTCCTATTGACTGAGTCAAAGGCCTTTCGTAAATCAGCTTTAAAACAGATCTTTTCCCCTCTTGTTTTAGAATGTAGATCCTTAACCAAATCATTAGCAAGCAGGACATTATGATGGATACTCCTCCTTTTAAGAAAAGCAGCCTGATTAGGACTAATGACCTTATTCATGACCTTTTGTAGTCTATCTGCCAGCAACTTAGAGATAACCTTATAAATAAAGTTGCACAGTGAAATAGGACGGTAGTTCTCTAATGAATCGGCTCCATCATTTTTAGGCACTAAAGAAATAAAAGTGCAATTCATTTCTTTAAGAATATGACCTGAGGAGAAAAAATGTCGACAAGCTTTTATGACATCGTTGCCTACAATAGCCCATGCAATTTGATAAAACTCAGCTGGAAATCCATCTGGACCAGGGCTTTTGTGCTTCGGGGACTTAAAAACAACTTTCACAATTTCATCATCCGTTATTGGGGCGTTAAGATGAGAGAGGGCTTCAGAATCAAGTCGTCTTGTAGGCCCAACATGAATACTATTAGGCTGCTGTTCCTGATTGAGTAAGGAATAAAAAAATTGCTTGGTGTAATTTTTAACCTCATCCAGATCCTCAATGAGATTACCATCTATACCTTTGCATTTTTTGATGCGATTAGTAGCCCTTCTGGTAGCAATAGCAGCATAGAAAAACTTCGTATTAGAATCCCCTAGAGTAAGCCAATGCTGTCGTGACTTCTGTTTCAAAAAGCATTCCTCCTGCTTCAAAGCTTGCATAAAATTATTTCTAGCAGCAGCCTCTTTGTATATAAGATTCGCATCCAGAGGTTGAAGATTTAGCTCGCTTTGCACAGCCATAAGTTCTTTCTTGCATAACTGAACCCTGTCGGTGATATTTCCAAATGTAGTTGAATTCCACTTCTTAAGTGCTGCTTTGCATGCTTTTAGTTTTTGACATAGGATGTAAGGGGGAGAACCAAATACATTAATGTCCCAAGCTGACTTAATAACTTCGAGGAACTTTGGGTGAGAACTCCACATATTAAAAAATCTAAAAGGTTTCTTAACTCTGGGTAGTGCTTTATCTGCATGTATATGAATAATAGAGTGATCCGAAAATAACTTAGCACCGTACTCAAGAAGTGAATCTAGGAAAACTGTTAACCATTCCTGATTAATCAAACATCTGTCAAGTCGAGCCATAATTTTTCTTTCAGCAGTACTTTGATTGTTCCATGAGAACCAATCACCTACAGATTTCATGTCAGTCAATGCAGCAGTATATATACAATCATTAAAATGTTGAAGCTGACATTCGGAAAGCACTCTACCCCCCACTTTCTCATTTGTGTATCTGACAATATTAAAGTCACCGAGAACAACCCAAGGTACTGTAGGATAACTATTTGAAATGCTAACCAGATCACACCATAGAGCATTCCTGTCAGACATACTGTTAGATGCATAAATACCGGTAATATTGAATTGACATCCAGTCTGTTTATCCTCTGCCTTAAGATGAATGAATTGATTAGTAGCAGAAATAAACCAAACAGTAACAATGTTAGGATGCCATAAGACCCAAACTCGACCATAAGTATCCTGAGAATCATTAGTAAAAAGTTCTGCCTCAGGCCATATTAAATTCTTCTGAACTCGAACACGATGAGGTTTAATTTTTGTTTCCACAAGAATCACCATGTCACATGCAGCAGATCGGATTATTCTATTGAGCTCCTGACATTTCTCAGTCTTATTAAGTCCACGAACATTCCAACAGCTTATTTTCATCAATACTAGATAGAAGGAAGAGCATGCGATTTTGGGAGGACACTATCATCCTTTTTCTTATCCTTTGATTTTGCATGGTCCTCTCGCATAATATCTTTACCCTTTAATCCTCTATTCCTATATTTATCCACCTCATCCACAGCTTGCAAATGTTTAAATTTTTGCGTACCTTGAGGCAAGGAGTCCTGAATAGCGGGATGTGTCGAAGAGCGATGAGTTTGGTGAGTTGCAATGTCTTGGTTCCCAAGAGGTTGTTGAAATAAAATTTCCTGATTATCTGAAGGAGTGATTCGTGAAGGCGAGGATGTTATTGGGGAGTGAGAACCTTGGGAAGCTCCTGTAGTGAAAGTCTCTGATATAATAGGTAAAGATGGAAGTCCTGACTTGTCTTTCTCTTATTCGTGTCGCTGCCCCAACGAGTCAGAGTGTTCAATAATCTTCTCCGCCATCACCGCTGTTGGCACTGGAGTATCAGTGCTTGGATTAGTGGTAGTGACCTCATTCTGTGGCTCTTGGCGTGGTCGGTAGACCTGTGTGATTTTTTGTGAAGGCTGTTGGCAGGCACCATTTACATGTCCAAAAGATAGACAAACCTTGCATCGTTGTGGCTTCCAAGAATATGAGACTTTCACCTTTCGGGTGCTCCCATCAAGATCACGGTAAGAAACATCATTCGGCAGTTCCTCATCAGAAGAAACCATTACACAAGCTCTGGCAAAGGTCAATCTCGTTTGTGAAGCTGTTGCCTTATCAAGATACAATGGCTGTCCCAGGGTGCTGCAAAGCTTTGCAATAAAACGACGACCCCAGAGATGTAGTGGAAGTCCATGGAAAGAAACCCATATTGGGATAGACTGTAGACTGTCTAACTCCAATCTCACATCAGGTGCCCAGCGTCGTAGTATCATTGGATGACCACGGATAGTCCAAAATCCTTCAAGGACCCGTTGTAAATCTTCTTCCGAATAAAGTCTGCATACAAAGAATCCGGTCTCCAACATATGAAGATCAAATATTGATATTCCCCATCGAGTTCTGATGTATGAGGATAGTGGGAAAAAGGATGTTCTCAGTCCAACAACGTAGCCCACAATTACCATGGACCATGTCTCAATTAGTTCGTCAGAATCAATAGCCTCATACACAGCAATCTTCTGGTCAGCCTGTACTTCTGGAGCAAAAAAGTCCAGTCGAAGATCCGGACTACCCACTGGAGCCTTGAAGAGGCTACTCCAAGGCCGAGGATCTCGGGAAATAGGAGCTGGAGGTCGTGATCTAGATCGTGAACGACCTCGGGCTTGGTTCATTGAAGGAGCATCCCGTCGAGAAGAAGAAATCAGCGGTGGAACATCCTGGTGTGAAACCGGCCTAAGCTGCTGGGGAGGAACCAGCGGCTGCTGGAGAGGGGCGTTCTGCTGTGAAGCAATCAGCGCAGGCCGCTGGGAAGAAGCCAGCGGAGGAGCATCCCACTGGAACAGAGGAGCAGAGTGCCGCGTCCGGCCGCTCGCATCCATGGCGCCGCTCGCCCTAGAGACCGCCAGCCGCCTAGGGGAGAGGAAGCCACCACCCTGCCCCCACTAATGTCGCAGCCGTCGCCCCTTCCACGCCGATTGCAGAAGCAGCCGTCGCCCTTTCCACGCTGGAGTTGCCGCAGGAAGCGGCAGTGATCCCAGCCCCAATCGCAGCGCAGCTTCCAGTTTCTCGCCCTAGAGTCCGTCCCGCGCCTAGGGGAGAAGAGCCGCCGCCCTTCAACGCCTGAAATCGCCGATTCCCGGCCTGGAATCGCTGATCGCAGGAGCGACCGCCGGCCTTCCACGCTTATATTCGCCGCGGAGCGATCGTAGAGGAGAAATTGCCCAAGGGAAATCGCAAGCACGCGCAAGGGAAGAGGTTGCCGTCCCCAGCGTCGATCGCAAGCGCAAGCGCCCAATCACAGCAGAGCACTCACGCACGCACGCAAGGGAACGCAGGCCCATTCCCCCCCATTCCCAAGCAGCGTCTCTCCTCCTCTCTCCCTAAGTCCCACGCACGCACGCACGCAAGGGAACCATGCTCATACGACTTACCATGTGCTAATACAAAGTGAATGGCCAGTATTTTGAATTTCCGAGACGGTGCACGAAAAACCGATCGAAACTTGACTCGCGTGCGACTTCGCGCAAAGTTTATGACCGTCGTATTTTTTTGCGAAAGCGTGCTTGTACTACTTCTCATGGGCTAATAAGACGGGAAAGACCAGTATTTTGAATTTCCGAGACGGTGCACGAAAAACCGATCGAATCTTGACTCTGCGCAAAGTTTATGACCGTCGTGTTTTTTCGTGAAATCATGCTCATACGACTTACCATGGGCTAATACATCGTCAATGGCCAGTATTTTGAATTTCCGAGACGGTCACGAAAAACCGATCGAAACTAGACTCGCGCGCGACTTCGCGCAAAGTTTATGACCGTCGTATTTTTTTGCGAAAGCGTGCCTGTACGACTTCTCATGGGCTAATAAGACGGGAAAGACAAGTATTTTGAATTTCCGAGACGGTGCACGAAAACCGATCGAAACTCGACTCGCGCGCGACTTCGCGCAAAGTTTTTGACCGTCGTATTTTTTTGCGAAAGCATGCTTGTACGACTTCTCATGGGCTAATAAGACGGGAAAGACCAGTATTTTGAATTTCCGAGACGGTGCACGAAAAAACCGATCGAATCTCGACTCTGCGCAAAGTTTATGACCGTCGCGTTTTCTCGTGAAACCATGCTCATACGACTTACCATGGGCTAATACATCGTGAATGGCCAGTATTTTGAATTTCCGAGATGGTGCACGAAAAACCGATCGAAACTCGACTCGCGCGCGACTTCGCGCAAAGTTTATGACCGTCGTATTTTTTTGCGAAAGCGTGCCTGTACGATTTCTCATGGGCAAATAAGAAGGGAAAGACCAGTATTTTGAATTTCCTAGACGGTGCACGAAAAACCGATCGAATCTCGACTCTGCGGAAAGTTTATGACCGTCGCGTTTTTTCGGGAAACCAAGCTCATACGACTTACCATGGGCTAATACATCGTGAATGACCAGTATTTTGAATTTCCGAGACGGTGCACGAAAAACCGATCGAAACTCGACTCGCGCGCGACTTCGCGTAAAGTTTATGACCGTCGCATTTTTTCGTGAAACCATGCTCATACGACTTACCATGGGCTAATACATCGTGAATGGCCAGTATTTTGAATTTCCGAGACGGTCACGAAAAACCGATCGAAACTCGACTCGCGCGCAACTTCGAGCAAAGTTTATGACCGTCGTATTTTTTTGCGAAAGCGTGCCTGTACGACTTCTCATGGGCTAATAAGACGGGAAAGACCAGTATTTTGAATTTCCGGGACGGTGCACGAAAAACCGATCGAATCTCGACTCTGCGCAAAGTTTATGACCGTCGACTTACCAAAAAAAAGTTTATGACCGTCGCGTTTTTTCGTGAAACCATGCTCATACGACTTACCATGGGCTAATACATAGTGAATGGCCAGTTTTTGAATTTCCGAGACGGTGCACGAAAAACCGATCGAAACTTGACTCGCGCGCGACTTCGCGCAAAGTTTATGACCGTCGTATTTTTTTGCGAAAGCGTGCTTGTACTACTTCTCATGGGCTAATAAGACGGGAAAGACCAGTATTTTGAATTTCCGAGACGGTGCACGAAAAACCGATCGAATCTCGACTCTGCGCAAAGTTTATGACCGTCGCGTTTTTTCGTGAAATCATGCTCATACGACTTACCATGGGCTAATACATCGTGAATGGCCAGTATTTTGAATTTCCGAGACGGTGCACGAAAAACCGATCGAAACTCAACTCGCGCGCGACTTCGCGCAAAGTTTTTGAACGTCGTATTTTTTTGCGAAAACGTGCTTGTACGACTTCTCATGGGCTAATAAGACGGGAAAGACCAGTATTTTGAATTTCCGAGACGGTGCACGAAAAACCGATCGAATCTCGACTCTGCGCAAGTTTATGACCGTCGCGTTTTCTCGTGAAACCATGCTCATACGACTTACCATGGGCTAATACATCGTGAATGGCCAGTATTTTGAATTTCCGAAACGGTGCACGAAAAACCGATCGAAACTCGACTCGCGCGCGACTTTGCGCAAAGTTTATGACCGTCGTATTTTTTTGCGAAAGCGTGCCTGTACGACTTCTCATGGGCTAATAAGAAGGGAAAGACCAGTATTTTGGGTGGAGAGGAGGGGGGACGTGAGGAGAGAGAGGAGGAGAGACGGTGCACGAATCTGCTTGGGAATGGGGGGAAATGGGCCTGCGTTCCCTTGCGTGCGTGCGTGAGTGCTCTGCTCTGCTTGGGCTTGCGCTTGCGCTTGCGATCGACGCTGGGGACGGCAACCTCTTCCCTTGCGCTTGTGCTTGCGATTGCTCCCTTGGGCGATTTCTCCTCTACGATCGCTCCGTGGCGAGGAAGGCCGGCGGTCGCTCCTGCGATCAGCGATACCAGGCCGGGAATCGGCGATTTCAGGCGTGGAAGGGCGGCGGCTCTTCTCCCCTAGGCGCGGGACGGACTCTAGGGCGAGAAACGGGAAGCTGCGCTGCGATTGCGGCTGGGATCACTGCCGCTTCCTGCGGCAACTCCAGCGTGGAAAGGGCGACGGCTGCTTCTGCAATCGGCGTGGAAGGGGCGACGGCTGCGACATTAGTGGGGGCAGGGTGGTGGCTTCCTCTCCCCTAGGCGGCTGGCGGTCTCTAGGGCGAGCGACGCCATGGATGCGAGCGGCCGGACGCGGCACTCTGCTCCTCTGTTCCAGCGGGATGCTCCTCCGCTGGCTTCTTCCCAGCGGCCTGCGCTGATTGCTTCACAGCAGAACGCGCCTCTCCAGCAGCCGCTGGTTCCACCCCAGCAGCTTAGGCCGGTTTCACACCAGGATGTTCCACCGCTGATTTCTTCTTCTCGACGGGATGCTCCTTCAATGAACCAAGCCCGAGGTCGTTCACGATCTAGATCACGACCTCCAGCTCCTATTTCCCGAGATCCTCGGCCTTGGAGTAGCCTCTTCAAGGCTCCAGTGGGTAGTCCGGATGTTCGACTGGATTTTTTTGCTCCAGAAGTACAGGCTGACCAGAAGATTGCTGTGTATGAGGCTATTGATTCTGACGAACTAATTGAGACATGGTCCATGGCAATTGTGGGCTACGTTGTTGGACTGAGAACATCCTTTTTCCCACTATCCTCATACATCAGAACTCGATGGGGAATATCAACATTTGATCTTCATATGTTGGAGACCGGATTCTTTGTATGCAGGCTTTATTCGGAAGAAGATTTACAACGGGTCCTTGAAGGATTTTGGACTATCCGTGGTCATCCAATGATACTACGACGCTGGGCACCTGATGTGAGATTAGGGCTATTCCAATCAAGAACAACTCTTCAGATATGCTGATTTGGCTTCATGATAACGGTAAATTTAGTGCTACATCTGCATGGAACCAAATTAGACGACGAAACAACAAGTGGATCCAAAGTAGTTGGACATGGGATAGTCCATGCTCACAGTGGCATTCCTTATGTACATGGCAGGCCCTTCTCGACAAACTTCCTACGATGGACAATATG
Source organism: Ensete ventricosum (assembly GCA_029747655.1). Taxonomy (NCBI): domain Eukaryota; kingdom Viridiplantae; phylum Streptophyta; class Magnoliopsida; order Zingiberales; family Musaceae; genus Ensete; species Ensete ventricosum. Next base: position 28,231,523 of record JAQQAF010000004.1, on the reverse strand, counting down.
CAGCGAAGAGGTATTTATATTGTAAATCGGTGCTCTTTGTGTATGCAAAATGAAGAAAGTGTTGACCATCTCTACTTTGCTTGTGATTATTCATCTTGGATATGGAAGGAGATCTTGAAGCGATTTGATTTTCAAAGGCTACCACGGACAAACTTGCATCATGAATTAGAAATGCTTATGCAAAGCTTCTCAAGAAAGGGGCCTCTTACACAACTAGCAAGAATTATATTCAGATGTGCTATTTGGTGGATTTGGAAGGAGAGGTGTGGCAGAATTTTTGAGTGCCACAACATGAACAAAGCTCAAATTCTGATAGAGATTCTTCAGGACTCACGATCATGTATGGAGCAAGAATTGAATACAGAGCACCTAACAAGAAGAGAGAAAGATATTTTCACAAGATTCAATTTTTCCATTCGTCAAGAATCACTCGAATAATGATGAAGATTGTAATATATTATATGGGGTAAAGCTTATATTTTGTGATGTATCCACAAGTAGTCCAGAACAGTCTAGCTATTGCATTTTATTATTTATTAACTTCCTTGTGCTACTCTTGGAGATGAGTTCGATGAAGCGTGCCCATTTCACCTTCTTTTGGTGGGGTGCAATCTTCTCGACTACACTAAGAGACTTCAGGCTTTAGTCTATGGCTTGTGTAGACAAAGCTTTTTGTACAAATCTTTTACAAAATACATTATCTTTACTTACCAAAAAAAAAAAAGACCAGTATTTTGAATTTCCGAGACGGTGCACGAAAAACCGATCGAATCTCGACTGTGCGCAAAGTTTATGACCGTCGCGTTTTTTCGTGAAACCAAGCTCATACGACCTACCATGGGCTAATACATCGTGAATGGCCAGTATTTTGAATTTCCGAGACGGTGCACGAAAAACCGATCGAAACTCGACTCGCGCGTGACTTCGCGCAAAGTTTATGACCGTCGTATTTTTTTGCGAAAGCGTGCCTCTACGGCTTCTCATGGGCTAATAAGACGGGAAAGACCAGTATTTTGAATTTCTGGGACGGTGCACGAAAAACCGATCGAATCTCGACTCTGCGCAAAGTTTATGACCGTCGCGTTTTTTCGTGAAACCATGCTCATACGACTTACCATGGGCTAATACATAGTGAATAGCCAGTATTTTGAATTTCCGAGACGGTGCACGAACAACCGATCGAAACTTGACTCGCGCGCGACTTCGCGCAAATTTTATGACCGTCGTATTTTTTTGCGAAAGCGTGCTTGTACTACTTCTCATGGGGTAATAAGACGGGAAAGGCCAGTATTTTGAATTTCCGAGACGGTGCACGAAAAACCGATCGAATCTCGACTCGGCGCAAAGTTTATGACCGTCGCATTTTTTCGTGAAATCATGCTCATACGACTTACCATGGGCTAATACATCGTGAATGGCCAGTATTTTGAATTTCCGAGACGGTCACGAAAAACCGATCGAAACTCGACTCGCGCACGACTTCGCGCAAAGTTTATGACCGTCGTATTTTTTTGCGAAAGCGTGCCTGTACGATTTCTCATGGGCAAATAAGAAGGGAAAGACCAGTATTTTGAATTTCCTAGACGGTGCACGAAAAACCGATCGAATCTCGACTCTGTGGAAAGTTTATGACCGTCGCATTTTTTCGGGAAACCAAGCTCATACGACTTACCATGGGCTAATACATCGTGAATGGCCAGTATTTTGAATTTCCGAGACGGTGCACGAAAAACCGATCGAAACTCGACTCGCTCGTGACTTCGCGCAAAGTTTATGACCGTCGTATTTTTTTGCGAAAGCGTGCCTGTACGACTTCTCATGGGCTAATAAGACGGGAAAGACCAGTATTTTGAATTTCCGGGACGGTGCACGAAAAACCGATCGAATCTCGACTCTGCGCAAAGTTTATGACCGTCGACTTACCAAAAAAAAGTTTATGACCGTCGCGTTTTTTCGTGAAACCATGCTCATACGACTTACCATGGGCTAATACATAGTGAATGGCCAGTTTTTGAATTTCCGAGACGGTGCACGAAAAACCGATCGAAACTTGACTCGCGCGCGACTTCGCGCAAAGTTTATGACCGTCGTATTTTTTTGCGAAAGCGTGCTTGTACTACTTCTCATGGGCTAATAAGACGGGAAAGACCAGTATTTTGAATTTCCGAGACGGTGCACGAAAAACCGATCGAATCTCGACTCTGCGCAAAGTTTATGACCGTCGCGTTTTTTCGTGAAATCATGCTCATACGACTTACCATGGGCTAATACATCGTGAATGGCCAGTATTTTGAATTTCCGAGACGGTGCACGAAAAACCGATCGAAACTCAACTCGCGCGCGACTTCGCGCAAAGTTTTTGAACGTCGTATTTTTTTGCGAAAACGTGCTTGTACGACTTCTCATGGGCTAATAAGACGGGAAAGACCAGTATTTTGAATTTCCGAGACGGTGCACGAAAAACCGATCGAATCTCGACTCTGCGCAAGTTTATGACCGTCGCGTTTTCTCGTGAAACCATGCTCATACGACTTACCATGGGCTAATACATCGTGAATGGCCAGTATTTTGAATTTCCGAAACGGTGCACGAAAAACCGATCGAAACTCGACTCGCGCGCGACTTTGCGCAAAGTTTATGACCGTCGTATTTTTTTGCGAAAGCGTGCCTGTACGACTTCTCATGGGCTAATAAGAAGGGAAAGACCAGTATTTTGGGTGGAGAGGAGGGGGGACGTGAGGAGAGAGAGGAGGAGAGACGGTGCACGAATCTGCTTGGGAATGGGGGGAAATGGGCCTGCGTTCCCTTGCGTGCGTGCGTGAGTGCTCTGCTCTGCTTGGGCTTGCGCTTGCGCTTGCGATCGACGCTGGGGACGGCAACCTCTTCCCTTGCGCTTGTGCTTGCGATTGCTCCCTTGGGCGATTTCTCCTCTACGATCGCTCCGTGGCGAGGAAGGCCGGCGGTCGCTCCTGCGATCAGCGATACCAGGCCGGGAATCGGCGATTTCAGGCGTGGAAGGGCGGCGGCTCTTCTCCCCTAGGCGCGGGACGGACTCTAGGGCGAGAAACGGGAAGCTGCGCTGCGATTGCGGCTGGGATCACTGCCGCTTCCTGCGGCAACTCCAGCGTGGAAAGGGCGACGGCTGCTTCTGCAATCGGCGTGGAAGGGGCGACGGCTGCGACATTAGTGGGGGCAGGGTGGTGGCTTCCTCTCCCCTAGGCGGCTGGCGGTCTCTAGGGCGAGCGACGCCATGGATGCGAGCGGCCGGACGCGGCACTCTGCTCCTCTGTTCCAGCGGGATGCTCCTCCGCTGGCTTCTTCCCAGCGGCCTGCGCTGATTGCTTCACAGCAGAACGCGCCTCTCCAGCAGCCGCTGGTTCCACCCCAGCAGCTTAGGCCGGTTTCACACCAGGATGTTCCACCGCTGATTTCTTCTTCTCGACGGGATGCTCCTTCAATGAACCAAGCCCGAGGTCGTTCACGATCTAGATCACGACCTCCAGCTCCTATTTCCCGAGATCCTCGGCCTTGGAGTAGCCTCTTCAAGGCTCCAGTGGGTAGTCCGGATGTTCGACTGGATTTTTTTGCTCCAGAAGTACAGGCTGACCAGAAGATTGCTGTGTATGAGGCTATTGATTCTGACGAACTAATTGAGACATGGTCCATGGCAATTGTGGGCTACGTTGTTGGACTGAGAACATCCTTTTTCCCACTATCCTCATACATCAGAACTCGATGGGGAATATCAACATTTGATCTTCATATGTTGGAGACCGGATTCTTTGTATGCAGGCTTTATTCGGAAGAAGATTTACAACGGGTCCTTGAAGGATTTTGGACTATCCGTGGTCATCCAATGATACTACGACGCTGGGCACCTGATGTGAGATTAGGGCTATTCCAATCAAGAACAACTCTTCAGATATGCTGATTTGGCTTCATGATAACGGTAAATTTAGTGCTACATCTGCATGGAACCAAATTAGACGACGAAACAACAAGTGGATCCAAAGTAGTTGGACATGGGATAGTCCATGCTCACAGTGGCATTCCTTATGTACATGGCAGGCCCTTCTCGACAAACTTCCTACGATGGACAATATGCAGCGAAGAGGTATTTATATTGTAAATCGGTGCTCTTTGTGTATGCAAAATGAAGAAAGTGTTGACCATCTCTACTTTGCTTGTGATTATTCATCTTGGATATGGAAGGAGATCTTGAAGCGATTTGATTTTCAAAGGCTACCACGGACAAACTTGCATCATGAATTAGAAATGCTTATGCAAAGCTTCTCAAGAAAGGGGCCTCTTACACAACTAGCAAGAATTATATTCAGATGTGCTATTTGGTGGATTTGGAAGGAGAGGTGTGGCAGAATTTTTGAGTGCCACAACATGAACAAAGCTCAAATTCTGATAGAGATTCTTCAGGACTCACGATCATGTATGGAGCAAGAATTGAATACAGAGCACCTAACAAGAAGAGAGAAAGATATTTTCACAAGATTCAATTTTTCCATTCGTCAAGAATCACTCGAATAATGATGAAGATTGTAATATATTATATGGGGTAAAGCTTATATTTTGTGATGTATCCACAAGTAGTCCAGAACAGTCTAGCTATTGCATTTTATTATTTATTAACTTCCTTGTGCTACTCTTGGAGATGAGTTCGATGAAGCGTGCCCATTTCACCTTCTTTTGGTGGGGTGCAATCTTCTCGACTACACTAAGAGACTTCAGGCTTTAGTCTATGGCTTGTGTAGACAAAGCTTTTTGTACAAATCTTTTACAAAATACATTATCTTTACTTACCAAAAAAAAAAAAGACCAGTATTTTGAATTTCCGAGACGGTGCACGAAAAACCGATCGAATCTCGACTGTGCGCAAAGTTTATGACCGTCGCGTTTTTTCGTGAAACCAAGCTCATACGACCTACCATGGGCTAATACATCGTGAATGGCCAGTATTTTGAATTTCCGAGACGGTGCACAAAAAACCGATCGAAACTCGACTCGCGCGTGACTTCGCGCAAAGTTTATGACCGTCGTATTTTTTTGCGAAAGCGTGCCTCTACGGCTTCTCATGGGCTAATAAGACGGGAAAGACCAGTATTTTGAATTTCTGGGACGGTGCACGAAAAACCGATCGAATCTCGACTCTGCGCAAAGTTTATGACCGTCGCGTTTTTTCGTGAAACCATGCTCATACGACTTACCATGGGCTAATACATAGTGAATAGCCAGTATTTTGAATTTCCGAGACGGTGCACGAACAACCGATCGAAACTTGACTCGCGCGCGACTTCGCGCAAATTTTATGACCGTCGTATTTTTTTGCGAAAGCGTGCTTGTACTACTTCTCATGGGCTAATAAGACGGGAAAGGCCAGTATTTTGAATTTCCGAGACGGTGCACGAAAAACCGATCGAATCTCGACTCTGCGCAAAGTTTATGACCGTCGCGTTTTTTCGTGAAATCATGCTCATACGACTTACCATGGGCTAATACATCGTGAATGGCCAGTATTTTAAATTTCCGAGACGGTCACGAAAAACCGATCGAAACTCGACTCGCGCGCGACTTCGCGCAAAGTTTATGACCGTCGTATTTTTTTGCGAAAGCGTGCTTGTACTACTTCTCATGGGCTAATAAAACGGGAAAGACCAGTATTTTGAATTTCCGAGATGGTGCACGAAAAACCGATCGAATCTCGACTCTGCGCAAAGTTTATGACCGTCACGTTTTTTGGTGAAATCATGCTCATACGACTTACCATGGGCTAATACATCGTGAATGGCCAGTATTTTGAATTTTCGAGACGATGCACGAAAAACCGATCGAAACTCAACTCGCGCGCGACTTCGTGCAAAGTTTATGACCGTCGTATTTTTTTGCGAAAGCGTGCCTGTACGACTTCTCATGGGCTAATAAGACGGGAAAGACAAGTATTTTGAATTTCCGAGACGGTGCACGAAAAACCGATCGAAACTCGACTCTGCCCAAAGTTTATGACCGTCGCGTTTTTTCGTGAAACCAAGCTCATACGACTTACCATGGGCTAATACATTGTGAATGGCCAGTATTTTGAATTTCTGAGACGGTCACGAAAAATCGATCGAAACTCGACTCGCGCGCGACTTCGGGCAAAGTTTATGACCGTCGTATTTTTTTGCGAAAGCGTGCCTGTACGACTTCTCATGGGCTAATAAGACGGGAAAGACCAGTATTTTTAATTTCCGAGACGGTGCACGAAAAACCGATCGAAACTCGACTCTGTGCAAAGTTTTTGACCGTCGCATTTTTTCGTGAAACCATGCTCACATGACTTTTTTTTTTGGTAAGTAACCATGCTCACATGACTTACCATGGGCTAATACATTATGAATGGCCAGTATTTTGAATTTCCAAGACAGTGCATGAAAAACCGATCGAAACTCGACTCAGCGCAAACTCGCGCGCCACTTCGCACAAAGTTTATGACCATCGTATTTTTTTGCGAAAGCGTTCTTGTACGTCTTCTCATGGGCTAATAAGACGGGAAAGACCAGTATTTTGAATTTCCGAGACGGTGCACAAAAAACCGATCGAATCTGGACTCTGCGCAAAGTTTATGACCGTCGCGTTTTTTTCGTGAAACCATGCTCATACGACTTACCATGGGCTAATACATTGTGAATGGCCAGTATTTTGAATTTCCGAGACGGTGCACGAAAAATCGATCGAAACTCGACTCGCGCGCGACTTCGCGCAATGTCTATGACCGTCGTATTTTTTTGCGAAAAAGTGCTTGTACGACTTCCCATGGGCTAATAAGATGGGAAAGACCAGTTTTTTGAATTTCCGATACGGTGCACGAAAAACCGATCGTAACTCGACTCAGCGCGCGACTTCGAGAAAAGTTTTTGACCCTCGTATTTTTTTTCCGAAAGCGAGCTTGTACGACTTCTCATGGGCTAATAAGACGGGAAAGACAAGTATTTTGAATTTCCGAGACGGTGCACGAAAAACCGATCGAAACTCGACTCAGCGCACGACATCGAGAACAATTTTTTACCGTCGTATTTTTTCCGAAAGCGAGCTTGTACGACTTCCCAAGGGCTAATAAGAGGGGAAAGACCAGTATTTTGAATTTTGGAGACGGTGCACAAAAAACCGATCGAATCTCGACTCTGCGCAAAGTTTATGACTGTCGCGTTTTTTCATGAAACCATGCTCATACGACTTACCATGGGCTAATACATCGTGAATGGCCAATATTTTGAATTTCCGAGATGGTGCACGAAATACCAATCGAAACTCAACTCGCGCGCGACTTCGCGCAAATTTTATGACCGTCGTATTTTTTTGCGAAAGCGTGCTTGTACGACTTCTCATGGGCTAATAAGACGGGAAAGACCAGTATTTTGAATTTCCGAGACGATGCACGAAAAACCGATCGAATCTCGACTCAGCGCAAAGTTTATGACCGTCGCATTTTTTCGTGAAACCATGCTCATACGACTTACCATGGGCATACATCATGAATGGCCAATATTTTGAATTTCCGAGACGGTGCATGAAAAACCGATCGAAACTCAACTCGCGCGCGACTTCGCGCAAATTTTATGACCGTCGTATTTTTTTGCGAAAGCGTGCTTGTACGACTTCTCATGGGCTAATAAGACGGGAAAGACCAGTATTTTGAATTTCCGAGACGATGCACGAAAAACCGATTGAATCTCGACTCTGCGCAAAGTTTATTACCGTCGTGATTTTTCGTGAAACCCTGCTCATACGACTTACCATGGGCTAATACATCGTGAATGGCCAGTATTTTGAATTTCCGAGACGGTGCACGAAAAACCGATCGAAACTCAACTCGCGCGCGACTTCGCGTAAAGTTTATGACCGTCGTATTTTTTTTGCGAAAGCGTGCTTGTACGACTTCCCATGTGCTAATAAGATGGGAAAAACCTTTCGTGAAACCATGCTCATACGACTTACCATGGGCTAATACATCGTGAATGGCTAGTATTTTGAATTTTCGAGACGGTGCACGAAAAACCGATCGAAACTCGACTCGCGCGCGACTTCGCGCAAAGTTTATGACCGTCGTATTTTTTTGCGAAAGCGTGCTTGTACTACTTCTCATGGGCTAATAAGACGGCAAAGACCAGTATTTTGAATTTCCGAGACGGTGCACGAAAAACCGATCGAATCTTGACTCTGCGCAAAGTTTATAACCGTCGCGTTTTTTCGTAAAATCATGCTCATACGACTTACCATGGGCTAATACATCTTGAATGGCCAGTATTTTGAATTTCTGAGACGGTGCACGAAAAACCGATCGAAACTCGACTCGCGCGCGACTTCGCGCAATGTTTATGACCGTCGTATTTTTTTGCGAAAGCGTGCCTGTACGACTTCTCATGGGCTAATAAGACCGGAAAGACAAGTATTTTGAATTTCCGAGACGGTGCACGAAAAACCGATCGAAACTCGACTCGCGCGCGACTTCGCGCAAAGTTTATGACCGTCGTATTTTTTTGCGAATGCATGCTTGTAATACTTCTCATGGGCTAATAAGACGGGAAAGACCAATATTTTGAATTTCCGAGACGGTGCACGAAAAACCGATCGAATCTCGACTCTGCGCAAAGTTTATGACCGTCGCGTTTTTTCGTGAAATCATGCTCATACGACTTACCATGCATGGGCTAATACATCGTGAATGGCCAGTATTTTGAATTTCCGAGACGGTCACGAAAAACCGATCGAAACTCGACTCGCGCGCGACTTCTCGCAAAGTTTATGACCGTCGTATTTTTTTGCGAAAGCGTGCCTGTACGACTTCTCATGGGCTAATAAGACGGGAAAGACAAGTTTTTGACCGTCGTAGTTTTGTTAAAGTGAGCTTGTACAACTTCCCAGGGGCTAATAAGATGGGAAAGACCAGTATTTTGAATTTTTGAGACGGTGCACGAAAAACCGATCGAATCTTGACTCTGCGCAAATTTATGACCGTCGCGTTTTTTCGTGAAACTGTGCTCATGCGACTTACCATGGGCTAATACATCGTGAATGGTCAGTATTTTGAATTTCCGAGACGGTGCACGAAAAACCGATCGAAACTCGACTCGCGCGCGACTTCGCGCAAAGTTTTTTACCGTCGTATTTTTTTGCGAGAGCGTGCCTGTACGACTTCTCATGGGCTAATAAGACGGGAAAGACCAGTATTTTGAATTTCCGAGATGGTGCACGAAAAACCGATCGAATCTCGACTCTGCGCAAAGTTTATGACCGTCGCATTTTTTCGTGAAACCAAGCTCATACGACTTACCATGACATCGTGAATGGCCAGTATTTTGAATTTCTGAGACGGTGCATGAAAAACCGATCGAAACTCGACTCGCGCGCGACTTCGCGCAAAGTTTATGACCGTCTTATTTTTTTGGGAAAGCGTGCTTGTACGACTTCTCATGGGCTAATAAGACGGGAAAGACCAGTATTATGAATTTCCGAGATGGTGCACGAAAAACCGATCGAAACTCGACTCTGTGCAAAGTTTATGACCGTCTAGTTTTTTCGTGAAACCATGCTCACATGACTTACCATGGGCTAATACATCGTGAATGGCCAGAATTTTGAATTTCCAAGACAGTGCATGAAAAACCGATCTAAACTCGACTCACCGCAAAGTTCGCGCAAAGATTATGACCGTCGATTGCATGGTCTATTGTAGGCAACGATGTCATAAAAGCTTGTGGACATTTTTTCTCCTCAGGTCATATTCTTAAAGAAATGAATTGCACTTTTATTTCTTTAGTGCCTAAAAATGATGGAGCCGATTCATTGGAGAACAATCATCCTATTTCACTGTGCAACTTTATTTATAAGGTTATCTCAAAGTTACTGGCAGATAGACTACAAAAGGTCATGAATAAGGTCATTAGTCCTAATCAGGCTGCTTTTATTAAAGGGAGGAGTATCCATCATAATGTTCTGCTTGCTAATGATTTGGTTAAGGATCTACACTCAAAAACAAGAGGGAAAAAGATATGTTTTAAAGCTTATTTACGAAAGGCCTTTGACTCAGTCAATAGGCAATTTATTTACAGGATGCTCCATAATATGGGCTTCCCTCAGCACTGGGTTCAATGGATTCAATGTTGCTTGGAAACTCCAAAATTTTCGATTCTCTTTAATGGTTCACCTATTGGCTTCTTCGGGAGTAAGAATGGCATTCGGCAAGGCGATCCACTATCTCCTTATCTTTTTACGATTGCAATGGAAGGACTCAGTTGTATGTTAGAAGAGGCTGTTTCCAATGGCAAAATTAAGGTACCATATTATGGTTCTGTTTATATCTCTCACATAACATTTGCTGATGACCTTATTATCTTCCTTCGAGATGATTCAGTTTCTGTGAGTAATCTGGCAGATATTCTTAATGAATTTGGTATAGTTTCTGGTCTTAAGCTAAACCATGCAAAGAGCAAAGTATACGTTGGTGCTTGCATTGAAAATAAGGATCATATTGCTCAAACATTGGGAGTTGCTGAAGGAAATTTATCGGTTCCTTACTTGGGTCTTCCACTTATATCCACTGGAATCAACAAAGTCTCCTGTCAGCCTATCCTACAAAAAATTAAGAACAGAATTTCCTCTTGGAAAAATAGGCTTCTTTCTAAAGCTGGACGACTTGAACTTATTCGATCAGTGTTGCTCTCTTATTCTATTTATTGGTCTCATGCATTCCTTCTACCAGCCGGGCTTCTCAATGATATTGATAAATTACTTATGAACTTCTTTTGGAATGGCACAGATGGTAAGGCAATGCATATGGTGAATTGGGACAACATTTGCAAACCGAAGGATGAAGGGGGCTTGAATCTTCGACATATTAGAGATTGGAATAAAGCTTGTATGGTAAAGCAATTATGGGATATTTTACAAAACAAGTCTTCTTTATGGTCACAATGGGTTTTTGCTAGGTACCTTACCAAGGAATCAATCTGGGAAGTATCTGCAAAAACATCTCATTCTGCTGCTTGGAAAGGAATTCTGAAGGCAAGGAGATGGCTACGTAACAATATTTCTTATGTGATTTCTTCTGGAACCAATATTAATATGTGGTATGATCCTTGGGTGAATGGGAAAAGTATATTTCAGATATTTGGTGATAGAGTACGACAGGATCTGGGGGCTCCCAAAGACTGGAAGGTTTCTGAATTCATTAACATGGTACATGGTGTCTTCCTAACCCTACCTCCCCAGACATGTTATTACTTTGGCCGACTATTAGGGCTATTCCAATCAAGAACAACTCTTCAGATATGCTTATTTGGCTTCATGATAATGGTAAATTTAGTGCTACATCTGCATGGAACCAAATTAGACGACGAAACAACAAGTGGATCCCAAGTAGTTGGACTTGGGATAGTCCATGCTCACAGCGACATTCCTTATGTACATGGCAGGCCCTTCTCGGCAAACTTCCTACGATGGACAATATGCAGCGAAGAGGTATTTATATTGTAAATCGGTGCTCTTTGTGTATGCAAAAGGAAGAAAGTGTTGACCATCTATACTTTACTTGTGATTATTCATCTTGGATATGGGAAGAGATCTTGAAGCGATTTGATCTTCAAAGGCTACCACGGCCAAACTTGCATCATGAACTAGAAAGGCTAATGCAAGGCTTCTCAAGAAAGGGTCCTCTTACACAACTAGCAAGAATTATATTCAGATGTGCTATTTGGTGGATTTGGAAGGAGAGGTGTGGCAGAATTTTTGAGTGTCACAACATGAACAAAGCTCAAATTCTGATAGAGATTCTTCAGGACTCACGATCATGCATGGAGCAAGAATTGAATATAGAGCACCTAACAAGAAGAGAGAAAGAGATTTTCACAAGATTCAATTTTTTCATTAGTCAATAATCACTCGAATAATGATGAAGATTGTAATGTATTATGGGGCAAAGCTTATATTTTGTGATGTATCCACAAGTACTCCAGAACAGTTTAGCTATTGCATTTTTTATTAACTTCCTTGTGCTACTCTTGGAAATGAGTTTGATGAAGTGTGCCCATTTCACCTTCTTTAGGTGGGGTACAATCTTCTCGACTACACTAAGAGACTTCAGGCTTTAGTCTATGGCTTGTGTAGACAAAGCTTCTTTGTACAAATCTTTTACAAAATACATTATCTTTACTTACCAAAAAAAAAAGATTATGACCGTCGAATTTTTATGCGAAAGCATGCTTGTACGACTTCCCATGGGCTAATAAGATGGGAAAGATCAGTATTTTGAATTTCCGAGACGGTGCACGAAAAACCGATCGAAACACGACTCGCGCGCGACTTCGCGCAAAGTTTATGACCGTCGTATTTTTTTGCGAAAGCGTGCCTGTACGACTTCTCATGGGCTAATAAGAGGGGAAAGACCAGTATTTTGAATTTCCGAGATGGTGCACGAAAAACCGATCGAATCTCGACTCTGCGCAATGTTTATGACCGTCGCGTTTTTTCGTGAAACCATGCTCATACGACTTACCATGGGCTAATACATCATGAATGGCCAATATTTTGAATTTCCGAGACGGTGCACGAAAAACCGATCGAAACACGACTCGCGCGCGACTTCGCGCAAAGTTTATGACCGTCGTATTTTTTTGCGAAAGCGTGCTTGTACGACTTCTCATGGGCTAATAAGACGGGAAAGACCAGTATTATAAATTTCCGAGATGGTGCACGAAAAACCGATCGAAACTCGACTCTGTGCAAAGTTTATGACCGTCTAGTTTTTTCGTGAAACCATGCTCACATGACTTACCATGGGCTAATACATCGTGAATGGCCAGTATTTTGAATTTCCAAGACAGTGCATGAAAAACCGATCGAAACTCGACTCACCGCAAAGTTCGCGCAAAGATTATGACCGTCGAATTTTTATGCGAAAGCATGCTTGTATGACTTCCCATGGGCTAATAAGATGGGAAAGACCAGTATTTTGAATTTCCGAGACGGTGCACGAAAAACCGATCGAAACTCGACTCGTGCGCAACTTCGCGCAAAGTTTTTGACCGTCGTATTTTTTTGCGAAAGCGTGCTTGTACGACTTCTCATAGGCTAATAAGACGGGAAAGTCCAGTATTTTGAATTTCCGAGACGGTGCACGAAAAAACGATCGAATCTCGACTCTGCGCAAAGTTTATGACCGTCGCGTTTTTTCGTGAAACCATGCTCATACGACTTACCATGGAATACATCGTGAATGGCTAGTATTTTGAATTTCCGAGACGGTGCACGAAAAACCGATCGAAACTCGACTCGCGCGCGACTTCGCGCAAAGTTTATGATCGTCGTATTTTTTTGGGAAAGCGTGCCTGTACGACTTCTCATGGGCTAATAAGACGGGAAAGACAAGTATTTTGAATTTCCGAGACGGTGCACGAAAAACCGATCGAAACTAGACAAGCGCGCGACTTCGCGCAAAGTTTTTGACCGTCGTATTTTTTTGCGAAAGCGTGACTGTACGACTTCTCATGGGCTAATAAGACGGGAAAGACCAGTATTTTGAATTTCCGAGACGGTGCACGAAAAACCGATCGAATCTCGACTCTGCGCAAAGTTTATGACCGTCGCGTTTTTTCGTGAAACCATGCTCATACGAATTACCATGGGCTAATACATCGTGAACGGCCAGTATTTTGAATTTCCGAGACGGTGCACGAAAAACCGATCGAAACTCGACTCGCGCGCGACTTCACGCAAAGTTATGACCGTCGTATTTTTTTACGAAAGTGTGCTTGTACGACTTCTCATGGGCTAATAAGACGGGAAAGACCAGTATTTTGAATTTTCGACACGGTGAACGAAAAACCGATCGAATCTCGACTCTGCGCAAAGTTTATGACCGTCGCGTTTTTTCGTGAAACCATTCTCATACGACTTACCATGGGCAAATACATCGTGAATGGCCAGTATTTTGAATTTCCGAGACGGTCACGAAAAACCGATCGAAACTCGACTCGCGCGCGACTTCGCGCAAATTTTATGACCATCGTATTTTTTTGCGAAAGCGTGCCTGTACGACTTCTCATGGGCTAATAAGACGGGAAAGACAAGAATTTTGAATTTCCGAGACGGTGCACGAAAAACCGATCGAAACTCGACAAGCGCGCGACTTCGCGCAAAGTTTTTGACCGTCGTATTTTTTTGCGAAAGCATGCTTGTACGATTTCTCATGGGCTAATAAGACGGGAAAGACCAGTATTTTGAATTTCCGACACGGTGCACGAAAAACCGATCGAAACTCGACTCGCGCGTGAGTTCGCGCAAAGTTTTTGACAGTCGTATTTTTTTGCGAAAGTGTGCTTGTACGACCTTTCATGGGCTAATAAGACGGGAAAGACCAGTATTTTGAATTTCCGACACGGTGCACGAAAAACCGATCGAATCTCGACTCTTCGCAAAGTATATGACTGACGCGTTTTTTCGTGAAACCATGCTCATACGACTTACCATGGGCTAATAATACATCGTGAATTGCCAGTATTTTGAATTGTCGAGACGGTGCACGAAAAACCAATCGAAACTCGACTCGCGCGCGACTTCTCGCAAAGTTTATGACCGTCGTATTTTTTTGCGAAAGCGTGCCTCTACGACTTCTCATGGGCTAATAAGACGGGAAAGACAAGTATTTTGAATTTCCGAGACGGTGCACGAAAAACCGATCGAAACTCGACTCGCGCGTGACTTCGCGCAAAGTTTTTGACCATCGTATTTTTTTGCGAAAGCGTGCTTGTACGACTTCTCATGGGCTAATAAGACGGGAAAGACCAGTATTTTGAATTTCCGAGACGGTGCACGAAAAACCGATCGAATCTCGACTCTGCGCAAAGTTTATGACCGTCGCGTTTTTTCGTGAAACCATGCTCATACGAATTACCATGGGCTAATACATCGTGAACGGCCAGTATTTTGAATTTCCGAGACGGTGCACGAAAAACCGATCGAAACTCGACTCGCGCGCGACTTCGCGCAAAGTTTATGACCGTCGTATTTTTTTACGAAAGTGTGCTTGTACGACTTCTCATGGGCTAATAAGATGGGAAAGACCAGTATTTTGAATTTTCGACACGGTGAACGAAAAACCGATCGAATCTCGACTCTGCGCAAAGTTTATGACCGTCGCGTTTTTTCGTGAAACCATTCTCACACGACTTACCATGGGCAAATACATCATGAATGGCCAGTATTTTGAATTTCCGAGACGGTCACGAAAAACCGATCGAAACTCGACTCGCGCGCGACTTCGCACAAAGTTTATGACCGTCGTATTTTTTTGCGAAAGCGTGCCTGTACGACTTCTCATGGGCTAATAAGACGGGAAAGATAAGAATTTTGAATTTCCGAGACGGTGCACGAAAAACCGATCGAAACTCGACAAGCGCGCGACTTCGCGCAAAGTTTTTGACCGTCGTATTTTTTTGCGAAAGCGTGCTTGTACGATTTCTCATGGGCTAATAAGACGGGAAAGACCAGTATTTTGAATTTCCGACACGGTGCCCGAAAAACCGATCGAAACTCGACTCGCACGTGACTTCGCGCAAAGTTTTTGACAGTCGTATTTTTTTGCGAAAGTGTGCTTGTACGACCTTTCATGGGCTAATAAGACGGGAAAGACCAGTATTTTGAATTTCCGACACGGTGCACGAAAAACCGATCGAATCTCGACTCTGCGCAAAGTATATGACCGACGCGTTTTTTCGTGAAACCATGCTCATACGACTTACCATGGGCTAATAATACATCGTGAATTGCCAGTATTTTGAATTGTCGAGACGGTGCACGAAAAACCAATCGAAACTCGACTCGCGCGCGACTTCGCGCAAAGTTTATGACCGTCGTATTTTTTTGCGAAAGCGTGCCTCTACGACTTCTCATGGGCTAATAAGACGGGAAAGACAAGTATTTTGAATTTCCGAGACGGTGCACGAAAAACCGATCGAAACTCGACTCGCGCGTGACTTCGCGCAAAGTTTTTGACCATCGTATTTTTTTTCGAAAGCGTGCTTGTACGACTTCTCATGGGCTAATAAGACGGGAAAGACCAGTATTTTGAATTTCCGAGACGGTGCACGAAAAACCGATCGAATCTCGACTCTGCGCAAAGTTTATGACCGTCGCGTTTTTTCGTGAAACCATGCTCATACGACTTAACATAGGCTAATAAATCGTGAATGGCCAGTATTTTGAATTCCCGAGACGGTGCACGAAAAACCGATCGAAACTCGACTGGCGCGCGACTTCGCGCAAAGTTTATGACCGTCGTATTTTTTTGCGAAAGCGTGCCTGTACGACTTCTCATGGGCTAATAAGACGGGAAAGACCAGTATTTTGAATTTCCGGGACGGTGCACAAAAAACCGATCGAATCTCGACTCTGCGCAAAGTCTATAACTGTCGCGTTTTTTCGTGAAACCATGCTCATACGACTTACCATGGGCTAATACATAGTGAATGGCCAGTATTTTGAATTTCCGAGACGGTGCACGAAAAACCGATCGAAACTCGACTCGCGCGCGACTTCGCGCAAAGTTTATGACCGTTGTATTTTTTTGCGAAAGCGTGCTTGTACTACTTCTTTTTTTTTTTTGGTAAGTAAAGATAATGTATCTTGTACTACTTCTCATGGGCAAATAAGACGGGAAAGACCAGTATTTTGAATTTCCGAGACGGTGCACGAAAAACCGATCGAATCTCGACTCTGCACAAAGTTTATGACCGTCGCGTTTTTTCGTAAAATCATGCTCATACGACTTACCATGGGCTAATACATCGTGAATGGCCAGTATTTTGAATTTCCGAGACGGTGCACGAAAAACCGATCGAAACTTGACTCGCGCGAGACTTCGCGCAAAGTTTATGACCGTCGTATTTTTTTGCGAAAGCGTGCTTGTACTACTTCTCATGGGCTAATAAGACGGGAAAGACCAGTATTTTGAATTTCCGAGACGGTGCACGAAAAACCGATCGAATCTCGACTCTGCGTAAAGTTTATGACCGTCGTGTTTTTTCCTGAAACCATGCTCATACGACTTACCATGGGCTAATACATCGTGAATGGCCAGTATTTTGAATTTCCGAGACGGTGCACGAAAAACCGATCGAAACTCGACTCGCGCGTGACTTCGCGCAAAGTTTATGACCGTCGTATTTTTTTGCGAAAGTGTGCTTGTACGACTTCTCCTGGGCTAATAAGACGGGAAAGACCAGTTTTTAGAATTTTCGAGACGGTGCACGAAAAATCGATCGAAACTCGACTCAGCGCGCGACTTCGAGCAAAGTTTTTGACCCTCGTATTTTTTTCCGAAAGCATGCTTCTACGACTTCTCATGGGCTAATAAGACGGGAAAGACAAGTATTTTGAATTTCCGAGACGGTGCACGAAAAACCGATCGAAACTTGACTCGCGCGTGACTTCGCGCCAAGTTTTTGACCGTCGTATTTTTTTGCGAAAGCGTGCTTGTACGACTTCTCATGGGCTAATAAGACGGGAAAGGCCAGTATTTTGAATTTCCGAGACGGTGCACGAAAAACCGATCGAATCTCGACTCTGCGCAAAGTTTATAACCGTCGCGTTTTTTCGTGAAATCATGCTCATACGACTTACCATGGGCTAATACATCGTGAATTGCCAGTGTTTTGAATTTCCGAGACGGTCACGAAAAACCGATCGAAACTCGACTCGCGCGCGACTTCGCGCAAAGTTTATGACCGTCGTATTTTTTTGCGAAAGCGTGCTTGTACTACTTCTCATGGGCTAATAAGACGGGAAAGACCAGTATTTTGAATTTCCGAGACGGTGCACGAAAAACCGATCGAATCTCGACTCTGCGCAAAGTTTATGACCGTCTCATTTTTTCGTCAAATCATGCTCATACGACTTACCATGGGCTAATATATCATGAATGGCCAGTATTTTGAATTTCCGAGACGGTGCACGAAAAACCGATCGAAACTTGACTCGCGCGCGACTTCGCGCAAAGTTTATGACCGTCGTATTTTTTTGCGAAAGCGTGCTTGTACTACTTCTCATGGGCTAATAAGACGGGAAAGACCAGTATTTTGAATTTCCGAGACGGTGCACGAAAAACCGATCGAATCTCGACTCTGCGCAAAGTTTATGACCGTCGCGTTTTTTCGTGAAATCATGCTCATACGACTTACCATGGGCTAATACATCGTGAATGGCCAATATTTTGAATTTCCGAGACGGTCACGAAAAACCGATCGAAACTCGACTCGCGCGCGACTTCGCGCAAAGTTTATGACCGTCGTATTTTTTTGCGAAAGCGTGCCTGTACGACTTCTCATGGGCTAACAAGACGGGAAAGACAAGTATTTTGAATTTCCGAGACGGTGCACGAAAAACCGATCGAATCTGGACTCTGCGCAAAGTTTATGACCGTCGCATTTTTTTCGTGAATCCATGCTCATACGACCTACCATGGGCTAATACATTGTGAATGGCCAGTATTTTGAATTTCCGAGACGGTGCACGAAAAACCGATCGAAACTCGACTAGCGCGCGACTTCGCGCAATGTCTATGACCGTCGTATTTTTTTGCGAAAAAGTGCTTGTACGACTTCCCATGGGCTAATAAGAAGGGAAAGACCAGTTTTTTGAATTTCCGAGACGGTGCACGAAAAACCGATCGAAACTCGACTCAGCGCGCGACTTCGAGCAAAGTTTTTGACCCTCGTATTTTTTTCCGAAAGCGAGCTTGTACGACTTCCTATGGGCTAATAAGACGGGAAAGACAAGTATTTTGAATTTCCGAGACGGTGCACGAAAAACCGATCGAAACTCGACCTAGCGCACGACTTGGAGAACAGTTTTTTACCGTACTTACAAAAAAAAAACAGTTTTTTACCGTCGTATTTTTTGCGAAAGCGAGCTTGTACGACTTCCCAAGGGCTAATAAGACGGGAAAGACCAGTATTTTGAATTTTCGAGACTGTGCACAAAAAACCGATCGAATCTCGACTCTGCGCAAAGTTTATGACCGTCGCGTTTTTTCGTGAAACCATGCTCATACGACTTACTATGGGCTAATACATCGTGAATGGCCAATATTTTGAATTTCCGAGACGGTGCACGAAAAACCGATCGAAACTCAACTCGCGCGCGACTTCGCGCAAATTTTATGACCGTCGTATCTTTTTGCGAAAGCGTGCTTGTACGACTTCTCATGGGCAAATAAGACGGGAAAGACCAGTATTTTGAATTTCCGAGACGGTGCACGAAAAACCGATCGAATCTCGACTCTGCGCAAAGTTTATGACCGTCGCGTTTTTTCATGAAATCATGCTCATACGACTTACCATGGGCTAATACATCGTGAATGGCCAGTATTTTGAATTTCTTACCAATATATGTTTTTTCGTGCCTCTCTCACCCCAATATATGTTTTCTTACCAAAAAAAAAAAGTATTTTGAATTTCCGAGACGGTGCACGAAAAACCGATCGAAACTCGACTCTCGCGCGACTTCGCGCAAAGTTTATGACCGTCGTATTTTTTTGCGAAAGCGTGCCTGTACGACTTCTCATGGGCTAATAAGACGGGAAAGACAAGTATTTTGAATTTCCGAGACGGTGCACGAAAAACCGATCGAAACTCGACTCGCGCGCGACTTCGCGCAAAGTTTTTGACGTCGTATTTTTTTGCGAAAGCGTGCTTGTACGACTTCTCATGGGCTAATAAAACCATGCTCATACGACTTACCATGGGCTAATACATCATGAATGGCCAATATTTTGAATTTCCGAGACGGTGCACGAAAAACCGATCGAAACTTAACTCGCGCGCGACTTCGCGCAAAGTTTTTGACCGTCGTATTTTTTTGCGAAAGCGTGCTTGTACGACTTCTCATGGGCTAATAAGACGGGAAAGACAAGTATTTTGAATTTCCGAGATCTTGAAGCGATTTGATCTTCAAAGGCTACCACGGCCAAACTTGCATCATGAACTAGAAAGGCTAATGCAAGGCTTCTCAAGAAAGGGTCCTCTTACACAACTAGCAAGAATTATATTCAGATGTGCTATTTGGTCGATTTTGAAGGACAGGTGTGGCAGAATTTTTGAGTGTCACAACATGAACAAAGCTCAAATTCTGATAGAGATTCTTCGGGACTCACGATCATGCATGGAGCAAGAATTGAATATAGAGCACCTAACAAGAAGAGAGAAAGAGATTTTCACAAGATTCAATTTTTTCATTCGTCAATAATCACTCGAATAATGATGAAGATTGTAATGTATTATGGGGCAAAGCTTATATTTTGTGATGTATCCACAAGTACTCCAGAACAGTCTAGCTATTGCATTTTTTTTTTATTAACTTCCTTGTGCTACTCTGGGAAATGAGTTTGATGAAGTGTGCCCATTTCACCTTCTTTAGGTGCGGTACAATCTTCTCGACTACACTAAGAGACTTCAGGCTTTAGTCTATGGCTTGTGTAGACAAAGCTTCTTTGTACAAATCTTTTACAAAATACATTATCTTTACTTACCAAAAAAAAAACTTCTCATGGGCTAATAAAACCAGGCTCATACGACTTACCATGGGCTAATACATAGTGAATGGCCAGTATTTTGAATTTCTGAGACGGTGCATGAAAAACCGATCGAAACATGACTCGCGCGCGACTTCGCGCAAAGTTTATAACCGTCGTATTTTTTTGCGAAAGCGTGCTTGTACTACGACTTACCATGGGCTAATAAGACGGGAAAGACCAGTATTTTGAATTTCCGAGACGGTGCACGAAAAACCGATCGAATCTCGACTCTGCGCAAAGTATATGACCGTCGTGATTTTTCGTGAAACCATGCTCATACGACTTACCATGGGCTAATACATCGTGAATGGCCAGTATTTTGAATTTCCGAGACGGTGCACGAAAAACCGATCGAAACTCGACTCACGCGCGACTTCGCGTAAAGTTTATGACCGTCGTATTTTTTTGCGAAAGCGTGCTTGTACGACTTCCCATGTGCTAATAAGTTGGGAAAAACCAGTATTTTGAATTTCCGAGACGGTGCACGAAAAACCGATCGAAACTCGACTCGCGTGCGACTTCGCGCAAAGTTTTTGACCGTCATATTTTTTTGCGAAAGCGTGCTTATACGACTTCTCATGGGCTAATAAGACGGGAAAGACCAGTATTTTGAATTTCCGAGACGGTGCACAAAAAACCGATCGAATCTCGACTCTGCGCAAAGTTTATGTCCGTCGCGTTTTTTCGTGAAACCATGCTTATACGACTTACCATGGGCTAATACAACTTGAATGGCCAGTATTTTGAATTTCCGAGACGGTGCACGAAAAACCGATCGAAACTCGACTCGCGCGCGACTTCGCGCAAAGTTTTTTACTGTCGTATTTTTTTGCGAAAGCGTGCTTGTACGACTTCTCATGGGCTAATAAGACGGGAAAGACGAGTATTTTGAATTTCCGAGACGGTGCACGAAAAACCGATCGAATCTCGACTCTGCGCAAAGTTTATGACCGTCGCATTTTTCCATGAAACCATGCTCATACGACTTTCCATGGGCTAATACATCATGGATGGCCAGTATTTTGAATTTCTGAGACGGTGCACGAAAAACCGATCGAAACTTGACTCGCGCGCGACATCGCGCAAAGTTTACGACCGTCATATTTTTTTGCGAAAGCGTGCTTGTACGACTTCCCATGGACTAATAAGATGGGAAAGACCAGTATTTTGAATTTCCGATACGGTGCACGAAAAACCGATCGAATCTCGACTCTGCGCAAAGTTTATGACCGTCATGTTTTTTCGTGAAACCATGCTCATACGACTTACCATGGGCTAATACATCGTGAATGGCATGTATGTTGAATTTCCGAGACGGTGCACGAAAAACCGATCGAAACTCAACTCGCGCGCGACTTCGCGCAAAGTTTATGACCATCGTATTTTTTTTGCGAAAGCGTGCTTGTACGACTTCTCATGGGCTAATAAGACGGGAAAGGCCAGTATTTTGAATTTCCGAGACGGTGCACAAAAAACCGATCGAATCTTGACTCTGCGCAAAGTTTATGACCATCGCGTTTTTTCATGAAACCATGCTCATACGACTTCTCATGGGCTAATACATTGTGAATGGCCAGTATTTTGAATTTTCGAGACTGTGCATGAAAAGCCGATCAAAACTCAACTTAGCGCAAAGTTCGCGCAAAGATTATGACCGTCGAATTTTCATGCGAAAGCGTGCTTGTACGACCTCCCATGGGCTAATAAGATGGGAAAGACCAGTATTTTGAATTTCCGAGACGGTGCACGAAAAACCGATCGAAACTCGATTGAGCGCGCGACTTCGAGCAAAGTTTTTGACCGTCGTATTTTTTTCCAAAAGCGAGCTTGTACGACTTCTCATGGGCTAATAAAACGGGAGAGAAAAGTATTTTGAAATTCTGAGACGGTGCACGAAAAACCGATCGAAACTCGACTCAGCGCGCGACTTCGAGAAAAGTTTTTGACCGTCGTATTTTTTGCGAAAGTGAGCTTGTAGGACTTCCCATGGGCTAATAAGACGGGAAAGACCAGTATTTTGGATTTCGAGACGGTGCACGAAAAACCGATCGAATCTTGACTCTGCGCAAAGTTTATGACCGTCGTGTTTTTTCGTGAAACCATGCTCATACGACTTACCATGGGCTAATACATCGTGAATGGCAAGTATTTTGGAATTTCCGAGACGGTGCACGAAAAACCGATCGAAACTCGACTCGCGCGCGACTTCGCGCAAAGTTTATGACTATCATATTTTTTTTGCAAAAGCTTGCTTGTACGACTTCTCATGGGCTAATAAGACGGTAAAGACCAGTATTTTGAATTTCCGAGACGGTGCACAAAAAAACCGATTGAATCTTGACTCTGCGCAAAGTTTATGACCGTCGTTTTTTCGTGAAACCATGCTCATACGACTTCGGGCAAAGCTTATATTTTGTGATGTATCCACAAGTAGTCCAGAACAGTCTAGCTATTGCATTTTATTATTTATTAACTTCCTTATGCTACTCTTGGAGATGAGTTTGATGAAGCGTGCCCATTTCACCTTCTTTAGGTGGGGTGCAATCTTCTCGACTACACTAAGAGACTTCAGGCTTTAGTCTATGGCTTGTGTAGACAAAGCTTCTTTGTACAAATCTTTTACAAAATACATTATCTTTACTTACCAAAAAAAAAATGCTCATACGACTTACCATGGTCGAATACACTGTGAATGGCCAGTATTTTGAATTTCCGAGACGGTGCATGAAAAACCGATCGAAACTCGATTCAGCGCGCGACTTCGAGCAAAGTTTTTGACCGTTGTATTTTTTTTCCGAAAGCGAGCTTGTACGACTTCTCATGGGCTAATAAGACGGGAAAGACCAGTACTTTGAAATTTCGATACGGTGCACAAAAAACCGATCGAATCTGGACTCTGCGCAAAGTTTTTGACCGTCGCATTTTTTCGTGAAATCATGCTCATACGACTTACCATGGGCTAATACATCGTGAATGGCCAGTATTTTGAATTTCCGAGACGGTGCACGAAAAACCGATCGAAACTCGACTCGCGCGCGACTTCGCAAAGTTTATGACCGTCGTATTTTTTTGCGAAAGCGTGCCTGTACGACTTCTTATGGGCTAATAAGACGGGAAAGACAAGTATTTTGAATTTCCGAGATGGTGCACGAAAAACCGATCGAAACTTGACTCGCGTGCGACTTCGCGCAAAGTTTTTGACCGTCGTATTTTTTTTTGCGAAAGCGTGCTTGTACGACTTCTCATGGGCTAATAAGACGGGTAAAATTTCATTTCAAAAACCTCTTGGGAACCAAGACATTGCAACTCACCAAACTCATCGGTCTTCGACACATCCCGCTATTCAGTACTCCTTGCCTCACGGTACGTAAAAATTTAAACATTTGCAAGCTGTGGATGAGGTGGATAAATATAGGAATAGAGGATTAAAGGGTAAAGATATTATGCGAGAGGACCATGCAAAATCAAAGGATAAGAAAAAGGATGGTAGTGTCCTCCCAAAATCGCATGCTCTTCCTTCTATCTAGTATTGATGAAAATAAGCTGTTGGAATGTTCGTGGACTTAATAAGACTGAGAAATGTCGAGAGCTAATCCGATATGCTGCATGTGACATGGTGATTCTTGTGGAAACAAAAATTAAACCTCATCGTGTTCGAGTTCAGAAGAATTTAATATGGCCTGAGGCAGAACTTTTTACTAATGATTCTCAGGATACTTATGGTCGAGTTTGGGTCTTATGGCATCCTAACCTTGTTACTGCTTGGTTTATTTCTGCTACTAATCAATTCATTCATCTTAAGGCCGAGGATAAACAGACTGGATGTCAATTCAATATTACCGGTATTTATGCATCTAACAGTATGTCTGACAGGAATGCTCTATGGCGTGATCTGGTTAGCATTTCAAATAGTTATCCTACAGTACCTTGGGTTGTTCTCGGTGACTTTAATACTGTCAGATACACAAATGAGAAAGTGGGGGGTAGAGTGCTTTCCGAATGTCAGCTTCAACATTTTAATGATTGTATATATACTGCTGCATTGACTGACATGAAATCTGTAGGTGATTGGTTCTCATGGAACAATCAAAGTACTGCTGAAAGAAAAATTATGGCTCGACTTGACAGATGTTTGATTAATCAGGAATAGTTAGCAGTTTTCCCAGATTCACTTCTTGAGTACGGTGCTAAGTTATTTTCGGATCACTCTATTATGCATATACATGCAGATAAAGCACTACCCAGAGTCAAGAAACCTTTTAGATTTTTTAATATGTGGAGTTCTCACCCTAAGTTCCTCGAAGTTATTAAGTCAGCTTGGGACATTAATGTAATTGGTTCTCCCCCTTACATCCTATGTCAAAAACTAAAAGCGTGCAAAGCAGCACTTAAGAAGTGGAATTCAACTACATTTGGAAATATCACCGACAGGGTTCAGTTATGCAAGAAAGAACTTATGGCTGTGCAAAGCGAGCTAAATCTTAAACCTCTGGATGCGAATCTTATATACAAAGAGGCTGCTGCTAGAAATAACTTTATGCAAGCTTTGAAGCAGGAGGAATGCTTTTTGAAACAGAAGTCACGACAGCATTGGCTTACTCTAGGGGATTCTAATACGAAGTTTTTCTATGCTGCTATTGCTACCAGAAGGGCTACTAATCGCATCAAAAAATGCAAAGGTATAGATGGTAATCTCATTGAGGATCTGGATGAGGTTAAAAATTACACCAAGCAATTTTTTTATTCCTTACTCAATCAGGAACAGCAGCCTAATAGTATTCATGTTGGGCCTACAAGACGACTTGATTCTGAAGCCATCTCTCATCTTAATGCCCCAATAACGGATGATGAAATTGTGAAAGTTGTTTTTAAGTCCCCGAAGCACAAAAGCCCTGGTCCAGATGGATTTCCAGCTGAGTTTTATCAAATTGCATGGGCTATTGTAGGCAACGATGTCATAAAAGCTTGTCGACATTTTTTCTCCTCAGGTCATATTCTTAAAGAAATGAATTGCACTTTTATTTCTTTAGTGCCTAAAAATGATGGAGCCGATTCATTGGAGAACTACCGTCCTATTTCACTGTGCAACTTTATTTATAAGGTTATCTCTAAGTTGCTGGCAGAGAGACTACAAAAGGTCATGAATAATTTCATTAGTCCTAATCAGGCTGCTTTTCTTAAAGGGAGGAGTATCCATCATAATGTCCTGCTTGCTAATGATTTGGTTAAGGATCTACATTCTAAAACAAGAAGGAAAAAGATCTGTTTTAAAGCTGATTTACGAAAGGCCTTTGACTCAGTCAATAGGAATTTTATTTACATGATGCTCCATAATATGGGCTTCCCTCAGCACTGGGTTAAATGGATTCAATGTTGCTTGGAAACTCCAAAATTTTTGATTCTCTTTAATGGTTCACCTATTGGCTTCTTTGGGAGTAAGAATGGCATTCGGCAAGGCGATCCACTATCTCCTTATCTTTTTACCATTGCAATGGAAGGGCTCAGTTGTATGTTAGAAGAGGCTGTTTCCAATGGCAAAATTAAGGTACCACATTATGGTTCTGTTTATATCTCTCACATAACATTTGCCGATGACCTTATTATCTTCCTTCGAGATGATCCAGTTTTTGTGAGTAATCTGGCAGATATTCTTAATGAATTTGGTATAGTTTCTGGTCTTAAGCTAAACCATGCAAAAAGCAAAGTATATGTGGGTGCTTGCATTGAAAATAAGGATCATATTGCTCAAACATTGGGAGTTGCTGAAGAAAATTTATCGGTTCCTTACTTGGGTCTCCCACTTATATCCACTGGAATCAACAAAGTCTCCTGTCAGCCTATCCTACAAAAAATTAAGAACAGAATTTCCTCTTGGAAAAATAGGCTTCTTTCTAAAGCTGGACGACTTGAACTTATTCGATCAGTGTTGATCTCTTATTCTATTTATTGGTCTCATGCATTCCTTCTACCTGCCAGGCTTCTCCATGATATTGATAAATTACTTATGAACTTCTTTTGGAATGGCACAGATGGTAAGGCAATGCACATGGTGAATTGGGACAACATTTGCAAACCGAAGGATGAAGGGGGGCTGAATCTTCGACATATTAGAGATTGGAATAAAGCTTGTATGGTAAAGCAATTATGGGATATTTTACAAAACAAGTCTTCTTTATGGTCACAATGGGTTTTTGCTAGGTACCTAACCAAGGAATCAATCTGGGAAACATCTGCAAAAACATCTCATTCTGCTGCTTGGAAAGGAATTCTGAAGGCAAGGAGATGGCTACGTAACAATATTTCTTATGTGATTTCTTCTGGAACCAATATTAATATGTGGTATGATCCTTGGGTGAATGGGAAAAGTATATTTCAAATATTTGGTGATAGAGTACGACAGGATCTGGGGGCTCCCAAAGACTGGAAGGTTTCTGAATTCATTAACAATGGTACATGGTGTCTTCCTAACCCTACCTCCCCAGACATGTTATTACTTTGGCCGACTATTAGGGCTATTCCAATCAAGAACAACTCTTCAGATATGCTTATTTGGCTTCATGATCATGGTAAATTTAGTGCTACATCTGCATGGAACCAAATTAGACGACGAAACAACAAGTGGATCCCAAGTAGTTGGACATGGGATAGTCCATGCTCACAGCGACATTCCTTATGTACATGGCAGGCCCTTTTCGACAAACTTCCTACGATGGACAATATGCAGCGAAGAGGTATTTATATTGTAAATCGGTGCTCTTTGTGTATGCAAAAGGAAGAAAGTGTTGACCATCTATACTTTGCTTGTGATTATTCATCTTGGATATGGGAAGAGATCTTGAAGCGATTTGATTTTCAAAGGCTACCACGGCCAAACTTGCATCATGAATTAGAAATGCTTATGCAAAGCTTCTCAAGAAAGGGGCCTCTTACACAACTAGCAAGAATTATATTCAGATGTGCTATTTTGTGGATTTGGAAGGAGAGGTGTGGCAGAATTTTTGAGTGTCACAACATGAACAAAGTTCAAATTCTGATAGAGATTCTTCAGGACTCACGATCATGCATGGAGTAAGAATTGAATATAGAGCACCTAACAAGAAGAGAGAAAGATATTTTCACAAGATTCAATTTTTCCATTCGTCAAGAATCACTCGAATAATGATGAAGATTGTAATATATTATATGGGGCAAAGCTTATATTTTGTGATGTATCCACAAGTAGTCCAGAACAGTCTAGCTATTGTATTTTATTATTTATTAACTTCCTTGTGCTACTCTTGGAGATGAGTTCGATGAAGCGTGCCCATTTCACCTTCTTTTGGTGGGGTGCAATCTTATCGACTACACTAAGAGACTTCAGGCTTTAGTCTATGGCTTGTGTAGACAAAGCTTTTTGAACAAATCTTTTACAAAATATATTATCTTTACTTACCAAAAAAAAATAATAAGACGAGAAAGACCAGTATTTTGAATTTCCGAGACGGTGCACGAAAAACCGATCGAATCTTGACTCTGCGCAAAGTTTATGACCGTCGCGTTTTCTCCTGAAACCATGCTCATATGACTTTCCATGGTCTAATACATCGTGAATGGCCAGTATTTTGAATTTCTGAGAGGGTGCACGAAAGACTGATCGAAACTCGACTCGCGCGCGACTTCGCGCAAAGTTTATGACCGTCATATTTTTTTGCGAAAGCGTGCCTGTACGACTTCTCATGGGCTAATAAGACGGGAAAGAACAGTATTTTGAATTTTCGAGACGGTGCACGAAAAACCGATCGAATCTCGACTCTGGGCAAAGTTTATAACCGTCGTGTTTTTTCGTGAAACCATGCTCATACGACTTACCATGGGCTAATACATCGTGAATGGCCAGTATTTTGAATTTTCGAGACGGTGCACGAAAAAACGATCGAAACTCGACTCGCGCGCGACTTCGCGCAAAGTTTATGACCGTCCTATTTTTTTGCGAAAGCGTGCCTGTACGACTTCTCATGGGCTAATAAGACGGGAAAGACAAGTATTTTGAATTTCCGAGACGGTGCACGAAAAACCGATCGAAACTCGACTCGCGCCCGACTTCGCGCAAAGTTTATGACCGTCGTATTTTTTTGCGAAAGCGTGCCTCTACGACTTCTCATGGGATAATAAGATGGGAAAGACAAGTATTTTGAATTTCCGAGACGGTGCACGAAAAACCGATCGAAACTCGACTAGCGCGTGACTTCGTGCAAAGTTTTTGACCGTCGTATTTTTTTGCGAAAGCGTGCTTGTACGACTTCTCATGGGCTAATAAGACGGGAAAGACCAGTATTTTCAATTTTCGAGACGGTGCACGAAAAACCGATCGAATCTCGACTTTGCGCAAAGTTTATGACCGTCGCGTTTTTTCGTGAAACCATGCTCAAACGACTTACCATGGGCTAATACATCGTGAATGGCCAGTATTTTGAATTCCCGAGACGGTGCACGAAAAAACCGATCGAAACTCGACTCGCGCGCGACTTCGCGCAAAGTTTATGACCGTCGTATTTTTTTGCGAAAGCGTGCTTGTACTACTTCTCATGGGCTAACAAGACGGGAAAGACCAGTATTTTGAATTTCCGAGACGGTGCACGAAAAACTGATCGAATCTCGACTCTGCGCAAAGTTTATGACCGTCGCATTTTTTCGTGAAATCATGCTCATACGACTTACCATGGGCTAATACATCGTGAATGGCCAGTATTTTGAATTTCCGAGACGGTCACGAAAAATCGATCGAAACTCGACTCGCGCGCGACTTCGCGCAAAGTTTATGACCGTCGTATTTTTTTGTGAAAGCGTGCCTGTATGACTTCTCATGGGCTAATAAGACGGGAAAGACAAGTATTTTGAATTTCCGAGACGGTGCACGAAAAACCGATCGAAACTCGACTCGCGCGCGACTTCGCGCAAAGTTTATGACCGTCGTATTTTTTTGCGAAAGCGTGCTTGTACGACTTCTCATGGGCTAATAAGACGGGAAAGACCAGTATTTTGAATTTCTGAGACGGTGCACGAAAAACCGATCGAATCTCGACTCTGCGCAAAGTTTATGACCGTCGCGTTTTCTCGTGAAACCATGCTCATACGACTTACCATGGGCTAATACATCGTGAATGGCCAGTATTTTGAATTTCCAAGACGGTGCACGAAAAACCGATCGAAACTCGACTCGCGCGCGACTTCGAGCAAAGTTTATGACCATCGTATATTTTTGCGAAAGCGTGCCTGTACGACTTCTCATGGGCTAATAAGACGGGAAAGACCAGTATTTTGAATTTTCGAGACGGTGCCCAAAAAACAGATCGAATCTCAACTCTGCGCAAAGTTTATGACCGTCGCGTTTTTTCGTGAAACCAAGCTCATACGACTTACCATGGGCTAATACTTCGTGAATGGCCAGTATTTTGAATTTCCGAGAAGGTGCACGAAACTCGACTCGCCCGCGACTTCGCGCAAAGTTTATGACCGTCGTATTTTCTTGCGAAAGTGTGCTTGTACGACTTCTCATGGGTTAATAAGACGGGAAAGACAAGTATTTTGAATTTCCGAGACGGTGCACGAAAAACCGATCGAAACTCGACTCGCGCGCGACTTCGCGCAAAGTTTTTGACCGTCGTATTTTTTTGCGAAAGCATGCCTGTACGACTTCTCATGGGCTAATAAGATGGGAAAGACCAGTATTTTGAATTTCCGAGACGGTACACGAAAAACCGATCGAATCTCGACTCTACGCAAAGTTTATGACCGTCGCGTTTTCTCGTGAAACCATGCTCATAGGACTTACCATGGGCTAATACATCGTGAATGGCCAGTATTTTAAATTTCCGAGACGGTGCACGAAAAACCGATCGAAACTCGACTCGCGCGCGACTTCGAGCAAAGTTTATGACCATCATATTTTTTTGCGAAAGCGTGCCTGTACGACTTCTCATGGGCTAATAAGACGGGAAAGACCAGTATTTTGAATTTCCGAGACGGTGCACGAAAAACCGATCGAATCTCGACTCTGCGTAAAGTTTATGATCGTCGCATTTTTTCGTGAAACCATGCTCATACGACTTACCATGGGCTAATACATCGTGAATAGCCAGTATTTTGAATTTCCGAGACGGTGCACGAAAAACAAATCGAAACTCAACTCGCGCGCGACTTCGCGCAAAGTTTATGACCGTCGTATTTTTTTTTTTTTGAAAGCGTGCCTGTACGACTTCTCATGGGTTAATAAGACGGGAAAGACATGTATTTTAAATTTCCGAGACGGTGTACGAAAAACCGATCGAAACTCGACTCGCGCGCGACTTCGCGCAAAGTTTATGACCGTCGTCGGTGCTCTTTGTGTATGCAAAAGGAAGAAAGCGTTGACCATCTATACTTTGCTTGTGATTATTCATCTTGGATATGGGAAGAGATCTTGAAGTGATTTGATCTTCAAAGGCTACCACGGCCAAACTTGCATCATGAACTAGAAAGGCTAATGCAAGGCTTCTCAAGAAAGGGTCCTCTTACACAACTAGCAAGAATTATATTCAGATGTGCTATTTGGTGGATTTGGAAGGAGAGGTGTGGCAGAATTTTTGAGTGTCACAACATGAACAAAGCTCAAATTCTGATAGAGATTCTTCAGCACTCACGATCATGCATGGAGCAAGAATTGAATATAGAGCACCTAACAAGAAGAGAGAAAGAGATTTTCACAGGATTCAATTTTTTCATTAGTCAATAATCACTCGAATAATGATGAAGATTGTAATGTATTATGGGGCAAAGCTTATATTTTGTGATGTATCCACAAGTACTCCAGAACAGTCTAGCTATTGCATTTTTTATTAACTTCCTTATGCTACTCTTGGAAATGAGTTTGATGAAGTGTGCCCATTTCACCTTCTTTAGGTGGGGTACAATCTTCTCGACGACACTAAGAGACTTCAGGCTTTAGTCTATGGCATGTGTAGACAAAGCTTCTTTGTACAAATCTTTTACATAATACATTATCTTTACTTACCAAAAAAAAAAAAAGTTTATGACCGTCGTATTTTTTTGCGAAAGCGTGCCTCTACGACTTCTCATGGGCTAATAAGACGGGAAAGACAAGTATTTTGAATTTCCGAGACGGTGTACGAAAAACCGATCGAAACTCAACTCGCGTGCAACTTCGCGCAAAGTTTATGACCGTCGTATTTTTTTGCGAAAGCGTGCTTGTACGACTTCTCATGGGCTAATAAGACGGGAAAGACCAGTATTATAAATTTCCGTGACGGTGCACGAAAAACCGATCGAAACTCGACTCTGTGCAAAGTTTATGACCGTCTAGTTTTTTCGTGAAACCATGCTCACATGACTTACCATGGGCTAATACATCGTGAATGGCCAGTATTTTGAATTTCCAAGACAGTGCATGAAAAACCGATCGAAACTCGACTCACCGCAAAGTTCGCGCAAAGATTATGACCGTCGAATTTTTATGCGAAAGCATGCTTGTACGACTTCCCATGGGCTAATAAGATGGGAAAGACCAGTATTTTTAATTTCCGAGACGGTGCACGAAAAACCGATCGAAAATCGACTCGCGCGCGACTTCGCGCAAAGTTTTCGACCGTCGTATTTTTTGCGAAAGTGTGCTTGTACGACTTCTCATGGGCTCATAAGACGGGAAAGTCCAGTATTTTGAATTTCCGAGACGGTGCACGAAAAACCGATCGAATCTCGACTCTGCGCAAAGTTTATGACCGTCGCATTTTTTCGTGAAACCATGCTCATACGACTTACCAAGGGCTAATATATCGTGAATGGCTAGTATTTTGAATTTCCGAGACGGTGCACGAAAAACCGATCGAAACTCGACTCGCGCACGACTTTGCGCAAAGTTTATGACCGTCGTATTTTTTTACGAAAGCGTGCCTGTACGACTTCTCATGGGCTAATAAGACGGGAACGACAAGTATTTTGAATTTCCGAGACGGTGCATGAAAAACCGATAGAATCTCGACTCTGCGCAAAGTTTATGACCGTCGCGTTTTTTCGTGAAACCATGCTCATACGACTTACCATGGGCTAATACATCGTGAATGGCCAGTATTTTGAATTTCAGAGACGGTGCACGAAAAACCGATCGAAACTCGACTCGCGCGCGACTTTGCCCAAAGTTTATGACCGTCGTATTTTTTTGCGAAAGTGTGCTTATACGATTTCTCATGGGCTCATAAGACGGGAAAGACCAGTATTTTGAATTTCCGAGACCGTGCACGAAAAACCGATCGAAACTCGACTCGCGCGCGACTTTGCGCAAAGTTTTTGACCGTCGTATTTTTTTGCGAAAGCATGCCTGTACGACTTCTCATGGGCTAATAAGATGGGAAAGACCAGTATTTTGAATTTCCGAGACGGTGCACGAAAAACCGATCGAATCTCGACTCTGCGCAAAGTTTATGACCGTCGCGTTTTCTCGTGAAACCATGCTCATACGACTTACCATGGGCTAATACATCGTGAATGGCTAGTATTTTGAATTTCCGAGACGGTGCACGAAAAACCGATCGAAACTGGACTCGCGCGCGACTTCGCGCAAAGTTTATGACCGTCATATTTTTTTGCGAAAGTGTGCTTGTACGACTTCTCCTGGGCTCATAAGACGGGAAAGGCCAGTATTTTGAATTTCCGAGACGGTGCACGAAAAACCGATCGAATCTCGACTCTGCGCAAAGTTTATGACCGTCGTGTTTTTTCGTGAAACCATGCTCATATGACTTACCATGGGCTAATACATCGTGAATGAACAGTATTTTGAATTTTCGAGACGGTGCACGAAAAACCGATCGAAACTCGACTCGCGTGCGACTTCGCGCAAAGTTTTTGACCGTCGTATTTTTTTGCGAAAGCGTGCTTGTACGACTTCTCATGGGCTAATAAGACGGGAAAGACCAGTTTTATAAATTTCCGTGACGGTGCACGAAAAACCGATCAAAACTCGACTCTGTGCAAAGTTTATGACCGTCTAGTTTTTTCGTGAAACCATGCTCACATGACTTACCATGGGCTAATACATCGTGAATGGCCAGTATTTTGAATTTCCAAGACAGTGCATGAAAAACCGATCGAAACTCGACTCACCGCAAAGTTCGCGCAAAGATTATGACCGTCGAATTTTTATGCGAAAGCATGCTTGTACGACTTCCCATGGGCTAATAAGATGGGAAAGACCAGTATTTTGAATTTCCGAGACGGTGCACGAAAAATCGATCGAAACTCGACTCACGCGCGACTTCGCGCAAAGTTTTTGACCGTCGTATTTTTTTGCGAAAGTGTGCTTGTACGACTTCTCATTGGCTCATAAGACGGGAAAGACCAGTATTTTGAATTTCCGAGACGGTGCACGAAAAACCGATCGAATCTCGACTCTGCGCAAAGTTTATGACCGTCGTGTTTTTTCGTGAAACCATGCTCATACGACTTACCATGGGCTAATACATCGTGAATGGCTAGTATTTTGAATTTCCGAGACGGTGCACGAAAAACCGATCGAAACTTGACTCGCGCGCGACTTCGCGTAAAGGTTATGACCGTCGTATTTTTTTACGAAAGCGTGCCTGTACGACTTCTCATGGGCTAATAAGACGGGAAAGACCAGTATTTTGAATTTACGAGACGGTGCATGAAAAACCGATCGAATCTCGACTCTGCACAAAGTTTATGACCGTCGCGTTTTTTCGTGAAACCATGCTCATACGACTTACCATGGGCTAATACATCGTGAATGGCCAGTATTTTGAATTTCCGAGACGGTGCACGAAAAACCGATCGAAACTGTACTCGCGCGCGACTTCGCGCAAAGTTTATGACCGTCGTATTTTTTTACGAAAGTGAGCTTTTACGACTTCCCATGGGCTAATAAGACGGGAAAGGCCAGTATTTTGAATTTCCGACACGTTGCACGAAAAACCGATCGAATCTCGACTCTGCGCAAAGTTTATGACCGTCGCATTTTTTCGTGAAACCATGCTCATACGACTTACCATGGGCTAATACATCGTGAATGGCCAGTATTTTGAATTTCCGAGACGATGCACGAAAAACCGATCGAAACTCGACTCGCGCGCGACATCGCGCAAAGTATATGACCGTCGTATTTTTTTGCGAAAGCGTGCTTGTACGAATTCCCATGGTCTAATAAGACGGGAAAGACCAGTATTTTGAATTTCCGAGACGGTAAGCGAAAAACCGATCGAAACTCGACTCTGTGCAAAGTTTATGACCGTCGCGTTTTTTCGTGAAACCATGCTCACATGACTTACCATGGGCTAATACATTGTGAATGGCCAGTATTTTGAATTTCCAAGACTGCATGAAAAACCGATCGAAACTCGACTCAGCGCAAAGTTCGCGCAAAGATTATGACCATCGAATTTTTCTAAGAAAGCGTGCTTGTACGACTTCCCATGGGCTAATAAGTTGGGAAAGACCAGTATTTTGAATTTCCGAGACGGTGCACGAAAAACCGATCGAAACTCGACTCAGCGCGCGACTTCGAGCAAAGTTTTTGACCGTCGTATTTTTTTCCGAAAGCGAGCTTGTACGACTTCTCAAGGACTAATAAGACGGGAAAGACAAGTATTTTGAATTTTCGAGACGGTGCACGAAAAACTGATCGAAAATCGACTCCTCGCGCGACTTCGAGGAAAGTTTTTGACCGTCGTATTTTTTTGCGAAAGTGAGCTTGTACGACCTCCCATGGGCTAATAAGACGGGAAAGACCAGTATTTTGAATTTTCGAGATGGTGCATAAAAAATCGATCGAATCTCGACTCTGCGCAAAGTTTATTACCGTCGCATTTTTTCGTGAAACCATGTTCATACGACTTACCATGGGCTAATACATCGTGAATGGCCAGTATTTTCAATTTCCGAGTCGTTGCACGAAAAACCGATCGAATGTCGACTCTGCGCAAAGTTTATGACCATCGCGTTTTTTCGTCAAACCATGCTCATACGACTTACCATGGGCTAATTAATACATCGTGAATGGCCAGTATTTTGAATTTCCGAGACGATGCACGAAAAAGATCGAAACTCGACTCGCGCGCGACATCGCGCAAAGATTATGACCGTCGTATTTTTTTGCGAAAGCGTGCTTGTATGAATTCCCATGGTCTAATAAGACAGGAAAGACCAGTATTTTGAATTTCCGAGACGGTGCGCGAAAAACCGATCGAAACTCGACTCTGTGCAAAGTTTATGACCGTCGCGTTTTTTCGTGAAACCATGCTCACATGACTTACCATGGGCTACTACATTGTGAATGGCCAGTATTTTGAATTTCCAAGACTGCATGAAAAACCGATCGAAACTCGACTCAGCGCAAAGTTTGCGCAAAGATTATGACCATCGAATTTTTATGCGAAAGCATGCTTGTACGACTTCCCATGGGCTAATAAGATGGGAAGGACCAGTATTTTGAATTTCCGAGACGGTGCACGAAAAACCGATCGAAACTCGACTCAGCGCGCGACTTCGAGCAAAGTTTTTGACCGTCGTATTTTTTTTCGAAAGCGAGCTTGTACGACTTCTCAAGGGCTAATAAGACGGGAAAGACAAGTATTTTGAATTTCCGAGACGGTGCACGAAAAACCGATCGAAAATCGACTCCTCGCGCGACTTCGAGGAAAGTTTTTGACCGTCGTATTTTTTTTTTTTTTGGTAAGTGACCGTCGTATTTTTTTGCGAAAGTGAGCTTGTACGACCTCCCATGGGCTAATAAGACGGGAAAGACCAGTATTTTGAATTTTTGAGACGGTGCACAAAAAATCTATCGAATCTCGACTCTGCGCAAAGTTTATGACCGTCGCGTTTTTTTGTGAAACCATGTTCATACGACTTACCATGGGCTAATACATCGTGAATGGCCAGTATTTTTAATTTCCGAGACGGTGCACGAAAAACCGATCGAAACTCGACACGCGCGCGACTTCGCGCAATGTTTATGTCCGTCGTATTTTTTTGCGAAAGCGTGCTTGTACGATTTCTCATGGGCTAATAAGACGGGAAAGACGAATATTTTGAATTTCCGAGACGGTGCACGAAAAACAGATCGAAACACGACTCTGTGCAAACTTTATGACCGTCGCGTTTTTTCGTCAAACCATAATCACATGACTTACCATGGGCTAATACATTGTGAATTGCCAGTATTTTGAATTTCCAAGAAAGTGCATGAAAAACCGATCGAAACTCGACCTAGCGCAAAGTTCGCGCAAAGATTATGACCGTCGAATTTTTATGCGAAAGCGTGCTTGTACGACTTCCCATGGGCTACTAAGATGGGAAAGACCAGTATTTTGAATTTCCGAAACGATGCACGAAAAACCGATCGAAACTCGACTCAGCGCGCGACTTCGATCAAAGTTTTTGACCGTCGTATTTTTTTCCGAAAGCGAGCCTTTACGACTTCTCATGGGTTAATAAGACGGGAAAGACAAGTATTTTGAATTTCCGAGACGGTGCACGAAAAACTGATCGAAACTCGACACTGAGGGCGACTTCGAGAAAAGTTTTTGACCGTCGTATTTTTTTGCAAAAGTGAGCTTGTACGACTTCCCATGGTCTAATAAGACAGGAAAGACCAGTATTTTGAATTTTTGAGACGGTGCACAAAAAACCGATCGAATCTCGACTCTGCGCAAAGTTTATGACCGTCGCGTTTTTCGTGAAACCATGCTCATACGACTTACAATGGGCTAATACATCGTGAAAGGCCAATATTTTAAATTTCCGAGACGGTATACGAAAAACCGATCGAAACACAACTCGCGCGCGACTTCGCACAAAGTTTATGACCGTCGTATTTTTTTGCGAAAGTGTGCTTGTACGACTTCTCATGGGCTAGTAAGACGGGAGAGACCAGTATTTTGAATTTCCGAGACAGTGCACGAAAAATCGATCGAATCTCGACTCTGCGCAACGTTTATGACCGTCACGATTTTTCGTGAAACCATGCTCAAACGAGTTACCATGGGCTAATACATCGTGAATGGCCAGTATTTTGAATTTCCGAGACGGTGCACGAAAAACCGATCGAAACTCGACTCGCGCGCGACTTCGCGCAAAGTGTATGACCGTCGTATTTTTTTGCGAAAGCGTGCTTGTACGACTTCCCATGGGCTAATAAGACGGGAAAGACCAGTATTTTGAATTTCCGAGACGTTGCACGAAAAACCGATAGAAACTCGATTCTGTGCAAAGTTGATGACCGTCGTGTTTTTTCGTGAAACCATGCTCACATAACTTACCATGGGCTAATACATTGTGAATGGCCAGTATTTTGAATTTCCAAGACAGTGCATGAAAAATCGATCGAAACTCGACTCAGCGCAAAGTTCGCGCAAAGATTATGACCGTCGAATTTTTATGCGAAAGCGTGCTTTTACGACTTCCCATGGGCTAATAAAGTGGGAAAGACCAGTATTTTAAATTTCCGAGACGGTGCACGAAAAACCGATCGAAACTTGATTCAGCGCGCGACTTCGAGCAAAGTTTTTGACCGTCGTATTTTTTTCCAAAAGCGAGCTTGTACGACTTCTTATGGGCTAATAAGACGGGAAAGACAAGTATTTTGAATTTCCGAGACGGTGCACGAAAAACGGATCGAAACTCGACTCAGCGCACGACTTCGAGAAAAGTTTTTTTACCGTCGTATTTTTTGCGAAAGCGAGCTTGTACGACTTCCCATGGGCTAATAAGACGGGAAAGACCAGTATTTTGAATTTTTGAGACGGTGCACAAAAAACCGATCGAATCTTGACTCTGCGCAAAGTTTATGACCGTCGCGTTTTTTCGTGAAACCATGCTCATACGACTTACCATGGGCTAATACATCGTGAATGGCCAGTATTTTCAATTTCCGAGACGGTGCACGAAAAACCGATCGAAACTCGACACGCGCGCGACTTCGCGTAAAGTTTATGACCGTCGTATTTTTTTGCGAAAGCGTGCTTGTACGATTTCTCATGGGCTAATAAGACGGGAAAGACGAGTATTTTGAATTTCTGAGACGGTGCACGAAAAACAGATCGAAACACGACTCTGTGCAAAGTTTATGACCGTCGCGTTTTTTCGTGAAACCATAATCACATGACTGGCTAATACATTGTGAATGGCTAGTATTTTGAATTTCCAAGAAAGTGCATGAAAAACCGA
Source organism: Ensete ventricosum (assembly GCA_029747655.1). Classification (NCBI taxonomy): domain Eukaryota; kingdom Viridiplantae; phylum Streptophyta; class Magnoliopsida; order Zingiberales; family Musaceae; genus Ensete; species Ensete ventricosum. The sequence goes on along the minus strand of JAQQAF010000004.1, from coordinate 28,192,696 downwards.
TCGAAACTTGACTCAGCGCAAAGTTCGCGCAAAGATTATGAACGTCGAATTTTTATGCGAAAGCGTGCTTGTACGACTTCCCATGGGCTAATAAGATGGGAAAGACCAGTATTTTGAATTTCCGAGATGGTGCCGATTCATTGGAGAACTACCGTCCTATTTCACTGTGCAACTTTATTTATAAGGTTATCTCAAAGTTACTGGCAGATAGACTACAAAAGGTCATGAATAAGGTCATTAGTCCTAATCAGGCTGCTTTTATTAAAGGGAGGAGTATCCATCATAATGTCCTGCTTGCTAATGATTTGGTCAAGGATCTACACTCAAAAACAAGAGGCAAAAAGATCTATTTTAAAGCTGATTTACGAAAGGCCTTTGACTCAGTCAATAGGCAATTTATTTACATGATGCACCATAATATGGGCTTCCCTCAGCACTGGGTTCAATGGATTCAATGTTGCTTGGAAACTCCAAAATTTTCGATTCTCTTTAATGGTTCACCTATTGGCTTCTTTGGGAGTAAGAATGGCATTCGGCAAGAAGATCCACTATCTCCTTATCTTTTTACCATTGCAATGGAAGGGCTCAGTTGTATGTTAGAAGAGGCTGTTTCCAATGGCAAAATTAAGGTACCACATTATGGTTCTGTTTATATCTCTCACATAACATTTGCCGATGACCTTATTATCTTCCTTCGAGATGATCCAGTTTCTGTGGGTAATCTGGCAGATATTCTTAATGAATTTGGTAAAGTTTCTGGTCTTAAGCTAAACCATGCAAAAAGCAAAGTATATGTGGGTGCTTGCATTGACAATAACGATCATATTGCTCAAACATTGGGAGTTGCTGAAGGAAATTTACCGATTCCTTACTTGGGTCTCCCACTTATATCCACTGGAATCAAGAAAGTCTCCTGTCAGCCTATCCTACAAAAAATTAAGAACATAATTTCCTCTTGGAAAAATAGGCTTCTTTCTAAAGCTGGACGACTTGAACTTATTCGATTTGTGTTGATCTCTTATTCTATTTATTGGTCTCATGCATTCCTTCTACCTGCCAGGCTTCTCCATGATATTGATAAATTACTTATGAACTTCTTTTGGAATGGCACAGATGGTAAGGCAATGCACATGGTGAATTGGGACAACATTTGCAAACCGAAGGATGAAGGGGGGCTGAATCTTCGACATATTAGAGATTGGAATAAAGCTTGTATGGTAAAGCAATTATGAGATATTTTACAAAACAAGTCTTCCTTATGGTCACAATGGGTTTTTGCTAGGTACCTAACCAAGGAATCAATCTGGGAAACATCTGCAAAAACATCTCATTCTGCTGCTTGGAAAGGAATTCTGAAGGCAAGGCGATGGCTACGTAACAATATTTCTTATGTGATTTCTTCTGGAACCAATATTAATATGTGGTATGATCCTTGGGTGAATGGGAAAAGTATATTTCAGATATTTGGTGATAGAATACGACAGCATCTGGGGGCTCCCAAAGACTGGAAGGTTTCTGAATTCATTAACAATGGTACATGGTGTCTTCCCAACCCTACCTCCCCTGACATGTTATTACTTTGGCCGACTATTAGGGCTATTCCAATCAAGAACAACTCTTCAGATATGCTGATTTGGCTTCATGATAACGGTAAATTTAGTGCTACATCATGTAAATAAAATTCCTATTGACTGAGTCAAAGGCCTTTCGTAAATCAGCTTTAAAACATATCTTTTTCCCTCTTGTTTTAGAATGTAGATCCTTAACCAAATCATTAGCAAGCAGGACATTATGATGGATACTCCTCCCTTTAAGAACTCAAATTATGATAGAGATTCTTCAGGACTCACGATCATGCATGGAGCAAGAATTGAATATAGAGCACCTAACAAGAAGAGAGAAAGAGATTTTCACAAGATTCAATTTTTTCATTAGTCAATAATCACTCGAATAATGATGAAGATTGTAATGTATTATGGGGCAAAGCTTATATTTTGTGATGTATCCACAAGTACTCCAGAACAGTCTAGCTATTGCATTTTTTTTTATTAACTTCCTTGTGCTACTCTTGGAAATGAGTTTGATGAAGTGTGCCCATTTCACCTTCTTTAGGTGCGGTACAATCTTCTCGACTACACTAAGAGACTTCAGGCTTTAGTCTATGGCTTGTGTAGACAAAGCTTCTTTGTACAAATCTTTTACAAATTACATTATCTTTACTTACCAAAAAAAAGTTTATGACCGTCGTATTTTTTTGCGAAAGCGTGTTGTACGACTTTCCATGGGCTAATACGACGGGAAAGACCAGTATTTTGAATTTCCGAGACGGTGCACGAAAAACCGATCGAAACTCGACTCAAAGCAAAGTTTATGACCGTCGCATTTTTTCGTGAAACCATGCTCACACGACTTACTATGGGCTAATACATCGTGAATGACCAGTATTTTGAATTTCTGAGATGGTGCACGAAAAACCGATCGAAACTCGACTCGCGCGCGACTTCGTGCAAAGTTTATGACCATCGTATTTTTTTGCGAAAGCGTGCTTGTGCGACTTCCCATGGGCTAATAAGACGGGAAAGACCAGTATTTTGAATTTCCGAGACGGTGCACGAAAAACCGATCAAAACTCGACTCTGCGCAAAGTTTATGACCGTTGCATTTTTTCGTGAAACCATGCTCATAGGAGGCTGGCGGTCTCTAGGGCGAGCGACGCCATGGATGCGAGCGACTCTGCTTCGCATCCTCTGTTCCAGCGGGATGCTCCTCCGCTGGCTTCTTCCCAGCGGCCTGCGCTGGTTGCTTCCCAGCGGAACGCCCCTCTCCAGCAGTCACAACGGGAGAGGGTTGCTCCTCAACCGCTGGTTACTTCACAGCGGGAGGGGGTTGCTCCTCTCCAACAGCCGCTGGTTCCTCCCCAGCAGCTTAGGCCGGTTTCACACCAGGATGTTCCACCGCTGAATTCTTCTTCTCGACGGGATGCTCCTTCAATGAACCAGGCCCGAGGTCGTTCACGATCTAGATCACGACCTCCTGCTCCTATTTCCCGAGATCCTCGGCCTTGGAGTAGCCTCTTCAAGGCTCCAGTGGGTAGTCCGGATCTTCGACTGGACTTTTTTGCTCCAGAAGTACCGGCTGATCAGAAGATTGCTGTGTATGAGGCTATTGATTCTGACGAACTAATTGAGACATGGTCCATGGCAATTGTGGGCTACGTTGTAGGACTAAGAACATCATTTTTTCCATTATCCTCATATATCAGAACTCGATGGGGAATATCAACATTTGATCTTCATATGTTGGAGACCGGATTCTTTGTATGCAGGCTTTATTCGGAAGAAGATTTACAACGGGTCCTTGAAGGATTTTGGACTATCCGTGGTCATCCAATGATACTACGACGCTGGGCACCTGATGTGAGATTGGAGTTAGACAGTCTACAGTCTATCCCAATATGGGTTTCTTTCCATGGACTTCCACTACATCTCTGGGGTCGTCGTTTTATTGCAAAGCTTTGCAGCACCTTGGGACAGCCATTGTATATTGATAAGGCTACGGCTTCGCAAACGAGATTGACCTTTGCCAGAGCTTGTGTAATGGTTTCTTCTGATGAGGAACTACCGAATGAAGTTTCTTACCGTGATCTTGATGGGAGCACTCGAAAGGTGAAAGTCTCATATTCTTGGAAGCCACAACGATGCAAGGTTTGTCTATCTTTTGGACATGTAAATGGTGCTTGCCAACAGCCTTCACAAAAAATCACACAGGTCTACCGACCACGCCAAGAGCCACAGAATGGGGTCATTACCACTAAACCAAGCACTGATACTCCAGTGCCAACAGAGATGATGGCGGAGAAGATGAATGAGCACTCTGACTCATTGGGGCAGCGACACGAACAGGAGAAAGACAAGTCAGGACTTTCATCTTTTCCTATTATATCAGAGACTTTCACTACAGGAGCTTCCCATGGTTCTCACTCCCCAATAACAACCTCGCCGTCACGAATCATTCCTTCAGATAATCAGGAAATTTCATTTCAACAACCTCTTGGGAACAAAGACATTGCAACTCACCAAACTCATCGCTCTTCGACACATCCCACTATTCAGGACTCCTTGCCTCAAGGTACGCAAAAGTTTAAACATTTGCAAGCTGTGGATGAGGTGGATAAATATAGGAATAAAGGATTAAAGGGTAAAGATATTATGCGGGAGGACCATGTAAAATCAAAGGATAAGAAAAAGGATGGTAGTGTCCTCCCAAAATCGCATGCTCTTCCTTCTATCTAGTATTGATGAAAATAATCTGTTGGAATGTTCGTGGACTTAATAAGACTGAGAAATGTCGGGAGCTCAATAGAATAATCCGATCTGCTGCATGTGATATTGTGATTCTTGTGGAAACAAAAATTAAAACCCATCGTGTTCGAGTTCAGAAGAATTTAATATGGCCTGAGGCAGAACTTTTTACTAATGATTCTCAGGATACTTATGGTCGAGTTTGGGTCTTATGGCATCCTAACCTTGTTACTGCTTGGTTTATTTCTGCTACTAATCAATTCATTCATCTTAAGGCAGAGGATAAACAGACTGGATGTCAATTCAATATTACCGGTATCTATGCATCTAACAGTATGTCTGACAGGAATGCTCTATGGCGTGATCTGGTTAGCATTTCAAATAGTTATCCTACAGTACCTTGGGTTGTTCTCGGTGACTTTAATACTGTCAGATACACAAATGAGAAAGTGGGGGGTAGAGTGCTTTCCGAATGTCAGCTTCAACATTTTAATGATTGTATAGATACTGCTGCATTGACTGACATGAAATCTGTAGGTGATTGGTTCTCATGGAACAATCAAAGTACTGCTGATAGAAAAATTATGGCTCGACTTGACAGATGTTTGATAAATCAGGAATGGTTAGCAATTTTCCCAGATTCACTTCTTGAGTACGGTGCTAAGTTATTTTCGGATCACTCTATTATGCATATACATGCAGATAAAGCACTACCCAGAGTCAAGAAACCTTTTAGATTTTTTAATATGTGGAGTTCTCACCCTAAGTTCCTCGAAGTTATTAAGTCAGCTTGGGACATTAATGTATTTGGTTCTCCTCCTTACATCCTATGTCAAAAGCTAAAAGCATGCAAAGCAGCACTTAAGAAGTGGAATTCAACTACATTCGGAAATATCACCAACAGGGTTCAGTTATGCAAGAAGGAACTTATGACTGTGCAAAGCGAGCTAAATCTTCAACCTCTGGATGCGAATCTTATATACAAAGAGGCTGCTACTAGAAATAACTTTATGCAAGCTTTGAAGCAGGAGGAATGCTTTTTGAAACAGAAGTCACGACAGCATTGGCTTACTCTAGGGGATTCTAATACGAAGTTTTTCTATGCTGCTATTGCTACCAGAAGGGCTACTAATCGTATCAAAAAATGCAAAGGTATAGATGGTAATCTCATTGAGGATTTGGATGAGGTTAAAAATTACACCGAGCAATTTTTTTATTCCTTACTCAATCAGGAGCAGCAGCCTAATAGTATTCATGTTGGGCCTACAAGACGACTTGATTCTGAAGCCCTCTCTCATCTTAATGCCCCAATAACAGATGATGAAATTGTGAAAGTAGTTTTTAAGTCCCCGAAGCACAAAAGCCCTGGTCCAGATGGATTTCCAGCTGAGTTTTATCAAATTGCATGGTCTATTGTAGGCAACGATGTCATAAAAGCTTGTCGACATTTTTTCTCCTCAGGTCATATTCTTAAAGAAATGAATTGCACTTTTATTTCTTTAGTGCCTAAAAATGATGGAGCCGATTCATTGGAGAACTACCGTCCTATTTCACTGTGCAACTTTATTTATAAGGTTATCTCGAAGTTACTGGCAGATAGACTACAAAAGGTCATGAATAAGGTCATTAGTCCTAATCAGGCTGCTTTTATTAAAGGGAGGAGTATCCATTATAATGTCCTGCTTGCTAATGATTTGGTTAAGGATCTACACTCAAAAACAAGAGGAAAAAAGATATGTTTTAAAGCTGATTTACGAAAGGCCTTTGACTCAGTCAATAGGCAATTTATTTACATGATGCTCCATAATATGAGCTTCCCTCAGCGCTGGGTTCAATGGATTCAATGTTGCTTGGAAACTCCAAAATTTTCGATTCTCTTTAATGGTTCACCTATTGGCTTCTTCGGGAGTAAGAATGGCATTCGGCAAGGCGATCCACTATCTCCTTATCTTTTTACGATTGCAATGGAAGGACTCAGTTGTATGTTAGAAGAGGCTGTTTCCAATGGCAAAATTAAGGTACCATATTATGGTTCTGTTTATATCTCTCACATAACATTTGCTGATGACCTTATTATCTTCCTTCGAGATGATCCAGTTTCTGTGAGTAATCTGGTTGGTAGATATTCTTAATGAATTTGGTATAGTTTCTGGTCTTAAGCTAAACCATGCAAAGAGCAAAGTATACGTTGGTGCTTGCATTGAAAATAAGGATCATATTGCTCAAACATTGGGAGTTGCTGAAGGAAATTTACCGGTTCCTTACTTGGGTCTTCCACTTATATCCACTAGAATCAACAAAGTCTCCTGTCAGCCTATCCTACAAAAAATTAAGAACAGAATTTCCTCTTGGAAAAATAGGCTTCTTTCTAAAGCTGGACGACTTGAACTTATTCGATCAGTGTTGATCTCTTATTCGATTTATTGGTCTCATGCATTCCTTCTACCAGCCGGGCTTCTCAATGATATTGATAAATTACTTATGAACTTCTTTTGGAATGGCACAGATGGTAAGGCAATGCATATGGTGAATTGGGACAACATTTGCAAACCGAAGGATGAAGGGGGGCTGAATCTTCGACATATTAGAGATTGGAATAAAGCTTGTATGGTAAAGCAATTATGGGATATTTTACAAAACAAGTCTTCTTTATGGTCACAATGGGTTTTTGCTAGGTACCTTACCAAGGAATCAATCTGGGAAGTATCTGCAAAAACATCTCATTCTGCTGCTTGGAAAGGAATTCTGAAGGCAAGGAGATGGCTACGTAACAATATTTCTTATGTGATTTCTTCTGGAACCAATATTAATATGTGGTATGATCCTTGGGTGAATGGGAAAAGTATATTTCAGATATTTGGTGATAGAGTACGACAGGATCTGGGGGCTCCCAAAGACTGGAAGGTTTCTGAATTCATTAACAATGGTACATGGTGTCTTCCTAACCCTACCTCCCCAGACATGTTATTACTTTGGCCGACTATTAGGGCTATTCCAATCAAGAACAACTCTTCAGATATGCTTATTTGGCTTCATGATAATGGTAAATTTAGTGCTACATCTGCATGGAACCAAATTAGACGACGAAACAACAAGTGGATCCCAAGTAGTTGGACATGGGATAGTCCATGCTCACAGCGACATTCCTTATGTACATGGCAGGCCCTTCTCGGCAAACTTCCTACGATGGACAATATGCAGCGAAGAGGTATTTATATTGTAAATCGGTGCTCTTTGTGTATGCAAAAGGAAGAAAGTGTTGACCATCTATACTTTGCTTGTGCTTATTCATCTTGGATATGGGAAGAGATCTTGAAGCGATTTGATCTTCAAAGGCTACCACGGCCAAACTTGCATCATGAACTAGAAAGGCTATTGCAAGGCTTCTCAAGAAAGGGTCCTCTTACACAACTAGCAAGAATTATATTCAGATGTGCTATTTGGTGGATTTGGAAGGAGAGGTGTGGCAGAATTTTTGAGTGTCACAACATGAACAAAGCTCAAATTCTGATAGAGATTCTTCAGGACTCACGATCATGCATGGAGCAAGAATTGAATATAGAGCACCTAACAAGAAGAGAGAAAGAGATTTTCACAAGATTCAATTTTTTCATTAGTCAATAATCACTCGAATAATGATGAAGATTGTAATGTATTATGGGGCAAAGCTTATATTTTGTGATGTATCCACAAGTACTCCAGAACAGTCTAGCTATTGCATTTTTTATTAACTTCCTTGTGCTACTCTTGGAAATGAGTTTGATGAAGTGTGCCCATTTCACCTTCTTTAGGTGGGGTACATACAATCTTCTCGACTACACTAAGAGACTTCAGGCTTTAGTCTATGGCTTGTGTAGACAAAGCTTCTTTGTACAAATCTTTTACAAAATACATTATCTTTACTTACCAAAAAAAAAATGCTCATACGACTTACCATGGGCTAATACATCGTGAATGGCCAGTATTTTGAATTTCCGAGACGGTGCACGAAAAACCGATCGAAACTCGACTCGCGCGCGACTTCGCGCAAAGTTTATGACCGTCGTATTTTTTTGCGAAAGCGTGCATGTATGACTTCGCATGGGCTAATAAGACGGGAAAGACCAGTATTTTGAATTTCCGAGACGGTGCACGAAAAACCGATCGAAACTCGACTCTGCGCAAAGTTTATGACCGTCGCGTTTTTTTCATGAAACCATGCTCATACGACTTACCATGGTCTAATACATCGTGAATGGCCTGTATTTTGAATTTCTGATACGGTGCACGAAAAATCGATCGAAACTCGACTCTGCGCAAAGTTTATGACCGTCGCGTTTTTTCGTGAAACCATGCTCATACGACTTACCATGGGCTAATACATCGTGAATAGCCAGTATTTTGAATTTCCGAGATGTTGCACGAAAAACCGATCGAAACTCGACTCGCGCGCGACTTCTTGCAAAGTTTATGACCGTCGTATTTTTTTGTGAAAGCGTGCTTGTACGACTTCTCATGGGCTAATACGACGGGAAATACCAGTATTTTGAATTTTCGAGACGGTGCATGAAAAATCGATCGAAACTCGACTCTGCGCAAGGTTTATGACCGTCGCATTTTTTTCGTGAAACCATGCTCATACGACTTACCATGGGCTAATACATCGTGAATGGCCAGTATTTTGAATTTCCGAGATGTTGCACGAAAAACCGATCGAAACAAAACTCGCGCGCGACTTCGTGCTAAGTTTATGACCGTCGTATTTTTTTGCGAAAGCGTACTTGTACGACTTCCCATGGGCTAATAAGACGGGAAAGACCAGTATTTTGAATTTCCGAGACGGTGCACGAAAAACCGATCGAAACTCGACACTTCGCAAAGTTTATGACCATCGTATTTTTTCGTGAAACCATGCTCATGCGACTTACCATGGGCTAATACATCGTGAATGGCCTGTATTTTGAATTTGCGAGACGGTGCACGAAAAACCGATCGAAACTCGACACTTCGCAAAGTTTATGACCGTCGCGTTTTTTCGTGAAACCATGCTTATACGACTTACCATGGGCTAATACATCATGAATGGCCAGTATTTTGAATTTCCGAGACGGTGCACGAAAAACCGATCAAAACTCGACACTTCGCAAAGTTTTTGACCATCGCATTTTTTCGTGAAACCATGCTCATACGACTTACCATGGTCTAATACATCGTGAATGGCCTGTATTTTGAATTTCTGATACGGTGCACGAAAAACCGAACGAAACTCGACTCTGCGCAAAGTTTATGACCGTCGTGTTTTTTCGTGAAACCATGCTCATACGACTTACCATAGGCTAATACATCGTGAATGGTCAGTATTTTGAATTACCGAGACGGTGCATGAAAAACTGATCGAAACTCGACTCGCGCGTGACTTCGCGCAAAGTTTATGACCGTCGTATTTTTTCGCGAATGCGTGCTTGTACGACTTCCCAAGGGCTAATAAGATGGGAAAGACCAGTATTTTCAATTTTCGAGACGGTGCATGAAAAACCGATCGAAACTCGACTCTGCGCAAAGTTTATGACCGTCGCATTTTTTCGTGAAACCATGCTCATACGACTTACCATGGGCTAATACATCGTGAATGGCCAGTATTTTAAATTTCTGAGATGGTGCACGAAAAACCAATCGAAACTCGACTCGCGCGTGACTTCGTGCAAAGTTTATGACCATCGTTTTTTTTTGCGAAAGCCTGCTTGTACGACTTCCCATGGGCTAATAAGACGGGAAAGACCATTATTTTGAATTTCCGAGACGATGCACGAAAAACTGATCGAAACTCGACTCTGCGCGAAGTTTATAACCGTCGCGTTTTTTCATGAAACCATGCTCATACAACTTACCATGAGCTAAGGCGGGAAAGAAACCATGCTCATACGACTTACCATGGGCTAATACATAGTGAATGGCCAGTATTTTGAATTCCCGAGACGGTGCACGAAAAACCGATCGAAACTCGACTCGCGCGACACTTCGCGCAAAGTTTATGACCGTCGTATTTTTTTGCGAAAGCGTGCCTGTACGACTTCTCATGGGCTAATAAGACGGGAAAGACCAGTATTTTGAATTTCCGAGATGGTGCACGAAAAACCGATCGAATCTCGACTCTGCGCAAAGTTTATGACCGTCGCATTTTTTCGTGAAACCATGCTCATACGACTTACCATGGGCTAATACATAGTGAATGGCCAGTATTTTGAATTTCCGAGACCGTGCACGAAAAACCGATCGAAACTTGACTCGTGCGCAACTTCGCACAAAGTTTATGACCGTCGTATTTTTTTGCGAAAGCGTGCTTGTACTACTTCTCATGGGCTAATAAGACGGGAAATACCAGTATTTTGAATTTCCGAGACGGTGCACAAAAAACCGATCGAATCTCGACTCTGCGCAAATTTTATGACCGTCGCGTTTTTTCGTGAAATCTTGCTCATACGACTTACCATGGGCTAATACATCGTGAATGGCCAGTATTTTGAATTTCTGAGACGGTGCACGAAAAACCGATCGAAACTCGACTCGCGCGCGACTTCGCGTAAAGTTTTTAACCGTCGCATTTTTTCGTGAAACCATGCGCATACGACTTACCATGGGCTAATAAGACGGGAAAGACAAATATTTTGAATTTCCGAGACGGTGCATGAAAAACCGATCGAAACTCGACTCGCGCGCGACTTCGCGTAATGTTTATGACCGTCGTATTTTTTTGCGAAAGCGTGCCTGTACGACTTCTCATGGGCTAATAAGACGGGAAAGACCAGTATTTTGAATTTTCGAGACGGTGCACAAAAAACCGATCGAATCTTAACTCTGCGCAAAGTTTATGACCGTCGCGTTTTTTCATGAAATCATGCTCATACGACTTACCATGGGCTAATACATCGTGAATGGCCAGTATTTTGAATTTCCGAGACTGTCACGAAAAACCGATCGAAACTCGACTCGCGCGCGACATCGCTTAAAGTTTATGACCATCGTATTTTTTTGAGAAAGCGTGCCTGTACGACTTCTCATGGGCTAATGGGACGGGAAAGACAAGTATTTTGAATTTTCGAGACGGTGCACGAAAAACCGATCGAAACTCGTCTCGCGCGCGACTTCGCGCAAAGCTTTTGACCGTCGTATTTTTTTGCGAAAGCGTGCTTGTATGACTTCTCATGGGCTAATAAGGCAGGAAAGACAAGTATTTTGAATTTCCGAGACGGTGCACGAAAAACCGATCGAATCTCCACTCTGCGCAAAGTTTATGACCGTTGTGTTTTTTCGTGAAACCATGCTCATACGACTTACCATGGGCTAATACATCGTGTATGGCCAGTATTATGAATTTCCGAGACGGTGCACGAAAAATCGATCGAAACTCGACTCGTGCGCGACTTCGCGCAAAGTTTATGACCGTCGTATTTTTTTGCGAAAGCGTGCCTGTACGACTTCTCATGTGCTAATAAGACGGGAAAGACCAGTATTTTGAATTTCCGAGACGGTGCACGAAAAACCGATCGAATCTCGACTCTGCGCAAAGTTTATGACCGTCGCGTTTTTTCGTGAAACTATGCTCATACGACTTACCATGGGCTAATACATCGTGAATGGCCAGTATTTCGAATTTCCGAGACGGTGCACGAAAAACCGATCGAAACTCGACTCGCGCGTGACTTCGCGCAAAGTTTATGACCGTCGTATTTTTTTGCGAAAGCGTGCATGTACGACTTCTCATGGGCTAATAAGACGGGAAAGACCAGTATTTTGAATTTCTGAGACGGTACACGAAAAACCGATCGAATCTCGACTCTGCGCAAAGTTTATGACCGTCGCGTTTTTTCGTGAAATCATGCTCATACGACTTACCATGGGCTAATACATCGTGAATGGCCAGTATTTTGAATTTCCGAGACGGTGCACGAAAAACCGATCGAAACTCGACTCGCGCGCGACTTCGCGCAAAGTTTGTGACCGTTGTATTTTTTTGCGAAAGCGTGCCTGTACGACTTCTCATGGGCTAATAAGACGGGAAAGACAAGTATTTTGAATTTTTGAGACGGTGCACGAAAAACCGATCGAAACTCGACTCGCGCGCGACTTCGCGGAAAGTTTATGACCGTCGTATTTTTTTGTGAAAGCTTGCCTCTACGACTTCTCATGGGCTAATAAGACGGGAAAGACAAGTCTTTTGAATTTCCGAGACGGTGCACGAAAAACCGATCGAAACTCGATTAGCGCGTGACTTCGCGCAAAGTTTTTGACCGTCGTATTTTTTTGCGAAAGCGTGCTTGTACGACTTCTCATGGGCTAATAAGACGGGAAAGACCAGTATTTTGAATTTCCGAGATGGTGCACGAAAAACCGATCGAATCTCGACTCTGCGCAAAGTTTCTGACCGTCGCATTTTTTCGTGAAACCATGCTCATACAACTTACCATGGGCTAATACATCGTAAATGGTCAGTATTTTGAATTCCCGAGATGGTGCACGAAAAACCGATCGAAACTGGACTCGCGCCCGACTTCGCGCAAAGTTTATGACCGTCGTATTTTTTTGCGAAAGCGTGCCTGTACGACTTCTCATGGGCTAATAAGACGGGAAAGACCAGTATGTTGAATTTCCGAGACTGTGCACGAAAAACCGATCGAATCTCGACTCTGCGCAAAGTTTATGACCGTCGCGTTTTTTCGTGAAACCATGCTCATACGACTTACCATGGGCTAATACATAGTGAATGGCCAGTATTTTGAATTTCCGAGACCGTGCACGAAAAATCGATCGAAACTTGACTCATGCGCGACTTCGCGCAAAGTTTATGACCGTCGTATTTTTTTACGAAAGCGTGCTTGTACTACTTCTCATGGGCTAATAAGGCGGGAAAGACTAGTATTTTTAATTTCCGAGACGGTGCACGAAAAACCGATCGAATCTCGACTCTGCGCAAAGTTTATGACCGTTGCGTTTTTTCGTGAAACCATGCTCATACGACTTACCATGGGCTAATACATCGTGAATGGCCAGTATTTTGAATTTCCGAGACGGTGCACGAAAAACCGATCGAAACTCGACTCGCGCGTGACTTCGCGCAAAGTTTATGACCGTCGTATTTTTTTGCGAAAGCGTGCCTGTACGACTTCTCATGGGCTAATAAGACGGGAAAGACCAGTATTTTGAATTTCCGATACGGTGCACGAAAAACCGATCGAATCTCGACTCTGCGCAAAGTTTATGACCGTCGTGTTTTTTCGTGAAACCATGCTCATACGACTTACCAAGGGCTAATACATCGTGAATGGCCAGTATTTTGAATTTTCGGGATGGTGCAAGAAAAATCGATCGAAACTCGACTCGCGCGCGACTTCATGCAAAGTTTATGACCGTCGTATTTTTTTGCGAAAGCGTACTTGTATGACTTCCCATGGGCTAATAAGATAGGAAAGACTAGTATTCTGAATTTCCGAGACGGTGCACGAAAAACCGATCGAAACTCGACTCTGCGCAAAGTTTATGACCGTCGTATTTTTTTGCGAAAGCGTGCCTCTCGGACTTCTCATGGGCTAATAAGACGGGAAAGACAAGTATTTTGAATTTCCGAGACGGTGCATGAAAAACCGATCGAAACTCGATTAGCGCGTGACTTCGCGCAAAGTTTTTGACCGTCGTATTTTTTTGCGAAAGCGTGCTTGTACGACTTCTCATGGGCTAATAAGACGGGAAAGACCAGTATTTTGAATTTCCGAGACGGTGCACGAAAAACCGATCGAATCTCGACTCTGCGCAAAGTTTCTGACCGTCGCGTTTTTTCGTGAAACCATGCTCATACGACTTACCATGGGCTAATACATCGTGAATGGTCAGTATTTTGAATTCCCGAGACGGTGCACGAAAAACCGATCGAAAGTCGACTCGCGCGCGACTTCGCGCAAAGTTTATGACCATCGTATTTTTTTGCGAAAGCGTGCCAGTACGACTTCTCATGGGCTAATAAGACGGGAAAGACCAGTATGTTGAATTTTCGAGATGGTGCACGAAAAACCGATCGAATCTCGACTCTGCGCAAAGTTTATGACCGTCGTATTTTTTCGTGAAACCATGCTCATACGACTTACCATGGGCTAATACATCGTGAATGGCCAGTATTTTGAATTTTCGAGATGGTGCACGAAAAACCGATCGAAACTCGACTCGCGCGTGACTTCGCGCAAAGTTTATGACCGTCGTATTTTTTTGTGAAAGCGTGCCTGTACGACTTCTCATGGGCTAATAAGATGGGAAAGACAATTATTTTGAATTTCCGAGTCGGTGCACGAAGAAATCACATAAGAAATATTGTTACGTAGCCATCTCCTTGCCTTCAGAATTCCTTTCCAAGCAGCAGAATGAGATGTTTTTGCAGATACTTCCCAGATTGATTCCTTGGTAAGGTACCTAGCAAAAACCCATTGTGACCATAAAGAAGACTTGTTTTGTAAAATATCCCATAATTGCTTTACCATACAAGCTTTATTCCAATCTCTAATATGTCGAAGATTCAGCCCCCCTTCATCCTTCGGTTTGCAAATGTTGTCCCAATTCACCATATGCATTGCCTTACCATCTGTGCCATTCCAAAAGAAGTTCATAAGTAATTTATCAATATCATTGAGAAGCCCGGCTGGTAGAAGGAATGCATGAGACCAATAAATCGAATAAGAGATCAACACTGATCGAATAAGTTCAAGTCGTCCAGCTTTAGAAAGAAGCCTATTTTTCCAAGAGGAAATTCTGTTCTTAATTTTTTGTAGGATAGGCTGACAGGAGACTTTGTTGATTCTAGTGGATATAAGTGGAAGACCCAAGTAAGGAACCGGTAAATTTCCTTCAGCAACTCCCAATGTTTGAGCAATATGATCCTTATTTTCAATGCAAGCACCAACGTATACTTTGCTCTTTGCATGGTTTAGCTTAAGACCAGAAACTATACCAAATTCATTAAGAATATCTACCAGATTACTCACAGAAACTGGATCATCTCGAAGGAAGATAATAAGGTCATCAGCAAATGTTATGTGAGAGATATAAACAGAACCATAATATGGTACCTTAATTTTGCCATTGGAAACAGCCTCTTCTAACATACAACTGAGTCCTTCCATTGCAATCGTAAAAAGATAAGGAGATAGTGGATCGCCTTGCCGAATGCCATTCTTACTCCCGAAGAAACCAATAGGTGAACCATTAAAGAGAATCGAAAATTTTGGAGTTTCCAAGCAACATTGAATCCATTGAACCCAGCGCTGAGGGAAGCTCATATTATGGAGCATCATGTAAATAAATTGCCTATTGACTGAGTCAAAGGCCTTTCGTAAATCAGCTTTAAAACATATCTTTTTTCCTCTTGTTTTTGAGTGTAGATCCTTAACCAAATCATTAGCAAGCAGGACATTATGATGGATACTCCTCCCTTTAATAAAAGCAGCCTGATTAGGACTAATGACCTTATTCATGACCTTTTGTAGTCTATCTGCCAGTAACTTCGAGATAACCTTATAAATAAAGTTGCACAGTGAAATAGGACGGTAGTTCTCCAATGAATCGGCTCCATCATTTTTAGGCACTAAAGAAATAAAAGTGCAATTCATTTCTTTAAGAATATGACCTGAGGAGAAAAAATGTCGACAAGCTTTTATGACATCGTTGCCTACAATAGACCATGCAATTTGATAAAACTCAGCTGGAAATCCATCTGGACCAGGGCTTTTGTGCTTCGGGGACTTAAAAACAACTTTCACAATTTCATCATCCGTTATTGGGGCATTAAGATGAGAGAGGGCTTCAGAATCAAGTCGTCTTGTAGGCCCAACATAAATACTATTAGGCTGCTGCTCCTGATTGAGTAAGGAATAAAAAAATTGCTCGGTGTAATTTTTAACCTCATCCAGATCCTCAATGAGATTACCATCTATACCTTTGCATTTTTTTATACGATTAGTAGCCCTTCTGGTAGCAATAGCAGCATAGAAAAACTTCGTATTAGAATCCCCTAGAGTAAGCCAATGCTGTCGTGACTTCTGTTTCAAAAAGCATTCCTCCTGCTTCAAAGCTTGCATAAAGTTATTTCTAGCGGCAGCCTCTTTGTATATAAGATTCGCATCCAGAGGTTGAAGATTTAGCTCGCTTTGCACAGTCATAAGTTCTTTCTTGCATAACTGGACCCTGTTGGTGATATTTCCGAATGTAGTTGAATTCCACTTCTTAAGTGCTGCTTTGCATGCTTTTAGCTTTTGACATAGGATGTAAGGAGGAGAACCAAATACATTAATGTCCCAAGCTGACTTAATAACTTCGAGGAACTTAGGGTGAGAACTCCACATATTAAAAAATCTAAAAGGTTTCTTGACTCTGGGTAGTGCTTTATCTGCATGTATATGCATAATAGAGTGATCCGAAAATAACTTAGCACCGTACTCAAGAAGTGAATCTGGGAAAACTGCTAACCATTCCTGATTTATCAAATATCTGTCAAGTCGAGCCATAATTTTTCTATCAGCAGTACTTTGATTGTTCCATGAGAACCAATCACCTACAGATTTCATGTCAGTCAATGCAGCAGTATCTATACAATCATTAAAATGTTGAAGCTGACATTCTGAAAGCACTCTACCCCCCACTTTCTCATTTGTGTATCTGACAGTATTAAAGTCACTGAGAACAACCCAAGGTACTGTAGGATAACTATTTGCAATGCTAACCAGATCACGCCATAGAGCATTCCTGTCAGGCATACTGTTAGATGCATAGATACCGGTAATATTGAATTGACATCCAGTCTGTTTATCCTCTGCCTTAAGATGAATGAATTGATTAGTAGCAGAAATAAACCAAGCAGTAACAAGGTTAGGATGCCATAAGACCCAAACTCGACCATAAGTATCCTGAGAATCATTAGTAAAAAGTTCTGCCTCAGGCCATATTAAATTCTTCTGAACTCGAACACGATGGGTTTTAATTTTTGTTTCCACAAGAATCACAATATCACATGCAGCAGATCAGATTATTCTATTGAGCTCCCGACATTTCTCAGTCTTATTAAGTCCACGAACATTCCAACAGATTATTTTCATCAATACTAGATAGAAGGAAGAGCATGCGATTTTGGGAGGACACTACCATCCTTTTTCTTATCCTTTGATTTTACATGGTCCTCTCGCATAATATCTTTACCCTTTAATCCTTTATTCCTATATTTATCCACCTCATCCACAGCTTGCAAATGTTTAAACTTTTGCGTACCTTGAGGCAAGGAGTCCTGAATAGTGGGATGTGTCGAAGAGCGATGAGTTTGGTGAGTTGCAATGTCTTTGTTCCCAAGAGGTTGTTGAAATGAAATTTCCTGATTATCTGAAGGAATGATTCGTGACGGCGAGGTTGTTATTGGGGAGTGAGAACCATGGGAAGCTCCTGCAGTGAAAGTCTCTGATATAATAGGAAAAGATGAAAGTCCTGACTTGTAGTCTTTCTCCTGTTCGTGTCGCTGCCCCAACGAGTCAGAGTGCTCATTCATCTTCTCCGCCATCATCTCTGTTGGCACTGGAGTATCAGTGCTTGGTTTAGTGGTAATGACCCCATTCTGTGGCTCTTGGCGTGGTCGGTAGACCTGTGTGATTTTTTGTGAAGGCTGTTGGCAAGCACCATTTACATGTCCAAAAGATAGACAAACCTTGCATCGTTGTGGCTTCCAAGAATATGAGACTTTCACCTTTCGAGTGCTCCCATCAAGATCACGGTAAGAAACTTCATTCGGTAGTTCCTCATCGGAAGAAACCAGTACACAAGCTCTGGCAAAGGTCAATCTCGTTTGCGAAGCTGTTGCCTTATCAATATACAATGGCTGTCCCAAGGTGCTGCAAAGCTTTGCAATAAAACGACGACCCCAGAGATGTAGTGGAAGTCCATGGAAAGAAACCCATATTGGGATAGATTGTAGACTGTCTAACTCCAATCTCACATCAGGTGCCCAGCGTCGTAATATCATTGGATGACCACGGATAGTCCAAAATCCTTCAAGGACCCGTTGTAAATCTTCTTCAGAATAAAGCTTGCATACAAAGAATCCGGTCTCCAACATATGAAGATCAAATGTTGATATTCCCCATCGAGTTCTGATATATGAGGATAATGGAAAAAATGATGTTCTTAGTCCAACAACGTAGCCCATAATTGCCATGGACCATGTCTCAATTAGTTCGTCAGAATCAATAGCCTCATACACAGCAATCTTCTGATCAGCCTGTACTTCTGGAGCAAAAAAGTCCAGTCGAAGATCCGGACTACCCACTGGAGCCTTGAAGAGGCTACTCCAAGGCCGAGGATCTCGGGAAATAGGAGCAGGAGGTCGTGATCTAGATCGTGAACGACCTCGGGCCTGGTTCATTGAAGGAGCATCCCGTCGAGAAGAAGAATTCAGCGGTGGAACATCCTGGTGTGAAACCGGCCTAAGCTGCTGGGGAGGAACCAGCGGCTGTTGGAGAGGAGCAACCCCCTCCCGCTGTGAAGGAACCAGCGGTTGAGGAGCAACCCTCTCCCGTTGTTGCTGGAGAGGGGCGTTCCGCTGGGAAGCAACCAGCGCAGGCCGCTGGGATGAAGCCAGCGGAGGAGCATCCCGCTGGAACAGAGGATGCGAAGCAGAGTCGCTCGCATCCATGGCGTCGCTCGCCCTAGAGACCGCCAGCCTCCTAGGGGAGAGGAAGCCACCACCCTTCCAACACTAAGGTCGCAGCCGTCGCCCTTTTCACGCCGATTGCAAGCAGCCGTCGCCCTTGGAGTTGCCGCAGGAAGAGCGGCAGTGAACCCAGCCCCAATCGCAGCGCAGCCTCCACAGTTTCTCGCCCTTGAGTCCGTCCCGCTCCTAGGGGAGAAGAGCCGCCGCCCTTCCACGCCTGAAATCGCCGATTCCCCGCCTGGAATCGCTGATTGCAAGAGCGACCGCCGGCCTTCCTTCACCGCGGAGCGATCGTTGAGGAGAAATCGCCCAAGGGAGCAATCGCCCTCCGCTGCCCACTCTTCGGTAAGAGATGAGGTTGCCGTCCCCAGCGCCGATCGCAAGCGCAAGCGCAAGCCCAAGCAGAGCAGAGCACTCACGCACACACGCAAGGGAACGCAGGCCCATTCCCCCCCATTCCCAAGCGCAGGCCCTAGTCGTTTCTCTCTCTCTCTCACGCACGCAAGTCTCTCCGTCCGTCGTTCGTGAAACCATGCTCATACGACTTACCATGGGCTAATACTTCGTGAATGGCCAGTATTTTGAATTTCCGAGACGGTGCACGAAAAACCGATCGAAACTCGACTCGCGCGCGACTTCGCGCAAAGTTTATGACCGTCGTATTTTTTTGCGAAAGCATGCCTGCACGACTTCTCATGGGCTAATAAGACGGGAAAGACCAGTATTTTGAATTTTCGAGACGGTGCACGAAAAACCGATCGAATCTCGACTATGCGCAAAGTTTATGACCGTCGCGTTTTTTCATGAATCCATGCTCATACGACTTACCATGGGCTAATACATCGTGAATGGCCAGTATTTTGAATTTCCGAGACGGTGCACGAAAAACCGATCGAAACTCGACTCGCGCGCGACTTCGCGCAAAGTTTATGACCGTCGTATTTTTTTTGCGAAAGCGTGCTTGTACTACTTCTCATGGGCTAATAAGACGGGAAAGACCAGTATTTTGAATTTCCGAGACGGTGCACGAAAAATCGATCGAATCTCGACTCTGCGCAAAGTTTATGACCGTCGCGTTTTTTCGTGAAATCATGCTCATACGACTTACCATGGGCTAATACATCGTGAATGGCCAGTATTTTGAATTTCCGAGACGATGCACGAAAAACCGATCGAAACTCGACTCGCGCGCGACTTCGCGGAAAGTTTATGACCGTCGTATTTTTTTGCGAAAGCGTGCATGTACGACTTCTCATGGGCTAATAAGACGGGAAAGACAAGTATTTTGAATTTCCGAGACGGTGCACGAAAAACCGATCGAAACTCGACTCGTGCGCGACTTCGCGCAAAGTTTATGACCGTCGTATTTTTTTGCGAAAGCGTGCCTCTACGACTTCTCATGGGCTAATAAGACGGGAAAGACAAGTATTTTGAATTTCCGAGACGGTGCACGAAAAACCGATCGAAACTCGATTAGCGCGTGACATCACGCAAAGTTTTTGACCGTCGTATTTTTTTGTGAAAGCGTGCTTGTACGACTTCTCATGGGCTAATAAGACGGGAAAGACCAGTATTTTGAATTTCCGAGACGGTGCACGAAAAACCGATCGAATCTCGACTCTGCGCAAAGTTTCTGACCATCGCGTTTTTTCAGGAAACCATGCTCATACGACTTACCATGGGCTAATACATAGTGAATGGTCAGTATTTTGAATTCCCGAGACGGTGCACGAAAAACTGATCAAAAGTCGACTCGCGCGCGACTTCGCGCAAAGTTTTTGACCGTCGTATTTTTTTGCGAAAGCGTGCCTGTACGACTTCTCATTGGCTAATAAGACGGGAAAGACCAGTATTTTGAATTTCCGAGACGGTGCACGAAAAATTGATCGAATCTCGACTCTGCGCAAAGTTTATGACCGTCGCGTTTTTTCGTGAAATCATGCTCATACGACTTACCATGGGCTAATACATCGTGAATGGCCAGTATTTTGAATTTCCGAGACGGTGCACGAAAAACCGATCGAAACTCGACTCGCACGCGACTTCGCGTAAAGTTTATGACCGTCGCATTTTTTCGTGAAACCATGCGCATACGACTTACCATGGGCTAATAAGACGGGAAAGACAAGTATTTTGAATTTCCGAGACGGTGCACGAAAAACCGATCGAAACTCGACTCGCGCGCGACATCGCGCAAAGTTTATGACCGTCGTATTTTTTTGCGAAAGCGTGCCTGTACGACTTCTCATGGGCTAATAAGACGGGAAAGACCAGTATTTTGAATTTCCGAGACGGTGCACGAAAAACCGATCGAATCTCGACTCTGCGCAAAGTTTCTGACCATCGCGTTTTTTCATGAAACCATGCTCATACGACTTACCATGGGCTAATACATAGTGAATGGTCAGTATTTTGAATTCCCGAGACGGTGCACGAAAAACTGATCGAAAGTCGACTCGCGCGCGACTTCGCGCAAAGTTTATGACCGTCGTATTTTTTTGCGAAAGCGTGCCTGTACGACTTCTCATTGGCTAATAAGACGGGAAAGACCAGTATGTTGAATTTCCGAGATGGTGCACGAAAAACCGATCGAATCTCGACTCTGCGCAAAGTTTATGACCGTCGCATTTTTTCGTGAAACCATGCTCATACGACTTACCATGGGCTAATACATCGTGAATGGCCAGTATTTTGAATTTCCGAGACGGTGCATGAAAAACCGATCGAAACTCGACACGCGCGCGACTTCGCGCAAAATTTATGACCGTCGTATTTTTTTGCGAAAGCATGCTTGTACTACTTCTCATGGGCTAATAAGACGGGAAAAACCAGTATTTTGAATTTCCGAGACGGTGCACGAAAAACCCATCGAATCTCGACTTTGCGCAAAGTTTATGATCGTCGCGTGTTTTCGTGAAATCATACTCATACGACTTACCATGGGCTAATACATCGTGAATGGCCAGTATTTTGAATTTCCGAGACGGTGCACGAGAAACCGATCGAAACTCGACTCGAGCGCGACTTCGCGTAAAGTTTATGACCATCGCATTTTTTCGTGAAACCATGCGCATACGACTTACCATTGGCTAATAAGACAGGAAAGACAAGTATTTTGAATTTCCGAGACGGTGCACGAAAAACCGATCGAAACTCGACTCGCACGCGACTTCGCGTAAAGTTTATGACCGTCGCATTTTTTCGTGAAACCATGCGCATACGACTTACGATGGGCTAATAAGACGGGAAAGACAAGTATTTTGAATTTCCGAGACGGTGCACGAAAAAACGATCGAAACTCGACTCGCGCGCGACATCGCGCAAAGTTTATGACCGTCGTATTTTTTTGCGAAAGCGTGCCTGTACGACTTCTCATGGGCTAATAAGACGGGAAAGACCAGTATTTTGAATTTTCGAGACGGTGCACAAAAAATCGATCGAATCTTGACTCTGCGCAAAGTTTATGACCGTCGCGTTTTTTCGTGAAATCATGCTCATACGACTTACCGTGGGCTAATACATCGTGAATGGCCAGTATTTTGAATTTCCGAGACTGTCACGAAAAACCGATCGAAACTCGAGTCGGGCGCGACTTCGCGCAAAGTTTTTGACCGTCGTATTTTTTTGCGAAAGCGTGCCTCTACGACTTCTCATGGGCTAATAAGACGGGAAAGACAAGTATTTTGAATTTCCGAGACGGTGCACGAAAAACCGATCGAAACTCGATTAGCGCGTGACATCACACAAAGTTTTTGACCGTCGTATTTTTTTGTGAAAGCGTGCTTGTACGACTTCTCATGGGCTAATAAGACGGGAAAGACCAGTATTTTGAATTTCCGAGACGGTGCACGAAAAACCGATCGAATCTCGACTCTGCGCAAAGTTTCTGACCATCGCGTTTTTTCATGAAACCATGCTCATACGACTTACCATGGGCTAATACATAGTGAATGGTCAGTATTTTGAATTCCCGAGACG
Source organism: Ensete ventricosum (assembly GCA_029747655.1). Taxonomy (NCBI): domain Eukaryota; kingdom Viridiplantae; phylum Streptophyta; class Magnoliopsida; order Zingiberales; family Musaceae; genus Ensete; species Ensete ventricosum. Next base: position 28,169,710 of record JAQQAF010000004.1, on the reverse strand, counting down.
GGGCACGAAAAACTGATCGAAAGTCGACTCGCGCGCGACTTCGCGCAAAGTTTATGACCGTCGTATTTTTTTGCGAAAGCGTGCCTGTACGACTTCTCATTGGCTAATAAGACGGGAAAGACCAGTATGTTGAATTTCCGAGATGGTGCACGAAAAACCGATCGAATCTCGACTCTGCGCAAAGTGTATGACCGTCGCGTTTTTTCGTGAAACCATGCTCATACGACTTACCATGGGCTAATACATAGTGAATGGCCACTATTTTGAATTTCTGAGACGGTGCACGAAAAACCGATCGAAACTTGACACGCGCGCGACTTCGCGCAAAGTTTATGACCGTCGTATTTTTTTGCGAAAGCATGCTTGTACTACTTCTCATGGGCTAATAAGACGGGAAAAACCAGTATTTTGAATTTCCGAGACGGTGCACGAAAAACCCATCGAATCTCGACTTTGCGCAAAGTTTATGATCGTCGCGTGTTTTCGTGAAATCATACTCATACGACTTACCATGGGCTAATACATCGTGAATGGCCAGTATTTTGAATTTCCGAGACGGTGCACGAAAAACCGATCGAAACTCGACTCGAGCGCGACTTCGCGTAAAGTTTATGACCATCGCATTTTTTCGTGAAACCATGCGCATACGACTTACCATTGGCTAATAAGACAGGAAAGACAAGTATTTTGAATTTCCGAGACGGTGCACGAAAAACCGATCGAAACTCGACTCGCGCGCGACTTCGCGCAAAGTTTATGACCGTCGTATTTTTTTTGCGAAAGCGTGCCTGTACGACTTCTCATGGGCTAATAAGACGGGAAAGACCAGTATTTTGAATTTTTGTGACGGTGCACAAAAAACCGATCGAATCTTGACTCTGCGCAAAGTTTATGACCGTCGCGTTTTTTCGTGAAATCATGCTCATACGACTTACCATGGGCTAATACATCGTGAATGGCCAGTATTTTGAATTTCTGAGACTGTCACGAAAAACCGATCGAAACTCGACCCGCGCGCGAAGTCGCGCAAAGTTTTTGACCGTCGTATTTTTTTGCGAAAGCGTGCTTGTATGACTTCTCATGGGCTAATAAGGCGGGAAAGACCAGTATTTTGAATTTCCGAGATGGTGCACGAAAAACCGATCGAAACTCGACTCGCGCGCGACTTCGCGCAAAGTTTATGACCGTCGTATTTTTTTTGCGAAAGCGTGCCTGTACGACTTCTCATGGGCTAATAAGACGGGAAAGACCAGTATTTTGAATTTCCGAGACGGTGCACGAAAAATCGATCGAATCTCGACTCTGCGCAAAGTTTATGACCGTCGCATTTTTTCGTGAAACCATGCTCATACGACTTACCATGGGCTAATACATAGTGAATGGCCCGTATTTTGAATTTCCGAGACGGTGCACGAAAAACCGATCGAAACTTGACTCGCGCGCAACTTTGCGCAAAGTTTATGACCGTCGTATTTTTTTGCGAAAGCGTGATTGTACTTTTTTTTTTGGTAAGTAAAGATAATATATTTTGTAAAAGATTTGTACAAAAAGCTTTGTCTACACAAGCCATAGACTAAACGCTGAAGTCTCTTAGTGTAGTGGAGAAGATTGCACCCCACCAAAAGAAGGTGAAATGGGCACGCTTCATCGAACTCATCTCCAAGAGTAGCACAAGGAAGTTAATAAATAATAAAATGCAATAGCTAGACTGTTCTGGACTACTTGTGGATACATCACAAAATATAAGCTTTGCCCCATATAATATATTACAATCTTCATCATTATTCGAGTGATTCTTGACGAATGAAAAAATTGAATCTTGTGAAAATATCTTTCTCTCTTCTTGTTAGGTGCTTTGTATTCAATTCTTGCTCCATACATGATCGTGAGTCCTGAAGAATCTCTATCAGAATTTGAGCTTTGTTCATGTTGTGACACTCAAAAATTCTGCCACACCTCTCCTTCCAAATCCACCAAATAGCACATCTGAATATAATTCTTGCTAGTTGTGTAAGAGGCCCCTTTCTTGAGAAGCTTTGCATAAGCATTTCTAATACATGATGCAAGTTTGGCCGTGGTAGCCTTTGAAAATCAAATCGCTTCAAGATCTCCTTCCATATCCAAGATGAATAATCACAAGCAAAGTAGAGATGGTCAACACTTTCTTCATTTTGCATACACAAAGAGCACCGATTTACAATATAAATACCTGTTCGCTGCATATTCTCCATCGTAGGAAGTTTGTCGAGAAGGGCCTACCATGTACATAAGGAATGTCGCTGTGAGCAATAAGATGGGAAAGACCAGTATTTTGAATTTCCGAGACGATGCACGAAAAACCGATCGAATCTCGACTCTGCGCAAAGTTTTTGACCGTCGCATTTTTTGTGAAATCATGCTCATACGACTTACCATGGGCTAATACATCGTGAATGGCCAGTATTTTGAATTTCCGAGACGGTGCACGAAAAACCGATCGAAACTCGACTCGCACGCGACTTCGCGTAAAGTTTATTTATGACCGTCGCATTTTTTCGTGAAACCATGCGCATACGACTTACCATGGGCTAATAAGACGGGAAAGACAAGTATTTTGAATTTCCGAGACGGTGCACGAAAAACCGATCGAAACTCGACTCGCGCGCGACATCGCGCAAAGTTTATGACCGTCGTATTTTTTTGCGAAAGCGTGCCTGTACGACTTCTCATGGGCTAATAAGACGGGAAAGACCAGTATTTTGAATTTTCGAGACGGTGCACAAAAAATCGATCGAATCTTGACTCTGCGCAAAGATTATGACCGTCGCGTTTTTTCGTGAAATCATGCTCATACGACTTACCGTGGGCTAATACATCGTGAATGGCCAGTATTTTGAATTTCTGAGACTGTCACGAAAAACCGATCGAAACTCGAGTCGGGCGCGAAGTCACGCAAAGTTTTTGACCGTCGTATTTTTTTGCGAAAGCGTGCTTGTACGACTTCTCATGGGCTAATAAGGCGGGAAAGACCAGTATTTTGAATTTCCGAGACGGTGCACGAAAAACCGATCGAATCTCGACTCTGCGCAAAGTTTATGACCGTCGCGTTTTTTTCGTTAAACCATGCTCATACGACTTACCATGGGCTAATACATCGTGAATGGCCAGTATTTTGAATTTTCGAGACGGTGCACGAAAAACCGATCGAAACTCGACTCGCGCGCGACTTCGCGCAAAGTTTATGACCGTCGTATTTTTTTGTGAAAGCGTGCCTGTACGACTTCTCATGGGCTATAAGACGGGAAAGACCAGTATTTTGAATTTCCGATACGGTGCACGAAAAACCGATAGAATCTTGACTCTGCGCAAAGTTTATGACCGTCGCATTTTTTCGTGAAACCATGCTCATACGACTTACCATGGGTAATACATCGTGAATGGCCAGTATTTTGAATTTCCGAGATGGTGCACGAAAAACCGATCGAAACTCGACTCGCGCGCGACTTCGCGCAAAGTTTATGTCCGTCGTATTTTTTTGCGAAAGCGTGCCTCTACGACTTCTCATGGGCTAATAAGACGGGAAAGACAAGTATTTTGAATTTCCGAGACGGTGCACGAAAAACCGATCAAAACTCGACTCGCGCGCGACTTCGCGCAAAGTTTATGACCGTCGTATTTTTTTGCGAAAGCGTGCTTGTACTACTTCTCATGGGCTAATAAGATGGGAAAGACCAGTATTTTGAATTTCCGAGACGGTGCACGAAAAACCGATCGAATCTCGACTCTGCGCAAAGTTAATGACCGTCGTATTTTTTCGTGAAACCATGCTCATACGACTTACCATGGGCTAATACATCGTGAATGGCCAGTATTTTGAATTTCCGAGATGGTGCACGAAAAACCGATCGAAACTCGACTCGCGCGCGACTTCGCGCAAAGTTTATGTCCGTCGTATTTTTTTGCGAAAGCGTGCCTGTACGACTTCTCATGGGCTAATAAGATGGGAAAGACAATTATTTTGAATTTCCGAGACGGTGCATGAAAAACCGATCGAAACTGGACTCGCGCGCGACTTCGCGCAAAGTTTTTGACCGTCGTATTTTTTTGCGAAAGCGTGCTAATACGACTTCTCATGGGCTAATAAGGCGGGAAAGACCAGTATTTTGAATTTTCGAGACGGTGCATGAAAAACCGATCGAATCTCGACTCTGCGCAAAGTTTATGACCGTTGCATTTTTTCGTGAAACCATGCTCATACGACTTACCATGGGCTAATACTTCGTGAATGGCCAGTATTTTGAATTTCCGAGACGGTGCACGAAAAACCGATCGAAACTTGACTCGCGCGTGACTTCGCGCAAAGTTTATGACCGTCGTATTTTTTTGCGAAAGCGTGCCTGTACGACTTCTCATGGGCTAATAAGACGGGAAAGACCAGTATTTTGAATTTCCGAGACGGTGCACGAAAAACCGATCGAATCTCGACTCTGCGCAAAGTTTATGACCGTCGCGTTTTTTCGTGAATCCATGCTCATACGACTTACCATGGGCTAATACATCGGGAATGGCCAGTATTTTGAATTTTCGAGACGGTGCACGAAAAACCGATCGAAACTCGACTCGCGCGCGACTTCGCGCAAAGTTTATGACCGTTGTATTTTTTTGCCAAAGCGTGTTTGTACTACTTCTCATGGGCTAATAAGACGGGAAAGACCAGTATTTTGAATTTCCAAGACGGTGCACGAAAAACCGATCGAATCTCGAATCTTCGTAAAGTTTATGACCGTCGCGTTTTTTTGTGAAATCATGCTCATACAACTTACCATGGGCTAATACATCGTGAATGGCCAGTATTTTGAATTTCCGAGACGGTGCACGAAAAACCGATCGAAACTCGACTCGCGCGCGACTTCGCGCAAAGTTTATGACCGTCGTATTTTTTTGCGAAAGCGTGCCTGTACGACTTCTCATGGGCTAATAAGACGGGAAAGACAAGTATTTTGAATTTCCGAGACGGTGCACGAAAAACCGATCGAAACTCGACTCGCGCGCGACTTCGCGCAAAGTTTATGACCGTCGTATTTTTTAGCGAACGCGTGCCTCTACGACTTCTCATGGGCTAATAAGACGGGAAAGACAAGTATTTTGAATTTCCGAGACGGTGCACGAAAAACCGATCGAAACTCGATTAGCGCGTGACTTCGCGCAAAGTTTTTGACCCTCGTATTTTTCTGCGAAAGCGTGCTTGTACGACTTCTCATGGTCTAATAACTGAGTCCTTCCATTGCAATCGTAAAAAGATAAGGAGATAGTGGATCGCCTTGCCGAATGCCATTCTTACTCCCGAAGAAGCCAATAGGTGAACCATTAAAGAGAATCGAAAATTTTGGAGTTTCCAAGCAACATTGAATCCATTGAACCCAGTGCTAAGGGAAGCCCATATTATGGAACATCATGTAAATAAATTGCCTATTGACTGAGTCAAAGGTCTTTCGTAAATCAGCTTTAAAACAGATCTTTTTCCCTCTTATTTTTGAGTGTAGATCCTTAACCAAATCATTAGCAAGCAGGACATTATGATGGATACTCCTCCCTTTAATAAAAGCAGCCTGATTAGGACTAATGACCTTATTCATGACCTTTTGTAGTCTATCTGCCAATAACTTCGAGATAACCTTATAAATAAAGTTGCACAGTGAAATAGGACGGTATTTCTCCAATGAATCGGCTCTATCATTTTTAGGCACTAAAGAAATAAAAGTGCAATTCATTTCTTTAAGAATATGACCTGAGGAGAAAAAATGTCGACAAGCTTTTATGACATCGTTGCCCACAATAGACCATGCAATTTGATAAAACTCAGCTGGAAATCCATCTGGACCAGGGCTTTTGTGCTTCGGGGACTTAAAAACAATTTTCACAATTTCATCATCCGTTATTGGGGCATTAAGATGAGAGAGGGCTTCAGAATCAAGTCGTCTTGTAGGCCCAACATGAATACTATTAGGCTGGTGCTCTTGATTGAGTAAGGAATAAAAAAATTGCTCGGTGTAATTTTTAACCTCATCCAAATCCTCAATGAGATTACCATCTATACCTTTGCATTTTTTGATACGATTAGTAGCCCTTCTGGTAGCAATAGCGGCATAGAAAAACTTCGTATTAGAATCCCCTAGAGTAAGCCAATGCTGTCGTGACTTCTGTTTCAAAAAGCATTCCTCCTGCTTCAAAGCTTGCATAAAGTTATTTCTAGCAGCAGCCTCTTTGTATATAAGATTCGCATCCAGAGGTTGAAGATCTAGCTCGCTTTGCACAGTCATAAGTTCTTTCTTGCATAACTGAACCCTGTTGGTGATATTTCCGAATGTAGTTGAATTCCACTTCTTAAGTGCTGCTTTGCATGCTTTTAGCTTTTGACATAGGATGTAAGGAGGAGAACCAAATACATTAATGTCCCAAGCTGACTTAATAACTTCGAGGAACTTAGGGTGAGAACTCCACATATTAAAAAATCTAAAAGGTTTCTTGACTCTGGGTAGTGCTTTATCTGCATGTATATGCATAATAGAGTGATCCGAAAATAACTTAGCACCGTACTCAAGAAGTGAATCTGGGAAAACTGCTAACCATTCCTGATTTATCAAACATCTGTCAAGTCGAGCCATAATTTTTCTTTCAGCAGTATTTTGATTGTTCCATGAGAACCAGTCACCTACAGATTTCATATCAGTCAATGCAGCAGTATCTATACAATCATTAAAATGTTGAAGCTGATATTCGGAAAGCACTCTACCCCCCACTTTCTCATTTGTGTATCTGACAGTATTAAAGTCACCGAGAACAACCCAAGGTACTGTAGGATAACTATTTGCAATGCTAACCAGATCACGCCATAGAGCATTCCTGTCAGACATACTGTTAGATGCATAGATACCGGTAATATTGAATTGACATCCAGTTTGTTTATCCTCTGCCTTAAGATGAATGAATTGATTAGTAGCAGAAATAAACCAAGCAGTAACAAGGTTAGGATGCCATAAGACCCAAACTCGACCATAAGTATCCTGAGAATCATTAGTAAAAAGTTCTGCCTCAGGCCATATTAAATTCTTCTGAACACGAACACGATGGGTTTTAATTTTTGTTTCCACAAGAATCACAATATCACATGCAGCAGATCGGATTATTCTATTGAGCTCCCGATATTTCTCAGTCTTATTAAGTCCACGAACATTCCAACAAATTATTTTCATCAATACTAGATAGAAGGAAGAGCATGCGATTTTGAATTTCCAACCGTCATATTTTTTTGCGAAAGCGTGCTTGTACTACTTCTCTTGGGCTAATAAGACGGGAAAGACCAGTATTTTGAATTTCCGAGACGGTGCACGAAAAACCGATCGAATCTCGACTCTGCGCAAAGTTTATGACCGTCACGTTTTTTCGTGAAATCATACTCATACGACTTACCATGGGCTAATACATCGTGAATGGCCAGTATTTTGAATTTCCGAGACGGTGCACGAAAAACCGATCGAAACTCGACTCGCGCGCGACTTCGCGTAAAGTTTATGACCGTCGCATTTTTTCGTGAAACCATGCGCATACGACTTACCATTGGCTAATAAGACAGGAAAGACAAGTATTTTGAATTTCCGAGACGGTGCACGAAAAACCGATCGAAACTCGACTCGCGCGCGACTTCGCGCAAAGTTTATGACCGTCATATTTTTTTGCGAAAGCGTGCCTGTACGACTTCTCATGGGCTAATAAGACGGGAAAGACCAGTATTTTGAATTTTCGAGACGGTGCACAAAAAACCGATCGAATCTTAACTCTGCGCAAAGTTTATGACCGTCGCGTTTTTTCGTGAAATCATGCTCATACGACTTACCATGGGCTAATACATCGTGAATGGCCAGTATTTTGAATTTTCGAGACTGTCACGAAAAATCGATCGAACCTCGACTCGCGCGCGAAGTCGCACAAAGTTTTTGACCGTCGTATTATTTTGCGAAAGCGTGCTTGTACGACTTCTCATGGGCTATTAAGGCGGGAAAGACCAGTATTTTGAATTTCCGAGACGGTGCACGAAAAACCGATCGAATCTCGACTCTGCGCAAAGTTTATGACCGTTGCATTTTTTCGTGAAACCATGCTCATACGACTTACCATGGGCTAATACATCGTGAATGGCCAGTATTTTGAATTTCCGAGACGGTGCACGAAAAACCGATCGAAACTCGACTCGCGCGCGACTTCGCGCAAAGTTTATGACCGTCATATTTTTTTGCGAAAGCGTGCCTGTATTTCTTCTCATGGGCTAATAAGACGGGAAAGACCAATATTTTGAATTTCCGAGACGGTGCACGAAAAACCGATCGAATCTCGACTCTACGCAAAGTTTATGACCGTCGCATTTTTTCGTGAAACCATGCTCATACGACTTACCATGGGCTAATACATCGTGAATGGCCAGTATTTTGAATTTCCGAGACGGTGCACGAAAAACCGATCGAAACTCGACTCGCGCGCGACTTCGCGCAAAGTTTATGACCGTCGTATTTTTTTGCGAAATCGTGCTTGTACTACTTCTCATGGGCTAATAAGACGGGAAAGACCAGTATTTTGAATTTCCGAGACGGTGCACGAAAAACCGATCGAATCTCGACTCTGCGCAAAGTTTATGACCGTCGCATTTTTTCGTGAAACAATGCTCATACTACTTACCATGGGCTAATACATCGTGAATGGCCAGTATTTTGAATTTCCGAGATGGTGCACGAAAAACCGATCGAAACTCGACTCGCGCGCGACTTCTCGCAAAGTTTATGACCATCGTATTTTTTTGCGAAAGCGTGCCTGTACGACTTCTCATGGGCTAATAAGACGGGAAACACCATTATTTTGAATTTCCGAGACGGTGCACGAAAAACCGATCGAAACTCGACTCGCGCGACACTTCGCTCAAAGTTTATGACCGTCGTATTTTTTTGCGAAAGCGTGCCTGTACGACTTCTCATTGGCTAATAAGACGGGAAAGACCAGTATTTTGAATTTCCGAGACGGTGCACGAAAAACCGAGCGAATCTCGACTCTGCGCAAAGTTTATGACCGTCGCGTTTTTTCGTGAAACCATGCTCATACGACTTACCATGGGCTAATACATCGTGAATGACCAGTATTTTGAATTTCCGAGACGGTGCACGAAAAACCGATCGAAACTCGACTCGCGCGCGACTTCGCGCAAAGTTTATGACCGTCGTATTTTTTTGCGAAAGCATGCTTGTACGACTTCTCATGGGCTAATAAGACGGGAAAGACCAGTATTTTGAATTTCCGAGACGGTGCACGAAAAACCGATCGAATCTCGACTCTGCGCAAAGTTTATGACCGTCGCGTTTTTTCGTGAAATCATGCTCATACAACTTACCATGGGCTAATACATCATGAGTGGCCAGTATTTTGAATTTCCGAGACGGTGCACGAAAAACCGATCGAAACTCGACTCGCGCGCGACTTTAAGCAATGTTTATGACTGTGGTATTTTTTTGCGAAAGCGTGCCTGTACGACTTCTCATGGGCTAAAAAGACGGGAAAGACAAGTATTTTGAATATCCGAGACGGTGCACGAAAAACCGATCGAAACTCGACTCGCGCGCGACTTCGCGCAATGTTTATGACCGTCGTATTTTTTTGCGAAAGCGTGCCTCTACGACTTCTCATGGGCTAATAAGACGGGAAAGACAAGTATTTTGAATTTCCGAGACGGTGCACGAAAAACCGATCGAAACTCGATTAGTGCGTGACTTCGCGTAAAGTTTTTGACCGTCGTATTTTTTTGCGAAAGCGTGCTTTTACGACTTCTCATGGGCTAATAAGACAGGAAAGACCAGTATTTTGAATTTCCGAGACGGTGCACGAAAAACCGATCGAATCTCGACTCTGCGCAAAGTTTCTGACCGTCACGTTTTTTCGTGAAACAATGCTCATACGACTTACCATGGGCTAATACATCGTGAATGGCCAGTTTTTGAATTCTCGAGACGGTGCACGAAAAACCGATCGAAATTCGACTCGCGCGTGACTTCGCGCAATGTATTTGACCGTCGTATTTTTTTGCGAAAGCGTGCTTGTACGACTTCTCATGGGCTAATAAGATGGGAAAGACCAGTATTTTGAATTTCCGAGACGGTGCACGAAAAACCGATCGAATCTCAACTTTACGCAAAGTTTATGACCGTCGCGTTTTTTCGTGAAATCATGCTCATACGACTTATCATGGGCTAATACATCGTGAATGGCCAGTATTTTGAATTTCCGAGACGGTGCACGGAAAACCGATCGAAACTCGACTCGCGCGCGACTTCGCGCAAAGTTTATGACCGTCGTATTTTTTTCGGAAGCGTGCCTGTACGACTTCTCATGGGCTAATAAGACGGGAAAGACAAGTATTTCGAATTTCCGAGACGGTGCACGAAAAACCGATCGAAACTTGACTCGCGCGCGACTTCGCGCAAAGTTTATGACCGTCGTATTTTTTTGCGAAAGCGTGCCTCTACGACTTCTCATGGGCTAATAAGACGGGAAAGACCAGTATTTTGAATTTCCGAGACGATCACGAAAAATCGATCGAAACTCGACTCGCGCGCGACTTCGCGCAAAGTTTATGACCGTCGTATTTTTTTGTGAAAGCATGCCTGTACGACTACTCATGGGCTAATAAGACGGGAAAGACAAGTATTTTGAATTTCCTAGACGGTGCACGAAAAACCGATCGAAACTCGACTCGCGCGCGACTTCGCGCAAAGTTTATGACCGTCGTATTTTTTTGCGAAAGCGTGCTTGTACTACTTCTCATGGGCTAATAAGACGGGAAAGACCAGTATTTTGAATTTCCGAGACGGTGCACGAAAAACTGATCGAATCTCGACTCTGCGCAAAGTTTATGACCGTCGAATTTTTTTGCGAAAGCGTGCTTGTACGACTTCTCATGCGCAAATAAGACAGGAAAGACCAGTATGTTGAATTTCTGAGACGGTGCACGAAAAATCAATCGAATCTCGACTCTGCGCAAAGTTTATGACCGTCGCGTTTTCTCCTGAAACCATGCTCATACGACTTACCATGGGCTAATACATCGTGAATGGCCAGTATTTTGAATTTCTGAGACGGTGCACGAAAAACCGATCGAAACTCGTCTCGTGCGCGACTTCGCGCAAAGTTTATGACCGTCGTATTTTTTTGCGGAAGCGTGCCTGTACGACTTCTCATGGGCTAATAAGACGGGAAAGACAAGTATTTCGAATTTCAGAGACGGTGCACGAAAAACCGATCGAAACTCGACTCGCGCGCGACTTCGCGCAAAGTTTTTGACCGTCGTATTTTTTTGCGAAAGCGTGCTTGTAACTTCTCATGGCTAATAAGACGGGAAAGACCAGTATTTTGAATTTCCAAGACGGTGCACGAAAAACCGATCGAATCTCGACTCTGCGCAAAGTTTATAACCGTCGCGTTTTTTCGTGAAACCATGCTCATACGACTTACCATGGGCTAATACATCGTGAATGACCAGTATTTTGAATTTCCGAGACGGTGCACGAAAAACCGATCGAAACTCGACTCGCGCGCGACTTCGCGCAAAGTTTATGACCGTCGTATTTTTTTGCGAAAGCTTGCTTGTACGACTTCTCATGGGCTAATAAGACGGGAAAGACCAGTATTTTGAATTTCCGAGACGGTGCACGAAAAACCGATCGAATCTCGACTCTGCGCAAAGTTTATGACCGTCGCGTTTTTTCATGAAATCATGCTCATACAACTTACCATGGGCTAATACATCATGAATGGCCAGTATTTTGAATTTCCGAGACAGTGCACGAAAAACCGATCGAAACTCGACTCGCGCGCGACTTTAAGCAAAGTTTATGACCGTCGTATTTTTTTGCGAAAGCGTGCCTGTACGACTTCTCATGGGCTAAAAAGACGGGAAAGACAAGTATTTTGAATATCCGAGACGGTGCACGAAAAACCGATCGAAACTCGACTCGCGCGCGACTTCGCGCAATGTTTATGACCGTCGTATTTTTTTGCGAAAGCGTGCCTCTACGACTTCTCATGGGCTAATAAGACGGGAAAGACAAGTATTTTGAATTTCCGAGACGGTGCACGAAAAACCAATCGAAACTCGATTAGTGCGTGACTTCGCGTAAAGTTTTTGACCGTCGTATTTTTTTGCGAAAGCGTGCTTTTACGACTTCTCATGGGCTAATAAGACTGGAAAGACCAGTATTTTGAATTTCCGAGACGGTGCACGAAAAACCGATCGAATCTCGACTCTGCGCAAAGTTTCTGACCGTCGCGTTTTTTCGTGAAACCATGCTCATACGACTTACCATGGGCTAATACATCGTGAATGGCCAGTTTTTGAATTCCCGAGACGGTGCACGAAAAACCGATCGAAACTCGACTCGCGCGTGACTTCGCGCAATGTTTTTGACCGTCGTATTTTTTTGCGAAAGCGTGCTTGTACGACTTCTCATGGGCTAATAAGACGGGAAAGACCAGTATTTTGAATTTTCGAGACGGTGCACGAAAAACCGATCGAATCTCGACTTTACGCAAAGTTTATGACCGTCGCGTTTTTTCGTGAAATCATGCTCATACGACTTATCATGGGCTAATACATCGTGAATGGCCAGTATTTTGAATTTCCGACAGGGTGCACGGAAAACCGATCGAAACTCGACTCGCGCGCGACTTCGCGCAACGTTTATGACCGTCGTATTTTTTTGCGGAAGCGTGCCTGTACGACTTCTCATGGGCTAATAAGACGGGAAAGACAAGTATTTCGAATTTTAGAGACGGTGCACGAAAAACCGATCGAAACTTGACTCGCGCGCGACTTCGCGCAAAGTTTATGACCGTCGTATTTTTTTGCGAAAGCGTGCCTCTACGACTTCGCATGGGCTAATAAGACGGGAAAGACAAGTATTTTAAATTTCCGAGACGGTGCACGAAAAACCGATCGAAACTCGACTCGCGCGTGACTTCGCGCAATGTTTTTGACCGTCGTATTTTTTTGCGAAAGCGTGCTTGTACGACTTCTCATGGGCTAATAAGACGGGAAAGCCCAGTATTTTGAATTTCCGAGACGGTGCCCGAAAAACCGAACGAATTTCGACTCTGCGCAAAGTTTATGACCGTCGCATTTTTTCGTGAAACCATGCTCATACGACTTACCATGGGCTAATACATAGTGAATGGCCAGTATTTTGAATTTCCGTGACGGTGCACGAAAAACTGATCGAAACTTAACTCGCGCACGACTTCGCGCAAATTTTATGACCGTCGTATTTTTTTGCGAAAGCGTGCTTATACTACTTCTCATTGGCTAATAAGACGGGAAAGACCAGTATTTTGAATTTCCGAGACGGTGCACGAAAAACCGATCGAATCTCGACTCTGCGCAAAGTTTATGAACGTCGCGATTTTTCGTGAAATCATGCTCATACGACTTACCATGGGCTAATACATCGTGAATGGCCAGTATTTTGAATTTCCGAGACGATCACGAAAAACCGATCGAAACTCGACTCGCGCGCGACTTCGTGCAAAGTTTATGACCATCGTATTTTTTTGCGAAAGCGTGCCTGTACGACTTCTCATGGGCTAATAAGACGGGAAAGACAAGTATTTTGAATTTCCTAGACGGTGCACGAAAAACCGATCGAAACTCGACTCACGCGCGACTTCGCGCAAAGTTTATGACCGTCGTATTTTTTTGCGAAAGAGTGCTTGTACGACTTCTCATGCGCTAATAAGACGGGAAAGACCAGTATTTTGAATTTCCGAGACGGTGCACGAAAAACCGATCGAATCTCGACTCTGCGCAAAGTTTTTTACCGTCGCGTTTTCTCCGAAACCATGCTCATACGACTTACCATGGGCTAATACATCGTGAATGGCCAGTATTTTGAATTTCTGAGACGGTGCACGAAAACCCGATCGAAACTCGACTCGCGCGCGACTTCGCGCAAAGTTTATGACCGTCGTATTTTTTTGCGAAAGCGTGCCTGTACGACTTCTCATGGGCTAATAAGACGGGAAAGACCAGTATTTTGAATTTCCGAGACGGTGCACGAAATCCGATCGAATCTCGACTCTGCGCAAAGTGTATGACCGTCGCGTTTTTTCGTGAAACCAAGCTCATACGACTTACCATGGGCTAATACATCGTGAATGGCCAGTATTTTGAATTTCCGAGACGGTGCACGAAAAACCGATCGAAACTCGACTCGCGCGCGACTTCTCGCAAAGTTTATGACCGTCGTATTTTTTTGCGAAAGCGTGCTTGTACTACTTCTCATGGGCTAATAAGACGGGAAAGACCAGTATGTTGAATTTCTGAGACGGTGCACGAAAAATCAATCGAATCTCGACTCTGCGCAAAGTTTATGACCGTCGCGTTTTCTCCTGAAACCATGCTCATACGACTTACCATGGGCTAATACATCGTGAATGGCCAGTATTTTGAATTTCTTAGACGGTGCACGAAAAACCGATCGAAACTCGTCTCGCGCGTGACTTCGCGCAAAGTTTATGACCGTCGTATTTTTTTGCGGAAGCGTGCCTGTACGACTTCTCATGGGCTAATAAGACGGGAAAGACAAGTATTTCGAATTTCCGAGACGGTGCACGAAAAACCGATCGAAACTTGACTCGCGCGCGACTTCGCGCAAAGTTTATGACCGTCGTATTTTTTTGCGAAAGCGTGCCTCTACGACTTCTCATGGGCTAATACGACGGGAAAGACAAGTATTTTAAATTTCTGAGACGGTGCACGAAAAATCGATCGAAACTCGACTCGCGCGTGACTTCGCGCAATGTTTTTGACCGTCGTATTTTTTTGCGAAAGCGTGCTTGTACGACTTCTCATGGGCTAATAAGACGGGAAAGACCAGTATTTTGAATTTCCGAGACGGTGCACGAAAAACCGAACGAATCTCGACTCTGCGCAAAGTTTATGACCGTCGCATTTTTTCGTGAAACCATGCTCATACGACTTACCATGAGCTAATACATAGTGAATGGCCAGTATTTTGAATTTCCGAGACGGTGCACGAAAAACCGATCGAAACTTAACTCGCGCGCGACTTCGTGCAAATTTTATGACCGTCGTATTTTTTTGCGAAAGTGTGCTTATACTACTTCTCATTGGCTAATAAGACGGGAAAGACCAGTATTTTGAATTTCTGAGACGGTGCACGAAAAACCGATCGAATCTTGACTCTGCGCAAAGTTTATGAACGTCGCGATTTTTCGTGAAATCATGCTCATACGACTTACCATGGGCTAATATATCGTGAATGGCCAGTATTTTGAATTTCCAAGACGGTCACGAAAAACTGATCGAAACTCGACTCGCGCGCGACTTCGCGCAAAGTTTATGACCGTCGTATTTTTTTGCGAAAGCGTGCCTGTACGACTTCTCATGGGCTAATAAGACGGGAAAGACAAGTATTTTGAATTTCCGAGACGGTGCACGAAAAACCGATCGAAACTCGACTCGCGCGCGACTTCGCGCAAAGTTTTTGACCGTCGAATTTTTTTGCGAAAGCGTGCTTGTACGACTTCTCATGCGCTAATAAGACGGGAAAGACCAGTATTTTGAATTTCCGAGACGGTGCACGAAAAAGCGATCGAATCTCGACTCTGCGCAAAGTTTATGACCGTCGCGTTTTCTCCTGAAACCATGCTCATACGACTTACCATGGGCTAATACATCGTGAATGGCCAGTATTTTGAATTTCTGAGACGGTGCACGAAAAACCGATCGAAACTCGTCTCGCGCGCGACTTCGCGCAAAGTTTATGACCGTCGTATTTTTTTGCGAAAGAGTGCCTGTACGACTTCTCATGGGCTAATAAGACGGGAAAGACCAGTATTTTGAATTTCCGAGACGGTGCACGAAATCCGATCGAATCTCGACTCTGCGCAAAGTGTATGACCGTCGCGTTTTTTCGTGAAACCAAGCTCATACGACTTACCATGGGCTAATACCTCGTGAATGGCCAGTATTTTGAATTTCCGAGACGGTGCACGAAAAACCGATCGAAACTCGACTCGCGCGCGACTTCGCGCAAAGTTTATGACCGTCGTATTTTTTTGCGAAAGCGTGCTTGTACTACTTCTCATGGGCTAATAAGACGGGAAAGGCCAGTATTTTGAATTTCCGAGATGGTGCACGAAAAACCGATCGAATCCCGACTCTGTGCAAAGTTTATGACCGTCGTATTTTGGGATGGTAGTGTCCTCCCAAAATTGCATGCTCTTCCTTCTATCTAGTATTGATGAAAATAAGCTGTTGGAATGTTCGTGGACTTAATAAGACTGAGAAATGTCGGGAGCTCAATAGAATAATCCGATCTGCTGCATGTGACATGGTGATTCTTGTGGAAACAAAAATTAAACCTCATCGTGTTCGAGTTCAGAAGAATTTAATATGGCCTGAGGCAGAACTTTTTACTAATGATTCTCAGGATACTTATGGTCGAGTTTGGGTCTTATGGCATCCTAACCTTGTTACTGCTTGGTTTATTTCTGCTACTAATCAATTCATTCATCTTAAGGCAGAGGATAAACAGACTGGATGTCAATTCAATATTACCGGTATTTATGCATCTAACAGTATGTCTGACAGGAATGCTCTATGGTGTGATCTGGTTAGCATTGCAAATAGTTATCCTACAGTACCTTGGGCTGTTCTCGGTGACTTTAATACTGTCAGATACACAAATGAGAAAGTGGGGGGTAGAGTGCTTTCCGAATGTCAGCTTCAACATTTTAATGATTGTATAGATACTGCTGCATTGACTGACATGAAATCTGTAGGTGATTGGTTCTCATGGAACAATCAAAGTACTGCTGAAAGAAAAATTATGGCTCGACTTGACAGATGTTTGATTAATCAGGAATGGTTAGCAGTTTTCCCAGATTCACTTCTTGAGTACGGTGCTAAGTTATTTTCGGATCACTCTATTATGCATATACATGCAGATAAAGCACTACCCAGAGTCAAGAAACCTTTTAGATTTTTTAATATGTGGAGTTCTCACCCGAAGTTCCTCGAAGTTATTAAGTCAGCTTGGGACATTAATGTCTTTGGTTCTCCCCCTTACATCCTATGTCAAAAACTAAAAGCATGCAAAGCAGCACTGAAGAAGTGGAATTCAACTACATTTGGAAATATCAACGATAGGGTTCAGTTATGCAAGAAAGAACTTATGGCTGTGCAAAGCGAGCTAAATCTTCAACCTCTGGATGCGAATCTTATATACAAAGAGGCTGCTGCTAGAAATAACTTTATGCAAGCTTTGAAGCAGGAGGAATGCTTTTTGAAACAGAAGTCACGACAGCATTGGCTTACTTTAGGGGATTCTAATACGAAGTTTTTCTATGCTGCTATTGCTACCAGAAGGGCTACTAATCGCATCAAAAAATGCAAAGGTATAGATGGTAATCTCATTGAGGATCTGGATGAGGTTAAAAATTACACCAAGCAATTTTTTTATTCCTTACTCAATCAGGAACAGCAGCCTAATAGTATTCATGTTGGGCCTACAAGACGACTTGATTCTGAAGCCCTCTCTCATCTTAATGCCCCAATAACGGATGATGAAATTGTGAAAGTTGTTTTTAAGTCCCCGAAGCACAAAAGCCCTGGTCCAGATGGATTTCCAGCTGAGTTTTTATCAAATTACATGGGCTATTGTAGGCAACGATGTCATAAAAGCTTGTCGACATTTTTTCTCCTCAGGTCACATTCTTAAAGAAATGAATTGCACTTTTATTTCTTTAGTGCCTAAAAATGATGGAGCCGATTCATTGGAGAACTACCGTCCTATTTCACTGTGCAACTTTATTTATAAGGTTATCTCTAAGTTGCTGGCAGATAGACTACAAAAGGTCATGAATAAGGTCATTAGTCCTAATCAGGCTGCTTTTCTTAAAGGGAGGAGTATCCATCATAATGTCCTGCTTGCTAATGATTTGGTTAAGGATCTACATTCTAAAACAAGAGGAAAAAAGATCTGTTTTAAAGCTGATTTACGAAAGGCCTTTGACTCAGTCAATAGGAATTTTATTTACATGATGCTCCATAATATGGGCTTCCCTCAGCACTGGGTTAAATGGATTCAATGTTGCTTGGAAACTCCAAAATTTTCAATTCTCTTTAATGGTTCACCTATTGGCTTCTTTGGGAGTAAGAATGGCATTCGGCAAGGCGATCCACTATCTCCTTATCTTTTTACCATTGCAATGGAAGGGCTCAGTTGTATGTTAGAAGAGGCTGTTTCCAATGGCAAAATTAAGGTACCACATTATGGTTCTGTTTATATCTCTCACATAACATTTGCCGACGACCTTATTATCTTCCTTCGAGATGATCCAGTTTCTGTGAGTAATCTGGCAGATATTCTTAATGAATTTGGTAAAGTTTCTGGTCTTAAGCTAAACCATGCAAAGAGCAAAGTATATGTGGGTGCTTGCATTGACAATAAGGATCATATTGCTCAAACATTGGGAGTTGCTGAAGGAAATTTACCGGTTCCTTACTTGGGTCTCCCACTTATATCCACTGGAATCAACAAAGCCTCCTGTCAGCCTATTATACAAAAAATTAAGAACAGAATTTCCTCTTGGAAAAATAGGCTTCTTTCTAAAGCTGGACGACTTGAACTTATTCGATCCGTGTTGATCTCTTATTCTATTTATTGGTCTCATGCATTCCTTCTACCTGCCGGGCTTCTCCATGATATTGATAAATTACTTATGAACTTCTTTTGGAATGGCACAGATGGTAAGGCAATGCACATGGTGAATTGGGACAGCATTTGCAAACCGAAGGATGAAGGGGGGCTGAATCTTCGACATATTAGAGATTGGAATAAAGCTTGTATGGTAAAGCAATTATGAGATATTTTACAAAACAAGTCTTCCTTATGGTCACAATGGGTTTTTGCTAGGTACCTAACTAAGGAATCAATCTGGGAAACATCTGCAAAAACATCTCATTCTTCTGCTTGGAAAGGAATTCTGAAGGCAAGGCGATGGCTACGTAACAATATTTTTATGTGATTTCTTCTGGAACCAATATTAATATGTGGTATGATCCTTGGGTGAATGGGAAAAGTATATTTCAGATATTTGGTGATAGAGTACGACAGGATCTGGGGGCTCCCAAAGACTGGAAGGTTTCTGAATTCATTAACAATGGTACTTGGTGTCTTCCCAACCCTACCTCCCCTGACATTTTATTACTTTGGCCGACTATTAGGGCTATTCCAATCATGAACAACTCTTCAGATATGCTTATTTGGCTTCATGATAACGGTAAATTTAGTGCTACATCTGCATGGAACCAAATTAGACGACGAAACAACAAGTGGATCCAAAGTAGTTGGACATGGGATAGTCCATGCTCACAGCGACATTCCTTATGTACATGGCAGGCCCTTCTCGGCAAACTTCCTACGATGGACAATATGCAGCGAAGAGGTATTTATATTGTAAATCGGTGCTCTTTGTGTATGCAAAATGAAGAAAGTGTTGACCATCTCTACTTTGCTTGTGATTATTCATCTTGGATATGGAAGGAGATCTTGAAGCGATTTGATTTTCAAAGGCTACCACGGCCAAACCTGCATCATGAATTAGAAATGCTTATGCAAAGCTTCTCAAGAAAGGGGCCTCTTACACAACTAGCAAGAATTATATTCAGATGTGCTATATGGTGGATTTGGAAGGAGAGGTGTGGCAGAATTTTTGAGTGTCACAACATGAACAAAGCTCAAATTCTGATAGAGATTCTTAAGGACTCACGATCATGTATGGAGCAAGAATTGAATACAGAGCACCTAACAAGAAGAGAGAAAGATATTTTCACAAGATTCAATTTTTCCATTCGTCAAGAATCACTCGAATAATGATGAAGATTGTAATGTATTATATGGGGCAAAGCTTATGTTTTGTGATGTATCTACAAGTAGTCCAGAACAGTCTAGCTATTGCATTTTATTATTTATTAACTTCCTTATGCTACTCTTGGAGATGAGTTTGATGAAGCGTGCCCATTTCACCTTCTTTAGGTGGGGTGCAATCTTCTCGACTACACTAAGAGACTTCAGGCTTTAGTCTATGGCTTGTGTAGACAAAGCTTCTTTGTACAAATCTTTTACAAAATATATTATCTTTACTTACCAAAAAAAAAAGTATTTTTTTGCGAAAGCGTGCTTGTATGACTTCTCATGCGCTAATAAGACGGGAAAGACCAGTATTTTGAATTTCCGAGACGGTGCACGAAAAACCGATCGAATCTCGACTCTGCGCAAAGTTTATGACCGTCGTGTTTTTTCGTGAAACCAAGCTCATACGACTTACCATGGGCTAATACATCGTGAATGGCCAGTATTTTGAATTTCCGAGACGGTGCACGAAAAACCGATCGAAACTCGACTCGCGCGTGACTTCGCGGAAAGTGTATGACCGTCGTATTTTTTTGCGAAAGCGTGCCTGTACGACTTCTCATGGGCTAATAAGACGGGAAAGACCAGTACTTTGAATTTCCGGGACGGTGCACGAAAAACCGATCGAATCTCGACTTTGCGCAAAGTTTATGACCGTCACGTTTTTTCGTGAAACCATGCTCATACGACTTACCATGGGCTAATACATACTGAATGGCAAGTATTTTGAATTTCCGAGACGGTCACGAAAAACCGATCGAAACTCGACTCGCGCGCGACTTCGCGCAAAGTTTATGACCGTCGTATTTTTTTGCGAAAGTGTGCCTGTACGACTTCTCATGGGCTAATAAGACGGGAAAGACAAGTATTTTGAATTCCCGAGACGGTGCACGAAAAATCGATCGAAACTCGACTCGCGCGCGACTTCGCGCAAAGTTTTTTACCGTCGTATTTTTTTGCGAAAGCGTGCTTGTACGACTTCTCATGGGCTAATAAGATGGGAAAGACTAGTATTTTGAATTTCCAAGACGGTGCACGAAAAACCGATCGAATCTCGACTCTGCGCAAAGTTTATGACCGTCGCGTTTTCTCGTGAAACCATGCTCATACGACTTACCATGGGCTAATACATCGTGAATGGCCAGTATTTTGAATTTCCGAGATGGTGCACGAAAAACCGATCGAAACTCGACTCGCGCGCGACTTCGCGCAAAGTTTATGACCGTCGTATTTTTTTGCGAAAGCGTGCCTGTACGACTTCTCATGGGCTAATAAGAGGGGAAAGACCAGTATTTTGAATTTCCGAGACGGTGCACGAAAAACCGATGAGAAGTCGCGCGCGAGTCGAGTTTCGATCGGTTTTTCGTGACAGTCTCGGAAATTCAAAATACTGGCCATTCACGATGTATTAGCCCATGGTAAGTCGTATGAGCATGATTTCACGAAAAAACGCGACGGTCATAAACTTTGCGCAGAGTCGAGATTCGAACGGTTTTTCGTGCACCGTCTCGGAAATTCAAAATACTGGTCTTTCTGGTCTTATTAGCCCATGGGAAGTAGTACAAGCACGCTTTCGCAAAAAAATACGACGGTCATAAACTTTGCGCTAAGTCGCGCGCGAGTCAAGTTTCGATCGGTTTTTCGTGCACCGTCTCGGAAATTCAAAATACTGGTCATTCACGATGTATTTTAGTGCACCATCTCGAAAAAACGCGACGGTCATAAACTTTGCGCAGAGTCGAGATTCGATCGGTTTTTCGTGCACCATCTCGAAAATTCAAAATACTGGTCTTTCCCGTCTTATTAGCCCATGAGAAGTAGTACAAGCACGCTTTCGCAAAAAAATACGACGGTCATCAACTTTGCGCGAAGTCGCGCGCGAGTCGAGTTTCGATCGGTTTTTCGTGACCGTCTCGGAAATTCAAAATACTGGCCATTCACGATGTATTAGCCCATGGTAAGTCGTATGAGCATGATTTCACGAAAAAATGCGACGGTCATAAACTTTGCGCAGAGTCGAGATTCGAACGGTTTTTCGTGCACCGTCTCGGAAATTCAAAATACTGGTCTTTCTCGTCTTATTAGCCCATGGGAAGTAGTACAAGCACGCTTTCGCAAAAAAATACGACGGTCATAAACTTTGCGCGAAGTCGCGCGCGTGTCAAGTTTCGATCGGTTTTTCGTGCACCGTCTCGGAAATTCAAAATACTGGCCATTCACTATGTATTAGCCCATGGTAAGTCGTATGAGCATGGTTTCACGAAAAAACGCGACGGTCATAAACTTTGCGCAGAGTCGAGATTCGATCGGTTTTTCGTGCACCGTCCCGGAAATTCAAAATACTGGTCTTTCCCGTCTTATTAGCCCATGAGAAGTCGTATAGGCACTCTTTCGCAAAAAAATACGACGGTCATAAACTTTGCGCGAAGTCACGCGCGAGTCGAGTTTCGATCGGTTTTTCGTGCACCGTCTCGGAAATTCAAAATACTGGCCATTCACGATGTATTAGCCCAATTACGTCGTATGAGCTTGGTTTCACGAAAAAACGTGACGGTCATAAACTTTGCGCAGAGTCGAGATTCGATCGGTTTTTCGTGCACCGTCTCAGAAATTCAAAATACTGGTCTTTCCCTTCTTATTAGCCGATGAGGAGTCGTACAGGCACGTTTTCGCAAAAAAATACGACGGTCAAAAACTTTGCGCGAAGTCGCGCGCGAGTCGAGTTTCTTTCGGTTTTCGTGCACCGTCTCGGAAATTCAAAATAGTTGTCTTTCCCGTCTTATTAGCCCATGAAAAGTCGTAATGGCACGGTTTCGCAAAAAAATACGATGGTCATAAACTTTGCGCGAAGTCACGCGCGAGTCGAGTTTCGATCGGTTTTTCGTGCACCGTCTCGGAAATTCAAAATACTGGCCATTCACGATGTATTAGCCCATGCTAAGTCGTATGAGCATGATTTCACGAAAAAACGTGACTGTCATAAACTTTGCGCAGAGTCGAGATTCGATCGATTTTTCGTGCACCGTCTCGGAAATTCAAAATACTGGTCTTTCCCGTCTTATTAGCCCATGAGAAGTCGTACAAGCACGCTTTCACAAAAAAATACGACGGTCATAAACTTTGCGCGAAGTCGCGCGCGAGTCGAGTTTCGATCGGTTTTTCGGTGCACCGTCTCGGAAATTCAAAATACTGGCCATTCACGATGTATTAGCCCATGGTAAGTCGTATGAGCATGGTTTCACGAAAAAACGCGACGGTCATAAACTTTGCGCAGAGTCGAGATTCGATCGGTTTTTCGTGCACCGTCTCGAAAATTCAAAATACTGGTCTTTCCCGTCTTATTAGCCCATGAGAAGTCGTACGGGCACGCTTTCACAAAAAAATACGACGGTCATAAACTTTGCGCGAAGTCGCGCGCGAGTCGAGTTTCGATCGGTTTTTCGTGCACTGTCTCAGAAATTCAAAATACTGGCCATTCACGATGTATTAGCCCATGGTAAGTCGTATGAGCTTGGTTTCACGAAAAAACGCGACGGTCATAAACTTTGCGCAGAGTCGAGATTCGTTCGGTTTTTCGTGCACCGTCTCGGAAATTCAAAATACTGGTCTTTCCCGTCTTATTAGCCCATGAGAAGTCGTACAGGCACGCTTTCGAAAAAAATAAGACGGTCATAAACTTTGCGCGAAGTGGCGCGCGAGTCGAGTTTCGATCAGTTTTTCGTGCACCGTCTCAGAAATTCAAAATACTGGCCATTCACGATGTATTAGCCCATGGTAAGTCGTATGAGCATGGTTTCACGAGAAAACGCGACGGTCATAAACTTTGCGCAGAGTCGAGATTCGATCGGTTTTTCGTGCACCGTCTCAGAAATTCAAAATACTGGTCTTTCCCGTCTTATTAGCCCATGAGAAGTCGTACAGGCACGCTTTCGCAAAAAAATACGACGGTCATAAACTTTGCGCGAAGTCGCGCGCGAGTCGAGTTTCGATCGGTTTTTCGTGCACCGTCTCGGAAATTCAAAATACTGGCCATTCAGGATGTATCAGCCCATGGTAAGTCATATGAGCATGGTTTCACGAGAAAACGCGACGGTCATAAACTTTGCGCAGAGTCGAGATTCGATCGGTTTTTCGTGCACCGTCTCGGAAATTCAAAATACTGGTCTTTCCCCTCTTATTAGCCCATGAGAAGTCGTACAGGC
This sequence comes from Ensete ventricosum, assembly GCA_029747655.1. Taxonomy (NCBI): domain Eukaryota; kingdom Viridiplantae; phylum Streptophyta; class Magnoliopsida; order Zingiberales; family Musaceae; genus Ensete; species Ensete ventricosum. The sequence continues at coordinate 28,145,502 of JAQQAF010000004.1, read as the reverse complement.
ACGCTTTCGCAAAAAAATACGACGGTCATAAACTTTGCGCGAAGTCGCGCGCGAGTCGAGTTTCGATCGGTTTTTCGTGCACCATCTCGGAAATTCAAAATACTGGCCATTCACGATGTATTAGCCCATGGTAAGTCGTATGAGCATGGTTTCACGAGAAAACGCGACGGTCATAAACTTTGCGCAGAGTCGAGATTCGATCGGTTTTTCGTGCACCGTCTTGGAAATTCAAAATACTAGTCTTTCCCATCTTATTAGCCCATGAGAAGTCGTACAAGCACGCTTTCGCAAAAAAATACGACGGTAAAAAACTTTGCGCGAAGTCGCGCGCGAGTCGAGTTTCGATCGATTTTTCGTGCACCGTCTCGGGAATTCAAAATACTTGTCTTTCCCGTCTTATTAGCCCATGAGAAGTCGTACAGGCACACTTTCGCAAAAAAATACGACGGTCATAAACTTTGCGCGAAGTCGCGCGCGAGTCGAGTTTCGATCGGTTTTTCGTGACCGTCTCGGAAATTCAAAATACTGGCCATTCAGTATGTATTAGCCCATGGTAAGTCGTATGAGCATGGTTTCACGAAAAAACGTGACGGTCATAAACTTTGCGCAGAGTCGAGATTCGATCGGTTTTTCGTGCACCGTCCCGGAAATTCAAAGTACTGGTCTTTCCCGTCTTATTAGCCCATGAGAAGTCGTACAGGCACGCTTTCGCAAAAAAATACGACGGTCATACACTTTCCGCGAAGTCACGCGCGAGTCGAGTTTCGATCGGTTTTTCGTGCACCGTCTCGGAAATTCAAAATACTGGCCATTCACGATGTATTAGCCCATGGTAAGTCGTATGAGCTTGGTTTCACGAAAAAACACGACGGTCATAAACATTGCGCAGAGTCGAGATTCGATCGGTTTTTTCGTGCACCGTCTCGGAAATTCAAAATACTTGTCTTTCCCGTCTTATTTTTTTTTTTGGTAAGTAAAGATAATGTATTTTGTAAAAGATTTGTACAAAGAAGCTTTGTCTACACAAGCCATGGACTAAAGCCTGAAGTCTCTTAGTGTAGTCGAGAAGATTGCACCCCACCAAAAGAAGGTGAAATGGGCACGCTTCATCGAACTCATCTCCAAGAGTAGCACAAGGAAGTTAATAAAAAATGCAATAGCTAGACTGTTCTGGAGTACTTGTGGATACATCACAAAATATAAGCTTTGTTTTTTTTTGGTAAGTAAAGATAATGTATTTTGTAAAAGATTTGTACAAAGAAGCTTTGTCTACACAAGCCATAGACTAAAGCCTGAAGTCTCTTAGTGTAGTCGAGAAGATTGCACCCCACCTAAAGAAGGTGAAATGGGCACGCTTCATCAAACTCATCTCCAAGAGTAGCATAAGGAAGTTAATAAATAATAAATGCAATAGCTAGACTGTTCTGGACTACTTGTGGATACATCACAAAATATAAGCTTTGCCCCATATAATATATTACAATCTTCATCATTATTCGAGTGATTCTTGACGAATGGAAAAATTGAATCTTGTGAAAATATCTTTCTCTCTTCTTGTTAGGTGCTCTGTATTCAATTCTTGCTCCATACATGATCGTGAGTCCTGAAGAATCTCTATCAGAATTTGAGCTTTGTTCATGTTGTGACACTCAAAAATTCTGCCACACCTCTCCTTCCAAATCCACCATATAGCACATCTGAATATAATTCTTGCTAGTTGTGTAAGAGGCCCCTTTCTTGAGAAGCTTTGCATAAGCATTTCTAATTCATGATGCAGGTTTGGCCGTGGTAGCCTTTGAAAATCAAATCGCTTCAAGATCTCCTTCCATATCCAAGATGAATAATCACAAGCAAAGTAGAGATGGTCAACACTTTCTTCATTTTGCATACACAAAGAGCACCGATTTACAATATAAATACCTCTTCGCTGCATATTGTCCATCGTAGGAAGTTTGCCGAGAAGGGCCTGCCATGTACATAAGGAATGTCGCTGTGAGCATGGACTATCCCATGTCCAACTACTTTGGATCCACTTGTTGTTTCGTCGTCTAATTTGGTTCCATGCAGATGTAGCACTAAATTTACCGTTATCATGAAGCCAAATAAGCATATCTGAAGAGTTGTTCATGATTGGAATAGCCCTAATAGTCGGCCAAAGTAATAACATGTCAGGGGAGGTAGGGTTGGGAAGACACCAAGTACCATTGTTAATGAATTCAGAAACCTTCCAGTCTTTGGGAGCCCCCAGATCCTGTCGTACTCTATCACCAAATATCTGAAATATACTTTTCCCATTCACCCAAGGATCATACCACATATTAATATTGGTTCCAGAAGAAATCACATAAGAAATATTGTTACGTAGCCATCGCCTTGCCTTCAGAATTCCTTTCCAAGCAGAAGAATGAGATATTTTTGCAGATGTTTCCCAGATTGATTCCTTAGTTAGGTACCTAGCAAAAACCCATTGTGACCATAAGGAAGACTTGTTTTGTAAAATATCCCATAATTGCTTTACCATACAAGCTTTATTCCAATCTCTAATATGCCAAAGATTCAGCCCCCCTTCATCCTTCGGTTTGCAAATGCTGTCCCAATTCACCATGTGCATTGCCTTACCATCTGTGCCATTCCAAAAGAAGTTCATAAGTAATTTATCAATATCATGGAGAAGCCCGGCAGGTAGAAGGAATGCATGAGACCAATAAATAGAATAAGAGATCAACACGGATCGAATAAGTTCAAGTCGTCCAGCTTTAGAAAGAAGCCTATTTTTCCAAGAGGAAATTCTGTTCTTAATTTTTTGTATAATAGGCTGACAGGAGGCTTTGTTGATTCCAGTGGATATAAGTGGGAGACCCAAGTAAGGAACCGGTAAATTTCCTTCAGCAACTCCTAATGTTTGAGCAATATGATCCTTATTGTCAATGCAAGCACCCACATATACTTTGCTCTTTGCATGGTTTAGCTTAAGACCAGAAACTTTACCAAATTCATTAAGAATATCTGCCAGATTACTCACAGAAACTGGATCATCTCGAAGGAAGATAATAAGGTCGTCGGCAAATGTTATGTGAGAGATATAAACAGAACCATAATGTGGTACCATAATTTTGCCATTGGAAACAGCCTCTTCTAACATACAACTCAGCCCTTCCATTGCAATGGTAAAAAGATAAGGAGATAGTGGATCGCCTTGCCGAATGCCATTCTTACTCACAAAGAAGCCAATAGGTGAACCATTAAAGAGAATTGAAAATTTTGGAGTTTCCAAGCAACATTGAATCCATTTAACCCAGTGCTGAGGGAAGCCCATATTATGGAGCATCATGTAAATAAAATTCCTATTGACTGAGTCAAAGGCCTTTCGTAAATCAGCTTTAAAATAGATCTTTTTTCCTCTTGTTTTAGAATGTAGATCCTTAACCAAATCATTAGCAAGCAGGACATTATGATGGATACTCCTCCCTTTAAGAAAAGCAGCCAGATTAGGACTAATGACCTTATTCATGACCTTTTGTAGTCTATCTGCCAGCAACTTAGAGATAACCTTATAAATAAAGTTGCACAGTGAAATAGGACGGTAGTTCTCCAATGAATCGGCTCCATCATTTTTAGGCACTAAAGAAATAAAAGTGCAATTCATTTCTTTAAGAATGTGACCTGAGGAGAAAAAATGTCGACAAGCTTTTATGACATCGTTGCCTACAATAGCCCATGCAATTTGATAAAACTCAGCTGGAAATCCATCTGGACCAGGGCTTTTGTGCTTCGGGGACTTAAAAACAACTTTCACAATTTCATCATCCGTTATTGGGGCATTAAGATGAGAGAGGGCTTCAGAATCAAGTCGTCTTGTAGGCCCAACATGAATACTATTAGGCTGCTGTTCCTGATTGAGTAAGGAATAAAAAAATTGCTTGGTGTAATTTTTAACCTCATCCAGATCCTCAATGAGATTACCATCTATACCTTTGCATTTTTTGATGCGATTAGTAGCCCTTCTGGTAGCAATAGCAGCATAGAAAAACTTCATATTAGAATCCCCTAAAGTAAGCCAATGCTGTCGTGACTTCTGTTTCAAAAAGCATTCCTCCTGCTTCAAAGCTTGCATAAAGTTATTTCTAGCAGCAGCCTCTTTGTATATAAGATTCGCATCCAGAGGTTGAAGATTTAGCTCGCTTTGCACAGCCATAAGTTCTTTCTTGCATAACTGAACCCTATCGTTGATATTTCCAAATGTAGTTGAATTCCACTTCTTCAGTGCTGCTTTGCATGCTTTTAGTTTTTGACATAGGATGTAAGGGGGAGAACCAAAGACATTAATGTCCTAAGCTGACTTAATAACTTCGAGGAACTTCGGGTGAGAACTCCACATATTAAAAAATCTAAAAGGTTTCTTGACTCTGGGTAGTGCTTTATCTGCATGTATATGCATAATAGAGTGATCCAAAAATAACTTAGCACCGTACTCAAGAAGTGAATCTGGGAAAACTGCTAACCATTCCTGATTAATCAAACATCTGTCAAGTCGAGCCATAATTTTTCTTTCAGCAGTACTTTGATTGTTCCATGAGAACCAATCACCTACAGATTTCATGTCAGTCAATGCAGCAGTATCTATACAATCATTAAAATGTTGAAGCTGACATTCGGAAAGCACTCTACCCCCCACTTTCTCATTTGTGTATCTGACAGTATTAAAGTCACCGAGAACAGCCCAAGGTACTGTAGGATAACTATTTGCAATGCTAACCAGATCACGCCATAGAGCATTCCTGTCAGACATACTGTTAGATGCATAAATACCGGTAATATTGAATTGACATCCAGTCTGTTTATCCTCTGCCTTAAGATGAATGAATTGATTAGTAGCAGAAATAAACCAAGCAGTAACAAGGTTAGGATGCAGTAAGACCCAAACTCGACCATAAGTATCCTGAGAATCATTAGTAAAAAGTTCTGCCTCAAGCCATATTAAATTCTTCTGAACTCGAACACGATGAGGTTTAATTTTTGTTTCCACAAGAATCACCATGTCACATGCAGCAGATCGGATTATTCTATTGAGCTCCCGACATTTCTCAGTCTTATTAAGTCCACGAACATTCCAACAGCTTATTTTCATCAATACTAGATAGAAGGAAGAGCATGCAATTTTGGGAGGACACTACCATCCTTTTTCTTATCCTTTGATTTTGCATGGTCCTCTCGCATAATATCTTTACCCTTTAATCCTCTATTCCTATATTTATCCACCTCATCCACAGCTTGCAAATGTTTAAATTTTTGCGTACCTTGAGGCAAGGAGTCCTGAATAGCGGGATGTGTCGAAGAGCGATGAGTTTGGTGAGTTGCAATGTCTTGGTTCCCAAGAGGTTGTTGAAATGAAATTTCCTGATTATCTGAAGGAGTGATTCGTGAAGGCGAGGTTGTTATTGGGGAGTGAGAACCTTGGGATGGAAGTCCTGACTTGTCTTTCTCTTGTTCGTGTCGCTGCCCCAACGAGTCAGAGTGTTCAATCATCTTCTCCGCCATCACCACTGTTGGCACTGGAGTATCAGTGTTTGGATTAGTGGTAGTGACCCCATTCTGTGGCTCTTGGCGTGGTCGGTAGACCTGTGTGATTTTCTGTGAAGGCTGTTGGCAGGCACCATTTACATGTCCAAAAGATAGACAAACCTTGCATCGTTGTGGCTTCCAAGAATATGAGACTTTCACCTTTCGGGTGCTCCCATCAAGATCACGGTAAGAAACATTATTCGGCAATTCCTCATCAGAAGAAACCATTACACAAGCTCTGGCAAAGGTCAATCTCGTTTGCGAAGCTGTTGCCTTATCAAGATACAATGGCTGTCCCAGGGTGCTGCAAAGCTTTGCAATAAAACGACGACCCCAGAGATGTAGTGGAAGTCCATAATATAAGCTTTGCCCCATAATACATTACAATCTTCATCATTATTCGAGTGATTATTGACTAATTAAAAAATTGAATCTTGTGAAAATCTCTTTCTCTCTTCTTGTTAGGTGCTCTATATTCAATTCTTGCTCCATGCATGATCGTGAGTCCTGAAGAATCTCTATCAGAATTTGAGCTTTGTTCATGTTGTGACACTCAAAAATTCTGCCACACCTCTCCTTCCAAATCCACCAAATAGCACATCTGAATATAATTCTTGCTAGTTGTGTAAGAGGACCCTTTCTTGAGAAGCCTTGCATTAGCCTTTCTAGTTCATCATGCAAGTTTGGCCGTGGTAGCCTTTGAAGATCAAATCGCTTCAAGATCTCTTCCCATATCCAAGATGAATAATCACAAGCAAAGTATAGATGGTCAACGCTTTCTTCATTTTGCATACACAAAGAGCACCGTCTCGGAAATTCAAAATACTGGCCATTCACGATGTATTAGCCCATGGTAAGTCGTATGAGCATGGTTTCACGAGAAAACGCGACGGTCATAAACTTTGCGCAGAGTCGAGATTCGATCGGTTTTTCGTGCACCGTCTCGGAAATTCAAAATACTGGCCATTCACGATGTATTAGCCCATGGTAAGTCGTATGAGCTTGGTTTCACGAAAAAACGCGACGGTCATAAACTTTGCGCAGAGTCGAGATTCGATCGGTTTTTCGTGCACTGTCTCGGAAATTCAAAATACTTGTCTTTCCTATCTTATTAGCCCATGAGAAGTAGTACAAGCACGCTTTCGCGAAGTACTACGACGGTCATAAACTTTGCGCGAAGTCGCGCGCGAGTCAAGTTTCGATCGGTTTTTCGTGCACCGTCTCGGAAATTCAAAATACTGGCCATTCACTTTGTATTAGCCCATGGTAAGACGTATGAGCATGGTTTCACGAAAAAACGCGACGGTCATAAACTTTGCGCAGAGTCGAGATTCGATCGGTTTTTCGTGCTCCGTCCCGGAAATTCAAAATACTGGTCTTTCCCATCTTATTAGCCCATGAGAAGTCGTACAGGCACGCTTTCGGAAAAAAAATACGACGGTCATAAACTTTGCGCGAAGTCGCGCGCGAGTCGAGTTTCGATCGGTTTTTCGTGCACCATCTCGGAAATTCAAAATACTGGTCATTCACGATGTATTAGCCAATGGTAAGTCGTATGAGCATGGTTTCATGAGAAAACGCGACGGTCATAAACTTTGCGCAGAGTCGAGATTCGATCGGTTTTTCGTGCACCGTCTCGGAAATTCAAAATACTGGTCTTTCCCGTCTTATTAGCCCATGAGAAGTAGTACAAGTACGCTTTCGCAAAAAAATACTGGCCATTCATAAACTTTGCGCGAAGTCGCGCGCGAGTCGAGTTTCGATCGGTTTTTCGTGCACCGTCTCGGAAATTCAAAATACTGGCCATTCACGATGTATTAGCCCATGGTAAGTCGTATGAGCTTGGTTTCACGAAAAAACGCGACGGTCATAAACTTTGCGCAGAGTCGAGATTCGATCGGTTTTTCGTGCACCGTCTCGGAAATTCAAAATACTGGTCTTTCCCTTCTTTTTAGCCCATGAGAAGTCGTACAGGCACGCTTTCGCAAAAAAATACGACGGTCATAAACTTTGCGCGAAGTCGCGCGCGAGTCGAGTTTCGATCGATTTTTCGTGCACCGTCTCGGAAATTCAAAATACTGGCCATTCACGTCTTATTATTTTTTTTTGGTAAGTAAAGATAATGTATTTTGTAAAAGATTTGTACAAAGAAGCTTTGTCTACACAAGCCATAGACTAAAGCCTGAAGTCTCTCAGTGTAGTCGAGAAGATTGTACCCCACCTAAAGAAGGTGAAATGGGCACACTTCATCAAACTCATTTCCAAGAGTAGCACAAGGAAGTTAATAAAAAATGCAATAGCTAGATTGTTCTGGAGTACTTGTGGATACATCACAAAATATAAGCTTTGCCCCATAATACATTACAATCTTCATCATTATTCAATTCTTGCTCCATGTTGTGAAAATCTTGTGAAAAAATTGAATCTTGTGAAAATCTCTTTCTCTCTTCTTGTTAGGTGCTCTATATTCAATTCTTGCTCCATGCATGATCGTGAGTCCTGAAGAATCTCTATCAGAATTTGAGCTTTATTCATGTTGTGACACTCAAAAATTCTGCCACACCTCTCCTTCCAAATCCACCAAATAGCACATCTGAATATAATTCTTGCTAGTTATGTAAGAGGACCCTTTCGTGAGAAGCCTTGCATTAGCCTTTCTAGTTCATGATGCAAGTTTGGCCGTGGTAGCCTTTGAAGATCAAATCGCTTCAAGATCTCTTCCCATATCCAAGATGAATAATCACAAGCAAAGTATAGATGGTCAACGCTTTCTTCCTTTTGCATACACAAAGAGCACCGATTTATAATATAAATACCTCTTCGCTGCATATTGTCCATCGTAGGAAGTTTGCTGAGAAGGGCCTGCCATGTACATAAGGAATGTCGCTGTGAGCATGGACTATCCCATGTCCAACTACTTGGGATCCACTTGTTGTTTCGTCGTCTAATTTGGTTCCATGCAGATGTAGCACTAAATTTACCATTATCATGAAGCCAAATAAGCATATCTGAAGAGTTGTTCTTGATTGGAATAGCCCTAATAGTCGGCCAAAGTAATAACATGTCTGGGGAGGTAGGGTTAGGAAGACACCATGTACCATTGTTAATGAATTCAGATGGGAGCCCCCAGATCCTGTCGTACTCTATCACCAAATATTTGAAATATACTTTTCCCATTCACCCAAGGATCATACCACATATTAATATTGGTCCCAGAAGAAATCACATAAGAAATATTATTACGTAGCCATCTCCTTGCCTTCAGAATTCCTTTCCAAGCAGCAGAATGAGATGTTTTTGCAGATACTTCCCAGATTGATTCCTTGGTAAGGTACCTAGCAAAAACCCATTGTGACCATAAAGAAGCTGTTGGTCTCAGACGTCACAACTGGAAAGTTCAATCGCGTTCATGGGCACCATGGTAGATTCAAGCAAGGTGGGCCTGGCAGTGGAAAAGGCACACAGTGCACAAGAATTGTTGAAAACTTTGGTTTTACCCATCTTAGTGCTGGTGATCTTCTGCGTGCAGAAATTAAGTCCGGTTCAGAAAATGGGTATTGAACAATGTCTTTCTTTGGTTTTAGTATATAATATTTATGTACTATGCAAGTTTATAGCTCTTATAATTCTATTATCAGGCTTCAACTTTAATGTGGGTAGAATTAGTTGGAACAGATTGTCCTGATTTCATACTTTAGGGTCTTACCACTCTGCTACGTTAGCACTCTAGAGTGCCATGAAATTGACTGGAAAGTCACTTGAAATGGTTTAACTTTAAGTTGCCCGAAGTTAATAGAGGTGGATATGCAGTTGAAAGCTGTGGGAAATGTAAATGACACATTTTCTATAATTGTTGGAAGAACTTCGGAAAGGTGAGAGGAGAAATGAGGGAAGAATAGAAGAGGAAACAGGGGAAAGTTGACGAGAGAAGGAAGCATGCAGTATGTAGTGACAAGGAATCAATTAGTTATGGGGACCACCATATTGCTGGGTTGAAGAACCATTTTGCAGACCTGTTATCAGGTGGCTAGTGACTTTCTCTCAAAATGGCATTTGAACCAAACTCTGACCTGGTTTGAGGAAAATTTGAGGCAAAGGAAAGAAGACTACAAAGAGAGTGCTTCAAGAAGAGAAGAGAGCCACGGAGGGAGAAGTGGAGGCAACCAAAGGAGAAATTGAGTGAGAGAGAAAATACTCAGAAATAGTTTGGCTTAGGATGAAGGCATTGGCAGTATCATGACATAAATAATTTGAATCTCCAGGTCGGATGTCTTAGTTTGGCCTTCCAATGGTCATCCTCTGTTCCTCTTTCCCGTCTTATTAGCCCATGAGAAGTCGTACAGGCACACTTTCGCAAAAAAATACGACGGTCATAAACTTTGCGCGAAGTCGCGCGCGAGTCGAGTTTCGATCGATTTTTCGTGACCGTCTCGGAAATTCAAAATACTGGTCATTCACGATGTATTAGCCCATGAGAAGTAGTACAAGCACGCTTTCGCAAAAAAATACGACGGTCATAAACTTTGCGCGAAGTCGCGCGCGAGTCAAGTTTCGATCGGTTTTTCGTGCACCGTCTCGGAAATTCAAAATACTGGCTATTCACTATGTATTAACCCATGGTAAGTCGTATGAGCATTATTTCACGAAAAAATGCGACGGTCATAAACTTTGCGCAGAGTCGAGATTCGATCGGTTTTTCGTGCACCGTCTCGGAAATTCAAAATACTGGTCTTTCCCGTCTTATTAGCCCATGAGAAGTAGTACAAGTACGCTTTCGCAAAAAAATACGACGGTCATAAACTTTCCGCGAAGTCACGCGCGAGTCGAGTTTCGATCGGTTTTTCCTGCACCGTCTCGGAAATTCAAAATACTGGCCATTCACGATGTATTAGCCCATGGTAAGTCGTATGAGCTTGGTTTCACGAATAAACGCGACGGTCATAAACTTTGCGCAGAGTCGAGATTCGATCGGTTTTTCGTGCACTGTCTCGGAAATTCAAAAAACTGGTCTTTCCCTTCTTTTTAGCCCATGAGAAGTCGTACAGGCACGCTTTCGCAAAAAAAATACGACGGTCATAAACTTTGCGCGAAGTCGCGCGCGAGTCGAATTTCGATCGGTTTTTCGTGCACCGTCTCGGAAATTCAAAATACTGGCCATTCACGATGTATTAGTCCATGGTAAGTCGTATGAGCATGGTTTCACGAGAAAACGCGACGGTCATAAACTTTGCGCAGAGTCGAGATTCGATCGGTTTTTCGTGCACCGTCTCGGAAATTCAAAATACTGGTCTTTCCCGTCTTATTAGCCCATGAGAAGTCGTACAAGCATGCTTTCGCAAAAAAATACGACGGTCAAAAACTTTGCGCGAAGTGGCGCGCGAGTCGAATTTCGATCGGTTTTTCGTGCACCATCTCGGAAATTCAAAATATTGTCTTTCCCGTCTTATTAGCCCATGAGAAGTCATACAGGCACGCTTTCGCAAAAAAATACGACGGTCATAAACTTTGCTCGAAGTCGCGCGCGAGTCGAGTTTCGATCGGTTTTTCGTGACCGTCTCGGAAATTCAAAATACTGGCCATTCACGATGTATGGCTCCCATGGTAAGTCGTATGAGCATGATTTCACGAAAAAACGCGACGGTCATAAACTTTGCGCAGAGTCGAGATTCGATCGGTTTTTTCGTGCACCGTCTCGGAAATTCAAAATACTGGTCTTTCCCGTCTTATTAGCCCTTGAGAAGTAGTAAAAGCACGCTTTCGCAAAAAAATACGACGGTCATAAACATTGCGCGAAGTCGCGCGCGAGTCAAGTTTCGATCGGTTTTTCGTGCACCGTCTCGGAAATTCAAAATACTTGCCATTCACTATGTATTAGCCCATGGTAAGTCGTATGAGCATGGTTTCACGAAAAAACGCGACGGTCATAAACTTTGCGCAGAGTCGAGATTCGATCGGTTTTTCGTGCACCGTCCCGGAAATTCAAAGTACTGGTCTTTCCCGTCTTATTAGCCCATGAGAAGTCGTACAGGCACGCTTTCGCAAAAAAATACGACGGTCATAAATTTTCTGCGAAGTCACGCGCGAGTCGAGTTTCGATCGGTTTTTCATGCACCGTCTCGGAAATTCAAAATACTGGCCATTCACGATGTATTAGCCCATGGTAAGTCGTATGAGCTTGGTTTCACGAAAAAACGCGACGGTCATAAACTTTGCGCAGAGTCGAGATTCGATCGGTTTTTCGTGCACCGTCTCGGAAATTCAAAATACTGGTCTTTCCCTTCTTATTAGCCCATGAGAAGTTGTACAGGCACGCTTTCGCAAAAAAATACGACGGTCATAAACTTTGCGCGAAGTCGCGCGCGAGTCGAGTTTCGATCGGTTTTTCGTGCACCGTCTCGGAAATTCAAAATACTGGCCATTCACGATGTATTAGCCCATGGTAAGTCGTATGAGCATGGTTTCACGAGAAAACGCGACGGTCATAAACTTTGCGCAGAGTCGAGATTCGATCGGTTTTTCGTGCACCGTCTTGGAAATTCAAAATACTAGTCTTTCCCATCTTATTAGCCCATGAGAAGTCTTACACGCACGCTTTCGCAAAAAAATACGACGGTCAAAAACTTTGCGCGAAGTCGCGCGCGAGTCGAGTTTCGATCGATTTTTCGTGCACCGTCTCGGAAATTCAAAATACTTCTCTTTCCCGTCTTATTAGCCCATGAGAAGTCGTACAGGCACACTTTCGCAAAAAAATACGACGGTCATAAACTTTGCGCGAAGTCGCGCGCGAGTCGAGTTTCGATCGGTTTTTCGTGACCGTCTCAGAAATTCAAAATACTGGCCATTCACGATGTATTAGCCCATGGTAAGTCGTATGAGCATGATTTCACGAAAAAACGCGACGGTCATAAACTTTGCGCAGAGTCGAGATTCGATCGGTTTTTCGTGCACCGTCTCAGAAATTCAAAATACTGGTCTTTCCCGTCTTATTGGCCCATGAGAAGTAGTACAAGCATGCTTTCGCAAAAGAATACGACGGTCATAAACTTTGCGCGAAGTCGCGCGCGAGTTAAGTTTCGATCGGTTTTTCGTGCACCGTCTCGGAAATTCAAAATACTGGCCATTCACTATGTATTAGCCCATGGTAAGTCGTATGAGCATGGTTTCACAAAAAACGTGACGGTCCTAAACTTTGCGTAGAGTCGAGATTCGATCGGTTTTTCGTGCACCGTCCCGGAAATTCAAAATACTGGTCTTTCCCGTCTTATTAGCCCATGAGAAGTCGTACAGGCACGCTTTCGCAAAAAAATACGACGGTCATAAACTTTGCGCGAAGTCGCGCGCGAGTCGAGTTTCGATCGGTTTTTCGTGCACCGTCTCGGGAATTCAAAATACTGGCCATTCACGATGTATTAGCCCATGGTAACTCGTAAGCCCATGGCAAAAAAATACGACGGTCATAAACTTTGCGCGAAGTCGCGCGCGAGTCGAGTTTCGATCGGTTTTTCGTGACCGTCTCGGAAATTCAAAATACTGGCCATTCACGATGTATTAGCCCATGGTAAGTCGTATGCGCATGATTTCACGAAAAAACGCGACGGTCATAAACTTTGCGCAGAGATTCGATCGGTTTTTTGTGCACCGTCTCGAAAATTCAAAATACTGGTCTTTCCCGTCTTATTAGCCCATGAGAAGTCGTACAGGCACGCTTTCGCAAAAAAATACGACGGTCAAAAACTTTGCGCGAAGTCGCGCGCGAGTCGAGTTTCGATCGGTTTTTCGTGCACCTTCCCAGAAATTCAAAATACTGGCCATTCACGATGTATTAGCCCATGGTAAGTCGTATGAGCTTGGTTTCACGAAAAAACGCGACGGTCATAAACGTTGCGCAGAGTCGAGATTCGATCGGTTTTTCGTGCACCGTCTCGGAAATTCAAAATACTGGTCTTTCCCGTCTTATTAGCCCATGAGAAGTCGTACAGGCACGCTTTCGGGAAAAAATACGACGGTCATAAACTTTGCGCGAAGTCGCGCGCGAGTCGAGTTTCGATCGGTTTTTCGTGCACCGTCTCAGAAATTCAAAATACTGGCCATTCACGATGTATTAGTCCATGGTAAGTCGTATGAGCATGGTTTCAAGAGAAAACGCGACGGTCATAAACTTTGCGGAGAGTCGAGATTCGATCGGTTTTTCGTGCACCGTCTCGGAAATTCAAAATACTGGTCTTTCCCGTCTTATTAGCCCATGAGAAGTAGTACAAGTACGCTTTCGCAAAAAAATACGACGGTCATAAACTTTGCGCGAAGTCACGCGCGAGTCGAGTTTCGATCGGTTTTTCGTGCACCGTCTCGGAAATTCAAAATACTGGCCATTCACGATGTATTAGCCCATGGTAAGTCGTATGAGCATGGTTTCACGAGAAAACGCGACGGTCATAAACTTTGCGCAGAGTCGAGATTCGATCGGTTTTTCGTGCACCGTGTTGGAAATTCAAAATACTAGTCTTTCCCATCTTATTAGCCCATGAGAAGTCTTACACGCACGCTTTCGCAAAAAAATACGACGGTCAAAAACTTTGCGCGAAGTCGCGCGCGAGTCGAGTTTCGATCGATTTTTCGTGCACCGTCTCGGAAATTCAAAATACTTCTCTTTCCCGTCTTATTAGCCCATGAGAAGTCGTACAGGCACACTTTCGCAAAAAAAATACGACGGTCATAAACTTTGCGCGAAGTCGCGCGCGAGTCGAGTTTCGATCGATTTTTCGTGACCGTCTCAGAAATTCAAAATACTGGCCATTCACGATGTATTAGCCCATGGTAAGTCGTATGAGCATGATTTCACGAAAAAACGCGACGGTCATAAACTTTGCGCAGAGTCGAGATTCGATCGGTTTTTCGTGCACCGTCTCAGAAATTCAAAATACTGGTCTTTCCCGTCTTATTGGCCCATGAGAAGTAGTACAAGCAAGCTTTCGCAAAAGAATACGACGGTCATAAACTTTGCGCGAAGTCGCGCGCGAGTTAAGTTTCGATCGGTTTTTCGTGCACCGTCTCGGAAATTCAAAATACTGGCCATTCACTATGTATTAGCCCATGGTAAGTCGTATGAGCATGGTTTCACAAAAAAACGTGACGGTCCTAAACTTTGCGTAGAGTCGAGATTCGATCGGTTTTTCGTGCACCGTCCCGGAAATTCAAAATACTGGTCTTTCCCGTCTTATTAGCCCATGAGAAGTCGTACAGGCACGCTTTCGCAAAAAAATACGACGGTCATAAACTTTGCGCGAAGTCGCGCGCGAGTCGAGTTTCGATCGGTTTTTCGTGCACCGTCTCGGGAATTCAAAATACTGGCCATTCACGATGTATTAGCCCATGGTAACTCGTAAGCCCATGGCAAAAAAATACGACGGTCATAAACTTTGCGCGAAGTCGCGCGCGAGTCGAGTTTCGATCGGTTTTTCGTGACCGTCTCGGAAATTCAAAATACTGGCCATTCACGATGTATTAGCCCATGGTAAGTCGTATGCGCATGATTTCACGAAAAAACGCGACGGTCATAAACTTTGCGCAGAGATTCGATCGGTTTTTTGTGCACCGTCTCGAAAATTCAAAATACTGGTCTTTCCCGTCTTATTAGCCCATGAGAAGTCGTACAGGCACGCTTTCGCAAAAAAATACGACGGTCAAAAACTTTGCGCGAAGTCGCGCGCGAGTCGAGTTTCGATCGGTTTTTCGTGCACCTTCCCAGAAATTCAAAATACTGGCCATTCACGATGTATTAGCCCATGGTAAGTCGTATGAGCTTGGTTTCACGAAAAAACGCGACGGTCATAAACTTTGCGCAGAGTCGAGATTCGATCGGTTTTTCGTGCACCGTCTCGGAAATTCAAAATACTGGTCTTTCCCGTCTTATTAGCCCATGAGAAGTCGTACAGGCACGCTTTCGCGAAAAAATACGACGGTCATAAACTTTGCGCGAAGTCGCGCGCGAGTCGAGTTTCGATCGGTTTTTCGTGCACCGTCTCAGAAATTCAAAATACTGGCCATTCACGATGTATTAGTCCATGGTAAGTCGTATGAGCATGGTTTCAGGAGAAAACGCGACGGTCATAAACTTTGCGGAGAGTCGAGATTCGATCGGTTTTTCGTGCACCGTCTCAGAAATTCAAAATACTGGTCTTTCCCGTCTTATTAGCCCATTAGAAGTCGTACAGGCACGCTTTCGCAAAAAAATACGACGGTCATAAACTTTGCGAGAAGTCGCGCGCGAGTCGAGTTTCGATCGGTTTTTCGTGCACCGTCTCGGAAATTCAAAATACTGGCCATTCACGATGTATTAGTCCATGGTAAGTCGTATGAGCATGGTTTCACGAGAAAACGCGACGGTCATAAACTTTGCGCAGAGTCGAGATTCGATCTGTTTTTCGTGCACCGTCTCGCAAATTCAAAATACTGGTCTTTCCCGTCTTATTAGCCCATGAGAAGTCGTACAAGCATGCTTTCGCGAAAAAATACGACGGTCAAAAACTTTGCGCGAAGTCGCGCGCGAGTCGAATTTCGATCGGTTTTTCGTGCACCGTCTCGGAAATTCAAAATACTTGTCTTTCCCGTCTTATTAGCCCATGAGAAGTCGTACAGGCACGCTTTCGCAAAAAAATACGACGGTCATAAACTTTGCTCGAAGTTGCGCGCGAGTCGAGTTTCGATCGGTTTTTCGTGACCGTCTCGGAAATTCAAAATACTGGCCATTCACGATGTATTAGCCCATGGTAAGTCGTATGAGCATGATTTCACGAAAAAATGCGACGGTCATAAACTTTGCGCAGAGTCGAGATTCGATCGGTTTTTCGTGCACCGTCTCGGAAATTCAAAATACTGGTCTTTCCCGTCTTATTAGCCCACGAGAAGTAGTACAAGCACGCTTTCGCAAAAAAATACGACGGTCATAAACTTTGCGCGAAGTCGCTCGCGAGTCGAGTTTCGATCGGTTTTTCGTGCACCGTCTCGAAAATTCAAAATACTGGCCATTCACGATGTATTAGCCCATGGTAAGTCGTATGAGCATGGTTTCACGAAAAAACGCGACGGTCATAAACTTTGCGCAGAGTCGAGATTCGATCGGTTTTTCGTGCACCGTCTCGGAAATTCAAAATACTGGTCTTTCCCATCTTATTAGCCCATGAGAAGTCGTACAGGCACGCTTTCGCAAAAAAATACGACGGTCAAAAACTTTGCGCGAAGTCACGCGCGAGTCGAGTTTCGATCGGTTTTTCGTGCACCTTCCCAGAAATTCAAAATACTGGCCATTCACGATGTATTAGCCCATGGTAAGTCGTATGAGCTTGGTTTCACGAAAAAACGCGACGGTCATAAACTTTGCGCAGAGTCGAGATTCGATCGGTTTTTCGTGCACCGTCTCGGAAATTCAAAATACTGGTCTTTCCCGTCTTATTAGCCCATGAGAAGTCGTACAGGCACGCTTTCGCGAAAAAATACGACGGTCATAAACTTTGCGCAAAGTCGCGCGCGAGTCGAGTTTCGATCGGTTTTTCGTGCACCGTCTCAGAAATTCAAAATACTGGCCATTCACGATGTATTAGTCCATGGTAAGTCGTATGAGCATGGTTTCAGGAGAAAACGCGACGGTCATAAACTTTGCGGAGAGTCGAGATTCGATCGGTTTTTCGTGCACCGTCTCAGAAATTCAAAATACTGGTCTTTCCCGTCTTATTAGCCCATGAGAAGTCGTACAGGCACGCTTTCGCAAAAAAATACGACGGTCATAAACTTTGCGAGAAGTCGCGCGCGAGTCGAGTTTCGATCGGTTTTTCGTGCACCGTCTCGGAAATTCAAAATACTGGCCATTCACGATGTATTAGTCCATGGTAAGTCGTATGAGCATGGTTTCACGAGAAAACGCGATGGTCATAAACTTTGCGCAGAGTCGAGATTCGATCTGTTTTTCGTGCACCGTCTCGCAAATTCAAAATACTGGTCTTTCCCGTCTTATTAGCCCATGAGAAGTCGTACAAGCATGCTTTCGCGAAAAAATACGACGGTCAAAAACTTTGCGCGAAGTCGCGCGCGAGTCGAATTTCGATCGGTTTTTCGTGCACCGTCTCGGAAATTCAAAATACTTGTCTTTCCCGTCTTATTAGCCCATGAGAAGTCGTACAGGCACGCTTTCGCAAAAAAATACGACGGTCATAAACTTTGCTCGAAGTTGCGCGCGAGTCGAGTTTCGATCGGTTTTTCGTGACCGTCTCGGAAATTCAAAATACTGGCCATTCACGATGTATTAGCCCATGGTAAGTCGTATGAGCATGATTTCACGAAAAAATGCGACGGTCATAAACTTTGCGCAGAGTCGAGATTCGATCGGTTTTTCGTGCACCGTCTCGGAAATTCAAAATACTGGTCTTTCCCGTCTTATTAGCCCATGAGAAGTAGTACAAGCACGCTTTCGCAAAAAAATACGACGGTCATAAACTTTGCGCGAAGTCGCGCGCGAGTCGAGTTTCGATCGGTTTTTCGTGCACCGTCTCGAAAATTCAAAATACTGGCCATTCACGATGTATTAGCCCATGGTAAGTCGTATGAGCACGGTTTCACGAAAAAACGCGACGGTCATAAACTTTGCGCAGAGTCGAGATTCGATCGGTTTTTCGTGCACCGTCTCGGAAATTCAAAATACTTGTCTTTCCCGTCTTATTAGCCCATGAGAAGTCGTACAGGCACGCTTTCGCAAAAAAATACGACGGTCATAAACTTTGCTCGAAGTTGCGCGCGAGTCGAGTTTCGATCGGTTTTTCGTGACCGTCTCGGAAATTCAAAATACTGGCCATTCACGATGTATTAGCCCATGGTAAGTCGTATGAGCATGATTTCACGAAAAAATGCGACGGTCATAAACTTTGCGCAGAGTCGAGATTCGATCGGTTTTTCATGCACCGTCTCGGAAATTTAAAATACAGGTCTTTCCCGTCTTATTAGCCCATGAGAAGTCGTACAAGCACGCTTTCGCGAAAAAATACGACGGTCATAAACTTTGCGCGAAGTCACGCGCGAGTCGAGTTTCGATCGGTTTTTCGTGCACCGTCTCGGAAATTCAAAATACTGGCCATTCACGATGTATTAACCCATGGTAAGTCGTATGAGCATGATTTCACGAAAAAATGCGACGGTCATAAACTTTGCGCAGAGTCGAGATTCGATCGGTTTTTCATGCACCGTCTCGGAAATTCAAAATACTGGTCTTTCCAGTCTTATTAGCCCATGAGAAGTAGTACCAGCACGCTTTCGTAAAAAAATACGACGGTCATAAACTTTGCGCGAAGTCGCGCGCGAGTCGAGTTTCGATCGGTTTTTCGTAACCGTCTCGGAAATTCAAAATACTGGCCATTCACGATGTATTAGCCCATGGTAAGTCGTATGAGCATGGTTTCACGAAAAAACGCGACGGTCATAAACTTTGCGCAGAGTCGAGATTCGATCGGTTTTTCGTGCACCGTCTCGGAAATTCAAAATACTGGTCTTTCCCTTCTTATTAGCCCATGAGAAGTCGTACAGGCACGCTTTCGCAAAAAATACGACGGTCATAAACTTTCCGCGAAGTCACGCGCGAGTCGAGTTTCGATCGGTTTTTCGTGCACCGTCTCGGAAATTCAAAATACTGGCCATTCACGATGTATTAGCCCATGGTAAGTCGTATGAGCTTGGTTTCACGAAAAAACGCGACGGTCATAAACTTTGCGCAGAGTCGAGATTCGATCGGTTTTTCGTGCACCGTCTCGGAAATTCAAAATACTGGTCTTTCCCTTCTTATTAGCCCATGAGAAGTTGTACAGGCACGCTTTCGCAAAAAAATACGACGGTCATAAACTTTGCGCGAAGTCGCGCGCGAGTCGAGTTTCGATCGGTTTTTCGTGCACCGTCTCGAAAATTCAAAATACTGGCCATTCACGATGTATTAGCCCATGGTAAGTCGTATGAGCATGGTTTCATGAGAAAACGCGACGGTCATAAACTTTGCGCAGAGTCGAGATTCGATCGGTTTTTCGTGCACCGTCTTGGAAATTCAAAATACTAGTCTTTCCCATCTTATTAGCCCATGAGAAGTCTTACAAGCACGCTTTCGCAAAAAAATACGACGGTCAAAAACTTTGCGCGAAGTCGCGCGCGAGTCGAGATTCGATCGGTTTTCCATGCACCGTCTCGGAAATTCAAAATACTGGTCTTTCCCGCCTTATTAGCCCATGAGAAGTAGTACAAGCACGCTTTCGCAAAAAAATACGACGGTCATATACTTTGAGCGAAGTCGCGTGCGAGTCGAGTTTCGATCGGTTTTTCGTGCAACGTCTCGAAAATTCAAAATACTGGCCATTCACGATGTATTAGCCCATGGTAAGTCGTATGAGCATGGTTTCACGAAAAAACGCGACGGTCATAAACTTTGCGCAGAGTCGAGATTCGATCGGTTTTTCGTGCACCGTCTCGGAAATTCAAAATACTGGTCTTTCCCGTCTTATTAGCTCATGAGAAGTCGTACAGGCACGCTTTCGTAAAAAAATACGACGGTCATAAAATTTGCACGAAGTCGCGCGCGAGTCGAGTTTCGATCGGTTTTTCGTGCACCGTCTCGGAAATTCAAAATACTTGTCTTTCCCGTCTTATTAGCCCATGAGAAGTCGTACAGGCACGCTTTCGCAAAAAAATACGACGGTCATAAACTTTGCGCGAAGTCGCGCGCGAGTCGAGTTTCGATTGGTTTTTCGTGCACCATCTCGGAAATTCAAAATACTGGCTATTCACGATGTATTAGCCAATGGTAAGTCGTATGAGCATGGTTTCACGAAAAAACGCGACGGTCATAAACTTTAAGCAGAGTCGAGATTCGATCGGTTTTTCGTGCACCGTCCCGGAAATTCAAAATACTGGTCTTTCCCGTCTTATGAGCCCATGAGAAGTCGTACTAGCACACTTTCGCAAAAAAATACGACGGTCATAAACTTTGCGCGAAGACGCGCGCGAGTCGAGTTTCGATCGGTTTTTCGTGCACCGTCTCGGAAATTCAAAATACTGGCCATTGACGATGTATTAGCCCATGGTAAGTCGTATGAGCTTGGTTTCACGAAAAAACGCGACGGTCATAAACTTTGCGCAGAGTCGAGATTCGATCGGTTTTTCGTGCACCGTCTCGGAAATTCAAAATACTGGACTTTCCCGTCTTATTAGCCCATGAGAAGTCGTACAGGCACGCTTTCGCAAAAAAATACGACGGTCAAAAACTTTGCTCGAAGTCGCGCGCGAGTCAAGTTTTGATCGGTTTTTCGTGCACCGTCTCGAAAATTCAAAATATTGGCCATTCACGATGTATTAGCCCATGGTAAGTCGTATGAGCATGGTTTCACGAAAAAACACGACGGTCATAAACTTTGCGCAGAGTCGAGATTCGTTCGGTTTTTCGTGCACCGTCTCGGAAATTCAAAATACTGGTCTTTCCCGTCTTATTAGCCCATGAGAAGTCGTACAGGCACGCTTTCGCAAAAAAATACGACGGTCAAAAACTTTGCGCGAAGTCGCGCGCGAGTCGAGTTTCGATCGGTTTTTCGTGCACCTTCCCAGAAATTCGAAATACTGGCCATTCACGATGTATTAGCCCATGGTAAGTCGTATGAGCTTGGTTTCACGAAAAAACGCGACGGTCATAAACTTTGCGCAGAGTCGAGATTCGATCGGTTTTTCGTGCACCGTCTCGGAAATTCAAAATACTGGTCTTTCCCGTCTTATTAGCCCATGAGAAGTCGTACAGGCACGCTTTCGTAAAAAAATACGACGGTCATAAACTTTGCGCGAAGTCGCGCGCGAGTCGAGTTTCGATCGGTTTTTCGTGCACCGTCTCAGAAATTTAAAATACTGGCCATTCATGATGTATTAGTCCATGGTAAGTCGTATGAGCATGGTTTCAGGAGAAAACACGACGGTCATAAACTTTGCGGAGAGTCAAGATTCGATCGGTTTTTCGTGCACCGTCTCGGAAATTCAAAATACTGGTCTTTCCCGTCTTATTAGCCCATGAGAAGTCGTACAGGCACGCTTTCGCAAAAAAATACGACGGTAATAAACTTTGCGAGAAGTCGCGCGCGAGTCGAGTTTCGATCGGTTTTTCGTGCACCGTCTCGGAAATTCAAAATACTGGCCATTCACGATGTATTAGTCCATGGTAAGTCGTATGAGCATGGTTTCACGAGAAAACGCGACGGTCATAAACTTTGCGCAGAGTCGAGATTCGATCGGTTTTTCGTGCACCGTCTCGCAAATTTAAAATACTGGTCTTTCCCGTCTTATTAGCCCATGAGAAGTCGTACAAGCATGCTTTCGCGAAAAAATACGACGGTCAAAAACTTTGCGCGAAGTCGCGCGCGAGTCGAATTTCGATCGGTTTTTCGTGCACCGTCTCGGAAATTCAAAATAATTGTCTTTCCCGTCTTATTAGCCCATGAGAAGTCGTACAGGCACGCTTTCGCAAAAAAATACGACGGCCATAAATTTGCTCGAAGTCGCGCGCGAGTCGAGTTTCGATCGGTTTTTCGTGACCGTCTCGGAAATTCAAAATACTGGCCATTCACGATGTATTAGCCCATGGTAAGTCGTATGAGCATGATTTCACGAAAAAATGCGACGGTCATAAACTTTGCGCAGAGTCGAGATTCGATCGGTTTTTCGTGCACCGTCTCGGAAATTCAAAATACTGGTCTTTCCCGTCTTATTAGCCCATGAGAAGTAGTACAAGCACGCTTTCGCAAAAAAATACGATGGTCATAAACTTTGCGCGAAGTCGCGCGCGAGTCGAGTTTCGATCGGTTTTTCGTGCACCGTCTCGAAAATTCAAAATACTGGCCATTCACGATGTATTAGCCCATGGTAAGTCGTATGAGCATGGTTTCACGAAAAAACGCGACGGTCATAAACTTTGCGCAGAGTCGAGATTCGATCGGTTTTTCGTGCACCGTCTCGGAAATTCAAAATACTGGTCTTTCCCATCTTATTAGCCCATGAGAAGTCGTACAGGCACGCTTTCGCAAAAAAATACGACGGCCATAAACTTTGCTCGAAGTCGCGCGCGAGTCGAGTTTCGATCGGTTTTTCGTGACCGTCTCGGAAATTCAAAATACTGGCCATTCACGATGTATTAGCCCATGGTAAGTCGTATGAGCATGATTTCACGAAAAAATACGACGGTCATAAACTTTGCGCAGAGTCGAGATTCGATCGGTTTTTCGTGCACCGTCTCGGAAATTCAAAATACTGGTCTTTCCCGTCTTATTAGCCCATGAGAAGTAGTACAAGCACGCTTTCGCAAAAAAATACGATGGTCATAAACTTTGCGCGAAGTCGCACGCGAGTCGAGTTTCGATCGGTTTTTCGTGCACCGTCTCGAAAATTCAAAATACTGGCCATTCACGATGTATTAGCCCATGGTAAGTCGTATGAGCATGGTTTCACGAAAAAACGCGACGGTCATAAACTTTGCGCAGAGTCGAGATTCGATCGGTTTTTCGTGCACCGTCTCGGAAATTCAAAATACTGGTCTTTCCCATCTTATTAGCCCATGAGAAGTCGTACAGGCACGCTTTCGCAAAAGAATACGACGGTAATAAACTTTGCGCGAAGTCGCGTGCGAGTCGAGTTTCGATCGGTTTTTCGTGCACCTTCTCGGAAATTCAAAATACTTGTCTTTCCCCGTTTTATTTGCCCGAGAAGTCGTACAGGCAAGCTTTCGCAAAAAAATACGACGGTCATAAACTTTGCGCGAAGTCGCGCGCGAGTCGAGTTTCGACCGGTTTTTCGTGCACCGTCTCGGAAATTCATAATATTTGTCTTTCCCGTCTTATTAGCCCATGAGAAGTCGTACAGGCACGCTTTCGCAAAAAAATACGATGGTCATAAACTTTGCGCGAAGTCTCGCGCGAGTCGAGTTTCGATTGGGTTTTCGTGCACCGTCTCGGAAATTCAAAATACTGGCTATTCACGATGTATTAGCCCATGTTAAGTCGTATGAGCATGGTTTCACGAAAAAACGCGACGGTCATAAACTTTGCGCAGAGTCGAGATTCGATCGGTTTTTCGTGCACCGTCTCGGAAATTTAAAATACTGGTCTTTCCCGTCTTATTAGCCCATGAGAAGTCATACAAGCACGCTTTCGCGAAAAAATACGATGGTCATAAACTTTGCGCGAAGTCGCACGCGAGTCGAGTTTCGATCGGTTTTTCGTGCACCGTCTCGAAAATTCAAAATACTGGCCATTCACGATGTATTAGCCCATGGTAAGTCGTATGAGCATGGTTTCACGAAAAAACGCGACGGTCATAAACTTTGCGCAGAGTCGAGATTCGATCGGTTTTTCGTGCACCGTCTCGGAAATTCAAAATACTGGTCTTTCCCATCTTATTAGCCCATGAGAAGTCGTACAGGCACGCTTTCGCAAAAGAATACGACGGTAATAAACTTTGCGCGAAGTCGCGCGCGAGTCGAGTTTCGATCGGTTTTTCGTGCACCTTCTCGGAAATTCAAAATACTTGTCTTTCCCGTCTTATTTGCCCGAGAAGTCGCACAGGCAAGCTTTCGCAAAAAAATACGACGGTCATAAACTTTGCGCGAAGTCGCGCGCGAGTCGAGTTTCGACCGGTTTTTCGTGCACCGTCTCGGAAATTCATAATATTTGTCTTTCCCGTCTTATTAGCCCATGAGAAGTCGTACAGGCACGCTTTCGCAAAAAAATACGATGGTCATAAACTTTGCGCGAAGTCGCTCGCGAGTCGAGTTTCGATTGGGTTTTCGTGCACCGTCTCGGAAATTCAAAATACTGGCTATTCACGATGTATTAGCCCATGTTAAGTCGTATGAGCATGGTTTCACGAAAAAACGCGACGGTCATAAACTTTGCGCAGAGTCGAGATTCGATCGGTTTTTCGTGCACCGTCTCGGAAATTTAAAATACTGGTCTTTCCCGTCTTATTAGCCCATGAGAAGTCGTACAAGCACGCTTTCGCGAAAAAATACGACGGTCATAAACTTTGCGCGAATCACGCGCGAGTCGAGTTTCGATCGGTTTTTCGTGCACCGTCTCGGAAATTCAAAATACTGGCCATTCACGATGTATTAACCCATGGTAAGTCGTATGAGCATGATTTCACGAAAAAATGCGACGGTCATAAACTTTGCGCAGAGTCGAGATTCGATCGGTTTTTCGTGCACCGTCTCGGAAATTCAAAATACTGGTCTTTCCAGTCTTATTAGCCCATGAGAAGTAGTACAAGCACGCTTTCGTAAAAAAATACGACGGTCATAAACTTTGCGCGAAGTCGCGCGCGAGTCGAATTTCGATCGGTTTTTCGTAACCGTCTCGGAAATTCAAAATACTGGCCATTCACGATTAATTAGCCCATGGTAAGTCGTATGAGCATGGTTTCACGAAAAAACGCGACGGTCATAAACTTTGCGCAGAGTCGAGATTCGATCGGTTTTTCGTGCACCGTCTCGGAAATTCAAAATACTGGTCTTTCCCTTCTTATTAGCCCATGAGAAGTCGTACAGGCACGCTTTCGCAAAAAAATACGACGGTCATAAACTTTGCGCGAAGTCGCGCGCGAGTCGAGTTTCGATCGGTTTTTCGTGCACCGTCTCAGAAATTCAAAATACTGGCCATTCACGATGTATTAGCCCATGGTAAGTCGTATGAGCTTGGTTTCACGAAAAAACGCGACGGTCATAAACTTTGCGCAGAGTCGAGATTCGATCGGTTTTTCGTGCACCGTCTCGGAAATTTAAAATACTGGTCTTTCCCGTCTTATTAGCCCATGAGAAGTCGTACAGGCACGCTTTCGCAAAAAAATACGACGGTCATAAACTTTGCGCGAAGTCGCGCGCGAGTCGAGTTTCGATCGGTTTTTCGTGCACCGTCTCAGAAATTCAAAATACTGGCCATTCACGATGTATTAGCCCATGGTAAGTCGTATGAGCATGATTTCACGAAAAAACGCAACGGTCATAAACTTTGCGCAGAGTCGAGATTCGATCGGTTTTTCGTGCACCGTCTCGGAAATTCAAAATACTGGTCTTTCCCGTCTTATTAGCCCATGAGAAGTAGTACAAGCACGCTTTCGCAAAAAAATACGACGGTCATAAACTTTGCGAGAAGTCGCGCGCGAGTCGAGTTTCGATCGGTTTTTCGTGCACCGTCTCGGAAATTCAAAATACTGGCCATTCACGATGTATTAGTCCATGGTAAGTCGTATGAGCATGGTGTCACGAGAAAACGCGACGGTCATAAACTTAGCGCAGAGTCGAGATTCGATCGGTTTTTCGTGCACCGTCTCGCAAATTCAAAATACTGGTCTTTCCCGTCTTATTAGCCCATGAGAAGTCGTACAAGCATGCTTTCGCAAAAAAATACGACGGTCAAAAACTTTGCGTGAAGTCGCGCGCGAGTCGAGTTTCGATCGGTTTTTCGTGCACCGTCTCAGAAATTCAAAATACTGGCCATTCACGATGTATTAGTCCATGGTAAGTCGTATGAGCATGGTTTCAGGAGAAAACGCGACGGTCATAAACTTTGCGGAGAGTCGAGATTCGATCGGTTTTTCGTGCACCGTCTCGGAAATTCAAAATACTGGCCATTCACGATGTATTAGCCCATGGCTCCAGTGGGTAGTCCGGATCTTCGACTGGACTTTTATGCTCCAGAAGTACAGGCTGACCAGAAGATTGCTGTGTATGAGGCTATTGATTCCGACGAACTAATTGAGACATGGTCAATGGCAATTGTGGGCTACGTTGTTGGACTAAGAACATCCTTTTTCCCACTATCCTCATACATCAGAACTCGATGGGGAATATCAACATTTGATCTTCATATGTTGGAGACCGGATTCTTTGTATGCAGTCTTTATTCGGAAGAAGATTTACAACGGGTCCTTGAAGGATTTTGGACTATCCGTGGTCATCCAATGATACTACGACGCTGGGCACCTGATGTGAGATTGGAGTTAGACAGTCTACAGTCTATCCCAATATGGGTTTCTTTCCATGGACTTCCACTACATCTCTAGGGTCGTCGTTTTATTGCAAAGCTTTGCAGCACCCTGGGACAGCCATTGTATCTTGATAAGGCAACAGCTTCGCAAACGAGATTGACCTTTGCCAGAGCTTGTGTAATGGTTTCTTCTGATGAGGAATTGCCGAATAATGTTTCTTACCGTGATCTTGATGGGAGCACCCGAAAGGTGAAAGTCTCATATTCTTGGAAGCCACAACGATGCAAGGTTTGTCTATCTTTTGGACATGTAAATGGTGCCTGCCAACAGCCTTCACAGAAAATCACACAGGTCTACCGACCACGCCAAGAGCCACAGAATGGGGTCACTACCACTAATCCAAGCACTGATACTCCAGTGCCAACAGTGGTGATGGCGGAGAAGATGATTGAACACTCTGACTCGTTGGGGCAGCGACACGAACAAGAGAAAGACAAGTCAGGACTTCCATCTTTACCTATTATATCAGAGACTTTCACTGCAGGAGCTTCCCAAGGTTCTCACTCCCCAATAACAACCTCGCCTTCACGAATCACTCCTTCAGATAATCAGGAAATTTTATTTCAACAACCTCTTCGGAACCAAGACATTGCAACTCACCAAACTCATCGCTCTTCGACACATCCCGCTATTCAGGACTCCTTGCCTCAAGGTACGCAAAAATTTAAACATTTGCAAGCTGTGGATGAGGTGGATAAATATAGGAATAGAGGATTAAAGGGTAAAGATATTATGCGAGAGGACCATGCAAAATCAAAGGATAAGAAAAAAGATGGTAGTGTCCTCCCAAAATTGCATGCTCTTCCTTCTATCTAGTATTGATGAAAATAAGCTGTTGGAATGTTCGTGGACTTAATAAGACTGAGAAATGTCGGGAGCTCAATAGAATAATCCGATCTGCTGCATGTGACATGGTGATTCTTGTGGAAACAAAAATTAAACCTCATCGTGTTCGAGTTCAGAAGAATTTAATATGGCCTGAGGCAGAACTTTTTACTAATGATTCTCAGGATACTTATGGTCGAGTTTGGGTCTTATGGCATCCTAACCTTGTTACTGCTTGGTTTATTTCTGCTACTAATCAATTCATTCATCTTAAGGCAGAGGATAAACAGACTGGATGTCAATTCAATATTACCGGTATTTATGCATCTAACAGTATGTCTGACAGGAATGCTCTATGGCGTGATCTGGTTAGCATTGCAAATAGTTATCCTACAGTACCTTGGGCTGTTCTCGGTGACTTTAATACTGTCAGATACACAAATGAGAAAGTGGGGGGTAGAGTGATTTCCGAATGTCAGCTTCAACATTTTAATGATTGTATAGATACTGCTGCATTGACTGACATGAAATCTGTAGGTGATTGGTTCTCATGGAACAATCAAAGTACTGCTGAAAGAAAAATTATGGCTCGACTTGACAGATGTTTGATTAATCAGGAATGGTTAGCAGTTTTCCCAGATTCACTTCTTGAGTACGGTGCTAAGTTATTTTTGGATCACTCTATTATGCATATACATGCAGATAAAGCACTACCCAGAGTCAAGAAACCTTTTAGATTTTTTAATATGTGGAGTTCTCACCCGAAGTTCCTCGAAGTTATTAAGTCAGCTTGGGACATTAATGTCTTTGGTTCTCCCCCTTACATCCTATGTCAAAAACTAAAAGCATGCAAAGCAGCACTGAAGAAGTGGAATTCAACTACATTTGGAAATATCAACGATAGGGTTCAGTTATGCAAGAAAGAACTTATGGCTGTGCAAAGTGAGCTAAATCTTCAACCTCTGGATGCGAATCTTATATACAAAGAGGCTGCTGCTAGAAATAACTTTATGCAAGCTTTGAAGCAGGAGGAATGCTTTTTGAAACAGAAGTCACGACAGCATTGGCTTACTTTAGGGGATTCTAATACGAAGTTTTTCTATGCTGCTATTGCTACCAGAAGGGCTACTAATCGCATCAAAAAATGCAAAGGTATAGATGGTAATCTCATTGAGGATCTGGATGAGGTTAAAAATTACACCAAGCAATTTTTTTATTCCTTACTCAATCAGGAACAGCAGCCTAATAGTATTCATGTTGGGCCTACAAGACGACTTGATTCTGAAGCCCTCTCTCATCTTAATGCCCCAATAACGGATGATGAAATTGTGAAAGTTGTTTTTAAGTCCCCGAAGCACAAAAGCCCTGGTCCAGATGGATTTCCAGCTGAGTTTTATCAAATTGCATGGGCTATTGTAGGCAACGATGTCATAAAAGCTTGTCGACATTTTTTCTCCTCAGGTCACATTCTTAAAGAAATGAATTGCACTTTTATTTCTTTAGTGCCTAAAAATGATGGAGCCGATTCATTGGAGAACTACCGTCCTATTTCACTGTGCAACTTTATTTATAAGGTTATCTCTAAGTTGCTGGCAGATAGACTACAAAAGGTCATGAATAAGGTCATTAGTCCTAATCAGGCTGCTTTTCTTAAAGGGAGGAGTATCCATCATAATGTCCTGCTTGCTAATGATTTGGTTAAGGATCTACATTCTAAAACAAGAGGAAAAAAGATCTGTTTTAAAGCTGATTTACGAAAGGCCTTTGACTCAGTCAATAGGAATTTTATTTACATGATGCTCCATAATATGGGCTTCCCTCAGCACTGGGTTAAATGGATTCAATGTTGCTTGGAAACTCCAAAATTTTCAATTCTCTTTAATGGTTCACCTATTGGCTTCTTTGGGAGTAAGAATGGCATTCGGCAAGGCGATCCACTATCTCCTTATCTTTTTACCATTGCAATGGAAGGGCTCAGTTGTATGTTAGAAGAGGCTGTTTCCAATGGCAAAATTAAGGTACCACATTATGGTTCTGTTTATATCTCTCACATAACATTTGCCGACGACCTTATTATCTTCCTTCGAGATGATCCAGTTTCTGTGAGTAATCTGGCAGATATTCTTAATGAATTTGGTAAAGTTTCTGGTCTTAAGCTAAACCATGCAAAGAGCAAAGTATATGTGGGTGCTTGCATTGACAATAAGGATCATATTGCTCAAACATTGGGAGTTGCTGAAGGAAATTTACCGGTTCCTTACTTGGGTCTCCCACTTATATCCACTGGAATCAACAAAGCCTCCTGTCAGCCTATTATACAAAAAATTAAGAACAGAATTTCCTCTTGGAAAAATAGGCTTCTTTCTAAAGCTGGACGACTTGAACTTATTCGATCCGTGTTGATCTCTTATTCTATTTATTGGTCTCATGCATTCCTTCTACCTGCCGGGCTTCTCCATGATATTGATAAATTACTTATGAACTTCTTTTGGAATGGCACAGATTGTAAGGCAATGCACATGGTGAATTGGGACAGCATTTGCAAACCGAAGGATGAAGGGGGGCTGAATCTTCGACATATTAGAGATTGGAATAAAGCTTGTATGGTAAAGCAATTATGGGATATTTTACAAAACAAGTCTTCCTTATGGTCACAATGGGTTTTTGCTAGGTACCTAACTAAGGAATCAATCTGGGAAACATCTGCAAAAACATCTCATTCTTCTGCTTGGAAAGGAATTCTGAAGGCAAGGCGATGGCTACGTAACAATATTTCTTATGTGATTTCTTCTGGAACCAATAATAATATGTGGTATGATCCTTGGGTGAATGGGAAAAGTATATTTCAGATATTTGGTGATAGAGTACGACAGGATCTGGGGGCTCCCAAAGACTGGAAGGTTTCTGAATTCATTAACAATGCTACTTGGTGTCTTCCCAACCCTACCTCCCCTGACATGTTATTACTTTGGCCGACTATTAGGGCTATTCCAATCATGAACAACTCTTCAGATATGCTTATTTGGCTTCATGATAACGGTAAATTTAGTGCTACATCTGCATGGAACCAAATTAGACGACGAAACAACAAGTGGATCCAAAGTAGTTGGACATGGGATAGTCCATGCTCACAGCGACATTCCTTATGTACATGGCAGGCCCTTCTCGGCAAACTTCCTACGATGGACAATATGCAGCGAAGAGGTATTTATATTGTAAATCGGTGCTCTTTGTGTATGCAAAATGAAGAAAGTGTTGACCATCTCTACTTTGCTTGTGATTATTCATCTTGGATATATAAGGAGATCTTGAAGCGATTTGATTTTCAAAGGCTACCACGGCCAAACCTGCATCATGAATTAGAAATGCTTATGCAAAGCTTCTCAAGAAAGGGGCCTCTTACACAACTAGCAAGAATTATATTCAGATGTGCTATATGGTGGATTTGGAAGGAGAGGTGTGGCAGAATTTTTGAGTGTCACAACATGAACAAAGCTCAAATTCTGATAGAGATTCTTCAGGACTCACGATCATGTATGGAGCAAGAATTGAATACAGAGCACCTAACAAGAAGAGAGAAAGATATTTTCACAAGATTCAATTTTTCCATTCGTCAAGAATCACTCGGATAATGATGAAGATTGTAATGTATTATATGGGGCAAAGCTTATATTTTGTGATGTATCCACAAGTAGTCCAGAACAGTCTAGCTATTGCATTTTATTATTTATTAACTTCCTTATGCTACTCTTGGAGATGAGTTTGATGAAGCGTGCCCATTTCACCTTCTTTAGGTGGGGTGCAATCTTCTCGACTACACTAAGAGACTTCAGGCTTTAGTCTATGGCTTGTGTAGACAAAGCTTCTTTGTACAAATCTTTTACAAAATACATTATCTTTACTTACCAAAAAAGAGCATGGTTTCAGGAGAAAACGCGACGGTCATAAACTTTGCGCAGAGTCGAGATTCGATCGGTTTTTCGTGCACCGTCTCGGAAATTCAAAATACTGGTCTTTCCCGTCTTATTAGCCCATGAGAAGTCGTGCAGGCACGCTTTCGCAAAAAAATACGACGGTCATAAACTTTGCGCGAAGTCGCGCGCGAGTCGAGTTTCGATCGGTTTTTCGTGCACCGTCTCGGAAATTCAAAATACTGGCCATTCACGATGTATTAGTCCATGGTAAGTCGTATGAGCATGTTTTCACGAGAAAACACGACGGTCATAAACTTTGCGCAGAGTCGAGATTCGATCGGTTTTTCGTGCACCGTCTCGGAAATTCAAAATACTTGTCTTTCCCATCTTATTAGCCCATGAGAAGTCGTACAGGCACGCTTTCGCAAAAAAATATGACGGTCATAAACTTTGCTCGAAGTCGCGCGCGAGTCGAGTTTCGATCGGTTTTTCGTGACCGTCTCGGAAATTCAAAATACTGGCCATTCACGATGTATGGCTAATGGTAAGTCGTATGAGCATGATTTCACGAAAAAACGCGACGGTCAAAAACTTTGCGCAGAGTCGAGATTCGATCGGTTTTTCGTGCACCGTCTCGGAAATTCAAAATACTGGTCTTTCCCGTCTTATTAGCCCATGAGAAGTAGTACAAGCACGCTTTCGCAAAAAAATAAGACGGTCATAAACTTTGCGCGAAGTCGCGCGCGAGTCGAGTTTCGATCGGTTTTTCGTGACCGTCTCGGAAATTCAAAATACTGGCCATTCACGATGTATTAGCCCATGGTAAGTCGTATGAGCATGATTTCACGAAAAAATGCGACGGTCATAAACTTTGCGCAGAGTCGAGATTCGATCGGTTTTTCGTGCACCGTCTCGGAAATTCAAAATACTGGTCTTTCCCGTCTTATTAGCCCATGAGAAGTAGTACAAGCACGCTTTCGCAAAAAAATACGATGGTCATAAACTTTGCGAGAAGTCGCGCGCGAGTCGAGTTTCGATCGGTTTTTCGTGCACCGTCTCGAAAATTCAAAATACTGGCCATTCACGATGTATTAGCCCATGGTAAGTCGTATGAGCATGGTTTCACGAAAAAACGCGACGGTCATAAACTTTGCGCAGAGTCGAGAATCGATCGGTTTTTCGTGCACCGTCTCGGAAATTCAAAATACTGGTCTTTCCCATCTTATTAGCCCATGAGAAGTCGTACAGGCACGCTTTCGCAAAAAAATACGACGGCCATAAACTTTGCTCGAAGTCGCGCGCGAGTCGAGTTTCGATCGGTTTTTCGTGACCGTCTCGGAAATTCAAAATACTGGCCATTCACGATGTATTAGCCCATGGTAAGTCGTATGAGCATGATTTCACGAAAAAATACGACGGTCATAAACTTTACGCAGAGTCGAGATTCGATCGGTTTTTCGTGCACCGTCTCGGAAATTCAAAATACTGGTCTTTCCCGTCTTATTAGCCCATGAGAAGCAGTACAAGCACGCTTTCGCAAAAAAATACGATGGTCATAAACTTTGCGCGAAGTCGCGCGCGAGTCGAGTTTCGATCGGTTTTTCGTGCACCGTCTCGAAAATTCAAAATACTGGCCATTCACGATGTATTAGCCCATGGTAAGTCGTATGAGCATGGTTTCATGAAAAAACGCGACGGTCATAAACTTTGCGCAGAGTCGAGATTCGATCGGTTTTTCGTGCACCGTCTCGGAAATTCAAAATACTGGTCTTTCCCATCTTATTAGCCCATGAGAAGTCGTACAGGCACGCTTTCGCAAAAAAATACGACGGTCATAAACTTTGCGCGAAGTCGCGCGCGAGTCGAGTTTCGATCGGTTTTTCGTGCACCTTCTCGGAAATTCAAAATACTTGTCTTTCCCGTCTTATTTGCCCGAGAAGTCGTACAGGCAAGCTTTCGCAAAAAAATACGACGGTCATAAACTTTGCGCGAAGTCGCGCGCGAGTCGAGTTTCGACCGGTTTTTCGTGCACCGTCTCGGAAATTCATAATATTTGTCTTTCCCGTCTTATTAGCCCATGAGAAGTCGTACAGGCACGCTTTCGCAAAAAAATACGATGGTCATAAACTTTGCGCGAAGTCGCGCGCGAGTCGAGTTTCGATTGGGTTTTCGTGCACCATCTCGGAAATTCAAAATACTGGCTATTCACGATGTATTAGCCCATGTTAAGTCGTATGAGCATGGTTTCACGAAAAAACGCGACGGTCATAAACTTTGCGCAGAGACGAGATTCGATCGGTTTTTCGTGCACCGTCTCGGAAATTTAAAATACTGGTCTTTCCCGTCTTATTAGCCCATGAGAAGTCGTACAAGCACGCTTTAGCGAAAAAATACGACGGTCATAAACTTTGCGCGAATCACGCGCGAGTCGAGTTTCGATCGGTTTTTCGTGCACCGTCTCGGAAATTCAAAATACTGGCCATTCACGATGTATTAACCCATGGTAAGTCGTATGAGCATGATTTCACGAAAAAATGCGACAGTCATAAACTTTGCGCAGAGTCGAGATTCGATCGGTTTTTCGAGCACCGTCTCGGAAATTCAAAATACTGGTCTTTCCAGTCTTATTAGCCCATGAGAAGTAGTACAAGCACGCTTTCGTAAAAAAATACGACGGTCATAAACTTTGCGCGAAGTCGCGCGCGAGTCGAGTTTCGATCGGTTTTTCGTAACCGTCTCGGAAATTCAAAATACTGGCCATTCACGATTAATTAGCCCATGGTAAGTCGTATGAGCATGGTTTCACGAAAAAACGCGACGGTCATAAACTTTGCGCAGAGTCGAGATTCGATCGGTTTTTCGTGCACCGTCTCGGAAATTCAAAATACTGGTCTTTCCCTTCTTATTAGCCCATGAGAAGTCGTACAGGCACGCTTTCGCAAAAAAAATACGACGGTCATAAACTTTGCGCGAAGTCGCGCGCGAGTCGAGTTTCGATCGGTTTTTCGTGCACCGTCTCAGAAATTCAAAATACTGGCCATTCACGATGTATTAGCCCATGGTAAGTCGTATGAGCTTGGTTTCACGAAAAAACGCGACGGTCATAAACTTTGCGCAGAGTCGAGATTCGATCGGTTTTTCGTGCACCGTCTCGGAAATTTAAAATACTGGTCTTTCCCGTCTTATTAGCCCATGAGAAGTCGTACAGGCACGCTTTCGCAAAAAAATACGACGGTCATAAACTTTGCGCGAAGTCGCGCGCGAGTCGAGTTTCGATCGGTTTTTCGTGCACCGTCTCAGAAATTCAAAATACTGGCCATTCACGATGTATTAGCCCATGGTAAGTCGTATGAGCATGATTTCACGAAAAAACGCAACGGTCATAAACTTTGCGCAGAGTCGAGATTCGATCGGTTTTTCGTGCACCGTCTCGGAAATTCAAAATACTGGTCTTTCCCGTCTTATTAGCCCATGAGAAGTAGTACAAGCACGCTTTCGCAAAAAAATACGACGGTCATAAACTTTGCGAGAAGTCGCGCGCGAGTCGAGTTTCGATCGGTTTTTCGTGCACCGTCTCGGAAATTCAAAATACTGGCCATTCACGATGTATTAGTCCATGGTAAGTCGTATGAGCATGGTTTCACGAGAAAACGCGACGGTCATAAACTTAGCGCAGAGTCGAGATTCGATCGGTTTTTCGTGCACCGTCTCGCAAATTCAAAATACTGGTCTTTCCCGTCTTATTAGCCCATGAGAAGTCGTACAAGCATGTTTTCGCAAAAAAATACGACGGTCAAAAACTTTGCGTGAAGTCGCGCGCGAGTCGAGTTTCGATCGGTTTTTCGTGCACCGTCTCAGAAATTCAAAATACTGGCCATTCACGATGTATTAGTCCATGGTAAGTCGTATGAGCATGGTTTCAGGAGAAAACGCGACGGTCATAAACTTTGCGGAGAGTCGAGATTCGATCGGTTTTTCGTGCACCGTCTCGGAAATTCAAAATACTGGCCATTCACGATGTATTAGCCCATGGCACCAGTGGGTAGTCCGGATCTTCGACTGGACTTTTATGCTCCAGAAGTACAGGCTGACCAGAAGATTGCTGTGTATGAGGCTATTGATTCCGATGAACTAATTGAGACATGGTCAATGGCAATTGTGGGCTACGTTGTTGGACTAAGAACATCCTTTTTCCCACTATCCTCATACATCAGAACTCGATGGGGAATATCAACATTTGATCTTCATATGTTGGAGACCGGATTCTTTGTATGCAGGCTTTATTCGGAAGAAGATTTACAACGGGTCCTTGAAGGATTTTGGACTATCCGTGGTCATCCAATGATACTACGACGCTGGGCACCTGATGTGAGATTGGAGTTAGACAGTCTACAGTCTATCCCAATATGGGTTTCTTTCCATGGACTTCCACTACATCTCTGGGGTCGTCGTTTTATTGCAAAGCTTTGCAGCACCCTGGGACAGCCATTGTATCTTGATAAGGCAACAGCTTCGCAAACGAGATTGACCTTTGCCAGAGCTTGTGTAATGGTTTCTTCTGATGAGGAATTGCCGAATAATGTTTCTTACCGTGATCTTGATGGGAGCACCCGAAAGGTGAAAGTCTCATATTCTTGGAAGCCACAACGATGCAAGGTTTGTCTATCTTTTGGACATGTAAATGGTGCCTGCCAACAGCCTTCACAGAAAATCACACAGGTCTACCGACCACGCCAAGAGCCACAGAATGGGGTCACTACCACTAATCCAAGCACTGATACTCCAGTGCCAACAGTGGTGATGGCGGAGAAGATGATTGAACACTCTGACTCGTTGGGGCAGCGACACGAACAAGAGAAAGACAAGTCAGGACTTCCATCTTTACCTATTATATCAGAGACTTTCACTGCAGGAGCTTCCCAAGGTTCTCACTCCCCAATAACAACCTCGCCTTCACGAATCACTCCTTCAGATAATCAGGAAATTTTATTTCAACAACCTCTTCGGAACCAAGACATTGCAACTCACCAAACTCATCGCTCTTCGACACATCCCGCTATTCAGGACTCCTTGCCTCAAGGTACGCAAAAATTTAAACATTTGCAAGCTGTGGATGAGGTGGATAAATATAGGAATAGAGGATTAAAGGGTAAAGATATTATGCGAGAGGACCATGCAAAATCAAAGGATAAGAAAAAAGATGGTAGTGTCCTCCCAAAATTGCATGCTCTTCCTTCTATCTAGTATTGATGAAAATAAGCTGTTGGAATGTTCGTGGACTTAATAAGACTGAGAAATGTCGGGAGCTCAATAGAATAATCCGATCTGCTGCATGTGACATGGTGATTCTTGTGGAAACAAAAATTAAACCTCATCGTGTTCGAGTTCAGAAGAATTTAATATGGCCTGAGGCAGAACTTTTTACTAATGATTCTCAGGATACTTATGGTCGAGTTTGGGTCTTATGGCATCCTAACCTTGTTACTGCTTGGTTTATTTCTGCTACTAATCAATTCATTCATCTTAAGGCAGAGGATAAACAGACTGGATGTCAATTCAATATTACCGGTATTTATGCATCTAACAGTATGTCTGACAGGAATGCTCTATGGCGTGATCTGGTTAGCATTGCAAATAGTTATCCTACAGTACCTTGGGCTGTTCTCGGTGACTTTAATACTGTCAGATACACAAATGAGAAAGTGGGGGGTAGAGTGATTTCCGAATGTCAGCTTCAACATTTTAATGATTGTATAGATACTGCTGCATTGACTGACATGAAATCTGTAGGTGATTGGTTCTCATGGAACAATCAAAGTACTGCTGAAAGAAAAATTATGGCTCGACTTGACAGATGTTTGATTAATCAGGAATGGTTAGCAGTTTTCCCAGATTCACTTCTTGAGTACGGTGCTAAGTTATTTTCGGATCACTCTATTATGCATATACATGCAGATAAAGCACTACCCAGAGTCAAGAAACCTTTTAGATTTTTTAATATGTGGAGTTCTCACCCGAAGTTCCTCGAAGTTATTAAGTCAGCTTGGGACATTAATGTCTTTGGTTCTCCCCCTTACATCCTATGTCAAAAACTAAAAGCATGCAAAGCAGCACTGAAGAAGTGGAATTCAACTACATTTGGAAATATCAACGATAGGGTTCAGTTATGCAAGAAAGAACTTATGGCTGTGCAAAGCGAGCTAAATCTTCAACCTCTGGATGCGAATCTTATATACAAAGAGGCTGCTGCTAGAAATAACTTTATGCAAGCTTTGAAGCAGGAGGAATGCTTTTTGAAACAGAAGTCACGACAGCATTGGCTTACTTTAGGGGATTCTAATACGAAGTTTTTCTATGCTGCTATTGCTACCAGAAGGGCTACTAATCGCATCAAAAAATGCAAAGGTATAGATGGTAATCTCATTGAGGATCTGGATGAGGTTAAAAATTACACCAAGCAATTTTTTTATTCCTTACTCAATCAGGAACAGCAGCCTAATAGTATTCATGTTGGGCCTACAAGACGACTTGATTCTGAAGCCCTCTCTCATCTTAATGCCCCAATAACGGATGATGAAATTGTGAAAGTTGTTTTTAAGTCCCCGAAGCACAAAAGCCCTGGTCCAGATGGATTTCCAGCTGAGTTTTATCAAATTGCATGGGCTATTGTAGGCAACGATGTCATAAAAGCTTGTCGACATTTTTTCTCCTCAGGTCACATTCTTAAAGAAATGAATTGCACTTTTATTTCTTTAGTGCCTAAAAATGATGGAGCCGATTCATTGGAGAACTACCGTCCTATTTCACTGTGCAACTTTATTTATAAGGTTATCTCTAAGTTGCTGGCAGATAGACTACAAAAGGTCATGAATAAGGTCATTAGTCCTAATCAGGCTGCTTTTCTTAAAGGGAGGAGTATCCATCATAATGTCCTGCTTGCTAATGATTTGGTTAAGGATCTACATTCTAAAACAAGAGGAAAAAAGATCTGTTTTAAAGCTGATTTACGAAAGGCCTTTGACTCAGTCAATAGGAATTTTATTTACATGATGCTCCATAATATGGGCTTCCCTCAGCACTGGGTTAAATGGATTCAATGTTGCTTGGAAACTCCAAAATTTTCAATTCTCTTTAATGGTTCACCTATTGGCTTCTTTGGGAGTAAGAATGGCATTCGGCAAGGCGATCCACTATCTCCTTATCTTTTTACCATTGCAATGGAAGGGCTCAGTTGTATGTTAGAAGAGGCTGTTTCCAATGGCAAAATTAAGGTACCACATTATGGTTCTGTTTATATCTCTCACATAACATTTGCCGACGACCTTATTATCTTCCTTCGAGATGATCCAGTTTCTGTGAGTAATCTGGCAGATATTCTTAATGAATTTGGTAAAGTTTCTGGTCTTAAGCTAAACCATGCAAAGAGCAAAGTATATGTGGGTGCTTGCATTGACAATAAGGATCATATTGCTCAAACATTGGGAGTTGCTGAAGGAAATTTACCGGTTCCTTACTTGGGTCTCCCACTTATATCCACTGGAATCAACAAAGCCTCCTGTCAGCCTATTATACAAAAAATTAAGAACAGAATTTCCTCTTGGAAAAATAGGCTTCTTTCTAAAGCTGGACGACTTGAACTTATTCGATCCGTGTTGATCTCTTATTCTATTTATTGGTCTCATGCATTCCTTCTACCTGCCGGGCTTCTCCATGATATTGATAAATTACTTATGAACTTCTTTTGGAATGGCACAGATTGTAAGGCAATGCACATGGTGAATTGGGACAGCATTTGCAAACCGAAGGATGAAGGGGGGCTGAATCTTCGACATATTAGAGATTGGAATAAAGCTTGTATGGTAAAGCAATTATGGGATATTTTACAAAACAAGTCTTCCTTATGGTCACAATGGGTTTTTGCTAGGTACCTAACTAAGGAATCAATCTGGGAAACATCTGCAAAAACATCTCATTCTTCTGCTTGGAAAGGAATTCTGAAGGCAAGGCGATGGCTACGTAACAATATTTCTTATGTGATTTCTTCTGGAACCAATAATAATATGTGGTATGATCCTTGGGTGAATGGGAAAAGTATATTTCAGATATTTGGTGATAGAGTACGACAGGATCTGGGGGCTCCCAAAGACTGGAAGGTTTCTGAATTCATTAACAATGCTACTTGGTGTCTTCCCAACCCTACCTCCCCTGACATGTTATTACTTTGGCCGACTATTAGGGCTATTCCAATCATGAACAACTCTTCAGATATGCTTATTTGGCTTCATGATAACGGTAAATTTAGTGCTACATCTGCATGGAACCAAATTAGACGACGAAACAACAAGTGGATCCAAAGTAGTTGGACATGGGATAGTCCATGCTCACAGCGACATTCCTTATGTACATGGCAGGCCCTTCTCGGCAAACTTCCTACGATGGACAATATGCAGCGAAGAGGTATTTATATTGTAAATCGGTGCTCTTTGTGTATGCAAAATGAAGAAAGTGTTGACCATCTCTACTTTGCTTGTGATTATTCATCTTGGATATATAAGGAGATCTTGAAGCGATTTGATTTTCAAAGGCTACCACGGCCAAACCTGCATCATGAATTAGAAATGCTTATGCAAAGCTTCTCAAGAAAGGGGCCTCTTACACAACTAGCAAGAATTATATTCAGATGTGCTATATGGTGGATTTGGAAGGAGAGGTGTGGCAGAATTTTTGAGTGTCACAACATGAACAAAGCTCAAATTCTGATAGAGATTCTTCAGGACTCACGATCATGTATGGAGCAAGAATTGAATACAGAGCACCTAACAAGAAGAGAGAAAGATATTTTCACAAGATTCAATTTTTCCATTCGTCAAGAATCACTCGGATAATGATGAAGATTGTAATGTATTATATGGGGCAAAGCTTATATTTTGTGATGTATCCACAAGTAGTCCAGAACAGTCTAGCTATTGCATTTTATTATTTATTAACTTCCTTATGCTACTCTTGGAGATGAGTTTGATGAAGCGTGCCCATTTCACCTTCTTTAGGTGTGGTGCAATCTTCTCGACTACACTAAGAGACTTCAGGCTTTAGTCTATGGCTTGTGTAGACAAAGCTTCTTTGTACAAATCTTTTACAAAATACATTATCTTTACTTACCAAAAAAGAGCATGGTTTCAGGAGAAAACGCGACGGTCATAAACTTTGCGCAGAGTCGAGATTCGATCGGTTTTTCGTGCACCGTCTCGGAAATTCAAAATACTGGTCTTTCCCGTCTTATTAGCCCATGAGAAGTCGTGCAGGCACGCTTTCGCAAAAAAATACGACGGTCATAAACTTTGCGCGAAGTCGCGCGCGAGTCGAGTTTCGATCGGTTTTTCGTGCACCGTCTCGGAAATTCAAAATACTGGCCATTCACGATGTATTAGTCCATGGTAAGTCGTATGAGCATGTTTTCACGAGAAAGCACGACGGTCATAAACTTTGCGCAGAGTCGAGATTCGATCGGTTTTTCGTGCACCGTCTCGGAAATTCAAAATACTTGTCTTTCCCATCTTATTAGCCCATGAGAAGTCGTACAGGCACGCTTTCGCAAAAAAATACGACGGTCATAAACTTTGCTCGAAGTCGCGCGCGAGTCGAGTTTCGATCGATTTTTCGTGACCGTCTCGGAAATTCAAAATACTGGCCATTCACGATGTATGGCTAATGGTAAGTCGTATGAGCATGATTTCACGAAAAAACGCGACGGTCAAAAACTTTGCGCAGAGTCGAGATTCGATCGGTTTTTCGTGCACCGTCTCGGAAATTCAAAATACTGGTCTTTCCCGTCTTATTAGCCCATGAGAAGTAGTACAAGCACGCTTTCGCAAAAAAATACGACGGTCATAAACTTTGCGCGAAGTCGCGCGCGAGTCGAGTTTCGATCGATTTTTCGTGCACCGTCTCGAAAATTCAAAATACTGGCCATTCACGATGTATTAGCCCATGGTAAGTCGTATGAGCATGGTTTCACGAAAAAACGCGACGGTCATAAACTTTGCGCAGAGTCGAGATTCGATCAGTTTTTCGTGCACCGTCTCGGAAAATCAAAATACTGGTCTTTCCCGTCTTATTAGCCCATGAGAAGTCATACAGGCACGCTTTCGCAAAAAAATACGACGGTCATAGACATTGCGCGAAGTCGCGCGCGAGTCGAGTTTCGATCGGTTTTTCGTAACCGTCTCGGAAATTCAAAATACTGGCCATTCACGATGTATTAGCCCATGGTAAGTCGTATGAGCATGGTTTCACGAAAAAACGCGACGGTCTACTTTGTGCAGAGTCGAGATTCGATCCGTTTTTCGTGCACCGTCTCGGAAATTCAAAATACTGGTCTTTCCCGTCTTATTAGCCCATGAGAAGTCATACAGGCACGCTTTCGCAAAAAAATACGACGGTCATAAACTTTGCGCGAAGTCGCGCGCGAGTCGAGTTTCGATCGGTTTTTCGTGCACTGTCTCAGAAATTCAAAATACTGGCCATTCACGATGTATTAGTCCATGGTAAGTCGTATGAGCATGGTTTCAGGAGAAAACGCGACGGTCATAAACTTTGCGCAGAGTCTAGATTCGATCGGATTTTCGTGCACCGTCTCGGAAATTCAAAATACTGGTCTTTCCCGTCTTATTAGCCCATGAGAAGTCGTACAGGCACGCTTTCGCAAAAAAATACGACGGTCATAAACTTTGCGCGAAGTCGCGCGCGAGTCGAGTTTCGATCGGTTTTTCGTGCACCGTCTCGGAAATTCAAAATACTGGCCATTCACGATGTATTAGTCCATGGTAAGTCGTATGAGCATGGTTTCACGAGAAAACGCGACGGTCATAAACTTTGCGCAGAGTCGAGATTCGATCGGTTTTTCGTGCACCGTCTCGGAAATTCAAAATACTGGTCTTTCCCGTCTTATTAGCCCATGAGAAGTCGTACAAGCATGCTTTCGCAAAAAAATACGACTGTCAAAAACTTTGCGCGAAGTCGCGCGCGAGTCGAATTTCGATCGGTTTTTCGTGCACCGTCTCGGAAATTCAAAATACTTGTCTTTCCCGTCTTATTAGCCCATGAGAAGTCGTACAGGCGCGCTTTCGCAAAAAAATACGACGGTCATAAACTTTGCTCGAAGTCGCGCGCGAGTCGAGTTTCGATCGGTTTTTCGTGA
The DNA here is from genome assembly GCA_029747655.1 of Ensete ventricosum. Taxonomy (NCBI): domain Eukaryota; kingdom Viridiplantae; phylum Streptophyta; class Magnoliopsida; order Zingiberales; family Musaceae; genus Ensete; species Ensete ventricosum. Next base: position 28,102,911 of record JAQQAF010000004.1, on the reverse strand, counting down.
CCGTCTCGGGAATTCAAAATACTGGCCATTCACGATGTATTAGCCCATGGTAAGTCGTATAAGCATGATTTCACGAAAAAACGCGACGGACATAAACTTTGCGCAGAGTCGAGATTCGATCGGTTTTTCGTGCACCGTCTCGGAAATTCAAAATACTGGTCTTTCCCGTCTTATTAGCCCATGAGAAGTAGTACAAGCACGCTTTCGCAAAAAAATACGACGGTCATAAACTTTGCGCGAAGTCGCGCGCGAGTCGAGTTTCGATCGGTTTTTCGTGCACCGTCTCGAAAATTCAAAATACAGGCCATTCACGATGTATTAGCCCATGGTAAGTCGTATGAGCATGGTTTCACGAAAAAACGCGACGGTCATAAACTTTGCGCAGAGTCGAGATTCGATCGGTTTTTCGTGCACCGTCTCGGAAATTCAAAATACTGGTCTTTCCCGTCTTATTAGCCCATGAGAAGTCGTACAAGCATGCTTTCGCAAAAAAATACGACGGTCAAAAACTTTGCGCGAAGTCGCGCGCGAGTCGAATTTCGATCGGTTTTTCGTGCACCGTCTCGGAAATTCAAAATACTTGTCTTTCCCGTCTTATTAGCCCATGAGAAGTCGTACAGGCACGCTTTCGCAAAAAAATACGACGGTCATAAACTTTGCGCGAAGTCGCGCGCGAGTCGAGTTTCGATCGGTTTTTCGTAACCGTCTCGGAAATTTAAAATACTGGCCATTCACGATGTATTAGCCCATGGTAAGTCGTATGAGCATGGTTTCACGAAAAAACGCGACGGTCATAAACTTTGCGCAGAGTCGAGATTCGATCGGTTTTTCGTGCACCGTCTCGGAAATTCAAAATACTGGTCCTTCCCTTCTTATTAGCCCATGAGAAGTCGTACAGGCACGCTTTCGCAAAAAAATACGACGGTCATAAACTTTGCGCGAAGTCGCGCACGAGTCGAGTTTCGATCGGTTTTTCGTGCACCGTCTCGGAAATTCAAAATACTGGCTATTCACGATGTATTAGCCCATGGTAAGTCGTATGAGCATGGGTTCACAAAAAAACGCGACGGTCATAAACTTTGCGCAGAGTCGAGATTCGATCGGTTTTTCGTGCACCGTCTCGGAAATTCAAAATACTGGTCTTTCCCTTCTTATTAGCCCATGAGAAGTCGTACAGGCACGATTTCGCAAAAAAAATACGACGATCATAAACTTTGCGCGAAGTCGCGCGTGAGTCGAGCTTCGATCGGTTTTTCGTGCACCGTCTCGGAAATTCAAAATACTGGCCATTCACGATGTATTAGCCCATGGTAAGTCGTATGAGCATGATTTCACGAAAAAACGCGACGGTCATAAACTTTGCGCAGAGTCGAGATTCGATCGGTTTTTCGTGCACCGTCTCGGAAATTCAAAATACTGGTCTTTCCGTCTTATTAGCCCATGAGAAGTAGTACAAGCACGCTTTCGCAAAAAAATACGACGGTCATAAACTTTGCGCGAAGTCGCGCGCGAGTCGAGTTTCGATCGGTTTTTCGTGCACCGTCTCAAAAATTCAAAATACTGGCCATTCACGATGTATTAGCCCATGGTAAGTCGTATGAGCATGGTTTCATGAAAAAACGCGACGGTCAAAAACTTTGCGCAGAGTCGAGATTCGATCGGTTTTTCGTGCACCGTCTCGGAAATTCAAAATACTGGTCTTTCCCGTCTTATTAGCCCATGAGAAGTCGTACAGGCACGCTTTTGCAAAAAAATACGACGGTCATAAACTTTGCGCGAAGTCGCGCGCGAGTCGAGTTTTGATCGGTTTTTCGTGCACCGTCTCGGAAATTCAAAATACTTGTCTTTACCGTCTTATTAGCCCATGAGAAGTCGTACAGGGACGCTTTCGCAAAAAAATACGACGGTCATAAACTTTGCGCTAAGTCGCGCGCGAGTCGAGTTTCGATCGGTTTTTCGTGCACCATCTCGGAAATTCAAAATACTTGTCTTTCCCGTCTTATTAGCCCATGAGAAATCGTACAGGCACGCTTTCGCAAAAAAATACGATGGTCATAAACTTTGCGCGAAGTCGCGCGCGAGTCGAGTTTCGATCGGTTTTTCGTGCACCGTCTCAGAAATTCAAAATACTGGCCATTCACGATGTATTAGCCCATGGTAAGTCGTATGAGCTTGGTTTCACGAAAAAACGCGACGGTCATAAACTTTGCGCAGAGTCGAGATTCGATCGGTTTTTCGTGCACCGTCTCGGAAATTCAAAATACTGGTCTTTCCCGTCTTATTAGCCCATGAAAAGTCGTACAGTCACGCTTTCGCAAAAAAATACGACGGTCATAAACTTTGCGCGAAGTCGCGCGCGAGTCGAGTTTCGATCGGTTTTTCGTGCACCGTCTCAGAAATTCAAAATACTGGCCATTCACGATGTATTAGTCGATGGTAAGTCGTATGAGCATGGTTTTAGGAGAAAACGCGACGGTCATAAACTTTGCGCAGTGTCGAGATTCGATCGGTTTTTCGTGCACCGTCTCGGAAATTCAAAATACTGGTCTTTCCCGTCTTATTAGCCCATGAGAAGTCGTACAGGCACGCTTTCGCAAAAAAATACGACGGTCATAAACTTTGCGCGAAGTCGCGCGCGAGTCGAGTTTCGATCGGTTTTTCGTGCACCGTCTCGGAAATTCAAAATACTGGCCATTCACGATGTATTAGTCCATGGTAAGTCGTATGAGCATGTTTTCACGAGAAAACACGACGGTCATATTCTGATAGAGATTCTTCAGGACTCACGATCACGCATGGAGCAAGAATTGAATATAGAGCACCTAACAAGAAGAGAGAAAGAGATTTTCACAAGATTCAATTTTTTCATTCGTCAATAATCACTCGAATAATGATGAAGATTGTAATGTATTATGGGGCAAAGCTTATATTTTGTGATGTATCCACAAGTACTCCAGAACAGTCTAGCTATTGCATTTTTTATTAACTTCCTTGTGCTACTCTTGGAAATGAGTTTGATGAAGTGTGCCCATTTCACCTTCTTTAGGTGGGGTACAATCTTCTCGACTACACTAAGAGACTTCAGGCTTTAGTCTATGGCTTGTGTAGACAAAGCTTCTTTGTACAAATCTTTTACAAAACACATTATCTTTACTTACCAAAAAAAAAAACACGACGGTCATAAACTTTGCGCAGAGTCGAGATTCGATCGGTTTTTCGTGCACCGTCTCGGAAATTCAAAATACTTGTCTTTCCCATCTTATTAGCCCATGAGAAGTCGTACAGGCACGCTTTCGCAAAAAAATACGACGGTTATAAACTTTGCTCGAAGTCGCGCGCGAGTCGAGTTTCGATCGGTTTTTCGTGACCGTCTCGGAAATTCAAAATATTGGCCATTCACGATGTATTAGCCCATGGTAAGTCGTATGCGCATGGTTTCACGAAAAAACGCGACGGTCATAAACTTTGCGCAGAGTCGAGATTCGATCGGTTTTTCGTGCATCGTCTCAGAAATTCAAAATACTGGTCTTTCCCGTCTTATTAGCCCATGAGAAGTCGTACAGGCACGCTTTTGCAAAAAAATACGACGGTCATAAACTTTGCGCGAAGTCGCGCGCGAGTCGAGTTTTGATCGGTTTTTCGTGCACCGTCTCGGAAATTCAAAATACTTGTCTTTACCGTCTTATTAGCCCATGAGAAGTCGTACAGGCACGCTTTCGCAAAAAAAATACGACGGTCATAAACTTTGCGCTAAGTCGCGCGCGAGTCGAGTTTCGATCGGTTTTTCGTGCACCGTCTCGGAAATTCAAAATACTTGTCTTTCCCGTCTTATTAGCCCATGAGAAATCGTACAGGCACACTTTCGCAAAAAAATACGATGGTCATAAACTTTGCGCGAAGTCGCGCGCGAGTCGAGTTTCGATCGGTTTTTCGTGCACCGTCTCAGAAATTCAAAATACTGGCCATTCACGATGTATTAGCCCATGGTAAGTCGTATGAGCTTGGTTTCACGAAAAAACGTGACGGTCATAAACTTTGCGCAGAGTCGAGATTCGATCGGTTTTTCGTGCACCGTCTCGGAAATTCAAAATACTGGTCTTTCCCGTCTTATTAGCCCATGAGAAGTCGTACAGTCACGCTTTCGCAAAAAAATACGACGGTCATAAACTTTGCGCGAAGTCGCGCGCGAGTCGAGTTTCGATCGGTTTTTTCGTCCACCGTCTCAGAAATTCAAAATACTGGCCATTCACGATGTATTAGTCCATGGTAAGTCGTATGAGCATGGTTTCAGGAGAAAACGCGACGGTCATAAACTTTGCGCAGTGTCGAGATTCGATCGGTTTTTCGTGCACCGTCTCGGAAATTCAAAATACTGGTCTTTCCCGTCTTATTAGCCCATGAGAAGTCGTACGGGCACGCTTTCGCAAAAAAATACGACGGTCATAAACTTTGCGCGAAGTCGCGCGCGAGTCGAGTTTCGATCGGTTTTTCGTGCACCGTCTCGGAAATTCAAAATACTGGCCATTCACGATGTATTAGTCCATGGTAAGTCGTATGAGCATGTTTTCACGAGAAAACACGACGGTCATATTCTGATAGAGATTCTTCAGGACTCACGATCACGCATGGAGCAAGAATTGAATATAGAGCACCTAACAAGAAGAGAGAAAGAGATTTTCACAAGATTCAATTTTTTCATTAGTCAATAATCACTCGAATAATGATGAAGATTGTAATGTATTATGGGGCAAAGCTTATATTTTGTGATGTATCCACAAGTACTCCAGAACAGTCTAGCTATTGCATTTTTTATTAACTTCCTTGTGCTACTCTTGGAAATGAGTTTGATGAAGTGTGCCCATTTCACCTTCTTTAGGTGGGGTACAATCTTCTCGACTACACTAAGAGACTTCAGGCTTTAGTCTATGGCTTGTGTAGACAAAGCTTCTTTGTACAAATCTTTTACAAAATACATTATCTTTACTTACCAAAAAAAAAAACACGACGGTCATAAACTTTGCGCAGAGTCGAGATTCGATCGGTTTTTCGTGCACCGTCTCGGAAATTCAAAATACTTGTCTTTCCCATCTTATTAGCCGATGAGAAGTCGTACAGGCACGCTTTCGCAAAAAAATACGACGGTCATAAACATTGCTCGAAGTCGCGCGCGAGTCGAGTTTCGATCGGTTTTTCGTGACCGTCTCGGAAATTCAAAATACTGGCCATTCACGATGTATTAGCCCATGGTAAGTCGTATGAGCATGGTTTCAAGAAAAAACGCGACGGTCATAAACTTTGCGCAGAGTCGAGATTCGATCGGTTTTTCGTGCACCGTCTCGGAAATTCAAAATACTGGTCTTTCCTGTCTTATTAGCCCATGAGAAGTCGCACAAGCATGCTTTCGCAAAAAAATACGACGGTCAAAAACTTTGCGCGAAGTCGCGCGCGAGTCGAGTTTCGATCGGTTTTTCGTGCACCGTCTCGGAAATTCAAAATACTTGTCTTTACCGTCTTCTTAGCCCATGAGAAGTCGTACAGGCACGCTTTCGCAAAAAAATACGACGGTCATAAACTTTGCGCTAAGTCGCGCGCGAGTCGAGTTTCGATCGGTTTTTCGTGCACCGTCTCGGAAATTCAAAATACTTGTCTTTCCCGTCTTATTAGCCCATGAGAAATCGTACAGGCACGCTTTCGCAAAAAAATACGATGGTCATAAACTTTGCGCGAAGTCACGCGCGAGTCGAGTTTCGATCGGTTTTTCGTGCACCGTCTCAGAAATTCAAAATACTGGCCATTCACGATGTATTAGCCCATGGTAAGTCGTATGAGCTTGGTTTCACGAAAAAAACGCGACGGTCATAAACTTTGCGCAGAGTCGAGATTCGATCGGTTTTTCGTGCACCGTCTCGGAAATTCAAAATACTGGTCTTTCCCGTCTTATTAGCCCATGAGAAGTCATACAATCACGCTTTCGCAAAAAAATACGACGGTCATAAACTTTGCGCGAAGTCGCGCGCGAGTCGAGTTTCGATCGGTTTTTCGTGCACCGTCTCAGAAATTCAAAATACTGGCCATTCACGATGTATTAGTCCATGGTAAGTCGTATGAGCATGGTTTCAGGAGAAAACGCGACGGTCATAAACTTTGCGCAGTGTCGAGATTCGATCGGTTTTTCGTGCACCGTCTCGGAAATTCAAAATACTGGTCTTTCCCTTCTTATTAGCCCATGAGAAGTCGTACAGGCACGCTTTCGCAAAAAAAATACGACGGTCATAAACTTTGCGCGAAGTCGCGCGCGAGTCGAGCTTCGATCGGTTTTTCGTGCACCGTCTCGGAAATTCAAAATACTGGCCATTCAGGATGTATTAGCCCATGGTAAGTCGTATGAGCATGATTTCACGAAAAAACGCGACGGTCATAAACTTTGCGCAGAGTCGAGATTCGATCGGTTTTTCGTGCACCGTCTCGAAAATTCAAAATACAGGCCATTCACGATGTACTAGTCCATGGTAGGTCGTATGAGCATGGTTTCACGAGAAAACGCGACGGTCATAAACTTTGCGCAGAGTCGAGATTCGATCGGTTTTTCGTGCACCGTCTCGGAAATTCAAAATACTGGTCTTTCCCGTCTTATTAGCCCATGAGAAGTCGTACAAGCATGCTTTCGCAAAAAAATACGACGGTCAAAAACTTTGCGCGAAGTCGCGCGCGAGTCGAATTTCGATCGGTTTTTCGTGCACCGTCTCGGAAATTCAAAATACTTGTCTTTCCCGTCTTATTAGCCCATGAGAAGTCGTACAGGCACGCTTTCGCAAAAAAATACGACGGTCATAAACTTTGCGCGAAGTCGCGCGCGAGTCGAGTTTCGATCGGTTTTTCGTAACCGTCTCGGAAATTTAAAATACTGGCCATTCACGATGTATTAGCCCATGGTAAGTCGTATGAGCATGGTTTCACGAAAAAACGCGACGGTCATAAACTTTGCGCAGAGTCGAGATTCGATCGGTTTTTCGTGCACCGTCTCGGAAATTCAAAATACTGGTCTTTCCCTTCTTATTAGCCCATGAGAAGTCGTACAGGCACGCTTTCGCAAAAAAATACGACGGTCATAAACTTTGCGCGAAGTCGCGCGCGAGTCGAGTTTCGATCGGTTTTTCGTGCACCGTCTCAGAAATTCAAAATACTGGTCATTCACGATGTATTAGCCCATCGTAAGTCGTATGAGCTTGGTTTCACGAAAAAACGCGACGGTCATAAACTTTGCGCAGAGTCGAGATTCGATCGGTTTTTCGTGCACCGTCTCGAAAATTCAAAATACTGGTCTTTCCCGTCTTATTAGCCCATGAGAAGTCGTACAGGCACGCTTTCGCAAAAAAATACGACGGTCATAAACTTTGCGCGAAGTCGCGTGCGAGTCGAGTTTCGATCGGTTTTTCGTGCACCGTCTCAGAAATTCAAAATACTGGCCATTCACGATGTATTAGCCCATGGTAAGTCATATGAGCATGGTTTCAGGAGAAAACGCGACGGTCATAAACTTTGCGCAGAGTCGAGATTCGATCGGTGTTTCGTGCACCGTCTCAGAAATTCAAAATACTGGTCTTTCCCGTCTTATTAGCCCATCAGAAGTCGTACAGGCACGCTTTCGCAAAAAAATACGACGGTCATAAACTTTGCGCGAAGTCGCGCGCGAGTCGAGTTTCGTTCGGTTTTTCATGCACCGTCTCAGAAATTCAAAATACTGGCCATTCACGATGTATTAGCCCATGGTAAGTCATATGAGCATGGTTTCAGGAGAAAACGCGACGGTCATAAACTTTGCGCAGAGTCGAGATTCGATCGGTTTTTCGTGCACCGTCTCGGAAATTCAAAATACTGGTCTTTCCCGTCTTATTAGCACATGAGAAGTCGTACAGGCACGCTTTCGCAAAAAAATACGACGGCCATAAACTTTGCGTAAAGTCGCGCGCGAGTCGAGTTTCGATCGGTTTTTCGTGCACCGTCTCGGAAATTCAAAATACTGGCCATTCACGATGTACTAGTCCATGGTAAGTCGTATGAGCATGGTTTCACGAGAAAACGCGACGGTCATAAACTTTGCGCAGAGTCGAGATTCGATCGGTTTTTCGTGCACCGTCTCGGAAATTCAAAATACTGGTCTTTCCTGTCTTATTAGCCAATGAGAAGTCGTACAAGCATGCTTTCGCAAAAAAATACGACGGTCAAAAACTTTGCGCGAAGTCGCGCGCGAGTCGAGTTTCGATCGGTTTTTCGTGCACCGTCTCGGAAATTCAAAATACTGGCTATTCACGATGTATTAGCCCATGGTAAGTCGTATTAGCATGGTTTCACGAAAAAACGCGACGGTTATAAACTTTGCGCAGAGTCGAGATTCGATCGGTTTTTCGTGCACCGTCCGGAAATTCAAAATACTGGTCTTTCCTGTCTTATTAGCCCATTAGAAGTCGCAGAAGCATGCTTTCGCAAAAAAATACGACGGTCAAAAACTTTGCGCGAAGTCGCGCGTGAGTCGAGTTTCGATCGGTTTTTCGTGCACCGTCTCGGAAATTCAAAATACTTGTCTTTACCGTCTTCTTAGCCCATGAGAAGTCGTACACGCACGCTTTCGCAAAAAAATACGACGGTCATAAACTTTGCGCTATGTCGCGCGCGAGTCGAGTTTCGATCGGTTTTTCGTGCACCATCTCGGAAATTCAAAATACTTGTCTTTCCCGTCTTATTAGCCCATGAGAAATCGTACAGGCACGCTTTCGCAAAAAAATACGATGGTCATAAACTTTGCGCGAAGTCGCGCGCGAGTCGAGTTTCGATCGGTTTTTCGTGCACCGTCTCAGAAATTCAAAATACTGGCCATTCACGATGTATTAGCCCATGGTAAGTCGTATGAGCTTGGTTTCACGAAAAAACGCGACGGTCATAAACTTTGCGCAGAGTCGAGATTCGATCGGTTTTTCATGCACCGTCTCAGAAATTCAAAATACTGGTCTTTCCTGTCTTATTAGCCCATGAGAAGTCGTACAAGCATGCTTTCGCAAAAAAATACGACGGTCAAAAACTTTGCGAGAAGTCGCGCGCGAATCGATTTTCGATCGGTTTTTCGTGACCGTCTCGGAAATTCAAAATACTGGCCATTCACGATGTATTAGCCCATGGTAAGTCGTATGAGCATGATTTCACGAAAAAACGCGACGGTCAAAAACTTTGCGCAGAGTCGAGATTCGATCGGTTTTTCGTGCACCGTCTCGGAAATTCAAAATACTGGTCTTTCCCGTCTTATTAGCCCATGAGAAGTCGTACAGGCACGCTTTCGCAAAAAAATACGACGGTCATAAACTTTGCGTTAAGTCGCGCGCGAGTCGAGTTTCGATCGGTTTTTCGTGCACCGTCTCGGAAATTCAAAATACTTGTCTTTCCCGTCTTATTAGTCCATGAGAAATCGTACAGGCACGCTTTCGCAAAAAAATACGATGGTCATAAACTTTGCGCGAAGTCGCGCGCGAGTCGAGTTTCGATCGGTTTTTCGTGCACCGTCTCAGAAATTCAAAATACTGGCCATTCACGATGTATTAGCCCATGGTAAGTCGTATGAGCTTGGTTTCACGAAAAAACGCGACGGTCATAAACTTTGCGCAGAGTCGAGATTCGATCGGTTTTTCGTGCACCGTCTCGGAAATTCAAAATACTGGTCTTTCCCGACTTATTAGCCCATGAGAAGTCGTACAAGCATGCTTTCGCAAAAAAATACGACGGTCAAAAACTTTGCGCGAAGTCGCGCGCGAGTCGAATTTCGATCGGTTTTTCGTGCACCGTCTCGGAAATTCAAAATACTTGTCTTTCCCATCTTATTAGCCCATGAGAAGTCGTACAGGCACGCTTTCGCAACAAAATACGACGGTCATAAAATTTGCTCGAAGTCGCGCGCGAGTCGAGTTTCGATCGGTTTTTCGTGACCGTCTCGGAAATTCAAAATACTGGCCATTCACGATGTATTAGCCCATGGTAAGTCGTATGAGAATGATTTCACGAAAAAACGCGACGGTCATAAACTTTGCGCAGAGTCGAGATTCGATCGGTTTTTCGTGCACCGTCTCGGAAATTCAAAATACTGGTATTTCCCGTCTTATTAGCCCATGAGAAGTAGTACAAGCACGCTTTCGCAAAAAAATACGACGGTCATAAACTTTGCGCGAAGTCGCGCGCGAGTCGAGTTTCGATCGGTTTTTCGTGCACCGTCTCGAAAATTCAAAATACTGGCCATTCACGATGTATTAGCCCATGGTAAGTCGTATGAGCATGGTTTCACGAAAAAACGCGACGGTCATAAACTTTGCGCAGAGTCGAGATTCGATCGGTTTTTCGTGCACCGTCTCGGAAATTCAAAATACTGGTCTTTCCCGTCTTATTAGGCCATGAGAAGTCGTACAGGCACGCTTTCGCAAAAAAATACGACGGTCATAAACTTTGCGCGAAGTCGCGCGCGAGTCGAGTTTCGATCGGTTTTTCGTGCACCGTCTCAGAAATTCAAAATATTGGCCATTCACGATGTATTAGCCCATGGTAAGTCGTATGAGCTTGGTTTCACGAAAAAACGCGACGGTCATAAACTTTGCGCAGAGTCGAGATTCGATCGGTTTTTCGTGCACCGTCTCGGAAATTCAAAATACTGGTCTTTCCCGTCTTATTAGCCCATGAGAAGTCGTACAGGCACGCTTTCGCAAAAAAATACGACGGTCATAAACTTTGCGCGAAGTCGCGCGCGAGTCGAGTTTCGATCGGTTTTTCGTGCACCGTCTCAGAAATTCAAAATACTGGCCATTCACGATGTATTAGTCCATGGTAAGTCGTATGAGCATGGTTTCAGGAGAAAACGCGACGGTCATAAACTTTGCGCAGAGTCGAGATTCGATCGGTTTTTCGTGCACCGTCTCGGAAATTCAAAATACTGGTCTTTCCCGTCTTATTAGCCCATGAGAAGTCGTACAAGCATGCTTTCGCAAAAAAATACGACGGTCAAAAACTTTGCGCGAAGTCGCGCGCGAGTCGAATTTCGATCGGTTTTTCGTGCACCGTCTCGGAAATTCAAAATACTTGTCTTTCCCATCTTATTAGCCCATGAGAAGTCGTACAGGCACGCTTTCGCAACAAAATACGACGGTCATAAAATTTGCTCGAAGTCGCGCGCGAGTCGAGTTTCGATCGGTTTTTCGTGACCGTCTCGGAAATTCAAAATACTGGCCATTCACGATGTATTAGCCCATGGTAAGTCGTATGAGAATGATTTCACGAAAAAACGCGACGGTCATAAACTTTGCGCAGAGTCGAGATTCGATCGGTTTTTCGTGCACCGTCTCGGAAATTCAAAATACTGGTCTTTCCCGTCTTATTAGCCCATGAGAAGTAGTACAAGCACGCTTTCGCAAAAAAATACGACGGTCATAAACTTTGCGCGAAGTCGCGCGCGAGTCGAGTTTCGATCGGTTTTTCGTGCACCGTCTCGAAAATTCAAAATACTGGCCATTCACGATGTATAGCCCATGGTAAGTCGTATGAGCTTGGTTTCACGAAAAAACGCGACGGTCATAAACTTTGCGCAGAGTCGAGATTCGATCGGTTTTTCGTGCACCGTCTCGGAAATTCAAAATACTGGTCTTTCCCGACTTATTAGCCCATGAGAAGTCGTACAAGCATGCTTTCGCAAAAAAATACGACGGTCAAAAACTTTGCGCGAAGTCGCGCGCGAGTCGAATTTCGATCGGTTTTTCGTGCACCGTCTCGGAAATTCAAAATACTTGTCTTTCCCATCTTATTAGCCCATGAGAAGTCGTACAGGCACGCTTTCGCAACAAAATACGACGGTCATAAAATTTGCTCGAAGTCGCGCGCGTGTCGAGTTTCGATCGGTTTTTCGTGACCGTCTCGGAAATTCAAAATACTGGCCATTCACGATGTATTAGCCCATGGTAAGTCGTATGAGAATGATTTCACGAAAAAACGCGACGGTCATAAACTTTGCGCAGAGTCGAGATTCGATCGGTTTTTCATGCACCGTCTCGGAAATTCAAAATACTGGTCTTTCCCGTCTTATTAGCCCATGAGAAGTAGTACAAGCACGCTTTCGCAAAAAAATACGACGGTCATAAACTTTGCGCGAAGTCGCGCGCGAGTCGAGTTTCGATCGGTTTTTCGTGCACCGTCTCGAAAATTCAAAATACTGGCCATTCACGATGTATTAGCCCATGGTAAGTCGTATGAGCATGGTTTCACGAAAAAACGCGACGGTCATAAACTTTGCGCAGAGTCGAGATTCGATCGGTTTTTCGTGCACCGTCTCGGAAATTCAAAATACTGGTCTTTCCCGTCTTATTAGGCCATGAGAAGTCGTACAGGCACGCTTTCGCAAAAAAATACGACGGTCATAAACTTTGCGCGAAGTCGCGCGCGAGTCGAGTTTCGATCGGTTTTTCGTGCACCGTCTCAGAAATTCAAAATACTGGCCATTCACGATGTATTAGCCCATGGTAAGTCGTATGAGCATGGTTTCACGAAAAAACGTGACGGTCATATACTTTGCGCAGAGACGAGTTTCGATCGGTTTTTCGTGCATCGTCTCGGAAATTCAAAATACTGGTCTTTCCCTTCTTATTAGCCCATGAGAAGTCGTACAGGCACGCTTTCGCAAAAAAATACGACGATCATAAACTTTCTGCGAAGTCGCGCGCGAGTTGTGTTTCGATTGGTTTTTCGTGCACCGTCTCAGAAATTCAAAATACTGGCCATTCACTATGTATTAGCCCATGGTAAGTCGTATGAGCATGGTTTCACGAAAAAACGCGACGGTCATAAACTTTGCGCAGAGTCGAGATTCGATCGATTTATCATGCACCGTCTCGGAAATTCAAAATACTAGTCTTTCCCGTCTTATTAGCCCATGAGAAGTCGTACAAGCACGCTTTCGCAAAAAAAATACGACGGTGATAAACTTTCCGCGAAGTCGCGCGCGAGTCGAGTTTCGATCGGTTTTTCGTGCACCGTCTCGGAAATTCAAAATACTGGCTATTCACGATGTATTAGCCCATGGTAAGTCGTATGAGCATGGTTTCACGAAAAAACGCGACGGTCATAAACTTTGCGCAGAGTCGAGATTCGATCGGTTTTTCATGCACCGTCTCGGAAATTCAAAATACTGGTCTTTCCGTTCTTATTAGCCCATGAGAAGTCGTACAGGCATGCTTTCGCAAAAAAAATACGACGGTCATAAACTTTGCGCGAAGTCGCGCGCGAGTCTAGTTTCGATCGGTTTTTCGTGCACCGTCTCGGAAATTCAAAATACTGGCCATTCACGATGTATTAGCCCATGGTAAGTCGTATGAGCATGATTTCACGAAAAAACGCGACGGTCATAAACTTTGCGCAGAGTCGAGATTCGATCGGTTTTTTGTGCACCGTCTCGGAAATTCAAAATACTGGTCTTTCCCGTCTTATTAGCCCATGAGAAGTAGTACAAGCACGCTTTCGCAAAAAAATACGACGGTCATAAACTTGGCGCGAAGTCGCGCGCGAGTCGAGTTTCGATCGGTTTTTCGTGCACCGTCTCGAAAATTCAAAATACTGGCCATTCACGATGTATTAGCCCATGGTAAGTCGTATGAGCATGGTTTCACGAAAAAACGCGACGGTCATAAACTTTGCGCAGAGTCGAGATTCGATCGGTTTTTCGTGCACCGTCTCGGAAATTCAAAATACTGGTCTTTCCCGTCTTATTAGCCCATGAGAAGTCGTACAAGCATGCTTTCGCAAAAAAATACGACGGTAAAAAACTTTGCGCGAAGTCGCGCGCGAGTCGAATTTCGATCGGTTTTTCGTGCACCGTCTCGGAAATTCAAAATACTTGTCTTTCCCATCTTATTAGCTCATGAGAAGTCGTACAGGCACGCTTTCGCAAAAAAATACGACAGTCATAAACTTTGCTCGAAGTCGCGCGCGAGTCGAGTTTCGATCGGTTTTTCGTGACCGTCTCGGAAATTCAAAATACTGGCCATTCACGATGTATTAGCCCATGGTAAGTCGTATGAGCATGATTTCATGAAAAAACGCGACGGTCATAAACTTTGCGCAGAGTCGTGATTCGATCGGTTTTTCGTGCACCGTCTCGGAAATTCAAAATACTGGTCTTTCCCGTCTTATTAGCCCATGAGAAGTAGTACAAGCACGCTTTCGCAAAAAAATACGACGGTCATAAACTTTGCGCGAAGTCGCGCGCGAGTCGAGTTTCGATCGGTTTTTCGTGCACCGTCTCGAAAATTCAAAATACTGGCCATTCACGATGTATTAGCCCATGGTAAGTCGTATGAGCATGGTTTCACGAAAAAACGCGATGGTCATAAACTTTGCGCAGAGTCGAGATTCGATCGATTTTTCGTGCACCGTCTCGGAAATTCAAAATACTGGTCTTTCCCGTCTTATTAGCCCATGAGAAGTCGTACAGGCACGCATTCGCAAAAAAATACGACGGTCATAAACTTTGCGCGAAGTCGCGCGCTAGTCGAGTTTCGATCGGTTTTTCGTGCACCGTCTCGGAAATTCAAAATACTTGTCTTTCCCGTCTTATTAGCCCATGAGAAGTCGTACAGGCACGCTTTCGCAAAAAAATACGATGGTCATAAACTTTGCGCGAAGTCGCGCGCGAGTCAAGTTTCGATCGGTTTTTCGTGCACCGTCTCGGAAACTCAAAATACTTGTCTTTCCCGTCTTATTAGCCCATGAGAAGTCGTACAGGCACACTTTCGCAAAAAAATACGATGGTCATAAACTTTGCGCGAAGTCGCGCGCGAGTCGAGTTTCGATCGGTTTTTCATGCACCGTCTCGGAAATTCAAAATACTTGTCTTTCGCATCTTATTAGCCCATGAGAAGTCGTACAGGCACGCTTTCGCAAAAAAATACGATGGGCATAAACTTTGCACGAAGTCGCGCGCGAGTCGAGTTTCGATCGGTTTTTCGTGCACCGTGTCGGAAATTAAAAATACTTGTCTTTCCCGTCTTATTAGCCCATGAGAAGTCGTACAGGCACGCTTTCGCAAAAAAATACGATGGTCATAAACTTTGCGCGAAGTCGCGCGCGAGTCGAGTTTCGATTGGTTTTTCGTGCACCGTCTCGGAAATTCAAAATACTGGCTATTCACGATGTATTAGCCCATGGTAAGTCGTATGAGCATGGTTTCATAAAAAAATGTGACGGTCATAAACTTTGCGCAGAGTCGAGATTCGATCAGTTTTTCGTGCACCGTCTCGGAAATTCAAAATACTGGTCTTTCCCGTCTTATTAGCCCATGAGAAGTCGTACAAGCATGCTTTCGCAAAAAAATACGACGGTCAAAAACTTTGCGCAAAGTCGCGCGCGAGTCGAATTTCGATCGGTTTTTCGTGCACCGTCTCGGAAATTCAAAATACTTGTCTTTCCCGTCTTATTAGCCCATAAGAAGTCGTACAGGCACGCTTTCGCAAAAAAATACGACGGTTATAAACTTTGCTCGAAGTTGTGCGCGAGTCGAGTTTCGATCGGTTTTTCGTGACCGTCTCGGAAATTCAAAATACTGGCCATTCACGATGTATTAGCCCATGGTAAGTCGTATGAGCATGATTTCACGAAAAAACGCGACGGTCATAAACTTTGCGCAGAGTCGAGATTCGATCGGTTTTTCGTGCACCGTCTCGGAAATTCAAAATACTGGTCTTTCCCGTCTTATTAGCCCATGAGAAGTAGTACAAGCACGCTTTCGCAAAAAAATACGACGGTCATAAACTTTGCGCGAAGTCGCGCGCGAGTCGAGTTTCGATCGGTTTTTCGTGCACCGTCTCGAAAATTCAAAATACTGGCCATTCACGATGTATTAGCCCATGGTAAGTCGTATGAGCATGGTTTCACGAAAAAATGCGACGGTCAAAAACTTTGCGCAGAGTCGAGATTCGATCGGTTTTTCGTGCACCGTCTCGAAAATTCAAAATACTGGTCTTTCCCGTCTTATTAGGCCATGAGAAGTCGTACAGGCACGCTTTCGCAAAAAAATACGACGGTCATAAACTTTGCGCGAAGTCGCGCGCGAGTCGAGTTTCGATCGGTTTTTTCGACACCGTCTCGAAAATTCAAAATACTTGTCTTTCCCGTCTTATTAGCCCATGAGAAGTCGTACAGGCACGCTTTCGCAAAAAAATACGATGGTCATAAACTTTGCGCGAAGTCGCGCGCGAGTCGAGTTTCGATCGGTTTTTCGTTCACCGTCTCGGAAACTCAAAATACTTGTCTTTCCCGTCTTATTAGCCCATGAGAAGTCGTACAGGCACACTTTCGCAAAAAAATACGATAGTCATAAACTTTGCGCGAAGTCGCGCGCGAGTCGAGTTTCGATCGGTTTTTCGTGCACCGTCTCGGAAATTCAAAATACTTGTCTTTCCCCTCTTATTAGCCCATGAGAAGTCGTACAGGCACGCTTTCGCAAAAAAATACGATGGTCATGAACTTTGGGCGAAGTCGCGCGCGAGTCGAGTTTCGATCGGTTTTTCGTGCATCGTCTCGGAAATTCAAAATACTTGTCTTTCCCGTCTTATTAGCCCATGAGAAGTCGTACAGGCACGCTTTCGCAAAAAAATACGACGGTCATAAGCTTTGCGCGAAGTCGCGCGCGAGTCGAGTTTCGATCGGTTTATCGTGCACCGTCTCGGAAATTCAAAATACTTGTCTTTCCCGTCTTATTAGCTCATGAGAAGTCGTACAGGCACGCTTTAGCAAAAAAATACGATGGTCATAAACTTTTCGCGAAGTCGCGCGCGAGTCGAGTTTCGATTGGTTTTTCGTGCACCGTCTCGGAAATTCAAAATACTGGCTATTCACGATGTATTAGCCCATGGTAAGTCATGTGAGCATGGTTTCACGAAAAAACTAGACGGTCATAAACTTTGCACAGAGTCGAGTTTCGATCGGTTTTTCGTGCACCGTCTCGGAAATTCAAAATACTGGTCTTTCCCGTCTTATTAGCCCATGAGAAGTCGTACAAGCACGCTTTCGCAAAAAAATATGACGGTCAAAAACTTTGCGCGAAGTCGCGTGCGAGTCAAGTTTCGATCGATTTTTCGTGCACCGTCTCGGAAATTCAAAATACTTGTCTTTCCCGTCTTATTAGCCCATGAGAAGTCGTACAGGCACGCTTTCACAAAAAAATACGACGGTCATAATCTTTGCGCGAAGTCGCGCGCGAGTCGAGTTTCGATCGGTTTTTTGTGAACCGTCTCGGAAATTCAAAAAACTGGCCATTCACGATGTATTAGCCCATGGTAAGTCGTATGAGCTTGGTTTCACGAAAAAACGCGACGGTCATAAACTTTGCGCAGAGTCGAGATTCGATCGGTTTTTCGTGCACCGTCTCGGAAATTCAAAATACTGGTCTTTCCCTTCTAATTAGCCCATGAGAAGTCGTACAGGCACGCTTTCGCAAAAAAATACGACGGTCATAAACTTTGCGCGAAGTCGCGCGCGAGTCGAGTTTCTATCGGTTTTTCGTGCACCGTCTCGGAAATTCAAAATACTGGCCATTCACGATGTATTAGTCCATGGTAAGTCGTATGAGCATGGTTTCACGAAAAAACGCGACGGTCATAAACTTTGCGCAGAGTCGAGATTCGATCGGTTTTTCGTGCACCGTCTCGGAAATTCAAAATACTGGTCTTTCCCGTCTTATTAGCCCATGAGAAGTAGTACAAGCACGCTTTCGCAAAAAAATACGACGGTCATAAACTTTGCGCAGAGTTGAGATTCGATCGGTTTTTCGTGCACCGTCTCGGAAATTCAAAATACTGGTCTTTCCCTTCTAATTAGCCCATGAGAAGTCGTACAGGCACGCTTTCGCAAAAAAATACGACGGTCATAAACTTTTTTTTTTTGGTAAGTAAAGATAATATATTTTGTAAAAGATTTGTACAAAGAAGCTTTGTCTACACAAGCCATAGACTAAAGCCTGAAGTCTCTTAGTGTAGTCGAGAAGATTGCACCCCACCTAAAGAAGGTGAAGTGGGCACGCTTCATCGAACTCATCTCCAAGAGTAGCACAAGGAAGTTAATAAATAAAAATGCAATAGCTAGACTGTTCTGGACCACTTGTGGATACATCACAAAATATAAGCTTTGCCGCATATAATACATTACAATCTTCATCATTATTCGAGTGATTCTTGACGAATGGAAAAATTGAATCTTGTGAAAATATCTTTCTCTCTTCTTGTTAGGTGCTCTGTATTCAATTCTTGCTCCATACATGATCGTGAGTCCTGAAGAATCTCTATCAGAATTTGAGCTTTGTTCATGTTGTGACACTCAAAAATTCTGCCACACCTCTCCTTCCAAATCCACCAAATGGCACATCTGAATATAATTCTTGCTAGTTGTGTAAGAGGCCCCTTTCTTGAGAAGCTTTGCATAAGCATTTCTAATTCATGATGCAAGTTTGGCCGTGGTAGCCTTTGAAAATCAAATCGCTTCAAGATCTCCTTCCATATCCATGATGAATAATCACAAGCAAAGTAGAGATGGTCAACACTTTCTTCATTTTGCAAACACAGAGAGCACCGATTTACAATATAAATACCTCTTCGCTGCATATTGTCTATCGTAGGAAGTTTGTCGAGAAGGGCCTGCCATGTACATAAGGAATGTCGCTGTGAGCAAGGACTATCCCATGTCCAACTACTTTGAATCCACTTGTTGTTTCGTCGTCTAATTTGGTTCCATGCAGATGTAGCACTAAATTTACCGTTATCATGAAGCCAAATCAGCATATCTGAAGAGTTGTTCTTGATTGGAATAGCCCTAATAGTCGGCCAAAGTAATAACATGTCAGGGGAGGTAGGGTTGGAAAGACACAATCTTCTCGACTACACTAAGAGACTTCAGGCTTTAGTCTATGGCTTGTGTAGACAAAGCTTCTTTGTACAAATCTTTTACAAAATACATTATCTTTACTTACCAAAAAAAAAAAAGCTTTTATGACATCGTTGCCTACAATAGCCCATGCAATTTGATAAAACTCAGCTGGAAATCCATCTGGACCAGGGACTTAAAAACAACTTTCACAATTTCATCATCCGTTATTGGGGCATTAAGATGAGAGAGGGCTTCAGAATCAAGTCGTCTTGTAGGCCCAACATGAATACTATTAGGCTGCTGTTCCTGATTGAGTAAGGAATAAAAAAATTGCTTGGTGTAATTTTTAACCTCATCCAGATCCTCAATGAGATTACCATCTATACCTTTGCATTTTTTGATGCGACGGTCATAAACTTTGCGCAGAGTCGAGATTCGATCGGTTTTTCGTGCACCGTCTCGGAAATTCAAAATACTGGTCTTTCCCGTCTTATTAGCCCATAAGAAGTCGTACAAGCACGCTTTCGCAAAAAAATACGACGGTCAAAAACTTTGCGCGAAGTCGCGCGCGAGTCGAGTTTCGATCGGTTTTTCGTGCACCGTCTCGAAAATTCAAAATACTTGTCTTTCCCGTCTTATTAGCCCATGAGAAATCGTACAGGCACGCTTTCGCAAAAAAATACGACGGTCATCAACTATGCGCGAAGTCGCGCTCGAGTCGAGTTTCGATCGGTTTTTTCGTGCACCGTCTCGGAAATTCAAAATATTGGCCATTCACGATGTATTAGCTCATGGTAAGTCGTATGAGCATGGTTTCACGAAAAAACGCGACGGTCATAAACTTTGCGCAGAGTCGAGATTCGATCGGTTTTTCGTGCACCGTCTCGGAAATTCAAAATACTGGTCTTTCCCTTCTTATTAGCCCATGAGAAGTCGTACAGGCACGCTTTCGCAAAAAAATACGACGTTCATAAACTTTGCGCGAAGTCGCGCGCGAGTCGAGTTTCGATCGGTTTTTCGTGCACCGTCTAAGAAATTCAAAATACTGGCCATTAACGATGTATTAGCCCATGGTAAGTCGTATGAGCATGGTTTCAGTAGAAAACGCGACGGTCATAAACTTTGCGCAGAGTCGAGATTCGATCGATTTTTCGTGCAACGTCTCGGAAATTCAAAATACTAGTCTTTCCCGTCTTATTAGCCCATGAGAAGTCGTACAGGCATGCTTTCGCAAAAAAATACGACGGTCGTAAACTTTGCGCGAAGTCGCGCGCGACTCGAGTTTCGATCGGTTTTTCGTGCACCGTCTCGGAAATTCAAAATACTGGCCATTCACGATGTATTAGCCCATGGTAAGTCGTATGAGCATGGTTTGACGAAAAAACGCGACGGTCATAAACTTTGCGCAGAGTCGAGATTCGATCGGTTTTTCGTGCACCGTCTCGGAAATTCAAAATACTGGTCTTTCCCTTCTTATTAGCCCATGAGAAGTCGTACAGGCACGCTTTCGCAAAAAAATACGACGTTCATAAACTTTGCGCGAAGTCGCGCGCGAGTCGACTTTCGATCGGTTTTTCGTGCACCGTCTCAGAAATTCAAAATACTGGCCATTCACGATGTATTAGCCCATGGTAAGTCGTATGAGCATGGTTTCAGTAGAAAACGCGACGGTCATAAAATTTGCGCAGAGTCGAGATTCGATCGGTTTTTCGTGCACCGTCTCGGAAATTCAAAATACTGGTTTTTCCCGTCTTATTAGCCCATGAGAAGTCGTACAGGCATGCTTTCGCAAAAAAATACGACGGTCATAAACTTTGCGCGAAGTCGCGCGCGAGTCGAGTTTCGATCGGTTTTTCGTGACCGTCTCGGAAATTCAAAATACTGGCCATTCACGATGTATTAGCCCATGGTAAGTCGTATGAGCTTGGTTTCACGAAAAAACGCGACGGTCATAAACTTTGCGCAGAGTCGAGATTCGATCGGTTTTTCGTGCACCGTCTCGGAAATTCAAAATACTGGTCTTTCCCGTCTTATTAGCCCATGAGAAGTCGTACAGGCACGCTTTCGCAAAAAAATACGACGTTCATAAACTTTGCGCGAAGTCGCGCGCGAGTCGAGTTTCGATCGGTTTTTCGTGCACCGTCTCAGAAATTCAAAATACTGGCCATTCACGATGTATTAGCCCATGGTAAGTCGTATGAGCATGGTTTCAGTAGAAAACGCGACGGTCATAAACTTTGCGCAGAGTCGAGATTCGATCGATTTTTCGTGCAACGTCTCGGAAATTCAAAATACTAGTCTTTCCCGTCTTATTAGCCCATGAGAAGTCGTACAGGCATGCTTTCGCAAAAAAATACGACGGTCATAAACTTTGCGCGAAGTCGCGCGCGACTCGAGTTTCGATCGGTTTTTCGTGCACCGTCTCGGAAATTCAAAATACTTGCCATTCACGATGTATTAGCCCATGGTAAGTTGTATGAGCATGGTTTCACGAAAAAACGCGACGGTCATAAACTTTGCGCAGAGTCGAGATTCGATCGGTTTTTCGTGCACCGTCTCGGAAATTCAAAATACTGGTCTTTCCCTTCTTATTAGCCCATGAGAAGTCGTACAGGCACGCTTTCGCAAAAAAATACGACGTTCATAAACTTTGCGCGAAGTCGCGCGCGAGTCTTGTTTCGATCGGTTTTTCGTGCACCGTCTCAGAAATTCAAAATACTGGCCATTCACGATGTATTAGCCCATGGTAAGTCGTATGAGCATGGTTTCAGTAGAAAACGCGACGGTCATAAACTTTGCGCAGAGTCGAGATTCGATCGATTTTTAGTGCAACGTCTCGGAAATTCAAAATACTAGTCTTTCCCGTCTTATTAGCCCATGAGAAGTCGTACAGGCATGCTTTCGCAAAAAAATACGACGGTCATAAACGTTGCGCGAAGTCGCGCGCGACTCGAGTTTCGATCGGTTTTTCGTGCACCGTCTCGTAAATTCAAAATACTGGCCATTCACGATGTATTAGCCCATGGTAAGTCCTATGAGCATGGTTTCACGAAAAAACGCGACGGTCATAAACTTTGCGCAGAGTCGAGATTCGATCGGTTTTTCGTGCACCGTCTCGGAAATTCAAAATACTGGTCTTTCCCTTCTTATTAGCCCATGAGAAGTCATACAGGCACGCTTTCGCAAAAAAATACGACGTTCATAAACTTTGCGCGAAGTCGCGCGCGAGTCGAGTTTCGATCGGTTTTTCGTGCACCGTCTCAGAAATTCAAAATACTGGCCATTCACGATGTATTAGCCCATGGTAAGTCGTATGAGCATGGTTTCAGTAGAAAACGCGACGGTCATAAACTTTGCGCAGAGTCGAGATTCGATCTGTTTTTCGTGCACCGTCTCGGAAATTCAAAATACTGGTCTTTCCCGTCTTATTAGCCCATGAGAAGTCGTACAGGCATGCTTTCGCAAAAAAATACGACGGTCATAAACTTTGCGCGAAGTCGCGCGCGAGTCGAGTTTCGATCGGTTTTTCATGACCGTCTCGGAAATTCAAAATACTGGCCATTCACGATGTATTAGCCCATGGTAAGTCGTATCAGCTTGGTTTCACGAAAAAACGCGACGGTCATAAACTTTGCGCAGAGTCGAGATTCGATCGGTTTTTCGTGCACCGTCTCGGAAATTCAAAATACTGGTCTTTCCCGTCTTATTAGCCCATGAGAAGTCGTACAGGCACGCTTTCGCAAAAAAATACGACGTTCATAAACTTTGCGCGAAGTCGCGCGCGAGTCGAGTTTCGATCGGTTTTTCGTGCACCGTCTCAGAAATTCAAAATACTGGCCATTCACGATGTATTAGCCCATGGTAAGTCGTATGAGCATGGTTTCAGTAGAAAACGCGACGGTCATAAACTTTGCGCAGAGTCGAGATTCGATCGATTTTTCGTGCAACGTCTCAGAAATTCAAAATACTAGTCTTTCCCGTCTTATTAGCCCATGAGAAGTCGTACAGGCATGCTTTCGCAAAAAAATACGACGGTCATAAACTTTGCGCGAAGTCACGCGCGAGTCGAGTTTCGATCGGTTTTTCGTGCACCGTCTCGGAAATTCAAAATACTGGCCATTCACGATGTATTAGCCCATGGTAAGTCGTATGAGCATGGTTTGACGAAAAAACGCGACGGTCATAAACTTTGCGCAGAGTCGAGATTCGATCGGTTTTTCGTGCACCGTCTCGGAAATTCAAAATACTGGTCTTTCCCTTCTTATTAGCCCATGAGAAGTCGTACAGGCACGCTTTCGCAAAAAAATACAACGTTCATAAACTTTGCGCGAAGTCGCGCGCGAGTCGAGTTTCGATCGGTTTTTCGTGCACCGTCTCAGAAATTCAAAATACTGGCCATTCACGATGTATTAGCCCATGGTAAGTCGTATGAGCATGGTTTCAGTAGAAAACGTGACGGTCATAAACTTTGCGCAGAGTCGAGATTCGATCGATTTTTTGTGCAACGTCTCGAAAATTCAAAATACTAGTCTTTCCCGTCTTATTAGTCCATGAGAAGTCGTACAGGCACGCTTTTGCAAAAAAATACGACGTTCATAAACTTTGCGCGAAGTCGCGCGCGAGTCGAGTTTCGATCGGTTTTTCGTGCACCGTCTCGGAAATTCAAAATACTGGCCATTCACGATGTATTAGCCCATGGTAAGTCGTATGAGCATGGTTTCACGAAAAAACGCGACGGTCATAAACTTTGCGCAGCGTCGAGATTCGATCGGTTTTTCGTGCACCGTCTCGGAAATTCAAAATACTGGTCTTTCCCTTCTTATTAGCCCATGAGAAGTCGTACAGGCACGCTTTCGCAAAAAAATACGACGGTCATAAACTTTGCGCGAAATCGCGCGCGAGTCGAGATTCGATCGGTTTTTCGTGCACCGTCTCAGAAATTCAAAATACTGCCCATTCACGATGTATTAGCCCATGGTAAGTCGTATGAGCTTGGTTTCACGAAAAAACGCGACGGTTATAAAATTTGCGCAGAGTCGAGATTCGATCGGTTTTTCGTGCACCGTCTCGGAAATTCGAAATACTGGTCTTTCCCGTCTTATTAGCCCATGAGAAGTCGTACAGGCACACTTTTGCAAAAAAATACGACGGTCATAAACTTTGCGCGAAGTCGCGCGCTAGTCGAGTTTCGATCGGTTTTTCGTGCACCGTCTCAGAAATTCAAAATACTGGCCATTCACGATGTATTAGCCCATGGTAAGTCGTATGAGCATGGTTTCAGGAGAAAATGCGACGGTCATAAACTTTGCGCAGAGTCGAGATTCGATCGGTTTTTCGTGCACCGTCTCGGAAATTCAAAATACTGGTCTTTCCCGTCTTATTAGCCCATGAGAAGTCGTACAAGCATGCTTTCGCAAAAAAATACGACGGTCAAAAACATTGCGCGAAATCGCGCGCTAGTCGAATTTCGATCGGTTTTTCGTGCACCGTCTCGGAAATTCAAAATACTTGTCTTTCCCGTCTTATTAGCCCATGAGAAGTCGTACAGGCACGCTTTCGCAAAAAAATACGACGGTCTTAAACTTTGATCGAAGTCGCGCACGAGTCGAGTTTCGATCGGTTTTTCGTGACCGTCTCGGAAATTCAAAATACTGGTCATTCACGATTTATTAGCCCATGGTAAGTCGTATGAGCATGATTTCACGAAAAAAACGCGACGGTAATAAACTTTGCGCAGAGTATATTTCAGATATTTGGTGATAGAGTACGACAGGATCTGGGGGCTCTCAAAGACTGGAAGGTTTCTGAATTCATTAACAATGGTACATTGTGTCTTTCCAACCCTACCTCCCCTGACATGTTATTACTTTGGCCGACTATTAGGGCTATTCCAATCAAGAACAACTCTTCAGATATGCTGATTTGGCTTCATGATAACGGTAAATTTAGTGCTACATCTGCATGGAACCAAATTAGACGACGAAACAACAAGTGGATTCAAAGTAGTTGGACATGGGATAGTCCTTGCTCACAGCGACATTCCTTATGTACATGGCAGGCCCTTCTCGACAAACTTCCTACGATGGACAATATGCAGCGAAGAGGTATTTATATTGTAAATCGGTGCTCTTTGTGTATGCAAAATGAAGAAAGTGTTGACCATCTCTACTTTGCTTGTGATTATTCATCTTGGATATAGAAGGAGATCTTGAAGCGATTTGATTTTCAAAGGCTACCACGGCCAAACATGCATCATGAATTAGAAATGCTTATGCAAAGCTTCTCAAGAAAGGGGCCTCTTACACAACTAGCAAGAATTATATTCAGATGTGCTATTTGGTGGATTTGGAAGGAGAGGTGTGGCAGAATTTTTGAGTGTCACAACATGAACAAAGCTCAAATTCTGATAGAGATTCTTCAGGACTCACGATCATGTATGGAGCAAGAATTGAATACAGAGCACCTAACAAGAAGAGAGAAAGATATTTTCACAAGATTCAATTTTTCCATTCGTCAAGAATCACTCGAATAATGATGAAGATTGTAATATATTATATGGGGCAAAGCTTATATTATGTGATGTATCCACAAGTAGTCCAGAACAGTCTAGCTATTGCATTTTATTATTTATTAACTTCCTTGTGCTACACTTAGAGATGAGTTCGATCAAGCGTGCACATTTCACCTTCTTTTGGTGGGGTGCAATCTTCTCGACTACACTAACAGACTTCAGGCTTTAGTCTATGGCTTGTGTAGACAAAGCTTTTTGTACAAATCTTTTACAAAATACATTATCTTTACTTACAAAAAAAAAAAGAGATTCGATCGGTTTTTCGTGCACCGTCTCGGAAATTCAAAATACTGGTCTTTCCCGTCTTATTAGTCCATGAGAAGTAGTACAAGCACACTTTCGCAAAAAAATACGACGGTCATAAACTTTGCGCGAAGTCGCGTGCGAGTCGAGTTTCGATCGGTTTTTCGTGCACCGTCTCAAAAATTCAAAATACTGGCCATTCACGATGTATTAGCCCATGGTAAGTCGTATGAGCATAGTTTCACGAAAAAACGCGACGGTCATAAACTTTGCGCAGAGTCGAGATTCGATCGGTTTTTCATGCACCGTCTCGGAAATTCAAAATACTGGTCTTTCCCGTCTTATTAGCCCATGAGAAGTCGTACAGGCACGCTTTCGTAAAAAAATACGACGGTCATAAACTTTGCGCGAAGTCGCGCGCGAGTCGAGTTTCGATCGGTTTTTCGTGCACCGTCTCAGAAATTCAAAATACTGGCCATTCACGATGTATTAGCCCATGGTAAGTCGTATGAGCTTGGTTTCACGAAAAAACGCGATGGTCATAAACTTTGCGCAGAGTCGAGATTCGATCGGTTTTTCGTGCACCGTCTCGGAAATTCAAAATACTGGTCTTTCCCGTCTTATTAGCCCATGAGAAGTCGTACAGGCACGCTTTCGCAAAAAAATACGACGGTCATAAACTTTGCACGAAGTCGCGCGCGAGTCGAGTTTCGATCGGTTTTTCGTGCACCGTCTCAGAAATTCAAAATACTGGCCATTCATGATGTATTAGTCCATGGTAAGTCGTATGAGCATGGTTTCAGGAGAAAACGCGACGGTCATAAACTTTGCGCAGAGTCGAGATTCGATCGGTTTTTCTTGCACCGTCTCGGAAATTCAAAATACTGGTCTTTCCAGTCTTATTAGCCCATGAGAAGTCGTACAGGCACGCTTTCGCAAAAAAATACGACGGTCATAAACTTTGCGCGAAGTCGCACGCGAATCGAGTTTCGATCGGTTTTTCGTGCACCGTCTCGGAAATTCAAAATACTGGCCATTCACGATGTATTAGTCCATGGTAAGTCATATGAGCATGGTTTCACGAGAAAACGCGACGGTCATAAACTTTGCGCAGAGTCGAGATTCGATCGGTTTTTCGTGCACCGTCTCGAAAATTCAAAATACTAGTCTTTCCCGTCTTATTAGCCCATGAGAAGTCGTACAAGCATGGTTTCGCAAAAAAATACGACGGTCAAAAACTTTGCGCGAAGTCGGGCGCGAGTCGAATTTCGATCGGTTTTTCGTGCACCGTCTCGGAAATTCAAAATACTTGTCTTTCCCGTCTTATTAGCCCATGAGAAGTCGTACAGGCACGCTTTCGCAAAAAAATACGACGGTAATAAACTTTGCTCGAAGTCGCGCGCGAGTCGAGTTTCGATCGGTTTTTCGTGACCGTCTCGGAAATTCAAAATACTGGCCATTCACGATGTATTAGCCCATGGTAAGACGTATGAGCATGATTTCACGAAAAAACGCGACGGTCATAAACTTTGCGCAGAGTCGAGATTCGATCAATTTTTCGTGCACCGTCTCGGAAATTCAAAATACTGGCCATTCACAATGTATTAGCCCATGGTAAGTTATGTGAGCATGGTTTCACGAAAAAATGCGACGGTCATAAACTTTGCACAGAATCGAGTTTCTATCGGTTTTTCGTGTACCATCTCGGAAATTCAAAATACTGGTCTTTCCCGTCTTATTAGCCCATGGGAAGTCGTACAATCATGAACAACTCTTCAGATATGCTTATTTGGCTTCATGATAACGGTAAATTTAGTGCTACATCTGCATGGAACCAAATTAGACGACGAAACAACAAGTGGATCCAAAGTAGTTGGACATGGGATAGTCCATGCTCACAGCGACATTCCTTATGTACATGGCAGGCCCTTCTCGGCAAACTTCCTACGATGGACAATATGCAGCGAAGAGGTATTTATATTGTAAATCGGTGCTCTTTGTGTATGCAAAATGAAGAAAGTGTTGACCATCTCGACTTTGCTTGTGATTATTCATCTTGGATATGGAAGGAGATCTTGAAGCGATTTGATTTTCAAAGGCTACCACGACCAAACCTGCATCATGAATTAGAAATGCTTATGCAAAGCTTCTCAAGAAAGGGGCCTCTTACACAACTAGCAAGAATTATATTCAGATGTGCTATATGGTGGATTTGGAAGGAGAGGTGTGGCAGAATTTTTGAGTGTCACAACATGAACAAAGCTCAAATTCTGATAGAGATTCTTCAGGACTCACGATCATGTATGGAGCAAGAATTGAATACAGAGCACCTAACAAGAAGAGAGAAAGATATTTTCACAAGATTCAATTTTTTCCATTCGTCAAGAATCACTCGAATAATGATGAAGATTGTAATGTATTATATGGGGCAAAGCTTATATTTTGTGATGTATCTACAAGTAGTCCAGAACAGTCTAGCTATTGCATTTTATTATTTATTAACTTCCTTATGCTACTCTTGGAGATGAGTTTGATGAAGCGTGCCCATTTCACCTTCTTTAGGTGGGGTGCAATCTTCTCGACTACACTAAGAGACTTCAGGCTTTAGTCTATGGCTTGTGTAGACAAAGCTTCTTTGTACAAATCTTTTACAAAATACATTATCTTTACTTACCAAAAAAAAAAAAAAAAATACGACGGTCATAAACTTTGCGCGAAGTCGCGCGTGAGTCGAGTTTCGATCGGTTTTTCGTGCACCGTCTCAAAAATTCAAAATACTGGCCATTCACGATGTATTAGCCCATGGTAAGTCGTATGAGCATGGTTTCACGAAAAAACGCGACGGTCATAAACTTTGCGTAGAGTCGAGATTCGATCGGTTTTTCGTGCACCGTCTCGGAAATTCAAAATACTGGTCTTTCCCGTCTTATTAGCCCATGAGAAGTCGTACAGGCACGCTTTCGCAAAAAAAATACGACGGTCATAAACTTTGCGCGAAGTCCCGCGCGAGTCGAGTTTCGATCGGTTTTTCGTGCACCGTCTCGGAAATTCAAAATACTTGTCTTTCCCGTCTTATTAGTCCATGAGAAGTCGTACAGGCACGCTTTCGCAAAAAAATACGACGGTCATAAACTTTGCTCGAAGTCGCGCGCGAGTCGAGTTTCGATCGGTTTTTCGTGACCGTCTCGGAAATTCAAAATACTGGCCATTCACGATGTATTAGCCCATGGTAAGTCGTATGAGCATGATTTCACGAAAAAACGCGACGGTCATAAACTTTGCGCAGAGTCGAGATTCGAACGGTTTTTTCGTGCACCGTCTCGGAAATTCAAAATACTGGTCTTTCCCGTCTTATTAGCCCATGAGAAGTAGTACAAGCACGCTTTCGCAAAAAAATACGACAGTCATAAACTTTGCGCGAAGTCGCGCGCGAGTCGAGTTTCGATCGGTTTTTTCGTGCACCGTCTCGAAAATTCAAAATACTGGCCATTCACGATAAATTAGCCCATGGTAAGTCGTATGAGCATGGTTTCACGAAAAAACGTGACGGTCATAAACTTTGCGCAGAGTCGAGATTCGATCGGTTTTTCGTGCACCGTCTCGGAAATTCAAAATACTGGCCTTTCCCGTCTTATTAGCCCATTAGAAGTCGTACAAGCATTTTTTTTTTTTTGGTAAGTAAAGATAATGTATTTTGTAAAAGATTTGTACAAATAAGCTTTCTCTACACAAGCCATAGACTAAAGCCTGAAGTCTCTTAGTGTAGTCGAGAAGATTGCACCCCACCTAAAGAAGGTGAAATGGGCACGCTTCATCAAACTCATCTCCAAGAGTAGCATAAGGAAGTTAATAAATAATAATATGCAATAGCTAGACTGTTCTGGACTACTTGTGGATACATCACAAAATATAAGCTTTGCCCCATATAATACATTACAATCTTCATCATTATTCGAGTGATTCTTGACGAATGGAAAAATTGAATCTTGTGAAAATATCTTTCTCTCTTCTTGTTAGGTGCTCTGTATTCAATTCTTGCTCCATACATGATCGTGAGTCCTGAAGAATCTCTATCAGAATTTGAGCTTTCTTCATGTTGTGACACTCAAATTCTGCCACACCTCTCCTTCCAAATCCACCATATAGCACATCTGAATATAATTCTTGCTAGTTGTGTAAGAGGCCCCTTTCTTGAGAAGCTTTGCATAAGCATTTCTAATTCATGATGCAGGTTTGGCCGTGGTAGCCTTTGAAAATCAAATCGCTTCAAGATCTCCTTCCATATCCAAGATGAATAATCACAAGCAAAGTAGAGATGGTCAACACTTTCTTCATTTTGCATACACAAAGAGCACCGATTTACAATATAAATACCTCTTCGCTGCATATTGTCCATCGTAGGAAGTTTACCGAGAAGGGCCTGCCATGTACATAAGGAATGTCGCTGTGAGCATGGACTATCCCATGTCCAACTACTTTGGATCCACTTGTTGTTTCGTCGTCTAATTTGGTTCCATGCAGATGTAGCACTAAATTTACCGTTATCATGAAGCCAAATAAGCATATCTGAAGAGTTGTTCATGATTGGAATAGCCCTAATAGTCGGCCAAAGTAATAACATGTCAGGGGAGGTAGGGTTGGGAAGACACCAAGTACCATTGTTAATGAATTCAGAAACCTTCCAGTCTTTGGGAGCCCCCAGATCCTGTCGTACTCTATCACCAAATATCTGAAATATACTTTTCCCATTCACCCAAGGATCATACCACATATTAATATTGGTTCCAGAAGAAATCACATAAGAAATATTGTTACGTAGCCATCGCCTTGCCTTCAGAATTCCTTTCCAAGCAGAAGAATGAGATGTTTTTGCAGATGTTTCCCAGATTGATTCCTTAGTTAGGTACCTAGCAAAAACCCATTGTGACCATAAGGAAGACTTGTTTTGTAAAATATCCCATAATTGCTTTACCATACAAGCTTTATTTCAATCTCTAATATGTCGAAGATTCAGCCCCCCTTCATCCTTCGGTTTGCAAATGCTGTCCCAATTCACCATGTGCATTGCCTTACCATCTGTGCCATTCCAAAAGAAGTTCATAAGTAATTTATCAATATCATGGAGAAGCCCGGCAGGTAGAAGGAATGCATGAGACCAATAAATAGAATAAGAGATCAACACGGATCGAATAAGTTCAAGTCGTCCAGCTTTTGAAAGAAGCCTATTTTTCCAAGAGGAAATTCTGTTCTTAATTTTTTGTATAATAGGCTGACAGGAGGCTTTGTTGATTCCAGTGGATATAAGTGGGAGACCCAAGTAAGGAACCGGTAAATTTCCTTCAGCAACTCCCAATGTTTGAGCAATATGATCCTTATTGTCAATGCAAGCACCCACATATACTTTGCTCTTTGCATGGTTTAGCTTAAGACCAGAAACTTTACCAAATTCATTAAGAATATCTGCCAGATTACTCACAGAAACTGGATCATCTCGAAGGAAGATAATAAGGTCGTCGGCAAATGTTATGTGAGAGATATAAACAGAACCATAATGTGGTACCTTAATTTTGCCATTGGAAACAGCCTCTTCTAACATACAACTGAGCCCTTCCATTGCAATGGTAAAAAGATAAGGAGATAGTGGATCGCCTTGCCGAATGCCATTCTTACTCCCAAAGAAGCCAATAGGTGAACCATTAAAGAGAATTGAAAATTTTGGAGTTTCCAAGCAACATTGAATCCATTTAACCCAGTGCTGAGGGAAGCCCATATTATGGAGCATCATGTAAATAAAATTCCTATTGACTGAGTCAAAGGCCTTTCGTAAATCAGCTTTAAAACAGATCTTTTTTCCTCTTGTTTTAGAATGTAGATCCTTAACCAAATCATTAGCAAGCAGGACATTATGATGGATACTCCTCCCTTTAAGAAAAGCAGCCTGATTAGGACTAATGACCTTATTCATGACCTTTTGTAGTCTATCTGCCAGCAACTTAGAGATAACCTTATAAATAAAGTTGCAGAGTGAAATAGGACGGTAGTTCTCCAATGAATCGGCTCCATCATTTTTAGGCACTAAAGAAATAAAAGTGCAATTCATTTCTTTAAGAATGTGACCTGAGGAGAAAAAATGTCGACAAGCTTTTATGACATCGTTGCCTACAATAGCCCATGCAATTTGATAAAACTCAGCTGGAAATCCATCTGGACCAGGGCTTTTGTGCTTCGGGGACTTAAAAACAACTTTCACAATTTCATCATCCGTTATTGGGGCATTAAGATGAGAGAGGGCTTCAGAATCAAGTCGTCTTGTAGGCCCAACATGAATACTATTAGGCTGCTGTTCCTGATTGAGTAAGGAATAAAAAAATTGCTTGGTGTAATTTTTAACCTCATCCAGATCCTCAATGAGATTACCATCTATACCTTTGCATTTTTTGATGCGATTAGTAGCCCTTCTGGTAGCAATAGCAGCATAGAAAAACTTCGTATTAGAATCCCCTAAAGTAAGCCAATGCTGTCGTGACTTCTGTTTCAAAAAGCATTCCTCCTGCTTCAAAGCTTGCATAAAGTTATTTCTAGCAGCAGCCTCTTTGTATATAAGATTCGCATCCAGAGGTTGAAGATTTAGCTCGCTTTGCACAGCCATAAGTTCTTTCTTGCATAACTGAACCCTATCGTTGATATTTCCAAATGTAGTTGAATTCCACTTCTTCAGTGCTGCTTTGCATGCTTTTAGTTTTTGACATAGGATGTAAGGGGGAGAACCAAAGACATTAATGTCCCAAGCTGACTTAATAACTTCGAGGAACTTCGGGTGAGAACTCCACATATTAAAAAATCTAAAAGGTTTCGCAAAAAAATACGACGGTCATAAACTTTGCTCGAAGTCGCACGCGAGTCGAGTTTCGATCGGTTTTTCGTGACCGTCTCGAAAATTCAAAATACTGGCCATTCACGATGTATTAGGCCATGGTAAGTCGTATGAGCATGATTTCACGAAAAAACGCGACGGTCATAAACTTTGCGCAGACTCGAGATTCGATCGGTTTTTCGTGCACCGTCTCGGAAATTCAAAATACTGGTCTTTCCCGTCTTATTAGCCCATGAGAAGTAGTACAAGCACGCTTTCGCAAAAAAATACGACGGTCATAAACTTTGCGCGAAGTCGCGCGCGAGTCGAGTTTCGATCGGTTTTTCGTGCACCGTCTCGAAAATTCAAAATACTGGCCATTCACGATGTATTAGCCCATGGTAAGTCGTATGAGCATGGTTTCAGTAGAAAACGCGACGGTCATAAACTTTGCGCAGAGTCGAGATTCGATCGATTTTTCGTGCAACGTCTCAGAAATTCAAAATACTAGTCTTTCCCGTCTTATTAGCCCATGAGAAGTCGTACAGGCATGCTTTCGCAAAAAAATACGACGGTCATAAACTTTGCGCGAAGTCACGCGCGAGTCGAGTTTCGATCGGTTTTTCGTGCACCGTCTCGGAAATTCAAAATACTGGCCATTCACGATGTATTAGCCCATGGTAAGTCGTATGAGCATGGTTTGACGAAAAAACGCGACGGTCATAAACTTTGCGCAGAGTCGAGATTCGATCGGTTTTTCGTGCACCGTCTCGGAAATTCAAAATACTGGCCATTCACGATGTATTAGTCCATGGTAAGTCGTATGAGCATGGTTTCACGAAAAAACGCGACGGTCATAAACTTTGCGCAGAGTCGAGATTCGATCGGTTTTTCGTGCACCGTCTCGGAAATTCAAAATACTTGTCTTTCCCATCTTATTAGCCCATGAGAAGTCGTACAGGCACGCTTTCGCAAAAAAATACGACGGTCATAAACTTTGCTCGAAGTCGCGCGCGAGTCGAGTTTCGATCGGTTTTTCGTGCACCGTCTCAGAAATTCAAAATACTGGCCATTCACGATGTATTAGCCCATGGTAAGTCGTATGAGCTTGGTTTCACGAAAAAACGCGACGGTCATAAACTTTGCGCAGAGTCGAGATTCGATCGGTTTTTCGTGCACCGTCTCGGAAATTCAAAATACTGGTCTTTCCCGTCTTATTAGCCCATGAGAAGTCATACAGGCACGCTTTCGCAAAAAAATACGACGGTCATAAACTTTGCGCGAATTCGCGTGCGAGTCGAGTTTCGATCGGTTTTTCGTGCACCGTCTCGGAAATTCAAAATACTGGTCTTTCCCGTCTTATTAGCCCATGAGAAGTCGTACAGGCACGCTTTCGCAACAAAATACGACGGTCATAAACTTTGCGCGAAGTCGCGCGCGAGTCGAGTTTCGATCGGTTTTTCGTGCACCGTCTCAGAAATTCAAAATACTGGCCAATCACGATGTATTAGTCCATGGTAAGTCGTATGAGCATGGTTTCACGAGAAAACGCGACGGTCATAAACTTTGCGCAGATTCGAGATTCGATCGGTTTTTCGTGCACCGTCTCGGAAATTCAAAATACTGGTCTTTCCCGTCTTATTTGCCCATGAGAAGTCGTACAAGCATGCTTTCGCAAAAAAATACGACGGTCAAAAACTTTGCGCGAAGTCGCGCGCGAGTCGAGATTCAATCGGTTTTTTGTGCACCGTCTCGGAAATTCAAAATACTGGTCATTCACGATGTATTAGTCCATGGTAAGTCGTATGAGCATGGTTTCACGAGAAAACGCGACGGTCATAAACTTTGCGCAGAGTCGAGATTCGATCGGTTTTTCGTGCACCGTCTCGGAAATTCAAAATACTGGTCTTTCCCGTCTTATTAGCCCATGAGAAGTCGTACAGGCACGCTTTCGCAAAAAAAATACGACGGTCATAAACTTTGCGCGAAGTCGCGCGCGATTCGAATTTCGATCGATTTTTCGTGCACCGTCTCGGAAATTCAAAATACTTGTCTTTCCCGTCTTATTAGTCCATGAGAAGTCGTACAGGCACGCTTTCGCAAAAAAATACGACGGTCATAAACTTTGCTCGAAGTCGCACGCGAGTCGAGTTTCGATCGGTTTTTCGTGACCGTCTCGGAAATTCAAAATACTGGCCATTCACGATGTATTAGCCCATGGTAAGACGTATGAGCATGATTTCACGAAAAAACGCGACGGTCATAAACTTTGCGCAGAGTCGAGATTCGATCGATTTTCCGTGCACCGTCTCGGAAATTCAAAATACTGGCCATTCACAATGTATTAGCCCATGGTAAGTTTTTTTTTTTTTTTGGTAAGTAAAGATAATGTATTTTGTAAAAGATTTGTACAAAGAAGCTTTGTCTACACAAGCCATAGACTAAAGCCTGAAGTCTCTTAGTGTAGTCGAGAAGATTGCACCCCACCTAAAGAAGGTGAAATGGGCACTCTTCATCAAACTCATCTCCAAGAGTAGCATAAGGAAGTTAATAAATAATAAAATGCAATAGCTAGACTGTTCTGGACTACTTGTGGATACATCACAAAATATAAGCTTTGCCCCATATAATACATTACAATCTTCATCATTATTCGAGTGATTCTTGACGAATGGAAAAATTGAATCTTGTGAAAATATCTTTCTCTCTTCTTGTTAGGTGCTCTGTATTCAATTCTTGCTCCATACATGATCGTGAGTCCTGAAGAATCTCTATCAGAATTTGAGCTTTGTTCATGTTGTGACACTCAAAAATTCTGCCACACCTCTCCTTCCAAATCCACCATATAGCACTTCTGAATATAATTCTTGCTAGTTGTGTAAGAGGCCCCTTTCTTGAGAAGCTTTGCATAAGCATTTCTAATTCATGATGCAGGTTTTGCCGTGGTAGCCTTTGCAAATCAAATCGCTTCAAGATCTCCTTCCATATCCAAGATGAATAATCACAAGCAAAGTAGAGATGGTCAACACTTTCTTCATTTTGCATACACAAAGAGCACCGATTTACAATATAAATACCTCTTCGCTGCATATTGTCCATCGTAGGAAGTTTGCCGAGAAGGGCCTGCCATGTACATAAGGAATGTCGCTGTGAGCATGGACTATCCCATGTCCAACTACTTTGGATCCACTTGTTGTTTCGTCGTCTAATTTGGTTCCATGCAGATGTAGCACTAAATTTACCGTTGTCATGAAGCCAAATAAGCATATCTGAAGAGTTGTTCATGATTGGAATAGCCCTAATAGTCGGCCAAAGTAATAACATGTCAGGGGAGGTAGGGTTGGGAAGACACCAAGTACCATTGTTAATGAATTCAGAAACCTTCCAGTCTTTGGGAGCCCCCAGATCCTGTCGTACTCTATCACCAAATATCTGAAATATACTTTTCCCATTCACCCAAGGATCATACCACATATTAATATTGGTTCCAGAAGAAATCACATAAGAAATATTGTTACGTAGCCATCGCCTTGCCTTCAGAATTCCTTTCCAAGCAGAAGAATGAGATGTTTTTGCAGATGTTTCCTAGATTGATTCCTTAGTTAGGTACCTAGCAAAAACCCATTGTGACCATAAGGAAGACTTGTTTTGTAAAATATCCCATACTTGCTTTACCATACAAGCTTTATTCCATTCTCTAATATGTCGAAGATTCAGCCCCCCTTCATCCTTCGGTTTGCAAATGCTGTCCCAATTCCATGTGCATTGCCTTACCATCTGTGCCATTCCAAAAGAAGTTCATAAGTAATTTATCAATATCATGGAGAAGCCCGGCTGGTAGAAGGAATGCATGAGACCAATAAATAGAATAAGAGGTCAACACAGATCGAATAAGTTCAAGTCGTCCAGCTTTAGAAAGAAGCCTATTTTTCCAAGAGGAAATTCTGTTCTTAATTTTTTGTATGATAGGCAGACAGGAGGCTTTGTTGATTCCAGTGGATATAAGTGGGAGACCCAAGTAAGGAACCGGTAAATTTCCTTCAGCAACTCCCAATGTTTGAGCAATATGATCCTTATTGTCAATGCAAGCACCCACATATACTTTGCTCTTTGCATGGTTTAGCTTAAGACCAGAAACTTTACCAAATTCATTAAGAATATCTGCCAGATTACTCACAGAAACTGGATCATCTCGAAGGAAGATAATAAGGTCGTCGGCAAATGTTATGTGAGAGATATAAACAGAACCATAATGTGGTACCTTAATTTTGCCATTGGAAACAGCCTCTTCTAACATACAACTGAGCCCTTCCATTGCAATGGTAAAAAGATAAGGAGATAGTGGATCGCCTTGCCGAATGCCATTCTTACTCCCAAAGAAGCCAATAGGTGAACCATTAAAGAGAATTGAAAATTTTGGAGTTTCCAAGCAACATTGAATCCATTTAACCCAGTGCTGAGGGAAGCCCATATTATGGAGCATCATGTAAATAAAATTCCTATTGACTGAGTCAAATGCCTTTCGTAAATCAGCTTTAAAACAGATCTTTTTTCCTCGTGTTTTAGAATGTAGATCCTTAACCAAATCATTAGCAAGCAGGACATTATGATGGATACTCCTCCCTTTAAGAAAAGCAGCCTGATTAGGACTAATGACCTTATTCATGACCTTTTGTAGTCTATCTGCCAGCAACTTAGAGATAACCTTATAAATAAAGTTGCACAGTGAAATAGGACGGTAGTTCTCCAATGAATCGGCTCCATCATTTTTAGGCACTAAAGAAATAAAAGTGCAATTCATTTCTTTAAGAATGTGACCTGAAGAGAAAAAATGTCGACAAGCTTTTATGACATCGTTGCCTACAATAGCCCATGCAATTTGATAAAACTCAGCTGGAAATCCATCTGGACCAGGGCTTTTGTGCTTCGGGGACTTAAAAATAACTTTCACAATTTCATCATCCGTTATTGGGGCATTAAGATGAGAGAGGGCTTCAGAATCAAGTCGTCTTGTAGGCCCAACATGAATACTATTAGGCTGCTGCTCCTGATTGAGTAAGGAATAAAAAAATTGCTCGGTGTAATTTTTAACCTCATCCAGATCCTCAATGAGATTACCATCTATACCTTTGCATTTTTTGATACGATTAGTAGCCCTTCTGGTAGCAATAGCAGAAAACATCCCCTAAAGTAAGCCAATGCTGTCGTGACTTCTGTTTCAAAAAGCATTCCTCCTGCTTCAAAGCTTGCATAAAGTTATTTCTAGCAGCAGCCTCTTTGTATATAAGATTCGCATCCAGAGGTTGAAGATTTAGCTCGCTTTGCACAGCCATAAGTTCTTTCTTGCATAACTGAACCCTATCGTTGATATTTCCAAATGTAGTTGAATTCCACTTCTTCAGTGCTGCTTTGCATGCTTTTAGTTTTTGACATAGGATGTAAGGGGGAGAACCAAAGACATTAATGTCCCAAGCTGACTTAATAACTTCGAGGAACTTTGGGTGAGAACTCCACATATTAAAAAATCTAAAAGGTTTCTTGACTCTGGGTAGTGCTTTATCTGCATGTATATGCATAATAGAGTGATCCGAAAATAACTTAGCACCGTACTCAAGAAGTGAATCTGGGAAAACTGCTAACCATTCCTGATTAATCAAACATCTGTCAAGTCGAGCCATAATTTTTCTTTCAGCAGTACTTTGATTGTTCCATGAGAACCAATCACATACAGATTTCATGTCAGTCAATGCAGCAGTATCTATACAATCATTAAAATGTTGAAGCTGACATTCGGAAAGCACTCTACCCCCCACTTTCTCATTTGTGTATCTGACAGTATTAAAGTCACCGAGAACAGCCCAAGGTACTGTAGGATAACTATTTGCAATGCTAACCAGATCACGCCATAGAGCATTCCTGTCAGACATACTGTTAGATGCATAAATACCGGTAATATTGAATTGACATCCAGTCTGTTTATCCTCTGCCTTAAGATGAATGAATTGATTAGTAGCAGAAATAAACCAAGCAGTAACAAGGTTAGGATGCCATAAGACCCAAACTCGACCATAAGTATCCTGAGAATCATTAGTAATAAGTTCTGCCTCAGGCCATATTAAATTCTTCTGAACTCGAACACGATGAGGTTTAATTTTTGTTTCCACAAGAATCACCATGTCACATGCAGCAGATCGGATTATTCTATTGAGCTCCCGACATTTCTCAGTCTTATTAAGTCCACGAACATTCCAACAGCTTATTTTCATCAATACTAGATAGAAGGAAGAGCATGCGATTTTGGGAGGACACTACCATCCTTTTTCTTATCCTTTGATTTTGCATGGTCCTCTCGCATAATATCTTTACCCTTTAATCCTCTATTCCTATATTTATCCACCTCATCCACAGCTTGCAAATGTTTAAATTTTTGCGTACCTTGAGGCAAGGAGTCCTGAATAGCGGGATGTGTCGAAGAGCGATGAGTTTGGTGAGTTGCAATGTCTTGGTTCCCAAGAGGTTGTTGAAATGAAATTTCCTGATTATCTGAAGGAGTGATTCGTGAAGGCGAGGTTGTTATTGGGGAGTGAGAACCTTGGGAAGCTCCTGCAGTGAAAGTCTCTGATATAAACTACCAGCCGGGCTTCTCCATGATATTGATAAATTACTTATGAACTTCTTTTGGAATGGCACAGATGGTAAGGCAATGCACATGGTGAATTGGGATAGCATTTGCAAACCGAAGGATGAAGGGGGGCTGAATCTTCGACATATTAGATATTGGAATAAAGCTTGTATGGTAAAGCAATTATGGGATATTTTACAAAACAAGTCTTCCTTATGGTCACAATGGGTTTTTGCTAGGTACCTTACCAAGGAATCAATCTGGGAAGTATCTGCAAAAACATCTCATTCTGCAGCTTGGAAAGGAATTCTAAAGGCAAGGAGATGGCTACGTAACAATATTTCTTATGTGATTTCTTCTGGAACCAATATTAATATGTGGTATGATCCTTGGGTGAATGGGAAAAGCATATTTCAGATATTTGGTGATAGAGTACGACAGGATCTGGGGGCTCCCAAAGACTGGAAGGTTTCTGAATTCATTAACAATGGTACTTGGTGTCTTCCCAACCCTACCTCCCCTGACATGTTATTACTTTGGCCGACTATTAGGGCTATTACAATCAAGAACAACTCTTCAGATATGCTTATTTGGCTTCATGATAACGGTAAATTTAGTGCTACATCTGCATGGAACCAAATTAGACGACGAAACAACAAGTGGATCCAAAGTAGTTGGACATGGGATAGTCCATGCTCACAGCGACATTCCTTATGTACATGGCAGGCCCTTCTCGGCAAACTTCCTACGATGGACAATATGCAGCGAAGAGGTATTTATATTGTAAATCGGTGCTCTTTGTGTATGCAAAATGAAGAAAGTGTTGACCATCTCTACTTTGCTTGTGATTATTCATCTTGGATATGGAAGGAGATCTTGAAGCGATTTGATTTTCAAAGGCTACCACGGCCAAACTTGCATCATGAATTAGAAATGCTTATGCAAAGCTTCTCAAGAAAGGGGCCTCTTACACAACTAGCACGAATTATATTCAGATGTGCTATTTGGTGGATTTGGAAGGAGAGGTGTGGCAGAATTTTTGAGTGTCACAACATGAACAAAGCTCAAATTCTGATAGAGATTCTTCAGGACTCACGATCATGTATGGAGCAAGAATTGAATACAGAGCACCTAACAAGAAGAGAGAAAGATATTTTCACAAGATTCAATTTTTCCATTCGTCAAGAATCACTCGAATAATGATGAAGATTGTAATGTATTATATGGGGCAAAGCTTATATTTTGTGATGTATCCACAAGTAGTCCAGAACAGTCTAGCTATTGCATTTTATTATTTATTAACTTCCTTATGCTACTCTTGGAGATGAGTTTGATGAAGCGTGCTCATTTCACCTTCTTTAGGTGGGGTGCAATCTTCTCGACTACACTAAGAGACTTCAGGCTTTAGTCTATGGCTTGTGTAGACAAAGCTTCTTTGTACAAATCTTTTACAAAATACAATATCTTTACTTACCAAAAAAAAAAAAGTCTCTGATATAATAGGTAAAGATGGAAGTCCTGACTTGTCTTTCTCTTGTTCGTGTCGCTGCCCCAACGAGTCAGAGTGTTCAATCATCTTCTCCGCCATCACCACTGTTGGCACTGGAGTATCAGTGCTTGGATTAGTGGTAGTGACCCCATTCTGTGGCTCTTGGCGTGGTCGGTAGACCTGTGTGATTTTCTGTGAAGGCTGTTGGCAGGCACCATTTACATGTCCAAAAGATAGACAAACCTTGCATCGTTGTGGCTTCCAAGAATATGAGACTTTCACCTTTCGGGTGCTCCCATCAAGATCACGGTAAGAAACATTATTCGGCAGTTCCTCATCAGAAGAAACCATTACACAAGCTCTGGCAAAGGTCAATCTCGTTTGCGAAGCTGTTGCCTTATCAAGATACAATGGCTGTCCCAGGGTGCTGCAAAGCTTTGCAATAAAACGACGACCCCAGAGATGTAGTGGAAGTCCATGGAAAGAAACCCATATTGGGATAGACTGTAGACTGTCTAACTCCAATCTCACATCAGGTGCCCAGCGTCGTAGTATCATTGGATGACCACGGATAGTCCAAAATCCTTCAAGGACCCAT
Organism: Ensete ventricosum; assembly: GCA_029747655.1. Lineage (NCBI taxonomy): Eukaryota > Viridiplantae > Streptophyta > Magnoliopsida > Zingiberales > Musaceae > Ensete > Ensete ventricosum. The sequence goes on along the minus strand of JAQQAF010000004.1, from coordinate 28,061,605 downwards.
TGTAAATCTTCTTCCGAATAAAGCCTGCATACAAAGAATCCGGTCTCCAACATATGAAGATCAAATGTTGATATTCCCCATCGAGTTCTGATGTATGAGGATAGTGGGAAAAAGGATGTTCTTAGTCCAACAACGTAGCCCACAATTGCCATTGACCATGTCTCAATTAGTTCGTCGGAATCAATAGCCTCATACACAGCAATCTTCTGGTCAGCCTGTACTTCTGGAGCAAAAAAGTCCAGTCGAAGATCCGGACTACCCACTGGAGCCTTGAAGAGGCTACTCCAAGGCTTCGGATCTCGGGAAATAGGAGCTGGAGGTCGTGATCTAGATCGTGAACGACCTCGGGCCTGGTTCATTGAAGGAGCATCCCGTCGAGAAGAAGAAATCAGCGGTGGAACATCCTGGTGTGAAACCGGCCTAAGCTGCTGGGGAGGAACCAGCGGCTGTTGGAGAGGAGCAACCCCCTCCCGCGGTGAAGTAACCAGCGGCTGAGGAGCAACCCTCTCCCTCTGTGACTGGTGGAGAGGGTCGTTCTGCTGTGAAGCAATCAGCCGCTGGGAAGAAGCCAGCGGAGGAGCATCCCGCTGGAACAGAGGATGCGAAGCAGAGTGCCGCGTCCGGCCGCTCGCATCCATGGCGTCGCTCGCCCTAGAGACCGCCAGCCGCCTAGGGGAGACGAAGCCACCACCCTGCCCACACTAATGTCGCAGCCGTCGCCCCTTCCACGCCGATTGCAGAAGCAGCCGTCGCCCTTTCCACGCTGGAGTTGCCGCAGGAAGCGGCAGTGAACCCAGCCCCAATCGCAGGGCAGCTTCCACCGTTTCTTGCCCTAGAGTCCGTCCCGCGCCTAGGGGAGAAGAGCCGCCGCCCTTCCACGCCTGAAATCGCCGATTCCCTGCCTGGAATCGCTGATCGCAGGAGCGACCGCCGGCCTTCCACTCGCCGCGGAGCGATCGCAGAGGAGAAATCGCCCAAGGGAGCAATCGCAAGCACAAGCGCAAGGGAAGAGGTTGCCGCACCCAGCGTCGATCGCAAGCGCAAGCCCAAGCAGAGCAGAGCACTCACGCACGCACGCAAGGGAACGCAGGCCCATTCCTCCCCATTCCCAAGCAGATGCGTGCACCGTCTCTCCTCCTCTCTCTCTCCGCCTCTCTCTCTCTCCGATCCTGTCGTACTCTCGGTGGGGTACAATCTTCTCAGCCCATGAGAAGTCGTCCAAGCATGCCCATGGTAAGTTATGTGAGCATGGTTTCACGAAAAAATGCGACGGTCATAAACTTTGCACAGAATCGAGTTTCTATCGGTTTTTCGTGTACCGTCTCGGAAATTCAAAATACTGGTCTTTCCCGTCTTATTAGCCCATGGGAAGTCGTACAAGCATGCTTTCGCAAAAAAATACGACGGTAATAAATTTGCACGAAGTCGCGCGTGAGTCGAGTTTCGATCGGTTTTTTCGTGCACCGTCTCGAAAATTCAAAATACTGGCCATTCACGATGTATTAGCCCATGGTAAGTCGTATGAGCATGGTTTCACGAAAAAATGCGACGGTCATAAACTTTGCGTAGAGTCGAGATTCGATCGGTTTTTCGTGCACCGTCTCGGAAATTCAAAATACTGGTCTTTCCCGTCTTATTAGCCCATGAGAAGTCGTACAGGCACGCTTTCGCAAAAAAAATACGACGGTCATAAACTTTGCGCGAAGTCCCGCGCGAGTCGAGTTTCGATCGGTTTTTCGTGCACCGTCTCGGAAATTCAAAATACTTGTCTTTCCCGTCTTATTAGTCCATGAGAAGTCGTACAGGCACGCTTTCGCAAAAAAATACGACGGTCATAAACTTTGCTCGAAGTCGCGCGCGAGTCGAGTTTCGATCGGTTTTTCGTGACCATCTCGGAAATTCAAAATACTGGCCATTCACGATGTATTAGCCCATGGTAAGTCGTATGAGCATGATTTCACGAAAAAACGCGACGGTCATAAACTTTGCGCAGAGTCGAGATTCGAACGGTTTTTCGTGCACCGTCTCGGAAATTCAAAATACTGGTCTTTCCCATCTTATTAGCCCATGAGAAGTAGTACAAGCACGCTTTCGCAAAAAAATACGACAGTCATAAACTTTGCGCGAAGTCGCGCGCGAGTCGAGTTTCGATCGGTTTTTCGTGCACCGTCTCGAAAATTCAAAATACTGGCCATTCACGATAAATTAGCCCATGGTAAGTCGTATGAGCATGGTTTCACGAAAAAACGTGACGGTCATAAACTTTGCGCAGAGTCGAGATTCGATCGGTTTTTCGTGCACCATCTCGGAAATTCAAAATACTGGACATTCCCGTCTTATTAGCCCATGAGAAGTCGTACAAGCATGCTTTCGCAAAAAAATACGACGGTCAAAAACATTGCGCGAAGTCGCGCGCGAGTCGAATTTCGATCGGTTTTTCGTGCACCGTCTCAGAAATTCAAAATACTTGTCTTTCCCATCTTATTAGCCCATGAGAAGTCGTACAGGCACGCTTTCGCAAAAAAATACGACGGTCATAAACTTTGCTCGAAGTCGCGCGCGAGTCGAGTTTCGATCGGTTTTTCGTGACCGTCTCGGAAATTCAAAATACTAGCCATTCACGATGTCTTAGCCCATGGTAAGTCGTATGAGCATGATTTCACGAAAAAACGTGACGGTCATAAACTTTGCGCAGAGTCGAGATTCGATCGGTTTTTCGTGCACCGTCTCGGAAATTCAAAATACTGGTCTTTCCCGTCGTATTAGCCCATGACAAGTAGTACAAGCACGCTTTCGCAAAAAAATACGACGGTCATAAACTTTGCGCGAAGTTGCGCGCGAGTCGAGTTTCGATGTGTTTTTCGTGCACCGTCTCAAAAATTCAACATACTGGCCATTCACGATGTATTAGACCATGGTAAGTCGTATGAGCATGGTTTCACGAAAAAATGCGACGGTCATAAACTTTGCGCAGAGTCGAGATTCGATCGGTTTTTCGTGCACCGTCTCGGAAATTCAAAATACTGGTCTTTCCCATCTTATTAGCCCATGAGAAGTCGTACAGGCACGCTTTCGCAAAAAAATACGACGGTCATAAACTTTGCGCGAAGTCGCACGCGAGTCGAGTTTCGATCGGTTTTTCGTGCACCGTCTCAGAAATTCAAAATACTGGCCATTCACGATGTATTAGCCCATGGTAAGTCGCATGAGCTTGGTTTCATGAAAAAACACGACGGTCATAAACTTTGCGCAGAGTCGAGATTCGATCGGTTTTTCGTGCACCGTCTCGGAAATTCAAAATACTGGTCTTTCCCGTCTTATTAGCCCATTAGAAGTCGTACAGGCACGCTTTCGCAAAAAAATACGACGGTCATAAACTTTGCGCGAAGTCGCGCGCGAGTCGAGTTTCGATCGGTTTTTCGTGCACCGTCTCAGAAATTCAAAATACTGGCCATTCACGATGTATTAGTCCATGGTAGACTGTATGAGCATGGTTTCAGGAGAAAACGCGACGGTCATAAACTTTGCGCAGAATCGAGATTCGATCGGTTTTTCGTGCACCGTCTCGGAAATTCAAAATACTGGTCTTTCCCGTCTTATTAGCCCATGAGAAGTCGTACAGGCACGCTTTCGCAAAAAAATACGACGGTCATAAACTTTGCGCGAAGTCGCGCGCGAGTCGAGTTTCGATCGGTTTTTCGTTGCACCGTCTAGGAAATTCAAAATTCTGGCCATTCACGATGTATTAGTCCATGGTAAGTCGTATGAGCATGATTTCACGAGAAAACGCGACGGTCATAAACTTCGCACAGAGTCGAATTTCGATCGGTTTTTCGTGCACCGTCTCGGAAATTCAAAATACTTGTCTTTCCCGTCTTATTAGCCCATGAGAAGTCGTACAGGCACGCTTTCGCAAAAAAATACGACGGTCATAAACTTTGCTCGAAGTCGCGCGCGAGTCGAGTTTCGATCGGTTTTTCGTGACCGTCTCGGAAATTCAAAATACTGGCCATTCACGATGTATTAGCCCATGGTAAGTCATATGAGCATGATTTCACGAAAAAACGCGACGGTCATAAACTTTGCGCAGAGTCGAGATTCGATCGGTTTTTCGTGCACCGTCTCGGAAATTCAAAATACTTGTCTTTCCCGTCTTATTAGCCCATGAGAAGTAGTAGAAGCACGCTTTCGCAAAAAAAATACGACGGTCATAAAATTTGCGCGAAGTAGCGCGCGAGTCGAGTTTCGATCGGTTTTTCGTGCACCGTCTCGAAAATTCAAAATACTGGCCATTCACGATGTATTAGCCCATGGTAAGTCGTATGAGCATGGTTTCACGTAAAAATGCGACGGTCATAAACTTTGCGCAGAGTCGAGATTCGATCGGTTTTTCGTGCACCGTCTCGGAAATTCAAAATACTGGTCTTTCCCATCTTATTAGCCCATGAGAAGTCGTACAAGCATGGTTTCGCAAAAAAATACGACGGTCAAAAACTTTGCGCGAAGTCGCGCACGAGTCGAATTTCGATCGGTTTTTCGTGCACCGTCTCGGAAATTCAAAATACTTGTCTTTCCCGTCTTATTAGCCCATGAGAAGTCGTACAGGCACGCTTTCGCAAAAAAATACGACGGTCATAAACTTTGCTCGAAGTCGCGCGCGAGTCGAGTTTCGATCGGTTTTTCGTGACCGTCTCGGAAATTCAAAATACTGGCCATTCACGATGTATTAGCCCATGGTAAGTCGTATGAGCATGATTTCAAGAAAAAACGCGACGGTCATAAACTTTGCGCAGAGTCGAGATTCGATCGGTTTTTCGTGCACCGTCTCGGAAATTCAAAATACTTGTCTTTCCCGTCTTATTAGCCCATGAGAAGTCGTACAAGCACGCTTTCGCAAAAAAATACGACGGTCATAAACTTTGCGCGAAGTCGCGCGCGAGTCGAGTTTCGATCGGTTTTTCGTGCACCGTCTCGAAAATTCAAAATACTGGCCATTCACGATAAATTAGCCCATGGTAAGTCGTATGAGCATGGTTTCACGAAAAAACGTGACGGTCATAAACTTTGCGCAGAGTCGAGATTCGATCGGTTTTTCGTGCACCATCTCGGAAATTCAAAATACTGGACATTCCCGTCTTATTAGCCCATGAGAAGTCGTACAAGCATGCTTTCGCAAAAAAATACGACGGTCAAAAACATTGCGCGAAGTCGCGCGCGAGTCGAATTTCGATCGGTTTTTCGTGCACCGTCTCAGAAATTCAAAATACTTGTCTTTCCCATCTTATTAGCCCATGAGAAGTCGTACAGGCACGCTTTCGCAAAAAAATACGACGGTCATAAACTTTGCTCGAAGTCGCGCGCGAGTCGAGTTTCGATCGGTTTTTCGTGACCGTCTCGGAAATTCAAAATACTAGCCATTCACGATGTCTTAGCCCATGGTAAGTCGTATGAGCATGATTTCACGAAAAAACGTGACGGTCATAAACTTTGCGCAGAGTCGAGATTCGATCGGTTTTTCGTGCACCGTCTCGGAAATTCAAAATACTGGTCTTTCCCGTCGTATTAGCCCATGACAAGTAGTACAAGCACGCTTTCGCAAAAAAATACGACGGTCATAAACTTTGCGCGAAGTTGCGCGCGAGTCGAGTTTCGATGTGTTTTTCGTGCACCGTCTCAAAAATTCAACATACTGGCCATTCACGATGTATTAGACCATGGTAAGTCGTATGAGCATGGTTTCACGAAAAAATGCGACGGTCATAAACTTTGCGCAGAGTCGAGATTCGATCGGTTTTTCGTGCACCGTCTCGGAAATTCAAAATACTGGTCTTTCCCATCTTATTAGCCCATGAGAAGTCGTACAGGCACGCTTTCGCAAAAAAATACGACGGTCATAAACTTTGCGCGAAGTCGCACGCGAGTCGAGTTTCGATCGGTTTTTCGTGCACCGTCTCAGAAATTCAAAATACTGGCCATTCACGATGTATTAGCCCATGGTAAGTCGCATGAGCTTGGTTTCATGAAAAAACACGACGGTCATAAACTTTGCGCAGAGTCGAGATTCGATCGGTTTTTTCGTGCACCGTCTCGGAAATTCAAAATACTGGTCTTTCCCGTCTTATTAGCCCATTAGAAGTCGTACAGGCACGCTTTCGCAAAAAAATACGACGGTCATAAACTTTGCGCGAAGTCGCGCGCGAGTCGAGTTTCGATCGGTTTTTCGTGCACCGTCTCAGAAATTCAAAATACTGGCCATTCACGATGTATTAGTCCATGGTAGACTGTATGAGCATGGTTTCAGGAGAAAACGCGACGGTCATAAACTTTGCGCAGAATCGAGATTCGATCGGTTTTTCGTGCACCGTCTCGGAAATTCAAAATACTGGTCTTTCCCGTCTTATTAGCCCATGAGAAGTCGTACAGGCACGCTTTCGCAAAAAAAATACGACGGTCATAAACTTTGCGCGAAGTCGCGCGCGAGTCGAGTTTCGATCGGTTTTTCGTGCACCGTCTAGGAAATTCAAAATTCTGGCCATTCACGATGTATTAGTCCATGGTAAGTCGTATGAGCATGATTTCACGAGAAAACGCGACGGTCATAAACTTCGCACAGAGTCGAATTTCGATCGGTTTTTCGTGCACCGTCTCGGAAATTCAAAATACTTGTCTTTCCCGTCTTATTAGCCCATGAGAAGTCGTACAGGCACGCTTTCGCAAAAAAATACGACGGTCATAAACTTTGCTCGAAGTCGCGCGCGAGTCGAGTTTCGATCGGTTTTTCGTGACCGTCTCGGAAATTCAAAATACTGGCCATTCACGATGTATTAGCCCATGGTAAGTCATATGAGCATGATTTCACGAAAAAACGCGACGGTCATAAACTTTGCGCAGAGTCGAGATTCGATCGGTTTTTCGTGCACCGTCTCGGAAATTCAAAATACTTGTCTTTCCCGTCTTATTAGCCCATGAGAAGTAGTAGAAGCACGCTTTCGCAAAAAAATACGACGGTCATAAAATTTGCGCGAAGTAGCGCGCGAGTCGAGTTTCGATCGGTTTTTCGTGCACCGTCTCGAAAATTCAAAATACTGGCCATTCACGATGTATTAGCCCATGGTAAGTCGTATGAGCATGGTTTCACGTAAAAATGCGACGGTCATAAACTTTGCGCAGAGTCGAGATTCGATCGGTTTTTCGTGCACCGTCTCGGAAATTCAAAATACTGGTCTTTCCCATCTTATTAGCCCATGAGAAGTCGTACAAGCATGGTTTCGCAAAAAAATACGACGGTCAAAAACTTTGCGCGAAGTCGCGCACGAGTCGAATTTCGATCGGTTTTTCGTGCACCGTCTCGGAAATTCAAAATACTTGTCTTTCCCGTCTTATTAGCCCATGAGAAGTCGTACAGGCACGCTTTCGCAAAAAAATACGACGGTCATAAACTTTGCTCGAAGTCGCGCGCGAGTCGAGTTTCGATCGGTTTTTCGTGACCGTCTCGGAAATTCAAAATACTGGCCATTCACGATGTATTAGCCCATGGTAAGTCGTATGAGCATGATTTCAAGAAAAAACGCGACGGTCATAAACTTTGCGCAGAGTCGAGATTCGATCGGTTTTTCGTGCACCGTCTCGGAAATTCAAAATACTTGTCTTTCCCGTCTTATTAGCCCATGAGAAGTAGTACAAGCACGCTTTCGCAAAAAAATACGACGGTCATAAACTTTGCGCGAAGTCGCGCGCGAGTCGAGTTTCGATCGGTTTTTCGTGCACCGTCTCGAAAATTCAAAATACTGGCCATTCACGATGTATTAGCCCATGGTAAGTCGTATGAGCATGGTTTCACGAAAAAACGCGACGGTCATAAACTTTGCGCAGAGTCGAGATTCGATCGGTTTTTCGTGCACCGTCTCAGAAATTCAACATACTTGTCTTTCCCGTATTATTAGTCCATGAGAAGTCGTACAGGCACGCTTTCGCAAAAAAAACACGACGGTCATAAACTTTGCTCGAAGTCGCGCGCGAGTCGAGTTTCGATCGGTTTTTCGTGACCGTCTCGGAAATTCAAAATACTGGCCATTCACGATGTATTAGCCCATGGTAAGACATATGAGCATGATTTCACGAAAAAACGCGACGGTCATAAACTTTGCGCAGAGTCGAGATTCGATCGATTTTTCGTGCACCGTCTCGGAAATTCAAAATACTGGCCATTCACAATGTATTAGCCCATGGTAAGTTATGTGAGCATGGTTTCACGAAAAAATGCGACGGTCATAAACTTTGCACAGAATCGAGTTTCTATCGGTTTTTCGTGTACCGTCTCGGAAATTCAAAATACTGGTCTTTCCCGTCTTATTAGCCCATGGGAAGTCGTACAAGCATGCTTTCGCAAAAAAATACGACGGTCATAAATTTGCGCGAAGTCGCGCGTGAGTCGAGTTTCGATCGGTTTTTCGTGCACCGTCTCGAAAATTCAAAATACTGGCCATTCACGATGTATTAGCCCATGGTAAGTCGTATGAGCATGGTTTCACGAAAAAATGCGACGGTCATAAACTTTGCGCAGAGTCGAGATTCGATCGGTTTTTCGTGCACCGTCTCGGAAATTCAAAATACTTTTCTTTCCCGTCTTATTAGCCCATGAGAAGTAGTACAAGCACGCTTTCGCAAAAAAATACGACGGTCATAAACTTTGCGCGAAGTAGCGCGCGAGTCGAGTTTCGATCGGTTTTTCGTGCACCGTCTCGAAAATTCAAAATACTGGCCATTCACGATGTATTAGCCCATGGTAAGTCGTATGAGCATGGTTTCACGAAAAAATGCGACGGTCATAAACTTTGCGCAGAGTCGAGATTCGATCGGTTTTTCGTGCACTGTCTCGGAAATTCAAAATACTGGTCTTTCCCATCTTATTAGCCCATGAGAAGTCGTACAAGCATGGTTTCGCAAAAAAATACGACGGTCAAAAACTTTGCGCGAAGTCGCGCACGAGTCGAATTTCGATCGGTTTTTCGTGCACCGTCTCGGAAATTCAAAATACTTGTCTTTCCCGTCTTATTAGCCCATGAGAAGTCGTACAGGCACGCTTTCGCAAAAAAATACGACGGTCATAAACTTTGCTCGAAGTCGCGCGCGAGTCGAGTTTCGATCGGTTTTTCGTGACCGTCTCGGAAATTCAAAATACTGGCCATTCACGATGTATTAGCCCATGGTAAGTCGTATGAGCATGATTTCAAGAAAAAACGCGACGGTCATAAACTTTGCGCAGAGTCGAGATTCGATCGGTTTTTCGTGCACCGTCTCGGAAATTCAAAATACTTGTCTTTCCCGTCTTATTAGCCCATGAGAAGTAGTACAAGCACGCTTTCGCAAAAAAATACGACGGTCATAAACTTTGCGCGAAGTCGCGCGCGAGTCGAGTTTCGATCGGTTTTTCGTGCACCGTCTCGAAAATTCAAAATACTGGCCATTCACGATGTATTAGCCCATGGTAAGTCGTATGAGCATGGTTTCACGAAAAAACGCGACGATCATAAACTTTGCGCAGAGTCGAGATTCGATCGGTTTTTCGTGCACCGTCTCGGAAATTCAAAATACTGGTCTTTCCCGTCTTATTAGCCCATGAGAAGTCGTACAGGCACGCTTTCGCAAAAAAATATGATGGTCATAAACTTTGCGCGAAGTCGCGCGCGAGTCGAGTTTCGATCGGTTTTTCGTGCACCGTCTCGGAAATTCAAAATACTTGTCTTTCCCGTCTTATTAGCCCATGAGAAGTCGTACAAGCACGCTTTCGCAAAAAAATACGATGGTCATAAACTTTGCGCGAAGTCGCGCGCGAGTCGAGTTTCGATTGGTTTTTCGTGCACCATCTCAGAAATTCAAAATACTGGCCATTCACGATGTATTAGCCCATGGTAAGTCGTATGAGCTTGGTTTCACGAAAAAACGCGACGGTCATAAACTTTGCGCAGAGTCGAGATTCGATCGGTTTTTCGTGCACCGTCTCGGAAATTCAAAATACTGGTCTTTCCCGTCTTATTAGCCCATGAGAAGTCGTACTGTCACGCTTTCGCAAAAAAATACGACGGTCATAAACTTTGCGCGAAGTCGCGCGCGAGTCGAATTTCGATCGGTTTTTCGTGCACCGTCTCGGAAATTCAAAATACTGGTCTTTCCCGTCTTATTAGCCCATGAGAAGTCGTACTGTCACGCTTTTGCAAAAAAATACGACGGTCATAAACTTTGCGCGAAGTCGAGTTTCGATCGGTTTTTCGTGCACCGTCTCGGAAATTCAAAATACTGGCCATTCACGATGTATTAGTCCATGGTAAGTCGTATGAGCATGGTTTCAGGAGAAAATGCGACGGTTGCTCCTCCGCTGGCTTCTTCCCAGCGGCTGATTGCTTCACAGCAGAACGCCCCTCTCCAGCAGTCACAGCGGGAGAGGGTTGCTCCTCAGCCGCTGGTTACTTCACCGCGGGAGGGGGTTGCTCCTCTCCAACAGCCGCTGGTTCCTCCCCAGCAGCTTAGGCCGGTTTCACACCAGGATGTTCCACCGCTGATTTCTTCTTCTCGACGGGATGCTCCTTCAATGAACCAGGCCCGAGGTCGTTCACGATCTAGATCACGACCTCCAGCTCCTATTTCCCGAGATCCGAAGCCTTGGAGTAGCCTCTTCAAGGCTCCAGTGGGTAGTCCGGATCTTCGACTGGACTTTTTTGCTCCAGAAGTACAGGCTGACCAGAAGATTGCTGTGTATGAGGCTATTGATTCCGACGAACTAATTGAGACATGGTCAATGGCAATTGTGGGCTACGTTGTTGGACTAAGAACATCCTTTTTCCCACTATCCTCATACATCAGAACTCGATGGGGAATATCAACATTTGATCTTCATATGTTGGAGACCGGATTCTTTGTATGCAGGCTTTATTCGGAAGAAGATTTACAACGGGTCCTTGAAGGATTTTGGACTATCCGTGGTCATCCAATGATACTACGACGTTGGGCACCTGATGTGAGATTGGAGTTAGACAGTCTACAGTCTATCCCAATATGGGTTTCTTTCCATGGACTTCCACTACATCTCTGGGGTCGTCGTTTTATTGCAAAGCTTTGCAGCACCCTGGGACAACCATTGTATCTTGATAAGGCAACAGCTTCGCAAACGAGATTGACCTTTGCCAGAGCTTGTGTAATGGTTTCTTCTGATGAGGAACTGCCGAATGATGTTTCTTACCGTGATCTTGATGGGAGCACCCGAAAGGTGAAAGTCTCATATTCTTGGAAGCCACAACGATGCAAGGTTTGTCTATCTTTTGGACATGTAAATGGTGCCTGCCAACAGCCTTCACAAAAAATCACACAGGTCTACCGACCACGCCAAGAGCCACAGAATGGGGTCACTACCACTAATCCAAGCACTGATACTCCAGTGCCAACAGTGGTGATGGCGGAGAAGATGATTGAACACTCTGACTCGTTGGGGCAGCAACACGAACAAGAGAAAGACAAGTCAGGACTTCCATCTTTACCTATTATATCAGAGAATTTCACTGCAGGAGCTTCCCAAGGTTCTCACTCCCCAATAACAACCTCGCCTTCACGAATCACTCCTTCAGATAATCAGGAAATTTCATTTCAACAACCTCTTGGGAACCAAGACATTGCAACTCACCAAACTCATCGCTCTTCGACACATCCCGCTATTCAGGACTCCTTGCCTCAAGGTACGCAAAAATTTAAACATTTGCAAGCTGTGGATGAGGTGGATAAATATAGGAATAAAGGATTAAAGGGTAAAGATATTATGCGAGAGGACCATGCAAAATCAAAGGATAAGAAAAAGGATGGTAGTGTCCTCCCAAAATCGCATGCTCTTCCTTCTATCTAGTATTGATGAAAATAAGCTGTTGGAATGTTCGTGGACTTAATAAGACTGAGAAATGTCGGGAGCTCAATAGAATAATCCGATCTGCTGCATGTGACATTGTCATTCTTGTGGAAACAAAAATTAAACCTCATCGTGTTCAAGTTCAGAAGAATTTAATATGGCCTGAGGCAGAACTTTTTACTAATGATTCTCAGGATACTTATGGTCGAGTTTGGGTCTTATGGCATCCTAATCTTGTTACTGCTTGGTTTATTTCTGCTACTAATCAATTCATTCATCTTAAGGCAGAGGATAAACAGACTGGATGTCAATTCAATATTACCGGTATTTATGCATCTAACAGTATGTCTGACAGGAATGCTCTATGGCGTGATCTGGTTAGCATTGCAAATAGTTATCCTACAGTACCTTGGGTTGTTCTCGGTGACTTTAATACTGTCAGATACACAAATGAGAAAGTGGGGGGTAGAGTGCTTTCCGAATGTCAGCTTCAACATTTTAATGATTGTATAGATACTGCTGCATTGACTGACATGAAATCTGTAGGTGATTGGTTCTCATGGAACAATCAAAGTACTGCTGACAGAAAAATTATGGCTCAACTTGACAGATGTTTGATTAATCAGGAATGGTTAGCAGTTTTCCCAGATTCACTTCTTGAGTACGGTGCTAAGTTATTTTCGGATCACTCTATTATGCATATACATGCAGATAAAGCACTACCAAGAGTCAAGAAACCTTTTAGATTTTTTAATATGTGGAGTTCTCACCCAAAGTTCCTCGAAGTTATTAAGTCAGCTTGGGACATTAATGTATTTGGTTCTCCCCCTTACATCCTATGTCAAAAACTAAAAGCATGCAAAACAGCACTGAAGAAGTGGAATTCAACTACATTTGGAAATATCAACGACAGAGTTCAGTTATGCAAGAAAGAACTTATGGCTGTGCAAAGCGAGCTAAATCTTCAACCTCTGGATGCGAATCTTATATACAAAGAGGCTGCTGCTAGAAATAACTTTATGCAAGCTTTGAAGCAGGAGGAATGCTTTTTGAAACAGAAGTCACGACAGCATTGGCTTACTCTAGGGGATTCTAATACGAAGTTTTTCTATGCTGCTATTGCTACCAGAAGGGCTACTAATCGCATCAAAAAATGCAAAGGTATAGATGGTAATCTCATTGAGGATCTGGATGAGGTTAAAAATTACACCAAGCGATTTTTTTATTCCTTACTCAATCAGGAACAGCAGCCTAATAGTATTCATGTTGGGCCTACAAGACGACTTGATTCTGAAGCCCTCTCTCATCTTAATGCCCCGATAACGGATGATGAAATTGTGAAAGTTGTTTTTAAGTCCCCGAAGCACAAAAGCCCTGGTCCAGATGGATTTCCAGCTGAGTTTTATCAAATTGCATGGGCTATTGTAGGCAACGATGTCATAAAAGCTTGTCGACATTTTTTCTCCTCAGGTCACATTCTGAAAGAAATGAATTGCACTTTTATTTCTTTAGTGCCTAAAAATGATGGAGCCGATTCATTGGAGAACTACCGTCCTATTTCACTGTGCAACTTTATTTATAAGGTTATCTCTAAGTTGCTGGCAGATAGACTACAAAAGGTCATGAATAAGGTCATTAGTCCTAATCAGGCTGCTTTTCTTAAAGGGAGGAGTATCCATCATAATGTCCTGCTTGCTAATGATTTGGTTAAGGATCTACATTCTAAAACAAGAGGGAAAAAGATATGTTTTAAAGCTGATTTACGAAAGGCCTTTGACTCAGTCAATAGGGATTTTATTTACATGATGCTCCATAATATGGGCTTCCCTCAGCACTGGGTTAAATGGATTCAATGTTGCTTGGAAACTCCAAAATTTTCAATTCTCTTTAATGGTTCACCTATTGGCTTCTTTGGGAGTAAGAATGGCATTCGGCAAGGTGATCCACTATCTCCTTATCTTTTTACCATTGCAATGGAAGGGCTCAGTTGTATGTTAGAAGAGGCTGTTTCCAATGGCAAAATTAAGGTACCACATTATGGTTCTGTTTATATCTCTCACATAACATTTGCCGACGACCTTATTATCTTCCTTCGAGATGATCCAGTTTCTGTGAGTAATCTGGCAGATATTCTTAATGAATTTGGTAAAGTTTCTGGTCTTAAGCTAAACCATGCAAAGAGCAAAGTATATGTGGGTGCTTGCATTGACAATAAGGATCATATTGCTCAAACATTGGGAGTTGCTGAAGGAAATTTACCGGTTCCTTACTTGGGTCTCCCACTTATATCCACTGGAATCAACAAAGCCTCCTGTCAGCCTATCATACAAAAAATTTAGAACAGAATTTCCTCTTGGAAAAATAGGCTTCTTTCTAAAGCTGGACGACTTGAACTTATTCGATCTGTGTTTACCTCTTATTCTATTTATTGGTCTCATGCATTCCTTCTACCAGCCGGGCTTCTCCATGATATTGATAAATTACTTATGAACTTCTTTTGGAATGACACAGATGGTAAGGCAATGCACATGGTGAATTGGGACAGCATTTGCAAACCGAAGGATGAAGGGGGGCTGAATCTTCGACATATTAGAGATTGGACTAAAGCTTGTATGGTAAAGCAATTATGGGATATTTTACAAAACAAGTCTTCCTTATGGTCACAATGGGTTTTTGCTAGGTACCTAACCAAGGAATCAATCTGGGAAACATCTGCAAAAACATCTCATTCTGCTGCTTGGAAAGGAATTCTGAAGGCAAGGCGATGGCTACGTAACAATATTTCTTATGTGATTTCTTCTGGAACCAATATTAATATGTGGTATGATCCTTGGGTGAATGGGAAAAGCATATTTCAGATATTTGGTGATAGAGTACGACAGGATCTGGGGGCTCCCAAAGACTGGAAGGTTTCTGAATTCATTAACAATGGTACTTGGTGTCTTCCCAACCCTACCTCCCCTGACATGTTATTACTTTGGCCGACTATTAGGGCTATTACAATCAAGAACAACTCTTCAGATATGCTTATTTGGCTTCATGATAACGGTAAATTTAGTGCTACATCTACATGGAACCAAATTAGACGACGAAACAACAAGTGGATCCAAAGTAGTTGGACATGGGATAGTCCATGCTCACAGCGACATTCCTTATGTACATGGCAGGCCCTTCTCGGCAAACTTCCTACGATGGACAATATGCAGCGAAGAGGTATTTATATTGTAAATCGGTGCTCTTTGTGTATGCAAAATGAAGAAAGTGTTGACCATCTCTACTTTGCTTGTGATTATTCATCTTGGATATGAAATGAGATCTTGAAGCGATTTGATTTTCAAAGGCTATCACGGCCAAACTTGCATCATGAATTAGAAATGCTTATGCAAAGCTTCTCAAGAAAGGGGCCTCTTACACAACTAGCACGAATTATATTCAGATGTGCTATTTGGTGGATTTGGAAGGAGAGGTGTGGCAGAATTTTTGAGTGTCACAACATGAACAAAGCTCAAATTCTGATAGAGATTCTTCAGGACTCACGATCATGTATGGAGCAAGAATTGAATACAGAGCACCTAACAAGAAGAGAGAAAGATATTTTCACAAGATTCAATTTTTCCATTCGTCAAGAATCACTCGAATAATGATGAAGATTGTAATGTATTATATGGGGCAAAGCTTATATTTTGTGATGTATCCACAAGTAGTCCAGAACAGTCTAGCTATTGCATTTTATTATTTATTAACTTCCTTATGCTACTCTTGGAGATGAGTTTGATGAAGCGTGCCCATTTCACCTTCTATAGGTGGGGTGCAATCTTCTCGACTACACTAAGAGACTTCAGGCTTTAGTCTATGGCTTGTGTAGACAAAGCTTCTTTGTACAAATCTTTTACAAAATACAATATCTTTACTTACCAAAAAAAAAAAAAAAAAAAAAAAAAAAAAAAAAAAAACGCGACGGTCATAAACTTTGCGCAGAGACGAGATTCGATCGGTTTTTCGTGCACCGTCTCGGAAATTCAAAATACTGGTCTTTCCTGTCTTATTAGCCCATGAGAAGTCGTACAGGCACGCTTTCGCAAAAAAATACGACGGTCATAAACTTTGCGCGAAGTCGCGAGCGAGTCGAGTTTCGATCGGTTTTTCGTGCACCGTCTCGGAAATTCAAAATACTGGCCATTCACGATGTATTAGTCCATGGTAAGTCGTATGAGCATGGTTTCACGAAAAAACGCGACGGTCATAAACTTTGCGCAGAGTCGAGATTCGATCGGTTTTTCGTGCACCGTCTCGGAAATTCAAAATACTGGTCTTTCCTGTCTTATTAGCCCATGAGAAGTCGTACAGGCACGCTTTCGCAAAAAAATACGACGGTCATAAACTTTGCTCGAAGTCGCGCGCGAGTCGAGTTTCGATCGGTTTTTCGTGACCGTCTCGGAAATTCAAAATACTGGCCATTCACGATGTATTAGCCCATGGTAAGTCGTATGAGCTTGGTTTCATGAAAAAACGCGACGGTCATAAACTTTGCGCAGAGTCGAGATTCGATCGGTTTTTCGTGCACCGTCTCGGAAATTCAAAATACTGGTCTTTCCCGTCTTATTAGCCCATTAGAAGTCGTACAGGCACGCTTTCGCAAAAAAATACGACGGTCATAAACTTTGCGCGAAGTCGCGTGCGAGTCGAGTTTCGATCGGTTTTTCGTGCACCGTCTCAGAAATTCAAAATACTGGCCATTCACGATGTATTAGTCCATGGTAGACTGTATGAGCATGGTTTCAGGAGAAAACGCGACGGTCATAAACTTTGCGCAGAGGAGGGATTCGATCGGTTTTTCGTGCACCGTCTCGGAAATTCAAAATACTGGTCTTTCCCGTCTTATTAGCCCATGAGAAGTCGTACAGGCACGCTTTCGCAAAAAAATACGACGGTCATAAACTTTGCGCGAAGTCGCGCGCGAGTCGAATTTCGATCGGTTTTTCGTGCACCGTCTCGGAAATTCAAAATACTGGCCATTCAAGATGTATTAGTCGATGGTAAGTCGTATGAGCATGATTTCACGAGAAAACGCGACGGTCATAAACTTCGCACAGAGTCGAGATTCGATCGGTTTTTCGTGCACCGTCTCGGAAATTCAAAATACTGGTCTTTCCCGTCTTATTAGCCCATGAGAAGTCGTACAAACATGGTTTCGCAAAAAAATACGACGGTAAAAAACTTTGCGCGAAGTCGCGCGCGAGTCGAATTTCGATCGGTTTTTCGTGCACCGTCTCGGAAATTCAAAATACTGGCCATTCACGATGTATTAGCCCATGGTAAGTCGTATGAGCTTGGTTTCACGAAAAAACGCGACGGTCATAAACTTTGCGCAGAGTCGAGATTCGATCGTTTTTTCGTGCACCGTCTCGGAAATTCAAAATACTGGTCTTTCCCGTCTTATTAGCCCATGAGAAGTCGTACTGTCACGCTTTCGCAAAAAAATACGACGGTCATAAACTTTGCGCGAAGTCGCGCGCGAGTCGAGTTTCGATCGGTTTTTCGTGCACCGTCTCAGAAATTCAAAATACTGGCCATTCACGATGTATTAGTCCATGGTAAGTCGTATGAGCATGGTTTCAGGAGAAAACGCGACGGTCATAAACTTTGCGCAGAGACGAGATTCGATCGGTTTTTCGTGCACCGTCTCGGAAATTCAAAATACTGGTCTTTCCTGTCTTATTAGCCCATGAGAAGTCGTACAGGCACGCTTTCGCAAAAAAATACGACGGTCATAAACATTGCGCGAAGTCGCGAGCGAGTCGAGTTTCGATCGGTTTTTCGTGCACCGTCTCAGAAATTTAAAATACTGGCCATTCACGATGTATTAGTCCATGGTAAGTCGTATGAGCATGGTTTCACGAAAAAACGCGACGGTCATAAACTTTGCGCAGAGTCGAGATTCGATCGGTTTTTCGTGCACCGTCTCGGAAATTCAAAATACTGGTCTTTCCTGTCTTATTAGCCCATGAGAAGTCGTACAGGCACGCTTTCGCAAAAAAATACGACGGTCATAAACTTTGCTCGAAGTCGCGCGCGAGTCGAGTTTCGATCGGTTTTTCGTGACCGTCTCGGAAATTCAAAATACTGGCCATTCACGATGTATTAGCCCATGGTAAGTCGTATGAGCTTGGTTTCATGAAAAAACGCGACGGTCATAAACTTTGCGCAGAGTCGAGATTCGATCGGTTTTTCGTGCACCGTCTCGGAAATTCAAAATACTGGTCTTTCCCGTCTTATTAGCCCATTAGAAGTCGTACAGGCACGCTTTCGCAAAAAAATACGACGGTCATAAACTTTGCGCGAAGTCGCGCGCGAGTCGAGTTTCGATCGGTTTTTCGTGCACCGTCTCAGAAATTCAAAATACTGGCCATTCACGATGTATTAGTCCATGGTAGACTGTATGAGCATGGTTTCAGGAGAAAACGCGACGGTCATAAACTTTGCGCAGAGTCGAGATTCGATCGGTTTTTCGTGCACCGTCTCGGAAATTCAAAATACTGGTCTTTCCCGTCTTATTAGCCCATGAGAAGTCGTACAAGCACGCTTTCGCAAAAAAATACGACGGTCATAAACTTTGCGCGAAGTCGCGCGCGAGTCGAGTTTCGATCGGTTTTTCGTGCACCGTCTCGAAAATTCAAAATACTGGCCATTCAAGATGTATTAGTCGATGGTAAGTCGTATGAGCATGATTTCACGAGAAAACGCGACGGTCATAAACTTCGCACAGAGTCGAGATTCGATCGGTTTTTCGTGCACCGTCTCGGAAATTCAAAATACTGGTCTTTCCCGTCTTATTAGCCCATGAGAAGTCGTACAAACATGGTTTCGCAAAAAAATACGACGGTCAAAAACTTTGCGCGAAGTCGCGCGCGAGTCGAAGTTCGATCGGTTTTTCGTGCACCGTCTCGGAAATTCAAAATACTTGTCTTTCCCGTCTTATTAGCCCATGAGAAGTCGTACAGGCACGCTTTCGCAAAAAAATTCGACGGTCATAAACTTTGCTCGAAGTCGCGCGCGAGTCGAGTTTCGATCGGTTTTTCGTGACCGTCTCGGAAATTCAAAATACTGGCCATTCACGATGTATTAGCCCATGGTAAGTCATATGAGCATGATTTCACGAAAAAACGCGACGGTCATAAACTTTGCGCAGAGTCGAGATTCGATCGGTTTTTCGTGCACCGTCTCGGAAATTCAAAATACTTGTCTTTCCCGTCTTATTAGCCCATGAGAAGTAGTACAAGCACGCTTTCGCAAAAAAATACGACGGTCATAAACTTTGCGCGAAGTAGCGCGCGAGTCGAGTTTCGATCGGTTTTTCGTGCACCGTCTCGAAAATTCAAAATACTGGCCATTCACGATGTATTAGCCCATGGTAAGTCGTATGAGCATGGTTTCACGAAAAAATGCGACGGTCATAAACTTTGCGCAGAGTCGAGATTCGATCGGTTTTTCGTGCACCGTCTCGGAAATTCAAAATACTGGTCTTTCCCATCTTATTAGCCCATGAGAAGTCGTACAAGCATGGTTTCGCAAAAAAATACGACGGTCAAAAACTTTGCGCGAAGTCGCGCACGAGTCGAATTTCGATCGGTTTTTCGTGCACCGTCTCGGAAATTCAAAATACTTGTCTTTCCCGTCTTATTAGCCCATGAGAAGTCGTACAGGCACGCTTTCGCAAAAAAATACGACGGTCATAAACTTTGCTCGAAGTCGCGCGCGAGTCGAGTTTCGATCGGTTTTTCGTAACCGTCTCGGAAATTCAAAATACTGGCCATTCACGATGTATTAGCCCATGGTAAGTCGTATGAGCATGATTTCAAGAAAAAACGCGACGGTCATAAACTTTGCGCAGAGTCGAGATTCGATCGGTTTTTCGTGCACCGTCTCGGAAATTCAAAATACTTGTCTTTCCCATCTTATTAGCCCATGAGAAGTAGTACAAGCATGCTTTCGCAAAAAAATACTACGGTCATAAACTTTGCGCGAAGTCGCGCGCGAGTCGAGTTTCGATCGGTTTTTCGTGCACCGTCTCGAAAATTCAAAATACTGGCCATTCACGATGTATTAGCCCATGGTAAGTCGTATGAGCATGGTTTCACGAAAAAACGCGACGGTCATAAACTTTGCGCAGAGTCGAGATTCGATCGGTTTTTCGTGCACCGTCTCGGAAATTCAAAATACTGGTCTTTCCCGTCTTATTAGCCCATGAGAAGTCGTACAGGCACGCTTTCGCAAAAAAATATGATGGTCATAAACTTTGCGCGAAGTCGCGCGCGAGTCGAGTTTCGATCGGTTTTTCGTGCACCGTCTCGGAAATTCAAAATACTTGTCTTTCCCGTCTTATTAGCCCATGAGAAGTCGTACAAGCACGCTTTCACAAAAAAATACGATGGTCATAAACTTTGCGCGAAGTCGCGCGCGAGTCGAGTTTCGATCGGTTTTTCGTGCACCATCTCGGAAATTCAAAATACTGGCCATTCACGATGTATTAGCCCATGGTAAGTCGTATGAGCTTGGTTTCACGAAAAAACGCGACGGTCATAAACTTTGCGCAGAGTCTAGATTCGATCGGTTTTTCGTGCACCGTCTCGGAAATTCAAAATACTGGTCTTTCCCGTCTTATTAGCCCATGAGAAGTCGTACTGTCACGCTTTCGCAAAAAAATACGACGGTCATAAACTTTGCGCGAAGTCGCGCGCGAGTCGAGTTTCGATCGGTTTTTCGTGCACCGTCTCAGAAATTCAAAATACTGGCCATTCACGATGTATTAGTCCATGGTAAGTCGTATGAGCATGGTTTCAGGAGAAAACGCGACGGTCATAAACTTTGCGCAGAGACGAGATTCGATCGGTTTTTCGTGCACCGTCTCGGAAATTCAAAATACTGGTCTTTCCTGTCTTATTAGCCCATGAGAAGTCGTACAGGCACGCTTTCGCAAAAAAATACGACGGTCATAAACTTTGCGCGAAGTCGCGAGCGAGTCGAGTTTCGATCGGTTTTTCGTGCACCGTCTCAGAAATTTAAAATACTGGCCATTCACGATGTATTAGTCCAAGGTAAGTCGTATGAGCATGGTTTCACGAAAAAATGCGACGGTCATAAACTTTGCGCAGAGTCGAGATTCGATCGGTTTTTCGTGCACCGTCTCGGAAATTCAAAATACTGGTCTTTCCTGTCTTATTAGCCCATGAGAAGTCGTACAGGCACGCTTTCGTAAAAAAATACGACGGTCATAAACTTTGCTCGAAGTCGCGCGCGAGTCGAGTTTCGATCGGTTTTTCGTGACCGTCTCGGAAATTCAAAATACTGGCCATTCACGATGTATTAGCCCATGGTAAGTCGTATGAGCTTGGTTTCATGAAAAAACGCGACGGTCATAAACTTTGCGCAGAGTCGAGATTCGATCGGTTTTTTCGTGCACCGTCTCGGAAATTCAAAATACTGGTCTTTCCCGTCTTATTAGCCCATTAGAAGTCGTACAGGCACGCTTTCGCAAAAAAATACGACGGTCATAAACTTTGCGCGAAGTCGCGCGCGAGTCGAGTTTCGATCGGTTTTTCGTGCACCGTCTCAGAAATTCAAAATACTGGCCATTCACGATGTATTAGTCCATGGTAGACTGTATGAGCATGGTTTCAGGAGAAAACGCGACGGTCATAAACTTTGCGCAGAGTCGAGATTCGATCGGTTTTTCGTGCACCGTCTCGGAAATTCAAAATACTGGTCTTTCCCGTCTTATTAGCCCATGAGAAGTCGTACAGGCACGCTTTCGCAAAAAAATACGACGGTCATAAACTTTGCGCGAAGTCGCGCGCGAGTCGAGTTTCGATCGGTTTTTCGTGCACCGTCTCGAAAATTCAAAATACTGGCCATTCAAGATGTATTAGTCGATGGTAAGTCGTATGAGCATGATTTCACGAGAAAACGCGACGGTCATAAACTTCGCACAGAGTCGAGATTCGATCGGTTTTTCGTGCACCGTCTCGGAAATTCAAAATACTGGTATTTCCCGTCTTATTAGCCCATGAGAAGTCGTACAAACATGGTTTCGCAAAAAAATACGACGGTCAAAAACTTTGCGCGAAGTCGCGCGCGAGTCGAAGTTCGATCGGTTTTTCGTGCACCGTCTCGGAAATTCAAAATACTTGTCTTTCCCGTCTTATTAGCCCATGAGAAGTCGTACAGGCACGCTTTCGCAAAAAAATTCGACGGTCATAAACTTTGCTCGAAGTCGCGCGCGAGTCGAGTTTCGATCGGTTTTTCGTGACCGTCTCGGAAATTCAAAATACTGGCCATTCACGATGTATTAGCCCATGGTAAGTCATATGAGCATGATTTCACGAAAAAACGCGACGGTCATAAACTTTGCGCAGAGTCGAGATTCGATCGGTTTTTCGTGCACCGTCTCGGAAATTCAAAATACTTGTCTTTCCCGTCTTATTAGCCCATGAGAAGTAGTACAAGCACGCTTTCGCAAAAAAATACGACGGTCATAAACTTTGCGCGAAGTAGCGCGCGAGTCGAGTTTCGATCGGTTTTTCGTGCACCGTCTCGAAAATTCAAAATACTGGCCATTCACGATGTATTAGCCCATGGTAAGTCGTATGAGCATGGTTTCACGAAAAAATGCGACGGTCATAAACTTTGCGCAGAGTCGAGATTCGATCGGTTTTTCGTGCACCGTCTCGGAAATTCAAAATACTGGTCTTTCCCATCTTATTAGCCCATGAGAAGTCGTACAAGCATGGTTTCGCAAAAAAATACGACGGTCAAAAACTTTGCGCGAAGTCGCGCACGAGTCGAATTTCGATCGGTTTTTCGTGCACCGTCTCGGAAATTCAAAATACTTGTCTTTCCCGTCTTATTAGCCCATGAGAAGTCGTACAGGCACGCTTTCGCAAAAAAATACGACGGTCATAAACTTTGCTCGAAGTCGCGCGCGAGTCGAGTTTCGATCGGTTTTTCGTAACCGTCTCGGAAATTCAAAATACTGGCCATTCACGATGTATTAGCCCATGGTAAGTCGTATGAGCATGATTTCAAGAAAAAACGCGACGGTCATAAACTTTGCGCAGAGTCGAGATTCGATCGGTTTTTCGTGCACCGTCTCGGAAATTCAAAATACTTGTCTTTCCCATCTTATTAGCCCATGAGAAGTAGTACAAGCATGCTTTCGCAAAAAAATACTACGGTCATAAACTTTGCGCGAAGTCGCGCGCGAGTCGAGTTTCGATCGGTTTTTCGTGCACCGTCTCGAAAATTCAAAATACTGGCCATTCACGATGTATTAGCCCATGGTAAGTCGTATGAGCATGGTTTCACGAAAAAACGCGACGGTCATAAACTTTGCGCAGAGTCGAGATTCGATCGGTTTTTCGTGCACCGTCTCGGAAATTCAAAATACTGGTCTTTCCCGTCTTATTAGCCCATGAGAAGTCGTACAGGCACGCTTTCGCAAAAAAATATGATGGTCATAAACTTTGCGCGAAGTCGCGCGCGAGTCGAGTTTCGATCGGTTTTTCGTGCACCGTCTCGGAAATTCAAAATACTTGTCTTTCCCGTCTTATTAGCCCATGAGAAGTCGTACAAGCACGCTTTCACAAAAAAATACGATGGTCATAAACTTTGCGCGAAGTCGCGCGCGAGTCGAGTTTCGATTGGTTTTTCGTGCACCATCTCGGAAATTCAAAATACTGGCCATTCACGATGTATTAGCCCATGGTAAGTCGTATGAGCTTGGTTTCACGAAAAAACGCGACGGTCATAAACTTTGCGCAGAGTCTAGATTCGATCGGTTTTTCGTGCACCGTCTCGGAAATTCAAAATACTGGTCTTTCCCGTCTTATTAGCCCATGAGAAGTCGTACTGTCACGCTTTCGCAAAAAAATACGACGGTCATAAACTTTGCGCGAAGTCGCGCGCGAGTCGAGTTTCGATCGGTTTTTCGTGCACCGTCTCAGAAATTCAAAATACTGGCCATTCACGATGTATTAGTCCATGGTAAGTCGTATGAGCATGGTTTCAGGAGAAAACGCGACGGTCATAAACTTTGCGCAGAGACGAGATTCGATCGGTTTTTCGTGCACCGTCTCGGAAATTCAAAATACTGGTCTTTCCTGTCTTATTAGCCCATGAGAAGTCGTACAGGCACGCTTTCGCAAAAAAATACGACGGTCATAAACTTTGCGCGAAGTCGCGAGCGAGTCGAGTTTCGATCGGTTTTTCGTGCACCGTCTCAGAAATTTAAAATACTGGCCATTCACGATGTATTAGTCCATGGTAAGTCGTATGAGCATGGTTTCACGAAAAAACGCGACGGTCATAAACTTTGCGCAGAGTCGAGATTCGATCGGTTTTTCGTGCACCGTCTCGGAAATTCAAAATACTGGTCTTTCCTGTCTTATTAGCCCATGAGAAGTCGTACAGGCACGCTTTCGCAAAAAAATACGACGGTCATAAACTTTGCTCGAAGTCGCGCGCGAGTCGAGTTTCGATCGGTTTTTCGTGACCGTCTCGGAAATTCAAAATACTGGCCATTCACGATGTATTAGCCCATGGTAAGTCGTATGAGCTTGGTTTCATGAAAAAATGCGACGGTCATAAACTTTGCGCAGAGTCGAGATTCGATCGGTTTTTCGTGCACCGTCTCGGAAATTCAAAATACTGGTCTTTCCCGTCTTATTAGCCCATTAGAAGTCGTACAGGCACGCTTTCGCAAAAAAATACGACGGTCATAAACTTTGCGCGAAGTCGCGCGCGAGTCGAGTTTCGATCGGTTTTTCGTGCACCGTCTCAGAAATTCAAAATACTGGCCATTCACGATGTATTAGTCCATGGTAGACTGTATGAGCATGGTTTCAGGAGAAAACACGACGGTCATAAACTTTGCGCAGAGTCGAGATTCGATCGGTTTTTCGTGCACCGTCTCGGAAATTCAAAATACTGGTCTTTCCCGTCTTATTAGCCCATGAGAAGTCGTACAGGCACGCTTTCGCAAAAAAATACGACGGTCATAAACTTTGCGCGAAGTCGCGCGCGAGTCGAGTTTCGATCGGTTTTTCGTGCACCTTCTCGAAAATTCAAAATACTGGCCATTCAAGATGTATTAGTCGATGGTAAGTCGTATGAGCATGATTTCACGAGAAAACGCGACGGTCATAAACTTCGCACAGAGTCGAGATTCGATCGGTTTTTCGTGCACCGTCTCGGAAATTCAAAATACTGGTCTTTCCCGTCTTATTAGCCCATGAGAAGTCGTACAAACATGGTTTCGCAAAAAAATACGACGGTCAAAAACTTTGCGCGAAGTCGCGCGCGAGTCGAAGTTCGATCGGTTTTTCGTGCACCGTCTCGGAAATTCAAAATACTTGTCTTTCCCGTCTTATTAGCCCATGAGAAGTCGTACAGGCACGCTTTCGCAAAAAAATTCAACGGTCATAAACTTTGCTCGAAGTCGCGCGCGAGTCGAGTTTCGATCGGTTTTTCGTGACCGTCTCGGAAATTCAAAATACTGGCCATTCACGATGTATTAGCCCATGGTAAGTCATATGAGCATGATTTCACGAAAAAACGCGACGGTCATAAACTTTGCGCAGAGTCGAGATTCGATCGGTTTTTCGCGCACCGTCTCGGAAATTCAAAATACTTGTCTTTCCCGTCTTATTAGCCCATGAGAAGTAGTACAAGCACGCTTTCGCAAAAAAATACGACGGTCATAAACTTTGCGCGAAGTAGCGCGCGAGTCGAGTTTCGATCGGTTTTTCATGCACCGTCTCGAAAATTCAAAATACTGGCCATTCACGATGTATTAGCCCATGGTAAGTCGTATGAGCATGGTTTCACGAAAAAATGCGACGGTCATAAACTTTGCGCAGAGTCGAGATTCGATCGGTTTTTCGTGCACCGTCTCGGAAATTCAAAATACTGGTCTTTCCCATCTTATTAGCCCATGAGAAGTCGTACAAGCATGGTTTCGCAAAAAAATACGACGGTCAAAAACTTTGGGCGAAGTCGCGCACGAGTCGAATTTCGATCGGTTTTTCGTGCACCGTCTCGGAAATTCAAAATACTTGTCTTTCCCGTCTTATTAGCCCATGAGAAGTCGTACAGGCACGCTTTCGCAAAAAAATACGACGGTCATAAACTTTGCTCGAAGTCGCGCGCGAGTCGAGTTTCGATCGGTTTTTCGTAACCATCTCGGAAATTCAAAATACTGGCCATTCACGATGTATTAGCCCATGGTAAGTCGTATGAGCATGATTTCAAGAAAAAACGCGACGGTCATAAACTTTGCGCAGAGTCGAGATTCGATCGATTTTTCGTGCACCGTCTCGGAAATTCAAAATACTTGTCTTTCCCATCTTATTAGCCCATGAGAAGTAGTACAAGCATGCTTTCGCAAAAAAATACTACGGTCATAAACTTTGCGCGAAGTCGCGCGCGAGTCGAGTTTCGATCGGTTTTTCGTGCACCGTCTCGAAAATTCAAAATACTGGCCATTCACGATGTATGCTCATGGTAAGTCGTATGAGCATGGTTTCACGAAAAAACGCGACGGTCATAAACTTTGCGCAGAGTCGAGATTCGATCAGTTTTTCGTGCACCGTCTCGGAAATTCAAAATACTGGTCTTTCCCGTCTTATTAGCCCATGAGAAGTCGTACAGGCACGCTTTCGCAAAAAAATATGATGGTCATAAACTTTGCGCGAAGTCACGCGCGAGTCGAGTTTCGATCGGTTTTTCGTGCACCGTCTCGGAAATTCAAAATACTTGTCTTTCCCGTCTTATTAGCCCATGAGAAGTCGTACAAGCACGCTTTCACAAAAAAATACGATGGTCATAAACTTTGCGCGAAGTCGCGCGCGAGTCGAGTTTCGATTGGTTTTTCGTGCACCATCTCGGAAATTCAAAATACTGGCCATTCACGATGTATTAGCCCATGGTAAGTCGTATGAGCTTGGTTTCACGAAAAAACGCGACGGTCATAAACTTTGCGCAGAGTCTAGATTCGATCGGTTTTTCGTGCACCGTCTCGGAAATTCAAAATACTGGTCTTTCCAGTCTTATTAGCCCATGAGAAGTCGTACTGTCACGCTTTCGCAAAAAAATACGACGGTCATAAACTTTGCGCGAAGTCGCGCGCGAGTCGAGTTTCGATCGGTTTTTCGTGCACCGTCTCAGAAATTCAAAATACTGGCCATTCACGATGTATTAGTCCATGGTAAGTCGTATGAGCATGGTTTCAGGAGAAAACGCGACGGTCATAAACTTTGCGCAGAGACGAGATTCGATCGGTTTTTCGTGCACCGTCTCGGAAATTCAAAATACTGGTCTTTCCTGTCTTATTAGCCCATGAGAAGTCGTACAGGCACGCTTTCGCAAAAAAATACGACGGTCATAAACTTTGCGCGAAGTCGCGAGCGAGTCGAGTTTCGATCGGTTTTTCGTGCACCGTCTCGGAAATTCAAAATACTGGTCATTCACGATGTATTAGTCCATGGTAAGTCGTATGAGCATGGTTTCACGAAAAAACGCGACGGTCATAAACTTTGCGCAGAGTCGAGATTCGATCGGTTTTTCATGCACCGTCTCGGAAATTCAAAATACTTGTCTTTCCCATCTTATTAGCCCATGAGAAGTCGTACAGGCACGCTTTCGCAAAAAAATACGACGGTCATAAACTTTGCTCGAAGTCGCGCGCGAGTCGAGTTTCGATCGGTTTTTCGTGACCGTATCGGAAATTCAAAATACTGGCCATTCACGATGTATAAGCCCATGGTAAGTCGTATGAGCATCGTTTCAGGAGAAAACGCGACGGTCATAAACTTTGCGCAAAGTCGAGATTCGATCGGTTTTTCGTGCACCGTCTCGGAAATTCAAAATACTGGTCTTTCCTGTCTTATTAGCCCATGAGAAGTCGTACAGGCACGCTTTCGCAAAAAAATACGACGGTCATAAACTTTGCGCGAAGTCGCGCGCGAGTCGAGTTTCGATCGGTTTTTCGTGCACCGTCTCCGAAATTCAAAATACTGGCCATTCACGATGTATTAGTCCATGGTAAGTCGTATGAGCATGGTTTCACGAAAAAACGCGACGGTCATAAACTTTGCGCAGAGTCGAGATTCGATCGGTTTTTCGTGCACCGTCTCGGAAATTCAAAATACTTGTCTTTCCCATCTTATTAGCCCATGAGAAGTAGTACAGGCACGCTTTCACAATAAAATACGACGGTCATAAACTTTGCTAGAAGTCGCGCGCGAGTCGAGTTTCGATCGGTTTTTCGTGCACCGTCTCGAAAATTCAAAATACTGGCCATTCACGATGTATTAGCCCATGGTAAGTCGTATGAGCATGGTTTCACGAAAAAACGCGACGGTCATAAACTTTGCGCAGAGTCGAGATTCGATCGGTTTTTCGTGCACCGTCTCGGAAATTCAAAATACTGGTCTTTCGCGTCTTATTAGGCCATGAGAAGTCGTACAGGCACGCTTTCGCAAAAAAATACGACGGTATAAACTTTGCGCGAAGTCGCGCGCGAGTCGAGTTTCGATCGGTTTTTCGTGCACCGTCTCAGAAATTTAAAATACTGGCCATTCACGATGTATTAGCCCATGGTAAGTCGTATGAGCTTGGTTTCACGAAAAAACGCAACGGTCATAAACTTTGCGCAGAGTTGAGATTCGATCGGTTTTTCGTGCACCGTCTCGGCAATTCAAAATACTGGTCTTTCCCGTCTTATTAGCCCATTAGAAGTCGTATAGGCACGCTTTCAAAAAAAAATACGACGGTCATAAACTTTGCGCGAAGTCGCGCGCGAGTCGAGTTTCGATCGGTTTTTGTGCACCGTCTCAGAAATTCAAAATACTGGCCATTCACGATGTATTAGTCCATGGTAAGTCGTATGAGCATGGTTTCAGGAGAAAACGCGACGGTCATAAACTTTGCGCAGATTCGAGATTCGATCGGTTTTTCGTGCACCGTCTCGGAAATTCAAAATACTAGTCTTTCCCGTCTTATTAGCCCATGAGAAGTCGTACAGGCACGCTTTCGCAAAAAAATACGACGGTCATAAACTTTGCGCGAAGTCGCGCGCGAGTCGAGTTTCGATCGGTTATTCGTGCACCGTCTCGGAAATTCAAAATACTGGCCATTCACGATGTATTAGTCCATGGTAAGTCGTATGAGCATGGTTTCACGAGAAAACGCGACGGTCATAAACTTTGCGCAGAGTCGAGATTCGATCGGTTTTTCGTGCACCGTCTCGGAAATTCAAAATACTGGTCTTTCCCGTCTTATTAGCCCATGTGAAGTCGTACAGGCACGCTTTCGCAAAAAAATATGACGGTCATCAACTTTGCGCGAAGTCGCGCGCGAGTCGAGTTTCGATCGGTTTTTCGTGCACCGTCTCGGAAATTCAAAATACTTGTCTTTCCCGTCTTATTAGCCCATGAGAAGTCGTACAGGCACGGTTTCACAAAAAAATACGACGGTCATAAACTTTGCGCGAAGTCGCGCGCGAGTCGAGTTTCGATCGGTTTTTCGTGCACCGTCTCGGAAATTCAAAATACTGGTCTTTCCCGTCTTATTAGCCCATGAGAAGTCGTACAAGCATGCTTTCGCAAAAAAATACGACGGTCAAAAACTTTGCGCGAAGTCGCGCGCGAGTCGAATTTCGATCGGTTTTTCGTGCACCGTCTCGGAAATTCAAAATACTTGTCTTTCCCGTCTTATTAGCCCATGAGAAGTCGTACAGGCACGCTTTCGCAAAAAAATACGACGGTCATAAACTTTGCTCCAAGTCTCGCGCGAGTCGAGTTTCGATCGGTTTTTCGTGACCGTCTCGGAAATTCAAAATACTGGCCATTCACGATGTATTAGGCCATGGTAAGTCGTATGAGCAAGATTTCACGAAAAAACGCGACGGTCATAAACTTTGCGCAGAGTCGAGATTCGATCGGTTTTTCGTGCACCGTCTCGAAAATTCAAAATACTGGTCTTTCCCGTCTTATTAGCCCATGAGAAGTAGTATAAGCACGCTTTCGCAAAAAAATACGACGGTCATAAACTTTGCGCGAAGTCGCACGCGAGTCGAGTTTCGATCGGTTTTTCGTGCACCGTCTCGAAAATTCAAAATACTGGCCATTCACGATGTATTAGCCCATGGTAAGTCGTATGAGCATGGTTTCACGAAAAAACGAGACGCTCATAAACTTTGCGCAGAGTCGAGATTCGATCGGTTTTTCGTGCACCGTCTCGGAAATTCAAAATACTGGTCTTTCCCGTCTTATTAGCCCATGTGAAGTCGTACAGTCTCGCTTTCGCAAAAAAATATGACGGTCATCAACTTTGCGCGAAGTCGCGCGCGAGTCGAGTTTCGATCGGTTTTTCGTGCACCGTCTCGGAAATTCAAAATACCTGTCTTTCCCGTCTTATTAGCCCATGAGAAGTCGTACAGGCACGCTTTCATAAAAAAATACGACGGTCATAAACTTTGCGCGAAGTCGCGCGCGAGTCGAGTTTCGATCGGTTTTTCGTGCACCGTCTCGGAAATTCAAAATACTGGCCATTCACGATGTATTAGTCCATGGTAAGTCGTATGAGCATGGTTTCACGAGAAAACGCAACGGTCATAAACTTTGCGCAGAGTCGAGATTCGATCGGTTTTTTGTGCACCGTCTCGGAAATTCAAAATACTGGTCTTTCCCGTCTTATTAACCCATGAGAAGTCGTACAAGCATGCTTTCGCAAAAAAATACGACGGTCAAAAACTTTGCGCGAAGTCGCGCGCTATTCGAATTTCGATCGATTTTTCGTGCACCGTCTCGGAAATTCAAAATACTTGTCTTTCCCATCTTATTAGCCCATGAGAAGTCGTACAGGCACGCTTTCGCAAAAAAATACGACAGTCATAAACTTTGCTCGAAGTCGCGCGCGAGTCGAGTTTCGATCGGTTTTTCGTGACCGTCTCGGAAATTCAAAATACTGGCTATTCACGATGTATTAGCCCATGGTAAGTCGTATGAGCATGATTTCACGAAAAAACGCGACGGTCATAAACTTTGCGCAGAGTCGAGATTCGATCGGTTTTTCGTGCACCGTCTCGGAAATTCAAAATACTGATCTTTCCCGTCTTATTAGCCCATGAGAAGTAGTACAAGCACGCTTTCGCAAAAAAATACGACGGTCATAAACTTTGCGCGAAGTCGCGCGCGAGTCAAGTTTCGATCGGTTTTTCGTGCGCCGTCTCAAAAATTCAAAATACTGGCCATTCACGATGTATTAGCCCATGGTTAGTCGTATGAGCATTTTTTTGGTAAGTAAAGATAATGTATTTTGTAAAAGATTTGTACAAAGAAGCTTTGTCTACACAAGCCATAGACTAAAGCCTGAAGTCTCTTAGTGTAGTCGAGAAGATTGCACCCCACCTAAAGAAGGTGAAATGGGCACGCTTCATCAAACTCATCTCCAAGAGTAGCATTAGGAAGTTAATAAATAATAAAATGCAATAGCTAGACTGTTCTGGACTACTTGTGGATACATCACAAAATATAAGCTTTGCCCCATATAATACATTACAATCTTCATCATTATTCGAGTGATTCTTGACGAATGGAAAAATTGAATCTTGTGAAAATATCTTTCTCTCTTCTTGTTAGGTGCTCTGTATTCAATTCTTGCTCCATACATGATCGTGAGTCCTGAAGAATCTCTATCAGAATTTGAGCTTTGTTCATGTTGTGACACTCAAAAATTCTGCCACACCTCTCCTTCCAAATCCACCATATAGCACATCTGAATATAATTCTTGCTAGTTGTGTAAGAGGCCCCTTTCTTGAGAAGCTTTGCATAAGCATTTCTAATTCATGATGCAGGTTTGGCCGTGGTAGCCTTTGAAAATCAAATCGCTTCAAGATCTCCTTCCATATCCAAGATGAATAATCACAAGCAAAGTAGAGATGGTCAACACTTTCTTCATTTTGCATACACAAAGAGCACCGATTTACAATATAAATACCTCTTCGCTGCATATTGTCCATCGTAGGAAGTTTGCCGAGAAGGGCCTGCCATGTACATAAGGAATGTCGCTGTGAGCATGGACTATCCCATGTCCAACTACTTTGGATCCACTTGTTGTTTCGTCGTCTAATTTGGTTCCATGCAGATGTAGCACTAAATTTACCGTTATCATGAAGCCAAATAAGCATATCTGAAGAGTTGTTCATGATTGGAATAGCCCTAATAGTCGGCCAAAGTAATAACATGTCAGGGGAGGTAGGGTTGGGAAGACACCAAGTACCATTGTTAATGAATTCAGAAACCTTCCAGTCTTTGGGAGCCCCCAGATCCTGTCGTACTCTATCACCAAATATCTGAAATATACTTTTCCCATTCACCCAAGGATCATACCACATATTAATATTGGTTCCAGAAGAAATCACATAAGAAATATTGTTACGTAGCCATCGCCTTGCCTTCAGAATTCCTTTCCAAGCAGAAGAATGAGATGTTTTTGCAGATGTTTCCCAGATTGATTCCTTAGTTAGGTACCTAGCAAAAACCCATTGTGACCATAAGGAAGACTTGTTTTGTAAAATATCTCATAATTGCTTTACCATACAAGCTTTATTCCAATCTCTAATATGTCGAAGATTCAGCCCCCCTTCATCCGTCGGTTTGCAAATGCTGTCCAAATTCACCATGTGCATTGCCTTACCATCTGTGCCATTCCAAAAGAAGTTCATAAGTAATTTATCAATATCATGGAGAAGCCCGGCAGGTAGAAGGAATACATGAGACCAATAAATAGAATAAGAGATCAACACGGATCGAATAAGTTCAAGTCGTCCAGCTTTAGAAAGAAGCCTATTTTTCCAAGAGGAAATTCTGTTCTTAATTTTTTGTATAATAGGCTGACAGGAGGCTTTGTTGATTCCAGTGGATATAAGTGGGAGACCCAAGTAAGGAACCGGTAAATTTCCTTCAGCAACTCCCAATGTTTGAGCAATATGATCCTTATTGTCAATGCAAGCACCCACATATACTTTGCTCTTTGCATGGTTTAGCTTAAGACCAGAAACTTTACCAAATTCATTAAGAATATCTGCCAGATTACTCACGGAAACTGGATCATCTCGAAGGAAGATAATAAGGTCGTCGGCAAATGTTATGTGAGAGATATAAACAGAACCATAATGTGGTACCTTAATTTTGCCATTGGAAACAGCCTCTTCTAACATACAACTGAGCCCTTCCATTGCAATGGTAAAAAGATAAGGAGATAGTGGATCGCCTTGCCGAATGCCATTCTTACTCCCAAAGAAGCCAATAGGTGAACCATTAAAGAGAATTGAAAATTTTGGAGTTTCCAAGCAACATTGAATCCATTTAACCCAGTGCTGAGGGAAGCCCATATTATGGAGCATCATGTAAATAAAATTCCTATTGACTGAGTCAAAGGCCTTTCGTAAATCAGCTTTAAAACAGATCTTTTTTCCTCTTGTTTTAGAATGTAGATCCTTAACCAAATCATTCGCAAGCAGGACATTATGATGGATACTCCTCCCTTTAAGAAAAGCAGCCTGATTAGGACTAATGACCTTATTCATGACCTTTTGTAGTCTATCTGCCAGCAACTTAGAGATAACCTTATAAATAAAGTTGCACAGTGAAATAGGACGGTAGTTCTCCAATGAATCGGCTCCATCATTTTTAGGCACTAAAGAAATAAAAGTGCAATTCATTTCTTTAAGAATGTGACCTGAGGAGAAAAAATGTCGACAAGCTTTTATGACATCGTTGCCTACAATAGCCCATGCAATTTGATAAAACTCAGCTGGAAATCCATCTGGACCAGGGCTTTTGTGCTTCGGGGACTTAAAAACAACTTTCACAATTTCATCATCCGTTATTGGGGCATTAAGATGAGAGAGGGCTTCAGAATCAAGTCGTCTTGTAGGCCCAACATGAATACTATTAGGCTGCTGTTCCTGATTGAGTAAGGAATAAAAAAATTGTTTGGGGTAATTTTTAACCTCATCCAGATCCTCAATGAGATTACCATCTATACCTTTGCATTTTTTGATGCGATTAGTAGCCCTTCTGGTAGCAATAGCAGCATAGAAAAACTTCGTATTAGAATCCCCTAAAGTAAGCCAATGCTGTCGTGACTTCTGTTTCAAAAAGCATTCCTCCTGCTTCAAAGCTTGCATAAAGTTATTTCTAGCAGCAGCCTCTTTGTATATAAGATTCGCATCCAGAGGTTGAAGATTTAGCTCGCATTACACAGCCATAAGTTCTTTCTTGCATAACTGAACCCTATCGTTGATATTTCCAAATGTAGTTGAAACCGTCTCGGAAATTCAAAATACTGGCCATTCACGATGTATTAGTCCATGGTAAGTCGTATGAGCATGGTTTCAGGAAAAAACGCGACGGTCATAAACTTTGCACAGAATCGAGATTCGATCGGTTTTTCGTGCACCGTCTCGGAAATTCAAAATACTGGTCTTTCCCGTCTTATTAGCCCATGAGAAGTCGTACAGGCACGCTTTCACAAAAAAATACGACGGTCATAAACTTTGCGCGAAGTCGCGCGCGAGTCGAGTTTCGATCGGTTTTTCGTGCACCGTCTCGGAAATTCAAAATACTGGCCATTCACGATGTATTAGTCCATGGTAAGTCGTATGAGCATGGTTTCACGAGAAAACGCGACGGTCATAAACTTTGCGCAGAGTCGAGATTCGATCGGTTTTTCGTGCACCGTCTCGGAAATTCAAAATACTGGTCTTTCCCGTCTTATTTGCCCATGAGAAGTCGTACAAGCATGCTTTCGCAAAAAAATACGACGGTCATAAACTTTGCGCGAAGTCGCGCGCGAGTTGAATTTCGATCGGTTTGTCGTGCACCGTCTCGGAAATTCAAAATACTTGTCTTTCCCGTCTTATTAGCCCATGAGAAGTCGTACAGGCACGCTTTCGCAAAAAAAATACGACGGTCATAAACTTTGCGCGAAGTCGCGCGGGAGTCGAGTTTCGATCGGTTTTTCGTGCACTGTCTCGGAAATTCAAAATACTGGCCATTCACGATGTATTAGTCCATGGTAAGTCGTATGAGCATGGTTTCACGAGAAAACGCGACGGTCATAAACTTTGCGCAGAGTCGAGATTCGATCGGTTTTTCGTGCACCGTCTCGGAAATTCAAAATACTGGTCTTTACCGTCTTATTAGCCCATGAGAAGTCGTACAGGCACGCTTTCGTAAAAAAATACGACGGTCATAAACTTTGCGCGAAGTCGCGCGCGAGTCGAGTTTCGATCGGTTTTTCGTGCACCGTCTCAGAAATTCAAAATACTGGCCAATCACGATGTATTAGTCCATGGTAAGTCGTATGAGCATGGTTTCACGAGAAAACGCGACGGTCATAAACTTTGCGCAGAGTCGAGATTCGATCGGTTTTTCGTGCACCGTCTCGGAAATTCAAAATACTGGTCTTTCCCGTCTTATTTGCCCATGAAAAGTCGTACAAGCATGCTTTCGCAAAAAATACGATGGTCAAAAACTTTGCGCGAAGTCGCGCGCGAGTCGAGATTCGATCGGTTTTTCGTGCACCGTCTCGGAAATTCAAAATACTAGTCTTTCCCGTCTTATTAGCCCATGAGAAGTCGTACAGGCACGCTTTCGCAAAAAAATACGACGGTCATAAACTTTGCGCGAAGTCGCGCGCGAGTCGAGTTTCGATCGGTTATTCGTGCACCGTCTCGGAAATTCAAAATACTGGCCATTCACGATGTATTAGTCCATGGTAAGTCGTATGAGCATGGTTTCACGAGAAAACGCGACGGTCATAAACTTTGCGCAGAGTCGAGATTCGATCGGTTTTTCGTGCACCTTCTCGGAAATTCAAAATACTGGTCTTTCCCGTCTTATTAGCCCATGAGAAGTCGTACAAGCATGCTTTCGCAAAAAAATACGACGGTCAAAAACTTTGCGCGAAGTCACGCGCGAGTCGAATTTCGATCGGTTTTTCGTGCACCGTCTCGGAAATTCAAAATACTTGTCTTTCCCGTCTTATTAGCCCATGAGAAGTAGTACAAGCACGCTTTCGCAAAAAAATACGACGGTCATAAACTTTGCGCGAAGTCGCGCGCGAGTCGAGTTTCGATCGGTTTTTCGTGCACCGTCTCAGAAATTCAAAATACTGGCCAATCACGATGTATTAGTCCATGGTAAGTCGTATGAGCATGGTTTCACGAGAAAACGCGACGGTCATAAACTTTGCGCAGAGTCGAGATTCGATCGGTTTTTCGTGCACCGTCTCGGAAATTCAAAATACTGGTCTTTCCCGTCTTATTTGCCCATGAGAAGTCGTACAAGCATGCTTTCGCAAAAAAATACGACGGTCAAAAACTTTGCGCGAAGTCGCGCGCGAGTCGAGATTCGATCGGTTTTTCGTGCACCGTCTCGGAAATTTAAAATACTAGTCTTTCCCGTCTTATTAGCCCATGAGAAGTCGTACAGGCACGCTTTCGCAAAAAAATACGACGGTCATAAACTTTGCGCGAAGTCGCGCGCGAGTCGAGTTTCGATCGGTTATTCGTGCACCGTCTCGAAAATTCAAAATACTGGCCAATCACGATGTATTAGTCCATGGTAAGTCGTATGAGCATGGTTTCACGAGAAAACGCGACGGTCATAAACTTTGCGCAGAGTCGAGATTCGATCGGTTTTTCGTGCACCGTCTCGGAAATTCAAAATACTGGTCTTTCCCGTCTTATTTGCCCATGAGAAGTCGTACAAGCATGCTTTCGCAAAAAAATACGACGGTCAAAAACTTTGCGCGAAGTCGCGCGCGAGTCGAGATTCGATCGGTTTTTCGTGCACCGTCTCGGAAATTTAAAATACTAGTCTTTCCCGTCTTATTAGCCCATGAGAAGTCGTACAGGCACGCTTTCGCAAAAAAATACGACGGTCATAAACTTTGCGCGAAGTCGCGCGCGAGTCGAGTTTCGATCGGTTATTCGTGCACCGTCTCGAAAATTCAAAATACTGGCCATTCACGATGTATTAGTCCATGGTAAGTCGTATGAGCATGGTTTCACGAGAAAACGCGACGGTCATAAACTTTGCGCAGAGTCGAGATTCGATCGGTTTTTCGTGCACCTTCTCGGAAATTCAAAATACTGGTCTTTCCCGTCTTATTAGCCCATGAGAAATCGTACAAGCATGCTTTCGCAAAAAAATACGACGGTCAAAAACTTTGCGCGAAGTCGCGCGCGAGTCGAATTTCGATCGGTTTTTCGTGCACCGTCTCGGAAATTCAAAATACTTGTCTTTCCCGTCTTATTAGCCCATGAGAAGTCGTACAGGCACGCTTTCGCAAAAAAATACGACGGTCATAAACTTTGCTCCAAGTCGCGCGCGAGTCGAGTTTCGATCGGTTTTTCGTGACCGTCTCGGAAATTCAAAATACTGGCCATTCACGATGTATTAGCAAATGGTAAGTCGTATGAGCATGATTTCACGAAAAAACGCGACGGTCAGAAACTTTGCGCAGAGTCGAGATTCGATCGGTTTTTCGTGCACCGTCTCGGAAATTCAAAATACTGGTCTTTCTCGTCTTATTAGCCCATGAGAAGTAGTACAAGCACGCTTTCGCAAAAAAATACGACGGTCATATACTTTGCGCGAAATCGCACGCGAGTCGAGTTTCGATCGGTTTTTCGTGCACCATCTCGAAAATTCAAAATACTGGCCATTCACGATGTATTAGCCCATGGTAAGTCGTATGAGCATGGTTTCACGAAAAAACGCGACGGTCATAAACTTTGCGCAGAGTCGAGATTCGATCGGTTTTTCGTGCACCGTCTCGGAAATTCAAAATACTGGTCTTTCCCGTCTTATTAGCCCATGAGAAGTCGTACAGGCACGCTTTCGCAAAAAAATACGACGGTCATAAACTTTGCGCGAAGTCGCGCGCGAGTCGAGTTTCGATCGGTTTTTCGTGCACCGTCTCGGAAATTCAAAATACTGGCCATTCACGATGTATTAGTCCATGGTAAGTCGTATGAGCATGGTTTCACGAGAAAACGCGACGGTCATAAACTTTGCGCAGAGTCGAGATTCGATCGGTTTTTCGTGCACCGTCTCGGAAATTCAAAATACTGGTCTTTCCCGTCTTATTAGCCCATGAGAAGTCGTACAAGCATTTTTTTTTTTGGTAAGTAAAGATATTGTATTTTGTAAAAGATTTGTACAAAGAAGCTTTGTCTACACAAGCCATAGACTAAAGCCTGAAGTCTCTTAGTGTAGTCGAGAAGATTGCACCCCACCTAAAGAAGGTGAAATGAGCACGCTTCATCAAACTCATCTCCAAGAGTAGCATAAGGAAGTTAATAAATAATAAAATGCAATAGCTAGACTGTTCTGGACTACTTGTGGATACATCACAAAATATAAGCTTTGCCCCATATAATTACAATCTTCATCATTATTCGAGCGATTCTTGACGAATGGAAAAATTGAATCTTGTGAAAATATCTTTCTCTCTTCTTGTTAGGTGCTCTGTATTCAATTCTTGCTCCATACATGATCGTGAGTCCTGAAGAATCTCTATCAGAATTTGAGCTTTCTTCATGTTGTGACACTCAAAAATTCTGCCACACCTCTCCTTCCAAATCCACCAAATAGCACATCTGAATATAATTCGTGCTAGTTGTGTAAGAGGCCCCTTTCTTGAGAAGCTTTGCATAAGCATTTCTAATTCATGATGCAAGTTTGGCCGTGGTAGCCTTTGAAAATCAAATCGCTTCAAGATCTCCTTCCATATCCAAGATGAATAATCACAAGCAAAGTA
This sequence comes from Ensete ventricosum, assembly GCA_029747655.1. Taxonomy (NCBI): domain Eukaryota; kingdom Viridiplantae; phylum Streptophyta; class Magnoliopsida; order Zingiberales; family Musaceae; genus Ensete; species Ensete ventricosum. The sequence goes on along the minus strand of JAQQAF010000004.1, from coordinate 28,022,825 downwards.
GAGATGGTCAACACTTTCTTCATTTTGCATACACAAAGAGCACCGATTTACAATATAAATACCTCTTCGCTGCATATTGTCCATCGTAGGAAGTTTGCCGAGAAGGGCCTGCCATGTACATAAGGAATGTCGCTGTGAGCATGGACTATCCCATGTCCAACTACTTTGGATCCACTTGTTGTTTCGTCGTCTAATTTGGTTCCATGCAGATGTAGCACTAAATTTACCGTTATCATGAAGCCAAATAAGCATATCTGAAGAGTTGTTCTTGATTGTAATAGCCCTAATAGTCGGCCAAAGTAATAACATGTCAGGGGAGGTAGGGTTGGGAAGACACCAAGTACCATTGTTAATGAATTCAGAAACCTTCCAGTCTTTGGGAGCCCCCAGATCCTGTCGTACTCTATCACCAAATATCTGAAATATGCTTTTCCCATTCACCCAAGGATCATACCACATATTAATATTGGTTCCAGAAGAAATCACATAAGAAATATTGTTACGTAGCCATCTCCTTGCCTTTAGAATTCCTTTCCAAGCAGCAGAATGAGATGTTTTTGCAGATACTTCCCAGATTGATTCCTTGGTAAGGTACCTAGCAAAAACCCATTGTGACCATAAGGAAGACTTGTTTTGTAAAATATCCCATAATTGCTTTACCATACAAGCTTTATTCCAATCTCTAATATGTCGAAGATTCAGCCCCCCTTCATCCTTCGGTTTGCAAATGCTGTCCCAATTCACCATGTGCATTGCCTTACCATCTGTGCCATTCCAAAAGAAGTTCATAAGTAATTTATCAATATCATGGAGAAGCCCGGCTGGTAGAAGGAATGCATGAGACCAATAAATAGAATAAGAGGTCAACACAGATCGAATAAGTTCAAGTCGTCCAGCTTTAGAAAGAAGCCTATTTTTCCAAGAGGAAATTCTGTTCTTCATTTTTTGTATGATAGGCTGACAGGAGGCTTTGTTGATTCCAGTGGATATAAGTGGGAGACCCAAGTAAGGAACCGGTAAATTTCCTTCAGCAACTCCCAATGTTTGAGCAATATGATCCTTATTGTCAATGCAAGCACCCACATATACTTTGCTCTTTGCATGGTTTAGCTTAAGACCAGAAACTATACCAAATTCATTAAGAATATCTGCCAGATTACTCACAGAAACTGGATCATCTCGAAGGAAGATAATAAGGTCATCAGCAAATGTTATGTGAGAGATATAAATAGAACCATAATATGGTACCTTAATTTTGCCATTGGAAACAGCCTCTTCTAACATACAACTGAGTCCTTCCATTGCAATCGTAAAAAGATAAGGAGATAGTGGATCGCCTTGCCGAATGCCATTCTTACTCCCGAAGAAGCCAATAGGTGAACCATTAAAGAGAATCGAAAATTTTGGAGTTTCCAAGCAACATTGAATCCATTGAACCCAGCGCTGAGGGAAGCCCATATTATGGAGCATCATGTAAATAAATTGCCTATTGACTGAGTCAAAGGCCTTCTGTAAATCAGCTTTAAAACAGATCTTTTTCCCTCTTGTTTTTGAGTGTAGATCCTTAACCAAATCATTAGCAAGCAGGACATTATGATGGATACTCCTCCCTTTAATAAAAGCAGCCTGATTAGGACTAATGACCTTATTCATGACCTTTTGTAGTCTATCTGCCAGCAACTTAGAGATAACCTTATAAATAAAGTTGCACAGTGAAATAGGACGGTAGTTCTCCAATGAATCGGCTCCATCATTTTTAGGCACTAAAGAAATAAAAGTGCAATTCATTTCTTTCAGAATGTGACCTGAGGAGAAAAAATGTCGACAAGCTTTTATGACATCGTTGCCTACAATAGCCCATGCAATTTGATAAAACTCAGCTGGAAATCCATCTGGACCAGGGCTTTTGTGCTTCGGGGACTTAAAAACAACTTTCACAATTTCATCATCCGTTATTGGGGCATTAAGATGAGAGAGGGCTCCAGAATCAAGTCGTCTTGTAGGCCCAACATGAATACTATTAGGCTGCTGTTCCTGATTGAGTAAGGAATAAAAAAATTGCTCGGTGTAATTTTTAACCTCATCCAGATCCTCAATGAGATTACCATCTATACCTTTGCATTTTTTGATGCGATTAGTAGCCCTTCTGGTAGCAATAGCAGCATAGTAAAACTTCGTATTAGAATCCCCTAGAGTAAGCCAATGCTGTCGTGACTTCTGTTTCAAAAAGCATTCCTCCTGCTTCAAAGCTTGCATAAAGTTATTTCTAGCAGCAGCCTCTTTGTATATAAGATTCGCATCCAGAGGTTGAAGATTTAGCTCGCTTTGCACAGCCATAAGTTCTTTCTTGCATAACTGAACTCTGTCGTTGATATTTCCAAATGTAGTTGAATTCCACTTCTTCAGTGCTGCTTTGCATGCTTTTAGTTTTTGACATAGGATGTAAGGGGGAGAACCAAATACATTAATGTCCCAAGCTGACTTAATAACTTCGAGGAACTTTGGGTGAGAACTCCACATATTAAAAAATCTAAAAGGTTTCTTGACTCTTGGTAGTGCTTTATCTGCATGTATATGCATAATAGAGTGATCCGAAAATAACTTAGCACCGTACTCAAGAAGTGAATCTGGAAAAACTGCTAACCATTCCTGATTTATCAAACATCTGTCAAGTCGAGCCATAATTTTTCTTTCAGCAGTACTTTGATTGTTCCATGAGAACCAATCACCTACAGATTTCATGTCAGTCAATGCAGCAGTATCTATACAATCATTAAAATGTTGAAGCTGACATTCGGAAAGCACTCTACCCCCCACTTTCTCATTTGTGTATCTGACAGTATTAAAGTCACCGAGAACAACCCAAGGTACTGTAGGATAACTATTTGAAATGCTAACCAGATCACGCCATAGAGCATTCCTGTCAGACATACTGTTAGATGCATAAATACCGGTAATATTGAATTGACATCCAGTCTGTTTATCCTCTGCCTTAAGATGAATGAATTGATTAGTAGCAGAAATAAACCAAGCAGTAACAAGATTAGGATGCCATAAGACCCAAACTCGACCATAAGTATCCTGAGAATCATTAGTAAAAAGTTCTGCCTCAGGCCATATTAAATTCTTCTGAACTTGAACACGATGAGGTTTAATTTTTGTTTCCACAAGAATGACAATGTCACATGCAGCAGATCGGATTATTCTATTGAGCTCCCGACATTTCTCAGTCTTATTAAGTCCACGAACATTCCAACAGCTTATTTTCATCAATACTAGATAGAAGGAAGAGCATGCGATTTTTTTTTGGTAAGTAAAGATATTGTATTTTGTAAAAGATTTGTACAAAGAAGCTTTGTCTACACAAGCCATAGACTAAAGCCTGAAGTCTCTTAGTGTAGTCGAGAAGATTGCACCCCACCTAAAGAAGGTGAAATGAGCACGCTTCATCAAACTCATCTCCAAGAGTAGCATAAGGAAGTTAATAAATAATAAAATGCAATAGCTAGACTGTTCTGGACTACTTGTGGATACATCACAAAATATAAGCTTTGCCCCATATAATTACAATCTTCATCATTATTCGAGCGATTCTTGACGAATGGAAAAATTGAATCTTGTGAAAATATCTTTCTCTCTTCTTGTTAGGTGCTCTGTATTCAATTCTTGCTCCATACATGATCGTGAGTCCTGAAGAATCTCTATCAGAATTTGAGCTTTCTTCATGTTGTGACACTCAAAAATTCTGCCACACCTCTCCTTCCAAATCCACCAAATAGCACATCTGAATATAATTCGTGCTAGTTGTGTAAGAGGCCCCTTTCTTGAGAAGCTTTGCATAAGCATTTCTAATTCATGATGCAAGTTTGGCCGTGGTAGCCTTTGAAAATCAAATCGCTTCAAGATCTCCTTCCATATCCAAGATGAATAATCACAAGCAAAGTAGAGATGGTCAACACTTTCTTCATTTTGCATACACAAAGAGCACCGATTTACAATATAAATACCTCTTCGCTGCATATTGTCCATCGTAGGAAGTTTGCCGAGAAGGGGCCTGCCATGTACATAAGGAATGTCGCTGTGAGCATGGACTATCCCATGTCCAACTACTTTGGATCCACTTGTTGTTTCGTCGTCTAATTTGGTTCCATGCAGATGTAGCACTAAATTTACCGTTATCATGAAGCCAAATAAGCATATCTGAAGAGTTGTTCTTGATTGTAATAGCCCTAATAGTCGGCCAAAGTAATAACATGTCAGGGGAGGTAGGGTTGGGAAGACACCAAGTACCATTGTTAATGAATTCAGAAACCTTCCAGTCTTTGGGAGCCCCCAGATCCTGTCGTACTCTATCACCAAATATCTGAAATATGCTTTTCCCATTCACCCAAGGATCATACCACATATTAATATTGGTTCCAGAAGAAATCACATAAGAAATATTGTTACGTAGCCATCTCCTTGCCTTTAGAATTCCTTTCCAAGCAGCAGAATGAGATGTTTTTGCAGATACTTCCCAGATTGATTCCTTGGTAAGGTACCTAGCAAAAACCCATTGTGACCATAAGGAAGACTTGTTTTGTAAAATATCCCATAATTGCTTTACCATACAAGCTTTATTCCAATCTCTAATATGTCGAAGATTCAGCCCCCCTTCATCCTTCGGTTTGCAAATGCTGTCCCAATTCACCATGTGCATTGCCTTACCATCTGTGCCATTCCAAAAGAAGTTCATAAGTAATTTATCAATATCATGGAGAAGCCCGGCTGGTAGAAGGAATGCATGAGACCAATAAATAGAATAAGAGGTCAACACAGATCGAATAAGTTCAAGTCGTCCAGCTTTAGAAAGAAGCCTATTTTTCCAAGAGGAAATTCTGTTCTTCATTTTTTGTATGATAGGCTGACAGGAGGCTTTGTTGATTCCAGTGGATATAAGTGGGAGACCCAAGTAAGGAACCGGTAAATTTCCTTCAGCAACTCCCAATGTTTGAGCAATATGATCCTTATTGTCAATGCAAGCACCCACATATACTTTGCTCTTTGCATGGTTTAGCTTAAGACCAGAAACTATACCAAATTCATTAAGAATATCTGCCAGATTACTCACAGAAACTGGATCATCTCGAAGGAAGATAATAAGGTCATCAGCAAATGTTATGTGAGAGATATAAATAGAACCATAATATGGTACCTTAATTTTGCCATTGGAAACAGCCTCTTCTAACATACAACTGAGTCCTTCCATTGCAATCGTAAAAAGATAAGGAGATAGTGGATCGCCTTGCCGAATGCCATTCTTACTCCCGAAGAAGCCAATAGGTGAACCATTAAAGAGAATCGAAAATTTTGGAGTTTCCAAGCAACATTGAATCCATTGAACCCAGCGCTGAGGGAAGCCCATATTATGGAGCATCATGTAAATAAATTGCCTATTGACTGAGTCAAAGGCCTTCCGTAAATCAGCTTTAAAACAGATCTTTTTCCCTCTTGTTTTTGAGTGTAGATCCTTAACCAAATCATTAGCAAGCAGGACATTATGATGGATACTCCTCCCTTTAATAAAAGCAGCCTGATTAGGACTAATGACCTTATTCATGACCTTTTGTAGTCTATCTGCCAGCAACTTAGAGATAACCTTATAAATAAAGTTGCACAGTGAAATAGGACGGTAGTTCTCCAATGAATCGGCACCATCATTTTTAGGCACTAAAGAAATAAAAGTGCAATTCATTTCTTTCAGAATGTGACCTGAGGAGAAAAAATGTCGACAAGCTTTTATGACATCGTTGCCTACAATAGCCCATGCAATTTGATAAAACTCAGCTGGAAATCCATCTGGACCAGGGCTTTTGTGCTTCGGGGACTTAAAAACAACTTTCACAATTTCATCATCCGTTATTGGGGCATTAAGATGAGAGAGGGCTTCAGAATCAAGTCGTCTTGTAGGCCCAACATGAATACTATTAGGCTGCTGTTCCTGATTGAGTAAGGAATAAAAAAATTGCTCGGTGTAATTTTTAACCTCATCCAGATCCTCAATGAGATTACCATCTATACCTTTGCATTTTTTGATGCGATTAGTAGCCCTTCTGGTAGCAATAGCAGCATAGAAAAACTTCGTATTAGAATCCCCTAGAGTAAGCCAATGCTGTCGTGACTTCTGTTTCAAAAAGCATTCCTCCTGCTTCAAAGCTTGCATAAAGTTATTTCTAGCAGCAGCCTCTTTGTATATAAGATTCGCATCCAGAGGTTGAAGATTTAGCTCGCTTTGCACAGCCATAAGTTCTTTCTTGCATAACTGAACTCTGTCGTTGATATTTCCAAATGTAGTTGAATTCCACTTCTTCAGTGCTGCTTTGCATGCTTTTAGTTTTTGACATAGGATGTAAGGGGGAGAACCAAATACATTAATGTCCCAAGCTGACTTAATAACTTCGAGGAACTTTGGGTGAGAACTCCACATATTAAAAAATCTAAAAGGTTTCTTGACTCTTGGTAGTGCTTTATCTGCATGTATATGCATAATAGAGTGATCCGAAAATAACTTAGCACCGTACTCAAGAAGTGAATCTGGAAAAACTGCTAACCATTCCTGATTTATCAAACATCTGTCAAGTCGAGCCATAATTTTTCTTTCAGTAGTACTTTGATTGTTCCATGAGAACCAATCACCTACAGATTTCATGTCAGTCAATGCAGCAGTATCTATACAATCATTAAAATGTTGAAGCTGACATTCGGAAAGCACTCTACCCCCCACTTTCTCATTTGTGTATCTGACAGTATTAAAGTCACCGAGAACAACCCAAGGTACTGTAGGATAACTATTTGAAATGCTAACCAGATCACGCCATAGAGCATTCCTGTCAGACATACTGTTAGATGCATAAATACCGGTAATATTGAATTGACATCCAGTCTGTTTATCCTCTGCCTTAAGATGAATGAATTGATTAGTAGCAGAAATAAACCAAGCAGTAACAAGATTAGGATGCCATAAGACCCAAACTCGACCATAAGTATCCTGAGAATCATTAGTAAAAAGTTCTGCCTCAGGCCATATTAAATTCTTCTGAACTTGAACACGATGAGGTTTAATTTTTGTTTCCACAAGAATGACAATGTCACATGCAGCAGATCGGATTATTCTATTGAGCTCCCGACATTTCTCAGTCTTATTAAGTCCACGAACATTCCAACAGCTTATTTTCATCAATACTAGATAGAAGGAAGAGCATGCGATTTTGGGAGGACACTACCATCCTTTTTCTTATCCTTTGATTTTGCATGGTCCTCTCGCATAATATCTTTACCCTTTAATCCTTTATTCCTATATTTATCCACCTCATCCACAGCTTGCAAATGTTTAAATTTTTGCGTACCTTGAGGCAAGGAGTCCTGAATAGCGGGATGTGTCGAAGAGCGATGAGTTTGGTGAGTTGCAATGTCTTGGTTCCCAAGAGGTTGTTGAAATGAAATTTCCTGATTATCTGAAGGAGTGATTCGTGAAGGCGAGGTTGTTATTGGGGAGTGAGAACCTTGGGAAGCTCCTGCAGTGAAATTCTCTGATATAATAGGTAAAGATGGAAGTCCTGACTTGTCTTTCTCTTGTTCGTGTTGCTGCCCCAACGAGTCAGAGTGTTCAATCATCTTCTCCGCCATCACCACTGTTGGCACTGGAGTATCAGTGCTTGGATTAGTGGTAGTGACCCCATTCTGTGGCTCTTGGCGTGGTCGGTAGACCTGTGTGATTTTTTGTGAAGGCTGTTGGCAGGCACCATTTACATGTCCAAAAGATAGACAAACCTTGCATCGTTGTGGCTTCCAAGAATATGAGACTTTCACCTTTCGGGTGCTCCCATCAAGATCACGGTAAGAAACATCATTCGGCAGTTCCTCATCAGAAGAAACCATTACACAAGCTCTGGCAAAGGTCAATCTCGTTTGCGAAGCTGTTGCCTTATCAAGATACAATGGTTGTCCCAGGGTGCTGCAAAGCTTTGCAATAAAACGACGACCCCAGAGATGTAGTGGAAGTCCATGAAAAGAAACCCATATTGGGATAGACTGTAGACTGTCTAACTCCAATCTCACATCAGGTGCCCAGCGTCGTAGTATCATTGGATGACCACGGATAGTCCAAAATCCTTCAAGGACCCGTTGTAAATCTTCTTCCGAATAAAGCCTGCATACAAAGAATCCGGTCTCCAACATATGATGATCAAATGTTGATATTCCCCATCGAGTTCTGATGTATGAGGATAGTGGGAAAAAGGATGTTCTTAGTCCAACAACGTAGCCCACAATTGCCATTGACCATGTCTCAATTAGTTCGTCGGAATCAATAGCCTCATACACAGCAATCTTCTGGTCAGCCTGTACTTCTGGAGCAAAAAAGTCCAGTCGAAGATCCGGACTACCCACTGGAGCCTTGAAGAGGCTACTCCAAGGCTTCGGATCTCGGGAAATAGGAGCTGGAGGTCGTGATCTAGATCGTGAACGACCTCGGGCCTGGTTCATTGAAGGAGCATCCCGTCGAGAAAAAGAAATCAGCGGTGGAACATCCTGGTGTGAAACCGGCCTAAGCTGCTGGGGAGGAACCAGCGGCTGTTGGAGAGGAGCAACCCCCTCCCGCGGTGAAGTAACCAGCGGCTGAGGAGCAACCCTCTCCCGCTGTGACTGCTGGAGAGGGGCGTTCTGCTGTGAAGCAATCAGCCGCTGGGAAGAAGCCAGCGGAGGAGCATCCCGCTGGAACAGAGGATGCGAAGCAGAGTGCCGCGTCCGGCCGCTCGCATCCATGGCGTCGCTCGCCCTAGCCGCCAGCCGCCTAGGGGAGAGGAAGCCACCACCCTGCCCACACTAATGTCGCAGCCGTCGCCCCTTCCACGCCGATTGCAGAAGCAGCCGTCGCCCTTTCCACGCTGGAGTTGCCGCAGGAAGCGGCAGTGAACCCAGCCCCAATCGCAGCGCAGCTTCCACCGTTTCTTGCCCTAGAGTCCGTCCCGCGCCTAGGGGAGAAGAGCCGCCGCCCTTCCACGCCTGAAGTCGCCGATTCCCGGCCTGGAATCGCTGATCGCAGAAGCGACCGCCGGCCTTCCACTCGCCGCGGAGTGATCGTAGAGGAGAAATCGCCCAAGGGAGCAATCGCAAGCACAAGCGCAAGGGAAGAGGTTGCCGTCCCCAGCGTCGATCGCAAGCGCAAGCGCAAGCCCAAGCAGAGCAGAGCACTCACGCACGCACGCAAGGGAACGCAGGCCCATTCCCCCCCATTCCCAAGCCGATGCGTGCACCGTCTCTCCTCCTCTCTCTCTCCTCCTCACGCTTTCACTCTCTCCTCCTCACGCTTTCACAGAGCATGCGATTTTGGGAGGACACTACCATCCTTTTTCTTATCCTTTGATTTTGCATGGTCCTCTCGCATAATATCTTTACCCTTTAATCCTTTATTCCTATATTTATCCACCTCATCCACAGCTTGTAAATGTTTAAATTTTTGCATACCTTGAGGCAAGGAGTCCTGAATAGCGGGATGTGTCGAAGAGCGATGAGTTTGGTGAGTTGCAATGTCTTGGTTCCCAAGAGGTTGTTGAAATGAAATTTCCTGATTATCTGAAGTCGTACAGGCACGCTTTCCCGTCTTATTAGCCCATGAGAAGTCGTACAGGCACGCTTTCGCAAAAAAATACGACAGTCATAAACTTTGCTCGAAGTCGCGCGCGAGGCGAGTTTCGATCGGTTTTTCGTGACCGTCTCGGAAATTCAAAATACTGGCCATTCACGATGTATTAGCCCATGGTAAGTCGTATGAGCATGATTTCACGAAAAAACGCGACGGTCATAAACTTTGCGCAGAGTCGAGATTCGATCGGTTTTTCGTGCACCGTCTCGGAAATTCAAAATACTGGTCTTTCCCGTCTTATTAGCCCATGAGAGTAGTACAAGCACGCTTTCGCAAAAAAATACGACGGTCATAAACTTTGCGCGAAGTCGCGCACGAGTCGAGTTTCGATCGGTTTTTCGTGCACCGTCTCGAAAATTCAAAATACTAGCCATTCACGAAGTATTAGCCCATGGTAAGTCGTATGAGCATGGTTTCACGAAAAAATGCGACGGTCATAAACTTTGCGCAGAGTCGAGATTCGATCGGTTTTTCGTGCACCGTCTCGGAAATTCAAAATACTGGTCTTTCCCGTCTTATTAGCCCATGAGAAGTCGTACAGGCACGCTTTCGCAAAAAAATACGACGGTCATAAACTTTGCGCGAAGTCGCGCGCGAGTCGAGTTTCGATAGGTTTTTCGTGCACCGTCTCGGAAATTCAAAATACCTGTCTTTCCCGTCTTATTAGCCCATGAGAAGTCGTACAGGCACGCTTTCGCAAAAAAATACGACGGTCATAAACTTTGCGCGAAGTCGCGCGCGAGTCGAGTTTCGATCGGTTTTTCGTGCACCGTCTCAGAAATTCAAAATACTGGCCATTCACGATGTATTAGTCCATGGTAAGTCGTATGAGCATGGTTTAAGGAAAAAACGCGATGGTCATAAACTTTGCGCAGAGTCGAGATTCGATCGGTTTTTCGTGCACCGTCTCGAAAATTCAAAATACTGGTATTTCCCGTCTTATTAGCCCATGAGAAGTCGTACAGGCACGCTTTCACAAAAAAATACGACGGTCATAAACTTTGCGCGATGAGTTTGATGAAGCGTGCCCATTTCACCTTCTTTAGGTGGGTGCAATCTTCTCGACTACACTAAGAGACTTCAGGCTTTAGTTTATGGCTTGTGTAGACAAAGCTTCTTTGTACAAATCTTTTACAAAATACAATATCTTTACTTACCAAAAAAAAGGTCATAAACTTTGCGCGAAGTCGCGCGCGAGTCGAGTTTCGATCGGTTTTTCGTGCACCGTCTCGGAAATTCAAAATACTGGCCATTCACGATGTATTAGTCCATGGTAAGTCGTATGAGCATGGTTTCACGAGAAAACGCGACGGTCATAAACTTTGCGCAGAGTCGAGATTCGATCGGTTTTTCGTGCACCGTCTCGGAAATTCAAAATACTGGTCTTTCCCGTCTTATTTGCCCATGAGAAGTCGTACAGGCACGCTTTCGCAAAAAAATACGACGGTCATAAACTTTGCGCGAAGTCGCGCGCGAGTCGAGTTTCGATCGGTTTTTCGTGCACCGTCTCGAAAATTCAAAATACTTGTCTTTCCCGTCTTATTAGCCCATGAGAAGTCGTACAGGCACGCTTTCGCAAAAAAATACGACGGTCATAAACTTTGCGCGAAGTCGCGCGCGAGTCGAGTTTCGATCGGTTTTTCGTGCACCGTCTCAGAAATTCAAAATACTGGCCATTCACGATGTATTAGTCCATGGTAAGTCGTATGAGCATGGTTTCACGAGAAAACGCGACGGTCATAAACTTTGCGCAGAGTCGAGATTCGATCGGTTTTTCGTGCACCGTCTCGGAAATTCAAAATACTGGTCTTTCCCGTCTTATTAGCCCATGAGAAGTCGTACAGGCACGCTTTCGCAAAAAAATACGACGGTCATAAACTTTGCGTGAAGTCGCGCGCGAGTCGAGTTTCGATCGGTTTTTCGTGCACCGTCTCGGAAATTCAAAATACTGGCCATTCACGATGTATTAGTCCATGGTAAGTCGTATGAGCATGGTTTCACGAGAAAACGCGACGGTCATAAACTTTGCGCAGAGTCGAGATTCGATCGGTTTTTCGTGCACCGTCTCGGAAATTCAAAATACTGGTCTTTCCCGTCTTATTAGCCCATGAGAAGTCGTACAAGCATGCTTTCGCAAAAAAATACGACGGTCAAAAACATTGCGCGAAGTCGCGCGCGATTCGAATTTCGATCGATTTTTCGTGCACCGTCTCGGAAATTCAAAATACTTGTCTTTCCCGTCTTATTAGCCCATGAGAAGTCGTACAGGCACGCTTTCGCAAAAAAATACGACAGTCATAAACTTTGCTCGAAGTCGCGCGCGAGGCGAGTTTCGATCGGTTTTTCGTGACCGTCTCGGAAATTCAAAATACTGGCCATTCACGATGTATTAGCCCATGGTAAGTCGTATGAGCATGATTTCACGAAAAAACGCGACGGTCATAAACTTTGCGCAGAGTCGAGATTCGATCGGTTTTTCGTGCACCGTCTCGGAAATTCAAAATACTGGTCTTTCCCGTCTTATTAGCCCATGAGAAGTAGTACAAGCACGCTTTCGCAAAAAAATACGACGGTCATAAACTTTGCGCGAAGTCGCGCGCGAGTCGAGTTTCGATCGGTTTTTCGTGCACCGTCTCGAAAATTCGAAATACTAGCCATTCACGAAGTATTAGCCCATGGTAAGTCGTATAAGCATGGTTTCACGAAAAAACGCGACGGTCATAAACTTTGCGTAGAGTCGAGATTCCATCGGTTTTTCGTGCACCGTCTCGGAAATTCAAAATACTGATCTTTCCCGTCTTATTAGCCCATGAGAAGTCGTACAGGCACGCTTTCGCAAAAAAATACGACGGTCATAAACTTTGCGCGAAGTCGCGCGCGAGTCGAGTTTCGATAGGTTTTTCGTGCACCGTCTCGAAAATTCAAAATACCTGTCTTTCCCATGTTATTAGCCCATGAGAAGTCGTACAGGCACGCTTTCGCAAAAAAATACGACGGTCGTAAACTTTGCGCGAAGTCGCGCGCGAGTCGAGTTTCGATCGGTTTTTCGTGCACCGTCTCGGAAATTCAAAATACTGGCCATTCACGATGTATTAGTCCATGGTAAGTCGTATGAGCATGGTTTCACGAGAAAACGCGACGGTCATAAACTTTGCGCAGAGTCGAGATTCGATCGGTTTTTCGTGCACCGTCTTGGAAATTCAAAATACTGGTCTTTCCCGTCTTATTAGCCCATGAGAAGTCGTACAAGCATGCTTTCGCAAAAAAATACGACGGTCAAAAACTTTGCGCGAAGTCGCGCGCGATTCAAATTTCGATCGATTTTTCGTGCATCGTCTCGGAAATTCAAAATACTTGTCTTTCCCGTCTTATTAGCCCATGAGAAGTCGTACAGGCACGCTTTCGCAAAAAAATACGACAGTCATAAACTTTGCTCGAAGTCGCGCGCGAGTCGAGTTTCGATCGGTTTTTCGTGACCGTCTCGGAAATTCAAAATACTGGCCATTCACGATATATTAGCCCATGGTAAGTCGTATGAGCATGATTTCACGAAAAAACGCGACGGTCATAAACTTTGCGCAGAGTCGAGATTCGATCAGTTTTTCGTGCACCGTCTCGGAAATTCAAAATACTGATCTTTCCCGTCTTATTAGCCCATGAGAAGTAGTACAAGCACGCTTTCGCAAAAAAATACGACGGTCATAAACTTTGCGCGAAGTCGCGCGCGAGTCGAGTTTCGATCGGTTTTTCGTGCACCGTCTCGAAAATTCAAAATACTGGCCATTCACGATGTATTAGCCCATGGTAAGTCGTATGAGCATGGTTTCACGACAAAACGCGACGGTCATAAACTTTGCGCAGAGTCGAGATTCGATCGGTTTTTCGTGCACCGTCTCGGAAATTCAAAATACTGGTATTTCCCGTCTTATTAGCCCATGAGAAGACGTACAGGCACGCTTTCGCAAAAAAATACGACGGTCATAAACTTTGCGCGAAGTCGCGCGCGAGTCGAGTTTCGATCGATTTTTCGTGCACCGTCTCGGAAATTCAAAATACCTGTCTTTCCCGTCTTATTAGCCCATGAGAAGTCGTACAGGCACGCTTTCGCAAAAAAATACGATGGTTATAAACTTTGCGCGAAGTAGCGCGCGAGTCGAGTTTCGATTGGTTTTTCGTGCACCGTTTCAGAAATTCAAAATACTGGCCATTCACGATGTATTAGCCCATGGTAAGTCGTATGAGCTTGGTTTCACGAAAAAAACGCGACGGTAATAAACTTTGCGCAGAGTCGAGATTCGATCGGTTTTTCGTGCACCGTCTCAGAAATTCAAAATACTGGTCTTTCCCGTCTTATTAGCCCATGAGAAGTCGTACTGGCACGCTTTCGCAAAAAAATACGACGGTCATAAACTTTGCGCGAAGTCGCGCGCGAGTCGAGTTTCGATCGGTTTTTCGTGCACCGTCTCAGAAATTCAAAATACTGGCCAATAACGATGTATTAGTCCATGGTAAGTCGTATGAGCATGGTTTCAGGAGAAAACGCGACGGTCATAAACTTTGCGCAGAGTCGAGATTCGATCGGTTTTTCGTGCACCGTCTCGGAAATTCAAAATACTGGTTTTTCCCGTCTTATTAGCCCATGAGAAGTCGTACAGGCACGCTTTCGCAAAAAAATACGACGGTCATAAACTTTGCGCGAAGTCGCGCGCGGGTCGAGTTTCGATCGGTTTTTCGTGCACCGTCTCGGAAATTCAAAATACTGGCCATTCACGATGTATTAGTCCATGGTATGTCGTATGAGCATGGTTTCACGAGAAAACGCGACGGTCATAAACTTTGCGCAGATTCGAGATTCGATCGGTTTTTCGTGCACCGTCTCGGAAATTCAAAATACTAGTCTTTCCCGTCTTATTAGCCCATGAGAAGTCGTACAGGCATGCTTTCGCAAAAAAATACGACGGTCTTAAACTTTGCGCGAAGTGGCGCGCGAGTCGAGTTTCGATCGGTTTTTCGTGCACCGTCTCAGAAATTCAAAATACTGGCCATTCATGATGTATTAGTCCATGGTAAGTCGTATGAGCATGGTTTCAGGAAAAAACGCGACGGTCATAAACTTTGCGCAGAGTCGAGATTCGATCGGTTTTTCGTGCACCGTCTCGGAAATTCAAAATACTGGCCATTCACGATGTATTAGTCCATGGTAAGTCGTATGAGCATGGTTTCACGAGAAAACGCGACGGTCATAAACTTTGAGCAGATTCGAGATTCGATCGGTTTTTCGTTCACCGTCTCGGAAATTCAAAATACTAGTCTTTCCCGTCTTATTAGCCCATGAGAAGTCGTACAGGCACGCTTTCGCAAAAAAATACGACGGTCATAAACTTTGCGCGAAGTCGCGCGCGAGTCGAGTTTCGATCGGTTTTTCGTGCACCGTCTCAGAAATTCAAAATACTGGTCATTCACGATGTATTAGCCCATGGTAAGTCGTATGAGCTTGGTTTCACGAAAAAACGCGACGGTCATAAACTTTGCACAGAGTCGAGATTCGATCGGTTTTTCGTGCACCGTCTCGGAAATTCAAAATACTGGTCTTTCCCGTCTTATTAGCCCATGAGAAGTCGTACAAGCATGCTTTCGCAAAAAAATACGACGGTCAAAAACTTTGCGCGAAGTCGCGCGCGATTCGAATTTCGATCGATTTTTCGTGCACCGTCTTGGAAATTCAAAATACTTGTCTTTCCCGTCTTATTAGCCCATGAGAAGTCGTACAGGCACTCTTTCGCAAAAAAATACGACAGTCATAAACTTTGCTCGAAGTCGCGCGCGAGGCGAGTTTCGATCGGTTTTTCGTGACCGTCTCGGAAATTCAAAATACTGGCCATTCACGATGTATTAGCCCATGGTAAGTCGTATGAGCATGATTTCACGGAAAAACGCGACGGTCATAAACTTTGCGCAGAGTCGAGATTCGATCAGTTTTTCGTGCATCGTCTCGGAAATTCAAAATACTGGTCTTTCCCGTCTTATTAGCCAATGAGAAGTAGTACAAGCACGCTTTCGCAAAAAAATACGACGGTCATAAACTTTGCGCGAAGTCGCGCGCGAGTCGAGTTTCGATCGGTTTTTCGTGCACCGTCTCGAAAATTCAAAATACTAGCCATTCACGAAGTATTAGCCCATGGTAAGTCGTATGAGCATGGTTTCACGAAAAAACGCGACGGTCATAAACTTTGCGCAGAGTCGAGATTCGATCGGTTTTTCGTGCACCGTCTCGGAAATTCAAAATACTGGTCTTTCCCGTCTTATTAGCCCATGAGAAGTCGTACAAGCATGCTTTCGAAAAAAAATACGACGGTCAAAAACTTTGCGCGAAGTCGCGCGCGATTCGAATTTCGATCGATTTTTCGTGCACCGTCTCGGAAATTCAAAATCTCTACTTTGCTTGTGATTATTCATCTTGGATATGGAAGGAGATCTTGAAGCGATTTGATTTTCAAAGGCTACCACGGCCAAACCTGCATCATGAATTAGAAATGCTTATGCAAAGCTTCTCAAGAAAGGGGCCTCTTACACAACTAGCAAGAATTATATTCAGATGTGCTATATGGTGGATTTGGAAGGAGAGGTGTGGCAGAATTTTTGAGTGTCACAACATGAACAAAGCACAAATTCTGATAGAGATTCTTCAGGACTCACGATCATGTATGGAGCAAGAATTGAATACAGAGCACCTAACAAGAAGAGAGAAAGATATTTTCACAAGATTCAATTTTTCCATTCGTCAAGAATCACTCGAATAATGATGAAGATTGTAATGTATTATATGGGGCAAAGCTTATATTTTGTGATGTATCCACAAGTAGTCCAGAACAGTCCAGAAAAGCTTATATTTTCGTGCATCGTCTCGGAAATTCAAAATACTGGTCTTTCCCATCTTATTAGCCCATGAGAAGTAGTACAAGCACGCTTTCGCAAAAAAATATGACGGTCATAAACTTTGCGCGAAGTCGCGCGCGAGTCGAGTTTCGATCGGTTTTTCGTGCACCGTCTCGAAAATTCAAAATACTGGCCATTCACGATGTATTAGCCCATGGTAAGTCGTATGAGCATGGTTTCACGAAAAAACGCGACGGTCATAAACTTTGCGCAGAGTCGAGATTCGATCGGTTTTTCGTGCACCGTCTCGGAAATTCAAAATACTGGTCTTTCCCGTCTTATTAGCCCATGAGAAGTCATACAGGCACGCTTTCGCAAAAAAATACGACGGTCATAAACTTTGCTCGAAGTCGCGCGCGAGTCGAGCTTCGATCGGTTTTTCGTGCACCGTCTCGGAAATTCAAAATACTGGCCATTCACGATGTATTAGTCCATGGTAAGTCGTATGAGCATGGTTTCACGAGAAAACGCGACGGTCATAAACTTTGCGCAGATTCGAGATTCGATTGGTTTTTCGTGCACCGTCTCGGAAATTCAAAATACTAGTCTTTCCCGTCTTATTAGCCCATGAGAAGTCGTACAGGCACGCTTTCGCAAAAAAATACGACGGTCATAAACTTTGCGCGAAGTTACGCGCGAGTCGAGTTTCGATCGGTTTTTCGTGCACCGTCTCAGAAATTCAAAATACTGGCCATTCACGATGTATTAGTCCATGATAAGTCGTATGAGCAAGGTTTCAGGAAAAAACGCGACGGTCATAAACTTTGCGCAGAGTCGAGATTCGATCGGTTTTTCGTGCACCGTCTCGGAAATTCAAAATACTGGCAATTCACGATGTATTAGTCCATGGTAAGTCGTATGAGCATGGTTTCACGAGAAAACGCGACGGTCATAAACTTTGAGCAGATTCGAGATTCGATCGGTTTTTCGTGCACCGTCTCGGAAATTCAAAATACTAGTCTTTCCCGTCTTATTAGCCCATGAGAAGTCGTACAGGCACGCTTTCGCAAAAAAATACGACGGTCATAAACTTTGCGCGAAGTCGCGCGCGAGTCGAGTTTCGATCGGTTTTTCGTGCACCGTCTCAGAAATTCAAAATACTGGCCAATCACAATGTATTAGTCCATGGTAAGTCGTATGAGCATGGTTTCAGGAGAAAACGCGACGGTCACAAACTTTGCGCAGAGTCGAGATTCGATCGGTTTTTCGTGCACCGACTCGGAAATTCAAAATACTGGTCTTTCCCGTCTTATTAGCCCATGAGAAGTCGTACAGGCACGCTTTCGCAAAAAAATACGACGGTCATAAACTTTGCGCGAAGTCGCGCGCGAGGCGAGTTTCGATCGGTTTTTCGTGCACCGTCTCAAAAATTCAAAATACTGGCCATTCACGATGTATTAGTCCATGGTAAGTCGTACGAGCATGGTTTCAGGAAAACACGCGACGGTCATAAACTTTGCGCAGAGTCGAGATTCGATCGGTTTTTCGTGCACCGTCTCGGAAATTCAAAATACTGGTCTTTCCCGTCTTATTAGCCCATGAGAAGTCGTACAGGCACGCTTTCGCAAAAAAATACGACGGTCATAAACTTTGCGCGAAGTCGCGCGCGAGTCGAGTTTCGATCGGTTTTTCGTGCACCATCTCGGAAATTCAAAATACTGGTCTTTCCCGTCTTATTAGCCCATGAGAAGTCGTACAGGCACGCTTTCACAAAAAAATACGACGGTCATAAACTTTGCGCGAAGTCGCGCGCGAGTCGAGTTTCGATCGGTTTTTCGTGCACCGTCTCGAAAATTCAAAATACTGGCCATTCACGATGTATTAGTCCATGGTAAGTCGTATGAGCATGGTTTCACGAGAAAACGCGACGGTCATAAACTTTGCGCAGAGTCGAGATTCGATCGGTTTTTCGTGCACCGTCTCGGAAATTCAAAATACTGGTCTTTCCCGTCTTATTTGCCCATGAGAAGTCGTACAAGCATGCTTTCGCAAAAAAATACGACGGTCAAAAACTTTGCGCGAAGTCGCGCGCGAGTCGAATTTCGATCGGTTTTTCGTGCACCGTCTCGGAAATTCAAAATACTTGTCTTTCCCGTCTTATTAGCCCATGAGAAGTCGTACAGGCACGCTTTCGCAAAAAAATACGACGGTCATAAACTTTGCGCGAAGTCGCGCGCGAGTCGAGTTTCGATCGGTTTTTCGTGCACCATCTCAAAAATTCAAAATACTGGCCATTCACGATGTATTAGTCCATGGTAAGTCGTATGAGCATGGTTTCACGAGAAAACGCGACGGTCATAAACTTTGCGTAGAGTCGAGATTCGATCGCTTTTTCGTGCACCGTCTCGGAAATTCAAAATACTGGTCTTTCCCGTCTTATTAGCCCATGAGAAGTCGTACAGGCACGCTTTCGCAAAAAAATACGACGGTCATAAACTTTGCGCGAAGTCACGCGCGGGTCGAGTTTCGATCGGTTTTTCGTGCACCGTCTCGGAAATTCAAAATACTGGTCTTTCCCGTCTTATTTGCCCATGAGAAGTCGTACAAGCATGCTTTCGCAAAAAAATACGACGGTCAAAAACTTTGCGCGAAGTCGCGCGCGAGTCGAATTTCGATCGGTTTTTCGTGCACCGTCTCGGAAATTCAAAATATTTGTCTTTCCCGTCTTATTAGCCCATGAGAAGTCGTACAGGCACGCTTTCGCAAAAAAATACGACGGTCATAAACTTTGCGCGAAGTCGCGCGCTTGTCGAGTTTCGATCGGTTTTTCGTGGACCGTCTCGGAAATTCAAAATACTGGCCATTCACGATGTATTAGTCCATGGTAAGTCGTATGAGCATGGTTTCACGAGAAAACGCGACGGTCATAAACTTTGCGCAGAGTCGAGATTCGATCGGTTTTTCGTGCACCGTCTCGGAAATTCAAAATACTGGTCTTTCCCGTCTTATTAGCCCATGAGAAGTCGTACAAGCATGCTTTCGAAAAAAAATACGACGGTCAAAAACTTTGTGCGAAGTCGCGCGCGATTCGAATTTCGATCGATTTTTCGTGCACCGTCTCGGAAATTCAAAATCTCTACTTTGCTTGTGATTATTCATCTTGGATATGGAAGGAGATCTTGAAGCGATTTGATTTTCAAAGGCTACCACGGCCAAACCTGCATCATGAATTAGAAATGCTTATGCATGCTTGTACGACTAGCAAGAATTATATTCAGATGTGCTATATGGTGGATTTGGAAGGAGAGGTGTGGCAGAATTTTTGAGTGTCACAACATGAACAAAGCTCAAATTCTGATAGAGATTCTTCAGGACTCACGATCATGTATGGAGCAAGAATTGAATACAGAGCACCTAACAAGAAGAGAGAAAGATATTTTCACAAGATTCAATTTTTCCATTCGTCAAGAATCACTCGAATAATGATGAAGATTGTAATGTATTATATGGGGGCAAAGCTTATATTTTGTGATGAATTAGAAATGCTTATGCAAAGCTTCTCAAGAAAGGGGCCTCTTACACAACTAGCAAGAATTATATTCAGATGTGCCATTTGGTGGATTTGGAAGGAGAGGTGTGGCAGAATTTTTGAGTGTCACAACATGAACAAAGCTCAAATTCTGATAGAGATTCTTCAAGACTCACGATCATGTATGGAGCAAGAATTGAATACAGAGCACCTAACAAGAAGAGAGAAAGATATTTTCACAAGATTCAATTTTTCCATTCGTCAAGAATCACTCGAATAATGATGAAGATTGTAATGTATTATATGGGGCAAAGCTTATATTTTGTGATGTATCCACAAGTGGTCCAGAACAGTCTAGCTATTGCATTTTTATTTATTAACTTCCTTGTGCTACTCTTGGAGATGAGTTCGATGAAGCGTGCCCACTTCACCTTCTTTAGGTGGGGTGCAATCTTCTCGACTACACTAAGAGACTTCAGGCTTTAGTCTATGGCTTGTGTAGACAAAGCTTCTTTGTACAAATCTTTTACAAAATACATTATCTTTACTTACCAAAAAAAATTATATTTTGTGATGTATCCACAAGTAGTCCAGAACAGTCTAGCTATTGCATTTTATTATTTATTAACTTCCTTATGCTACTCTTGGAGATGAGTTTGATGAAGCGTGCCCATTTCACCTTCTTTAGGTGGGGTGAAATCTTCTCGAGTACACTAAGAGACTTCAGGCTAAAGTCTATGGCTTGTGTAGACAAAGCTTCTTTATACAAATCTTTTACAAAATACATTATCTTTACTTACCAAAAAAGGTAAGTCGTATGAGCATGGTTTCAGGAGAAAACGCGACGGTCATAAACTTTGCGCAGAGTCGAGATTCGATCGGTTTTTCGTGCACCGTCTCGGAAATTCAAAATACTGGTCTTTCCAGTCTTATTAGCCCATGAGAAGTCGTACAGGCACGCTTTCGCAAAAAAATACGACGGTCATAAACTTTGCGCGAAGTCGCGCGCGAGTCGAGTTTCGATCGGTTTTTCATGCACCGTCTCGGAAATTCAAAATACTGGCCATTCACGATGTATTAGTCCATGGTAAGTCGTATGAGCATGGTTTCACGAGAAAACGCGACGGTCATAAACTTTGCGCAGAGTCGAGATTCGATCGGTTTTTCGTGCACCGTCTCGGAAATTCAAAATACTGGTCTTTCCCGTCTTATTAGCCCATGAGAAGTCGTACAAGCATGCTTTCGTAAAAAAATACGACGGTCAAAAACTTTGCGCGAAGTCGCGCGCGATTCGAATTTCGATCGATTTTTCGTGCACCGTCTCGGAAATTCAAAATACTTGTCTTTCCCATCTTATTAGCCCATGAGAAGTCGTACAGGCACGCTTTCGTAAAAAAATACGACAGTCATAAACTTTGCTCGAAGTCACGCGCGAGTCGAGTTTCGATCGGTTTTTGGTGACCGTCTCGGAAATTCAAAATACTGGCCATTCACGATGTATTAGCCCATGGTAAGTCGTATGAGCATGGTTTCACGAAAAAACGCGACGGTCATAAACTTTGCGCAGAGTCGAGATTCGATCGGTTTTTCGTGCACCGTCTCGGAAATTCAAAATACTGGTCTTTCCCGTCTTATTAGACCATGAGAAGTCGTACAGGCACGCTTTCGCAAAAAAATACGACGGTATAAACTTTGCGCGAAGTCGCGCGCGAGTCGAGTTTCGATCGGTTTTTCGTGCACCGTCTCAGAAATTCAAAATACTGGCCATTCACGATGTATTAGTCCATGGTAAGTCGTATGAGCATATTAGCCCATGAGAAGTCGCACAAGCATGCTTTCGCAAAAAAATACGACGGTCAAAAACTTTGCGCGAAGTCGCGCGCGAGTCGAGTTTCGATCGGTTTTTCGTGCACCGTCTCGGAAATTCAAAATACTTGTCTTTCCCGTCTTATTAGCCCATGAGAAATCGTACAGGCACGCTTTCGCAAAAAAATACGATAGTCATAAACTTTGCGCGAAGTCGCTCGCGAGTCGAGTTTCGATCGGTTTTTCGTGCACCATCTCAGAAATTCAAAATACTGGCCATTCACGATGTATTAGCCCATGGTAAGTCGTATGAGCTTGGTTTCACGAAAAAACGCGACGGTCATAAACTTTGCGCAGAGTCGAGATTCGATCGGTTTTTCGTGCACCGTCTCGGAAATTCAAAATACTGGTCTTTCCTATCTTATTAGCCCATGAGAAGTCGTACAAGCATGCTTTCGCAAAAAAATACGACGGTCATAAACTTTGCGAGAAGTCGCGCGTGAGTCGAGTTTCGATCGGTTTTTCGTGCACCGTCTCGGAAATTCAAAATACTGGCTATTCACGATGTATTAGCCCATGGTAAGTCGTATGAGCATGGTTTCACGAAAAAACGCGACGGTCATAAACTTTGTGCAGAGTCGAGATTCGATCGGTTTTTCGTGCACCGTCTCGGAAATTAAAAATACTGGTCTTTCCCGTCTTATTAGCCCATGAGAAGTCGTACAAGCATGCTTTCGCAAAAAAATACGACGGTCAAAAACTTTGCGCGAAGTCGCGCGCGAGTCGAATTTCGATCGGTTTTTCGTGCACCGTCTCGGAAATTCAAAATACTTGTCTTTCCCATCTTATTAGCCCATGAGAAGTCGTACAGGCACGCTTTCGCAATAAAATACGACGGTCATAAAATTTGCTCGAAGTCGCGCGCGAGTCGAGTTTCGATCGGATTTTCGTGACCGTCTCGGAAATTCAAAATACTGGCCATTCACGATGTATTAGCCCATGGTAAGTCGTATGAGAATGATTTCACGAAAAAACGCGACGGTCATAAACTTTGCGCAGAGTCGAGATTCGATCGGTTTTTCGTGCACCGTCTCGGAAATTCAAAATACTGGTCTTTCCCGTCTTATTAGCCCATGAGAAGTAGTACAAGCACGCTTTCGTAAAAAAATACGACGGTCATAAACTTTGCGCGAAGTCGCGCGCGAGTCGAGTTTCGATCGGTTTTTCGTGCACCGTCTCAAAAATTCAAAATACAGGCCATTCACGATGTATTAGCCCATGGTAACTCGTATGAGCATGGTTTCACGAAAAAATGCGACGGTCATAAACTTTGCGCAGAGTCGAGATTCGATCGGTTTTTCGTGCACCGTCTCGGAAATTCAAAATACTGGTCTTTCCTGTCTTATTAGCCCATGAGAAGTCGTACAAGCATGCTTTCGCAAAAAAATACGACGGTCAGAAACTTTGCGAGAAGTCGCGCGTGAGTCGAGTTTCGATCGGTTTTTCGTGCACCGTCTCGGAAATTCAAAATACTGGCTATTCACGATGTATTAGCCCATGGTAAGTCGTATGAGCATGGTTTCACGAAAAAACGCGACGGTCATAAACTTTGTGCAGAGTCGAGATTCGATCGGTTTTTCGTGCACCGTCTCGGAAATTAAAAATACTGGTCTTTCCCGTCTTATTAGCCCATGAGAAGTCGTACAAGCATGCTTTCGCAAAAAAATACGACGGTCAAAAACTTTGCGCGAAGTCGCGCGCGAGTCGAATTTCGATCGGTTTTTCGTGCACCGTCTCGGAAATTCAAAATACTTGTCTTTACCATCTTATTAGCCCATGAGAAGTCGTACAGGCACGCTTTCGCAAAAAAATACGACGGTCATAAACTTTGCTCGAAGTCGCGCGCGAGTCGAGTTTCGATCGGTTTTTCGTGACCGTCTCGGAAATTCAAAATACTGGCCATTCACGATGTATTAGCCCATGGTAAGTCGTATGAGCATGATTTCACGAAAAAACGCGACGGTCAAAAACTTTGCGCAGAGTCGAGATTCGATCGGTTTTTCGTGCACCGTCTCGGAAATTCAAAATACTGGTCTTTCCCGTCTTATTAGCCCATGAGAAGTAGTACAAGCACGCTTTCGCAAAAAAAATACGACGGTCATAAACTTTGCGCGAAGTTGCGCGCGAGTCGAGTTTCGATCGGTTTTTCGTGCACCGTCTCGAAAATTCAAAATACTGGCCATTCACGATGTATTAGCCCATGGTAAGTCGTATGAGCATGGTTTCACGAAAAAACGCGACGGTCATAAACTTTGCGCAGAGTCGAGATTCGATCGGTTTTTCGTGCACCGTCTCGGAAATTCAAAATACTGGTCTTTCCCGTCTTATTAGCCCATGAGAAGTCGTACAAGCATGCTTTCGCAAAAAAATACGACGGTCAAAAACTTTGCGCGAAGTCGCGCGCGAGTCGAATTTCGATCGGTTTTTCGTGCACCGTCTCGGAAATTCAAAATACTTGTCTTTCCCATCTTATTAGCCCATGAGAAGTCGTATAGGCACGCTTTCGCAACAAAATACGACGGTCATAAAATTTGCTCGAAGTCGCGCGCGAGTCGAGTTTCGATCGGATTTTCGTGACCGTCTCGGAAATTCAAAATACTGGCCATTCACGATGTATTAGCCCATGGTAAGTCGTATGAGAATGATTTCACGAAAAAACGCGACGGTCATAAACTTTGCGCAGAGTCGAGATTCGATCGGTTTTTCGTGCACCGTCTCGGAAATTCAAAATACTGGTCTTTCCCGTCTTATTAGCCCATGAGAAGTAGTACAAGCACGCTTTCGTAAAAAAATACGACGGTCATAAACTTTGCGCGAAGTCGCGCGCGAGTCGAGTTTCGATCGGTTTTTCGTGCACCGTCTCAAAAATTCAAAATACAGGCCATTCACGATGTATTAGCCCATGGTAAGTCGTATGAGCATGGTTTCACGAAAAAATGCGACGGTCATAAACTTTGCGCAGAGTCGAGATTCGATCGGTTTTTCGTGCACCGTCTCGGAAATTCAAAATACTGGTCTTTCCCGTCTTATTAGCCCATGAGAAGTCGTACAAGCATGCTTTCGCAACAAAATACGACGGTCAAAAACTTTGCGCGAAGTCGCGCGCGAGTCGCATTTCGATCGGTTTTTCGTGCACCGTCTCGGAAATTCAAAATACTTGTCTTTCCCGTCTTATTAGCCCATGAGAAGTCGTACAGGCACGCTTTCGCAAAAAAATACGACGGTCATAAACTTTGCGCGAAGTCGCGCGCGAGTCGAGTTTCGATCGGTTTTTCGTAACCGTCTCGGAAATTTAAAATACTGGCCATTCACGATGTATTAGCCCATGGTAAGTCGTATGAGCATGGTTTCACGAAAAAACGCGACGGTCGTAAACTTTGCGCAGAGTCGAGATTCGATCGGTTTTTCGTGCACCGTCTCGGAAATTCAAAATACTGGTCTTTCCCTTCTTATTAGCCCATGAGAAGTCGTACAGGCACGCTTTCGCAAAAAAATACGACGGTCATAAACTTTGCGCGAAGTCGCGCGCGAGTCGAGTTTCGATCGGTTTTTTCGTGCACCGTCTCAGAAATTCAAAATACTGGTCATTCACGATGTATTAGCCCATGGTAAGTCGTATGAGCTGGGTTTCACGAAAAAACGCGACGGTCATAAACTTTGCGCAGAGTCGAGATTCGATCGGTTTTTCGTGCACCGTCTCGAAAATTCAAAATACTGGTCTTTCCCGTCTTATTAGCCCATGAGAAGTCATACAGGCACGCTTTCGCAAAAAAATACGACGGTCATAAACTTTGCGCGAAGTCGCGCGCGAGTCGAGTTTCGATCGGTTTTTCATGCACCGTCTCAGAAATTCAAAATACTGGCCATTCACGATGTATTAGCCCATGGTAAGTCATATGAGCATGGTTTCAGGAGAAAACGCGACGGTCATAAACTTTGCGCAGAGTCGAGATTCGATCGGTGTTTACTTACCAAAAAAAAAAAAGATTCGATCGGTGTTTCGTGCACCGTCTCGGAAATTCAAAATACTTGTCTTTCCCGTCTTATTAGCCCATTAGAAGTCGTACAGGCACGCTTTCGCAAAAAAATACGACGGTCATAAACTTTGCGCGAAGTCGCGCGCGAGTCGAGTTTCGTTCAGTTTTTCGTGCACCGTCTCAGAAATTCAAAATACTGGCCATTCACGATGTATTAGCCCATGGTAAGTCATATGAGCATGAGACGGTGCACGCATCTGCTTGGGAATGGGGAGGAATGGGCCTGCGTTCCCTTGCGTGCGTGCGTGAGTGCTCTGCTCTGCTTGGGCTTGCGCTTGCGATCGACGCTGGGGGCGGCAACCTCTTCCCTTGCGCTTGTGCTTGCGATTGCTCCCTTGGGCGATTTCTCCTCTGCGATCGCTCCGCGGCGAGTGGAAGGCCGGCGGTCACTCCTGCGATCAGTGATTCCAGGCCGGGAATCGGCGATTTCAGGCGTGGAAGGGCGGCGGCTCTTCTCACCTAGGCGCGGGACGGACTCAAGGGCAAGAAACGGTGGAAGCTGCCCTGCGATTGGGGCTGGGTTCACTGCCGCTTCTTGCGGCAACTCCAGCGTGGAAAGGGCGACGGCTGCTTCTGCAATCGGCGTGGAAGGGGCGACGGCTGCGACATTAGTGTGGGCAGGGTGGTGGCTTCGTCTCCCCTAGGTGGCTGGCGGGCTCTAGGGCGAGCGACGCCATGGATGCGAGCGGCCGGACGCGGCACTCTGCTTCGCATCCTCTGTTCCAGCGGGATGCTCCTCCGCTGGCTTCTTCCCAGCGGCTGATTGCTTCACAGCAGAACGCCCCTCTCCAGCAGTCACAGCGGGAGAGGGTTGCTCCTCAGCCGTTGGTTACTTCACCGCGGGAGGGGGTTGCTCCTCTCCAACAGCCGCTGGTTCCTCCCCAGCAGCTTAGGCCGGTTTCACACCAGGATGTTCCACCGCTGATTTCTTCTTCTCGACGGGATGCTCCTTCAATGAACCAGGCCCGAGGTCGTTCACGATCTAGATCACGACCTCCAGCTCCTATTTCCCGAGATCCGAAGCCTTGGAGTAGCCTCTTCAAGGCTCCAGTGGGTAGTCCGGATCTTCGATTGGACTTTTATGCTCCAGAAGTACAGGCTGACCAGAAGATTGCTGTGTATGAGGCTATTGATTCCGACGAACTAATTGAGACATGGTCAATGGCAATTGTGGGCTACGTTGTTGGACTAAGAACATCCTTTTTCCCACTATCCTCATACATCAGAACTCGATGGGGAATATCAACATTTGATGTTCATATGTTGGAGACCGGATTCTTTGTATGCAGGCTTTATTCGGAAGAAGATTTACAACGGGTCCTTGAAGGATTTTGGACTATCCGTGGTCATCCAATGATACTACGACGCTGGGCACCTGATGTGAGATTGGAGTTAGACAGTCTACAGTCTATCCCAATATGGGTTTCTTTCCATGGACTTCCACTACATCTCTGGGGTCGTCGTTTTATTGCAAAGCTTTGCAGCACCCTGGGACAGCCATTGTATCTTGATAAGGCAACAGCTTCGCAAACGAGATTGACCTTTGCCAGAGCTTGTGTAATGGTTTCTTCTGATGAGGAATTGCCGAATAATGTTTCTTACCGTGATCTTGATGGGAGCACCCGAAAGGTGAAAGTCTCATATTCTTGGAAGCCACAACGATGCAAGGTTTGTCTATCTTTTGGACATGTAAATGGTGCCTGCCAACAGCCTTCACAGAAAATCACACAGGTCTACCGACCACGCCAAGAGCCACAGAATGGGGTCACTACCACTAATCCAAGCACTGATACTCCAGTGCCAACAGTGGTGATGGCGGAGAAGATGATTGAACACTCTGACTCGTTGGGGCAGCGACACGAACAAGAGAAAGACAAGTCAGGACTTCCATCTTTACCTATTATATCAGAGACTTTCACTGCAGGAGCTTCCCAAGGTTCTCACTCCCCAATAACAACCTCGCCTTCACGAATCACTCCTTCAGATAATCAGGAAATTTCATTTCAACAACCTCTTGGGAACCAAGACATTGCAACTCAGCAAACTCATCGCTCTTCGACACATCCCGCTATTCAGGACTCCTTGCCTCAAGGTACGCAAAAATTTAAACATTTGCAAGCTGTGGATGAGGTGGATAAATATAGGAATAGAGGATTAAAGGGTAAAGATATTATGCGAGAGGACCATGCAAAATCAAAGGATAAGAAAAAGGATGGTAGTGTCCTCCCAAAATTGCATGCTCTTCCTTCTATCTAGTATTGATGAAAATAAGCTGTTGGAATGTTCGTGGACTTAATAAGACTGAGAAATGTCGGGAGCTCAATAGAATAATCCGATCTGCTGCATGTGACATGGTGATTCTTGTGGAATCAAAAATTAAACCTCATCGTGTTCGAGTTCAGAAGAATTTAATATGGCCTGAGGCAGAACTTTTTACTAATGATTCTCAGGATACTTATGGTCGAGTTTGGGTCTTATGGCATCCTAACCTTGTTACTGCTTGGTTTATTTCTGCTACTAATCAATTCATTCATCTTAAGGCAGAGGATAAACAGACTGGATGTCAATTCAATATTACCGGTATTTATGCATCTAACAGTATGTCTGACAGGAATGCTCTATGGTGTGATCTGGTTAGCATTGCAAATAGTTATCCTACAGTACCTTGGGCTGTTCTCGGTGACTTTAATACTGTCAGATACACAAATGAGAAAGTGGGGGGTAGAGTGCTTTCCGAATGTCAGCTTCAACATTTTAATGATTGTATAGATACTGTTGCATTGACTGACATGAAATCTGTAGGTGATTGGTTCTCATGGAACAATCAAAGTACTGCTGAAAGAAAAATTATGGCTCGACTTGACAGATGTTTGATTAATCAGGAATGGTTAGCAGTTTTCCCAGATTCACTTCTTGAGTACGGTGCTAAGTTATTTTCGGATCACTCTATTATGCATATACATGCAGATAAAGCACTACCCAGAGTCAAGAAACCTTTTAGATTTTTTAATATGTGGAGTTCTCACCCGAAGTTCCTCGAAGTTATTAAGTCAGCTTGGGACATTAATGTCTTTGGTTCTCCCCCTTACATCCTATGTCAAAAACTAAAAGCATGCAAAGCAGCACTGAAGAAGTGGAATTCAACTACATTTGGAAATATCAACGATAGGGTTCAGTTATGCAAGAAAGAACTTATGGCTGTGCAAAGCGAGCTAAATCTTCAACCTCTGGATGCGAATCTTATATACAAAGAGGCTGCTGCTAGAAATAACTTTATGCAAGCTTTGAAGCAGGAGGAATGCTTTTTGAAACAGAAGTCACGACAGCATTGGCTTACTTTAGGGGATTCTAATACGAAGTTTTTCTATGCTGCTATTGCTACCAGAAGGGCTACTAATCGCATCAAAAAATGCAAAGGTATAGATGGTAATCTTATTGAGGATCTGGATGAGGTTAAAAATTACACCAAGTAATTTTTTTATTCCTTACTCAATCAGGAACAGCAGCCTAATAGTATTCATGTTGGGCCTACAAGACGACTTGATTCTGAAGCCCTCTCTCATCTTAATGCCCCAATAACGGATGATGAAATTGTGAAAGTTGTTTTTAAGTCCCCGAAGCACAAAAGCCCTGGTCCAGATGGATTTCCAGCTGAGTTTTATCAAATTGCATGGGCTATTGTAGGCAACGATGTCATAAAAGCTTGTCGACATTTTTTCTCCTCAGGTCACATTCTTAAAGAAATGAATTGCACTTTTATTTCTTTAGTGCCTAAAAATGATGGAGCCGATTCATTGGAGAACTACCGTCCTATTTCACTGTGCAACTTTATTTATTAGGTTATCTCTAAGTTGCTGGCAGATAGACTACAAAAGGTCATGAATAAGGTCATTAGTCCTAATCAGGCTGCTTTTCTTAAAGGGAGGAGTATCCATCATAATGTCCTGCTTGCTAATGATTTGGTTAAGGATCTACATTCTAAAACAAGAGGAAAAAAGATCTGTTTTAAAGCTGATTTACGAAAGGCCTTTGACTCAGTCAATAGGAATTTTATTTACATGATGCTCCATAATATGGGCTTCCCTCAGCACTGGGTTAAATGGATTCAATGTTGCTTGGAAACTCCAAAATTTTCAATTCTCTTTAATGGTTCACCTATTGGCTTCTTTGGGAGTAAGAATGGCATTCGGCAAGGCGATCCACTATCTCCTTATCTTTTTACCATTGCAATGGAAGGGCTCAGTTGTATGTTAGAAGAGGCTGTTTCCAATGGCAAAATTAAGGTACCACATTATGGTTCTGTTTATATCTCTCACATAACATTTGCCGACGACCGTATTATCTTCCTTCGAGATGATCCAGTTTCTGTGAGTAATCTGGCAGATATTCTTAATGAATTTGGTAAAGTTTCTGGTCTTAAGCTAAACAATGCAAAGAGCAAAGTATATGTGGGTGCTTGCATTGACAATAAGGATCATATTGCTCAAACATTGGGAGTTGCTGAAGGAAATTTACCGGTTCCTTACTTGGGTCTCCCACTTATATCCACTGGAATCAACAAAGCCTCCTGTCAGCCTATTATACAAAAAATTAAGAACAGAATTTCCTCTTGGAAAAATAGGCTTCTTTCTAAAGCTGGACGACTTGAACTTATTCGATCCGTGTTGATCTCTTATTCTATTTATTGGTCTCATGCATTCCTTCTACCTGCCGGGCTTCTCCATGATATTGATAAATTACTTATGAACTTCTTTTGGAATGGCACAGATGGTAAGGCAATGCACATGGTGAATTGGGACAGCATTTGCAAACCGAAGGATGAAGGGGGGCTGAATCTTCGACATATTAGAGATTGGAATAAAGCTTGTATGGTAAAGCAATTATGGGATATTTTACAAAACAAGTCTTCCTTATGGTCACAATGGGTTTTTGCTAGGTACCTAACTAAGGAATCAATCTGGGAAACATCTGCAAAAACATCTCATTCTTCTGCTTGGAAAGGAATTCTGAAGGCAAGGCGATGGCTACGTAACAATATTTCTTATGTGATTTCTTCTGGAACCAATATTAATATGTGGTATGATCCTTGGGTGAATGGGAAAAGTATATTTCAGATATTTGGTGATAGAGTACGACAGGATCTGGGGGCTCCCAAAGACTGGAAGGTTTCTGAATTCATTAACAATGGTACTTGGTGTCTTCCCAACCCTACCTCCCCTGACATGTTATTACTTTGGCCGACTATTAGGGCTATTCCAATCATGAACAACTCTTCAGATATGCTTATTTGGCTTTATGATAACGGTAAATTTAGTGCTACATCTGCATGGAACCAAATTAGACGACGAAACAACAAGTGGATCCAAAGTAGTTGGACATGGGATAGTCCATGCTCACAGCGACATTCCTTATGTACATGGCAGGCCCTTCTCGGCAAACTTCCTACGATGGACAATATGCAGCGAAGAGGTATTTATATTGTAAATCGGTGCTCTTTGTGTATGCAAAATGAAGAAAGTGTTGACCATCTCTACTTTGCTTGTGATTATTCATCTTGGATATGGAAGGAGATCTTGAAGCGATTTGATTTTCAAAGGCTACCACGGCCAAACCTGCATCATGAATTAGAAATGCTTATGCAAAGCTTCTCAAGAAAGGGGCCTCTTACACAACTAGCAAGAATTATATTCAGATGTGCTATATGGTGGATTTGGAAGGAGAGGTGTGGCAGAATTTTTGAGTGTCACAACATGAACAAAGCTCAAATTCTGATAGAGATTCTTCAGGACTCACGATCATGTATGGAGCAAGAATTGAATACAGAGCACCTAACAAGAAGAGAGAAAGATATTTTCACAAGATTCAATTTTTCCATTCGTCAAGAATCACTCGAATAATGATGAAGATTGTAATGTATTATATGGGGCAAAACTTATATTTTGTGATGTATCCACAAGTAGTCCAGAACAGTCTAGCTATTGCTTTTTATTATTTATTAACTTCCTTATGCTACTCTTGGAGATGAGTTTGATGAAGCGTGCCCATTTCACCTTCTTTAGGTGGGGTGCAATCTTCTCGACTACACTAAGAGACTTCAGGCTTTAGTCTATGGCTTGTGTAGACAAAGCTTCTTTGTACAAATCTTTTACAAAATACATTATCTTTACTTACCAAAAAAAGTCATATGAGCATGGTTTCAGGAGAAAACGCGACGGTCATAAACTTTGCGCAGAGTCGAGATTCGATCGGTTTTTCGTGCACCGTCTCGGAAATTCAAAATACTGGTCTTTCCCGTCTTATTAGCCCATGAGAAGTCGTACAGGCACGCTTTCGGAAAAAAATACGACGGTCATAAACTTTGCCTAAAGTCGCGCGCGAGTCGAGTTTCGATCGGTTTTTCGTGCACCGTCTCGGAAATTCAAAATACTGGCCATTCACGATGTACTAGTCCATGGTAAGTCGTATGAGCATGGTTTCACGAGAAAACGCGACGGTCATAAACTTTGCGCAGAGTCGAGATTCGATCGGTTTTTCGTGCACCGTCTCGGAAATTCAAAATACTGGTCTTTCCTGTCTTATTAGCCCATGAGAAGTCGTACAAGCATGCTTTCGCAAAAAAATACGACGGTCAAAAACTTTGCGCGAAGTCGCGCGCGAGTCGAGTTTCGATCGGTTTTTTCGTGCACCGTCTCGGAAATTCAAAATACTGGCTATTCACGATGTATTAGCCCATGGTAAGTCGTATGAGCATGGTTTCACGAAAAAACGCGACGGTCATAAACTTTGCGCAGAGTCGAGATTCGATCGGTTTTTCGTGCACCGTCTCGGAAATTCAAAATACTGGTCTTTCCTGTCTTATTAGCCCATGAGAAGTCGCACAAGCATGCTTTCGCAAAAAAATACGACGGTCAAAAACTTTGCGCGAAGTCGCGCGCGAGTCGAGTTTCGATCGGTTTTTCGTGCACCATCTCGGAAATTCAAAATACTTGTCTTTACCGTCTTCTTAGCCCATGAGAAGTCGTACAGGCACGCTTTCGCAAAAAAATACGACGGTCATAAACTTTGCGCTAAGTCGCGCGCGAGTCGAGTTTCGATCGGATTTTCGTGCACCGTCTCGGAAATTCAAAATACTTGTCTTTCCCGTCTTATTAGCCCATGAGAAATCGTACAGGCACGCTTTCGCAAAAAAATACGATGGTCATAAACTTTGCGCGAAGTCGCGCGCGAGTCGAGTTTCGATCGGTTTTTCGTGCACCGTCTTAGAAATTCAAAATACTGGCCATTCACGATGTATTAGCCCATGGTAAGTCGTATGAGCTTGGTTTCACGAAAAAACGCGACGGTCATAAACTTTGCGCAGAGTCGAGATTCGATCGGTTTTTCGTGCACCGTCTCGGAAATTCAAAATACTGGTCTTTCCTGTCTTATTAGCCCATGAGAAGTCGTACAAGCATGCTTTCGCAAAAAAATACGACGGTCAAAAACTTTGCGAGAAGTCGCGCGCGAGTCGAGTTTCGATCGGTTTTTCGTGCACCGTCTCGGAAATTCAAAATACTGGCTATTCACGATGTATTAGCCCATGGTAAGTCGTATGAGCATGGTTTCACGAAAAAACGCGACGGTCATAAACTTTGCGCAGAGTCGAGATTCGATCGGTTTTTCGTGCACCGTCTCGGAAATTCAAAATACTGGTCTTTCCCTTCTTATTAGCCCATGAGAAGTCGTACAGGCACGCTTTCGCAAAAAAAATACGACGGTCATAAACTTTGCGCGAAGTCGCGCGCGAGTCGAGCTTCGATCGGTTTTTCGTGCACCGTCTCGGAAATTCAAAATACTGGCCATTCACGATGTATTAGCCCATGGTAAGTCGTATGAGCATGATTTCACGAAAAAACGCGACGGTCATAAACTTTGCGCAGAGTCGAGATTCGATCGGTTTTTCGTGCACCGTCTCGGAAATTCAAAATACTGGTCTTTCCCGTCTTATTAGCCCATGAGAAGTAGTACAAGCACGCTTATATTTTGTGATGTATCCACAAGATTCAATTTTTCCATTCGTCAAGAATCACTCGAATAATGATGAAGATTGTAATGTTATATGGGGCAAAGCTTATATTTTGTCCTGCTTGCGAATGATTTGGTTAAGGATCTACATTCTAAAACAAGAGGAAAAAAGATCTATTTTAAAGCTGATTTACGAAAGGCCTTTGACTCAGTCAATAGGAATTTTATTTACATGATGCTCCATAATATGGGCTTCCCTCAGCACTGGGTTAAATGGATTCAATGTTGCTTGGAAACTCCAAAATTTTCAATTCTCTTTAATGGTTCACCTATTGGCTTCTTTGGGAGTAAGAATGGCATTCGGCAAGGCGATCCACTATCTCCTTATCTTTTTACCATTGCAATGGAAGGGCTCAGTTGTATGTTAGAAGAGGCTGTTTCCAATGGCAAAATTAAGGTACCACATTATGGTTCTGTTTATATCTCTCACATAACATTTGCCGACGACCTTATTATCTTCCTTCGAGATGATCCAGTTTCTGTGAGTAATCTGGCAGATATTCTTAATGAATTTGGTAAAGTTTCTGGTCTTAAGCTAAACCATGCAAAGAGCAAAGTATATGTGGGTGCTTGCATTGACAATAAAGATCATATTGCTCAAACATTGGGAGTTGCTGAAGGAAATTTACCGGTTCCTTACTTGGGTCTCCCACTTATATCCACTGGAATCAACAAAGCCTCCTGTCAGCCTATTATACAAAAAATTAAGAACAGAATTTCCTCTTGGAAAAATAGGCTTCTTTCTAAAGCTGGACGACTTGAACTTATTCGATCCGTGTTGATCTCTTATTCTATTTATTGGTCTCATGCATTCCTTCTACCTGCCGGGCTTCTCCATGATATTGATAAATTACTTATGAACTTCTTTTGGAATGGCACAGATGGTAAGGCAATGCATATGGTGAATTGGGACAGCATTTGCAAACCGAAGGATGAAGGGGGGCTGAATCTTCGACATATTAGAGATTGGAATAAAGCTTGTATGGTAAAGCAATTATGGGATATTTTACAAAACAAGTCTTCCTTATGGTCACAATGGGTTTTTGCTAGGTACCTAACTAAGGAATCAATCTAGGAAACATCTGCAAAAACATCTCATTCTTCTGCTTGGAAAGGAATTCTGAAGGCAAGGCGATGGCTACGTAACAATATTTCTTATGTGATTTCTTCTGGAACCAATATTAATATGTGGTATGATCCTTGGGTGAATGGGAAAAGTATATTTCAGATATTTGGTGATAGAGTACGACAGGATCTGGGGGCTCCCAAAGACTGGAAGGTTTCTGAATTCATTAACAATGGTACTTGGTGTCTTCCCAACCCTACCTCCCCTGACATGTTATTACTTTGGCCGACTATTAGGGCTATTCCAATCATGAACAACTCTTCAGATATGCTTATTTGGCTTCATGATAACGGTAAATTTAGTGCTACATCTGCATGGAACCAAATTAGACGACGAAACAACAAGTGGATCCAAAGTAGTTGGACATGGGATAGTCCATGCTCACAGCGACATTCCTTATGTACATGGCAGGCCCTTCTCGGCAAACTTCCTACGATGGACAATATGCAGCGAAGAGGTATTTATATTGTAAATCGGTGCTCTTTGTGTATGCAAAATGAAGAAAGTGTTGACCATCTCTACTTTGCTTGTGATTATTCATCTTGGATATGGAAGGAGATCTTGAAGCGATTTGATTTTCAAAGGCTACCACGGCCAAACCTGCATCATGAATTAGAAATGCTTATGCAAAGCTTCTCAAGAAAGGGGCCTCTTACACAACTAGCAAGAATTATATTCAGATGTGCTATATGGTGGATTTGGAAGGAGAGGTGTGGCAGAATTTTTGAGTGTCACAACATGAACAAAGCTCAAATTCTGATAGAGATTCTTCAGGACTCACGATCATGTATGGAGCAAGAATTGAATACAGAGCACCTAACAAGAAGAGAGAAAGATATTTTCACAAGATTCAATTTTTCCATTCGTCAAGAATCACTCGAATAATGATGAAGATTGTAATGTATTATATGGGGCAAAGCTTATATTTTGTGATGTATCCACAAGTAGTCCAGAACAGTCTAGCTATTGTATTTTATTATTTATTAACTTCCTTATGCTACTCTTGGAGATGAGTTTGATGAAGCGTGCCCATTTCACCTTCTTTAGGTGGGGTGCAATCTTCTCGACTACACTAAGAGACTTCAGGCTTTAGTCTATGGCTTGTGTAGACAAAGCTTCTTTGTACAAATCTTTTACAAAATACATTATCTTTACTTACCAAAAAAAGCTTATATTTTGTGATGTATCCACAAGTAGTCCAGAACAGTCTAGCTATTGCATTTTATTATTTATTAACTTCCTTATGCTACTCTTGGAGATGAGTTTGATGAAGCGTGCCCGTTTCACCTTCTTTAGGTGGGGTGCAATCTTCTCGACTACACTAAGAGACTTCAGGCTTTAGTCTATGGCTTGTGTAGACAAAGCTTCTTTGTACAAATCTTTTACAAAATACATTATCTTTACTTACCAAAAAAAAAAATAGTACAAGCACGCTTTCGCAAAAAAATACGACGGTCATAAACTTTGCGCGAAGTCGCGCGCGAGTCGAGTTTCGATCGGTTTTTCGTGCACCGTCTCAAAAATTCAAAATACTGGCCATTCACGATGTATTAGCCCATGGTAAGTCGTATGAGCATGGTTTCATGAAAAAACGCGACGGTCAAAAACTTTTTTTTTTTTGGTAAGTAAAGATAATGTATTTTGTAAAAGATTTGTACAAAGAAGCTTTGTCTACACAAGCCATAGACTAAAGCCTGAAGTCTCTTAGTGTAGTCGAGAAGATTGCACCCCACCTAAAGAAGGTGAAATGAGCACGCTTCATCAAACTCATCTCCAAGAGTAGCATAAGGAAGTTAATAACTAATAAAATGCAATAGCTAGACTGTTCTGGACTACTTGTGGATACATCACAAAATATAAGCTTTGCCCCATATAATTACAATCTTCATCATTATTCGAGTGATTCTTGACGAATGGAAAAATTGAATCTTGTGAAAATATCTTTCTCTCTTCTTGTTAGGTGCTCTGTATTCAATTCTTGCTCCATACATGATCGTGAGTCCTGAAGAATCTCTATCAGAATTTGAGCTTTCTTCATGTTGTGACACTCAAAAATTCTGCCACACCTCTCCTTCCAAATCCACCAAATAGCACATCTGAATATAATTCGTGCTAGTTGTGTAAGAGGCCCCTTTCTTGAGAAGCTTTGCATAAGCATTTCTAATTCATGATGCAAGTTTGGCCGTGGTAGCCTTTGAAAATCAAATCGCTTCAAGATCTCTTTCCATATCCAAGATGAATAATCACAAGCAAAGTAGAGATGGTCAACACTTTCTTCATTTTGCATACACAAAGAGCACCGATTTATAATATAAATACCTCTTCGCTGCATATTGTCCATCGTAGGAAGTTTGCCGAGAAGGGCCTGCCATGTACATAAGGAATGTCGCTGTGAGCATGGACTATCCCATGTCCAACTACTTTGGATCCACTTGTTGTTTCGTCGTCTAATTTGGTTTCATGCAGATGTAGCACTAAATTTACCGTTATCATGAAGCCAAATAAGCATATCTGAAGAGTTGTTCTTGATTGTAATAGCCCTAATAGTCGGCCAAAGTAATAACATGTCAGGGGAGGTAGGGTTGGGAAGACACCAAGTACCATTGTTAATGAATTCAGAAACCTTCCAGTCTTTGGGAGCCCCCAGATCCTGTCGTACTCTATCACCAAATATCTGAAATATGCTTTTCCCATTCACCCAAGGATCATACCACATATTAATATTGGTTCCAGAAGAAATCACATAAGAAATATTGTTACGTAGCCATCTCCTTGCCTTTAGAATTCCTTTCCAAGCAGCAGAATGAGATGTTTTTGCAGATACTTCCCAGATTGATTCCTTGGTAAGGTACCTAGCAAAAACCCATTGTGACCATAAGGAAGACTTGTTTTGTAAAATATCCCATAATTGCTTTACCATACAAGCTTTATTCCAATCTCTAATATGTCGAAGATTCAGCCCCCCTTCATCCTTCGGTTTGCAAATGCTGTCCCAATTCACCATGTGCATTGCCTTACCATCTGTGCCATTCCAAAAGAAGTTCATAAGTAATTTATCAATATCATGGAGAAGCCCGGCTGGTAGAAGGAATGCATGAGACCAATAAATAGAATAAGAGGTCAACACAGATCGAATAAGTTCAAGTCGTCCAGCTTTAGAAAGAAGCCTATTTTTCCAAGAGGAAATTCTGTTCTTAATTTTTTGTATGATAGGCTGACAGGAGGCTTTGTTGATTCCAGTGGATATAAGTGGGAGACCCAAGTAAGGAACCGGTAAATTTCCTTCAGCAACTCCCAATGTTTGAGCAATATGATCCTTATTGTCAATGCAAGCACCCACATATACTTTGCTCTTTGCATGGTTTAGCTTAAGACCAGAAACTATACCAAATTCATTAAGAATATCTGCCAGATTACTCACAGAAACTGGATCATCTCGGAGGAAGATAATAAGGTCATCAACAAATGTTATGTGAGAGATATAAATAGAACCATAATATGGTACCTTAATTTTGCCATTGGAAACAGCCTCTTCTAACATACAACTGAGTCCTTCCATTGCAATCGTAAAAAGATAAGGAGATAGTGGATCGCCTTGCCGAATGCCATTCTTACTCCCGAAGAAGCCAATAGGTGAACCATTAAAGAGAATCGAAAATTTTGGAGTTTCCAAGCAACATTGAATCCATTGAACCCAGCGCTGAGGGAAGCCCATATTATGGAGCATCATGTAAATAAATTGCCTATTGACTGAGTCAAAGCCCTTCCGTAAATCAGCTTTAAAACAGATCTTTTTCCCTCTTGTTTTTGAGTGTAGATCCTTAACCAAATCATTAGCAAGCAGGACATTATGATGGATACTCCTCCCTTTAATAAAAGCAGCCTGATTAGGACTAATGACCTTATTCATGACCTTTTGTAGTCTATCTGCCAGCAACTTAGAGATAACCTTATAAATAAAGTTGCACAGTGAAATAGGACGGTAGTTCTCCAATGAATCGGCTCCATCATTTTTAGGCACTAAAGAAATAAAAGTGCAATTCATTTCTTTCAGAATGTGACCTGAGGAGAAAAAATGTCGACAAGCTTTTATGACATCGTTGCCTACAATAGCCCATGCAATTTGATAAAACTCAGCTGGAAATCCATCTGGACCAGGGCTTTTGTGCTTCGGGGACTTAAAAACAACTTTCACAATTTCATCATCCGTTATTGGGGCATTAAGATGAGAGAGAGAGGGCTTCAGAATCAAGTCGTCTTGTAGGCCCAACATGAATACTATTAGGCTGCTGTTCCTGATTGAGTAAGGAATAAAAAAATTGCTTGGTGTAATTTTTAACCTCATCCAGATCCTCAATGAGATTACCATCTATACCTTTGCATTTTTTGATGCGATTAGTAGCCCTTCTGGTAGCAATAGCAGCATAGAAAAACTTCGTATTAGAATCCCCTAGAGTAAGCCAATGCTGTCGTGACTTCTGTTTCAAAAAGCATTCCTCCTGCTTCAAAGCTTGCATAAAGTTATTTCTAGCAGCAGCCTCTTTGTATATAAGATTCGCATCCAGAGGTTGAAGATTTAGCTCGCTTTGCACAGCCATAAGTTCTTTCTTGCATAACTGAACTCTGTCGTTGATATTTCCAAATGTAGTTAAATTCCACTTCTTCAGTGCTGCTTTGCATGCTTTTAGTTTTTGACATAGGATGTAAGGGGGAGAACCAAATACATTAATGTCCCAAGCTGACTTAATAACTTCGAGGAACTTTGGGTGAGAACTCCACATATTAAAAAATCTAAAAGGTTTCTTGACTCTTGGTAGTGCTTTATCTGCATGTATATGCATAATAGAGTGATCCGAAAATAACTTAGCACCGTACTCAAGAAGTGAATCTGGGAAAACTGCTAACCATTCCTGATTAATCAAACATCTGTCAAGTCGAGCCATAATTTTTCTTTCAGCAGTACTTTGATTGTTCCATGAGAACCAATCACCTACAGATTTCATGTCAGTCAATGCAGCAGTATCTATACAATCATTAAAATGTTGAAGCTGACATTCGGAAAGCACTCTACCTCCCACTTTCTCATTTGTGTATCTGACAGTATTAAAGTCACCGAGAACAACCCAAGGTACTGTAGGATAACTATTTGCAATGCTAACCAGATCACGCCATAGAGCATTCCTGTCAGACATACTGTTAGATGCATAAATACCGGTAATATTGAATTGACATCCAGTCTGTTTATCCTCTGCCTTAAGATGAATGAATTGATTAGTAGCAGAAATAAACCAAGCAGTAACAAGATTAGGATGCCATAAGACCCAAACTCGACCATAAGTATCCTGAGAATCATTAGTAAAAAGTTCTGCCTCAGGCCATATTAAATTCTTCTGAACTTGAACACGATGAGGTTTAATTTTTGTTTCCACAAGAATGACAATGTCACATGCAGCAGATCGGATTATTCTATTGAGCTCCCGACATTTCTCAGTCTTATTAAGTCCACGAACATTCCAACAGCTTATTTTCATCAATACTAGATAGAAGGAAGAGCATGCGATTTTGGGAGGACACTACCATCCTTTTTCTTATCCTTTGATTTTGCATGGTCCTCTCGCATAATATCTTTACCCTTTAATCCTTTATTCCTATATTTATCCACCTCATCCACAGCTTGCAAATGTTTAAATTTTTGCGTACCTTGAGGCAAGGAGTCCTGAATAGCGGGATGTGTCGAAGAGCGATGAGTTTGGTGAGTTGCAATGTCTTGGTTCCCAAGAGGTTGTTGAAATGAAATTTCCTGATTATCTGAAGGAGTGATTCGTGAAGGCGAGGTTGTTATTGGGGAGTGAGAACCTTGGGAAGCTCCTGCAGTGAAATTCTCTGATATAATAGGTAAAGATGGAAGTCCTGACTTGTCTTTCTCTTGTTCGTGTCGCTGCCCCAACGAGTCAGAGTGTTCAATCATCTTCTCCGCCATCACCACTGTTGGCACTGGAGTATCAGTGCTTGGATTAGTGGTAGTGACCCCATTCTGTGGCTCTTGGCGTGGTCGGTAGACCTGTGTGATTTTTTGTGAAGGCTGTTGGCAGGCACCATTTACATGTCCAAAAGATAGACAAACCTTGCATCGTTGTGGCTTCCAAGAATATGAGACTTTCACCTTTCGGGTGCTCCCATCAAGATCACGGTAAGAAACATCATTCGGCAGTTCCTCAT
The DNA here is from genome assembly GCA_029747655.1 of Ensete ventricosum. Taxonomy (NCBI): domain Eukaryota; kingdom Viridiplantae; phylum Streptophyta; class Magnoliopsida; order Zingiberales; family Musaceae; genus Ensete; species Ensete ventricosum. Next base: position 27,981,426 of record JAQQAF010000004.1, on the reverse strand, counting down.
CAGAAGAAACCATTACACAAGCTCTGGCAAAGGTCAATCTCGTTTGCGAAGCTGTTGCCTTATCAAGATACAATGGTTGTCCCAGGGTGCTGCAAAGGTTTGCAATAAAACGACGACCCCAGAGATGTAGTGGAAGTCCATGAAAAGAAACCCATATTGGGATAGACTGTAGACTGTCTAACTCCAATCTCACATCAGGTGCCCAGCGTCGTAGTATCATTGGATGACCACGGATAGTCCAAAATCCTTCAAGGACCCGTTGTAAATCTTCTTCCGAATAAAGCCTGCATACAAAGAATCCGGTCTCCAACATATGAAGATCAAATGTTGATATTCCCCATCGAGTTCTGATGTATGAGGATAGTGGGAAAAAGGATGTTCTTAGTCCAACAACGTAGCCCACAATTGCCATTGACCATGTCTCAATTAGTTCGTCGGAATCAATAGCCTCATACACAGCAATCTTCTGGTCAGCCTGTACTTCTGGAGCAAAAAAGTCCAGTCGAAGATCCGGACTACCCACTGGAGCCTTGAAGAGGCTACTCCAAGGCTTCGGATCTCGGGAAATAGGAGCTGGAGGTCGTGATCTAGATCGTGAACGACCTCGGGCCTGGTTCATTGAAGGAGCATCCCGTCGAGAAGAAGAAATCAGCGGTGGAACATCCTGGTGTGAAACCGGCCTAAGCTGCTGGGGAGGAACCAGCGGCTGTTGGAGAGGAGCAACCCCCTCCCGCGGTGAAGTAACCAGCGGCTGAGGAGCAACCCTCTCCCGCTGTGACTGCTGGAGAGGGGCGTTCTGCTGTGAAGCAATCAGCCGCTGGGAAGAAGCCAGCGGAGGAGCATCCCGCTGGAACAGAGGATGCGAAGCAGAGTGCCGCGTCCGGCCGCTCGCATCCATGGCGTCGCTCGCCCTAGCCGCCAGCCGCCTAGGGGAGAGGAAGCCACCACCCTGCCCACACTAATGTCGCAGCCGTCGCCCCTTCCACGCCGATTGCAGAAGCAGCCGTCGCCCTTTCCACGCTGGAGTTGCCGCAGGAAGCGGCAGTGAACCCAGCCCCAATCGCAGCGCAGCTTCCACCGTTTCTTGCCCTAGAGTCCGTCCCGCGCCTAGGGGAGAAGAGCCGCCGCCCTTCCACGCCTGAAGTCGCCGATTCCCGGCTGGAATCGCTGATCGCAGGAGCGACCGTCGGCCTTCCACTCGCCGCGGAGTGATCGTAGAGGAGAAATCGCCCAAGGGAGCAATCGCAAGCACAAGCGCAAGGGAAGAGGTTGCCGTCCCCAGCGTCGATCGCAAGCGCAAGCGCAAGCCCAAGCAGAGCAGAGCACTCACGCACGCAAGCAAGGGAACGCAGGCCCATTCCCCCCCATTCCCAAGCCGATGCGTGCACCGTCTCTCCTCCTCTCTCTCTCCTCCTCACGCTTTCACCAAGCAGATTCGATCGGTTTTTCGTGCACCATCTCGGAAATTCAAAATACTGGTCTTTCCCGTCTTATTAGCCCATGAGAAGTCGTACAGGCACGCTTTCGCAAAAAAATACGACGGTCATAAACTTTGCGCGAAGTCGCGCGCGAGTCGAGTTTCGATCGGTTTTTCGTGCACCGTCTCGGAAATTCAAAATACTTGTCTTTACCGTCTTATTAGCCCATGAGAAGTCGTACAGGCACGCTTTCGCAAAAAAATACGACGGTCATAAACTTTGCGCTAAGTCGCGCGCGAGTCGAGTTTCGATCGATTTTTCGTGCACCATCTCGGAAATTCAAAATACTTGTCTTTCCCGTCTTATTAGTCCATGAGAAATCGTACAGGCACGCTTTCGCAAAAAAATACGATGGTCATAAACTTTGCGCGAAGTCCCGCGCGAGTCGAGTTTCGATCGGTTTTTCGTGCACCGTCTCAGAAATTCAAAATACTGGCCATTCACGATGTATTAGCCCATGGTAAGTCGTATGAGCTTGGTTTCACGAAAAAATGCGACGGTCATAAACTTTGCGCAGAGTCGAGATTCGATCGGTTTTTCGTGCACCGTCTCGGAAATTCAAAATACTGGTCTTTCCCGTCTTATTAGCCCATGAGAAGTAGTACAAGCACGCTTTCGCAAAAAAATACGACGGTCATAAGCTTTGCGTAAAGTCGCGCGCGAGTCGAGTTTCGATCGGTTTTTCGTGCACCGTCTCGGAAATTCAAAATACTGGCCATTCACGATGTATTATTCCATGGTAAGTCGTATGAGCATGGTTTCACGAGAAAACCCGACGGTCATAAACTTTGCGCAGAGTCGAGATTCGATCGGTTTTTCGTGCACCGTCTCGGAAAATCAAAATACTGGTCTTTCCCGTCTTATTAGCCCATGAGAAGTCGTACAGTCACGCTTTCACAAAAAAATACGACGGTCATAAACATTGCGCGAAGTCGCGCGCGAGTCGAGTTTCGATCGGTTTTTCGTGCACCGTCTCAGAAATTCAAAATACTGGCCATTCACGATGTATTAGTCCATGGTAAGTCGTATGAGCATGGTTTCAGGAGAAAACGCGACGGTCATAAACTTTGCGCAGAGTCGAGATTCGATCGGTTTTTCGTGCACCGTCTCGGAAATTCAAAATACTGGTCTTTCCCGTCTTATTAGCCCATGAGAAGTCGTACAGGCACGCTTTCGCAAAAAAATACGACGGTCATAAACTTTGCGCGAAGTCGCGCGCGAGTCGAGTTTCGATCGGTTTTTCGTGCACCGTCTCGGAAATTCAAAATACTGGCCATTCACGATGTATTAGTCCATGGTAAGTCGTATGAGCATGTTTTCACGAGAAAACACGACGGTCATATTCTGATAGAGATTCTTCAGGACTCACGATCACGCATGGAGCAAGAATTGAATATAGAGCACCTAACAAGAAGAGAGAAAGAGATTTTCACAAGATTCAATTTTTTCATTAGTCAATAATCACTCGAATAATGAGGAAGATTGTAATGTATTATGGGGCAAAGCTTATATTTTGTGATGTATCCACAAGTACTCCAGAACAGTCTAGCTATTGCATTTTTTATTAACTTCCTTGTGCTACTCTTGGAAATGAGTTTGATGAAGTGTGCCCATTTCACCTTCTTTAGGTGGGGTACAATCTTCTCGACTACACTAAGAGACTTCAGGCTTTAGTCTATGGCTTGTGTAGACAAAGCTTCTTTGTACAAATCTTTTACAAAATACATTACCTTTACTTACCAAAAAAAAAAAACACGACGGTCATAAACTTTGCGCAGAGTCGAGATTCGATCGGTTTTTCGTGCACCGTCTCGGAAATTCAAAATACTTGTCTTTCCCATCTTATTAGCCCATGAGAAGTCGTACAGGCACGCTTTCACAAAAAAATACGACGGTCATAAACTTTGCTCGAAGTCGCGCGCGAGTCGAGTTTCGATCGGTTTTTCGTGACCGTCTCAGAAATTCAAAATACTGGCCATTCACGATGTATTAGCCCATGGTAAGTCGTATGAGCATGATTTCACGAAAAAACGCGACGGTCAAAAACTTTGCGCAGAGTCGAGATTCGATCGGTTTTTCGTGCACCGTCTCGGAAATTCAAAATACTGGTCTTTCCCGTCTTATTAGCCCATGAGAAGTAGTACAGGCACGCTTTCGCAAAAAAATACGACGGTCATAAACTTTGCGCGAAGTCGCGCGCGAGTCGAGTTTCGATCGGTTTTTCGTGCACCGTCTCAGAAATTCAAAATACTGGCCATTCACGATGTATTAGTCCATGGTAAGTCGTATGAGCATGGTTTCAGGAGAAAACGCGACGGTCATAAACTTTGCGCAGAGTCGAGATTCGATCGGTTTTTCGTGCACCGTCTCGGAAATTCAAAATACTGGTCTTTCCCGTCTTATTAGCCCATGGGAAGTCGTACAGGCACGCTTTCGCAAAAAAATACGACGGTCATAAAATTTGCGCGAAGTCGCGCGCGAGTCGAGTTTCGATCGGTTTTTTGTGCACCATCTCGGAAATTCAAAATACTGGTCTTTCCCGTCTTATTAGCCCAAGAGAAGTAGTACAAGCACGCTTTCGCAAAAAAATACGACGGTCATAAACTTTGCGCAATGTCGCGCGCGAGTCGAGTTTCGATCGATTTTTCGTGCACCGTCTCGAAAATTCAAAATACTGGCCATTCACGATGTATTAGCCCATGGTAAGTCGTATGAGCAAGGTTTCACGAAAAAACGCGACGGTCATAAACTTTGCGCAGAGTCGAGATTCGATCGGTTTTTCGTGCACCGTCTCGGAAATTCAAAATACTGGTCTTTCCCGTCTTATTAGCCCATGAGAAGTCGTACAAGCATGCTTTCGCAAAAAAATACGACGGTCAAAAACTTTGCGCGAAGTCGCGCGCGAGTCGAATTTCGATCGGTTTTTCGTGCACCGTCTCGGAAATTCAAAATACTTGTCTTTCCCATCTTATTAGCCCATGAGAAGTCGTACAGGCACGCTTTCGCAACAAAATACGACGGTCATAAAATTTGCTCGAAGTCGCGCGCGAGTCGAGTTTCGATCGGTTTATCGTGACCGTCTCGGAAATTCAAAATACTGGCCATTCACGATGTATTAGCCCATGGTAAGTCGTATGAGAATGATTTCACGAAAAAACGCGACGGTCATAAACTTTGCGCAGAGTCGAGATTCGATCGGTTTTTCGTGCACCGTCTCGGAAATTCAAAATACTGGTCTTTCCCGTCTTATTAGCCCATGAGAAGTCGTACAAGCATGCTTTCGCAACAAAATACGACGGTCAAAAACTTTGCGCGAAGTCGCGCGCGAGTCGCATTTCGATCGGTTTTTCGTGCACCGTCTCGGAAATTCAAAATACTTGTCTTTCCCGTCTTATTAGCCCATGAGAAGTCGTACAGGCACGCTTTCGCAAAAAAATACGACGGTCATAAACTTTGCGCGAAGTCGCGCGCGAGTCGAGTTTCGATCGGTTTTTCGTAACCGTCTCGGAAATTTAAAATACTGGCCATTCACGATGTATTAGCCCATGGTAAGTCGTATGAGCATGGTTTCACGAAAAAACGCGACGGTCGTAAACTTTGCGCAGAGTCGAGATTCGATCGGTTTTTCGTGCACCGTCTCGGAAATTCAAAATACTGGTCTTTCCCGTCTTATTAGCCCATGAGAAGTAGTATAAGCACGCTTTCGCAAAAAAATACGACGGTCATAAACTTTGCGCGAAGTCGCGCGCGAGTCGAGTTTCGATCGGTTTTTCGTGCACCGTCTCGAAAATTCAAAATACTGGTCTTTCCCGTCTTATTAGCCCATGAGAAGTCGTACAGGCACGCTTTCGCAAAAAAATACGACGGTCATAAACTTTGCGCGAAGTCGCGCGCGAGTCGAGTTTCGATCGGTTTTTCGTGCACCGTCTCGAAAATTCAAAATACTGGCCATTCATGATGTATGTAAGTCGTATGAGCATGGTTTCACGAAAAAACGCGACGGTCATAAACTTTGCGCAGAGTCGAGATTCGATCGGTTTTTCGTGCACCGTCTCGGAAATTCAAAATACTGGTCTTTCCCGTCTTATTAGCCCATGAGAAGTCGTACAAGCATGCTTTCGCAAAAAAATACGACGGTCAAAAACTTTGCGCGAAGTCGCGCGCGAGTCGAATTTCGATCGGTTTTTCGTGCACCGTCTCGGAAATTCAAAATACTTGTCTTTCCCATCTTATTAGCCCATGAGAAGTCGTACAGGCACGCTTTCGCAACAAAATACGACGGTCATAAAATTTGCTCGAAGTCGCGCGCGAGTCGAGTTTCGATCGGTTTTTCGTGACCGTCTCGGAAATTCAAAATACTGGCCATTAACGATGTATTAGCCCATGGTAAGTCTTATGAGAATGATTTCACGAAAAAACGCGACGGTCATAAACTTTGCGCAGAGTCGAGATTCGATCAGTTTTTCGTGCACCGTCTCGGAAATTCAAAATACTGGTCTTTCCCGTCTTATTAGCCCATGAGAAGTAGTATAAGCACGCTTTCGCAAAAAAATACGACGGTCATAAACTTTGCGCGAAGTCGCGCGCGAGTCGAGTTTCGATCGGTTTTTCATGCACCGTCTCGAAAATTCAAAATACTGGCCATTCACGATGTATTAGCCCATGGTAAGTCGTATGAGCATGGTTTCACGAAAAAACGCGACGGTCATAAACTTTGCGCAGAGTCGAGATTCGATCGGTTTTTCGTGCACCGTCTCGGAAATTCAAAATACTGGTCTTTCCCGTCTTATTAGGCCATGAGAAGTCGTACAGGCACTCTTTCGCAAAAAAATACGACGGTCATAAACTTTGCGCGAAGTCGCGCGCGAGTCGAGTTTCGATCGGTTTTTCGTGCACCGTCTCAGAAATTCAAAATACTGGCCATTCACGATGTATTAGCCCATGGTAAGTCGTATGAGCTTGGTTTCACGAAAAAACGCGACGGTCATAAACTTTGCGCAGAGTCGAGATTCGATCGGTTTTTCGTGCACCGTCTCGGAAATTCAAATTACTGGTCTTTCCCGTCTTATTAGCCCATGAGAAGTCGTACAGGCATGCTTTCGCAAAAAAATACGACGGTCATAAACTTTGCGCGAAGTCGCGCGCGAGTCGAGTTTCGATCGGTTTTTCGTGCACCGTCTCAGAAATTCAAAATACTGGCCATTCACGATGTATTAGTCCATGGTAAGTCGTATGAGCATGGTTTCACGAGAAAACGCGACGGTCATAAACTTTGCGCAGAGTCGAGATTCGATCGGTTTTTCGTGCACCGTCTCGGAAATTCAAAATACTGGTCTTTCCCGTCTTATTAGCCCATGAGAAGTCGTACAGGCACGCTTTCGCAAAAAAATACGACGGTCATAAACTTTGCGCGAAGTCGCGCGCGAGTCGAGTTTCGATCGGTTTTTCGTGCACCTTCTCGGAAATTCAAAATACTGGCCATTCACGATGTATTAGTCCATGGTAAGTCGTATGAGCATAGTTTCACGAATCTCTCACATAACATTTGCCGACGACCTTATTATCTTCCTTCGAGATGATCCAGTTTCTGTGAGTAATCTGGCAGATATTCTTAATGAATTTGGTAAAGTTTCTGGTCTTAAGCTAAACCATGCAAAGAGCAAAGTATATGTGGGTGCTTGCATTGACAATAAGGATCATATTGCTCAAACATTGGGAGTTGCTGAAGGAAATTTACCGGTTCCTTACTTTTTTTTTTTGGTAAGTAAAGATATTGTATTTTGTAAAAGATTTGTACAAAGAAGCTTTGTCTACACAAGCCATAGACTAAAGCCTGAAGTCTCTTAGTGTAGTCGAGAAGATTGCACCCCACCTAAAGAAGGTGAAATGAGCACGCTTCATCAAACTCATCTCCAAGAGTAGCATAAGGAAGTTAATAAATAATAAAATGCAATAGCTAGACTGTTCTGGACTACTTGTGGATACATCACAAAATATAAGCTTTGCCCCATATAATACATTACAATCTTCATCATTATTCGAGTGATTCTTGACGAATGGAAAAATTGAATCTTGTGAAAATATCTTTCTCTCTTCTTGTTAGGTGCTCTGTATTCAATTCTTGCTCCATACATGATCGTGAGTCCTGAAGAATCTCTATCAGAATTTGAGCTTTGTTCATGTTGTGACACTCAAAAATTCTGCCACACCTCTCCTTCCAAATCCACCAAATAGCACATCTGAATATAATTCGTGCTAGTTGTGTAAGAGGCCCCTTTCTTGAGAAGCTTTGCATAAGCATTTCTAATTCATGATGCAAGTTTGGCCGTGGTAGCCTTTGAAAATCAAATCGCTTCAAGATCTCCTTCCATATCCAAGATGAATAATCACAAGCAAAGTAGAGATGGTCAACACTTTCTTCATTTTGCATACACAAAGAGCACCGATTTACAATATAAATACCTCTTCGCTGCATATTGTCCATCGTAGGAAGTTTGCCGAGAAGGGCCTGCCATGTACATAAGGAATGTCGCTGTGAGCATGGACTATCCCATGTCCAACTACTTTGGATCCACTTGTTGTTTCGTCGTCTAATTTGGTTCCATGCAGATGTAGCACTAAATTTACCGTTATCATGAAGCCAAATAAGCATATCTGAAGAGTTGTTCTTGATTGTAATAGCCCTAATAGTCGGCCAAAGTAATAACATGTCAGGGGAGGTAGGGTTGGGAAGACACCAAGTACCATTGTTAATGAATTCAGAAACCTTCCAGTCTTTGGGAGCCCCCAGATCCTGTCGTACTCTATCACCAAATATCTGAAATATGCTTTTCCCATTCACCCAAGGATCATACCACATATTAATATTGGTTCCAGAAGAAATCACATAAGAAATATTGTTACGTAGCCATCTCCTTGCCTTTAGAATTCCTTTCCAAGCAGCAGAATGAGATGTTTTTGCAGATACTTCCCAGATTGATTCCTTGGTAAGGTACCTAGCAAAAACCCATTGTGACCATAAGGAAGACTTGTTTTGTAAAATATCCCATAATTGCTTTACCATACAAGCTTTATTCCAATCTCTAATATGTCGAAGATTCAGCCCCCCTTCATCCTTCGGTTTGCAAATGCTGTCCCAATTCACCATGTGCATTGCCTTACCATCTGTGCCATTCCAAAAGAAGTTCATAAGTAATTTATCAATATCATGGAGAAGCCCGGCTGGTAGAAGGAATGCATGAGACCAATAAATAGAATAAGAGGTCAACACAGATCGAATAAGTTCAAGTCGTCCAGCTTTAGAAAGAAGCCTATTTTTCCAAGAGGAAATTCTGTTCTTAATTTTTTGTATGATAGGCTGACAGGAGGCTTTGTTGATTCCAGTGGATATAAGTGGGAGACCCAAGTAAGGAACCGGTAAATTTCCTTCAGCAACTCCCAATGTTTGAGCAATATGATCCTTATTGTCAATGCAAGCACCCACATATACTTTGCTCTTTGCATGGTTTAGCTTAAGACCAGAAACTTTACCAAATTCATTAAGAATATCTGCCAGATTACTCACAGAAACTGGATCATCTCGAAGGAAGATAATACGGTCGTCGGCAAATGTTATGTGAGAGATATAAACAGAACCATAATGTGGTACCTTAATTTTGCCATTGGAAACAGCCTCTTCTAACATGCAACTGAGCCCTTCCATTGCAATGGTAAAAAGATAAGGAGATAGTGGATCACCTTGCCGAATGCCATTCTTACTCCCAAAGAAGCCAATAGGTGAACCATTAAAGAGAATTGAAAATTTTGGAGTTTCCAAGCAACATTGAATCCATTTAACCCAGTGCTGAGGGAAGCCCATATTATGGAGCATCATGTAAATAAAATCCCTATTGACTGAGTCAAAGGCCTTTCGTAAATCAGCTTTAAAACAGATCTTTTTCCCTCTTGTTTTAGAATGTAGATCCTTAACCAAATCATTAGCAAGCAGGACATTATGATGAATACTCCTCCCTTTAAGAAAAGCAGCCTGATTAGGACTAATGACCTTATTCATGACCTTTTGTAGTCTATCTGCCAGCAACTTAGAGATAACCTTATAAATAAAGTTGCACAGTGAAATAGGACGGTAGTTCTCCAATGAATCGGCTCCATCATTTTTAGGCACTAAAGAAATAAAAGTGCAATTCATTTCTTTCAGAATGTGACCTGAGGAGAAAAAATGTCGACAAGCTTTTATGACATCGTTGCCTACAATAGCCCATGCAATTTGATAAAACTCAGCTGGAAATCCATCTGGACCAGGGCTTTTGTGCTTCGGGGACTTAAAAACAACTTTCACAATTTCATCATCCGTTATTGGGGCATTAAGATGAGAGAGGGCTTCAGAATCAAGTCGTCTTGTAGGCCCAACATGAATACTATTAGGCTGCTGTTCCTGATTGAGTAAGGAATAAAAAAATTGCTCGGTGTAATTTTTAACCTCATCCAGATCCTCAATGAGATTACCATCTATACCTTTGCATTTTTTGATGCGATTAGTAGCCCTTCTGGTAGCAATAGCAGCATAGAAAAACTTCGTATTAGAATCCCCTAGAGTAAGCCAATGCTGTCGTGACTTCTGTTTCAAAAAGCATTCCTCCTGCTTCAAAGCTTGCATAAAGTTATTTCTAGCAGCAGCCTCTTTGTATATAAGATTCGCATCCAGAGGTTGAAGATTTAGCTCGCTTTGCACAGCCATAAGTTCTTTCTTGCATAACTGAACTCTGTCGTTGATATTTCCAAATGTAGTTAAATTCCACTTCTTCAGTGCTGCTTTGCATGCTTTTAGTTTTTGACATAGGATGTAAGGGGGAGAACCAAATACATTAATGTCCCAAGCTGACTTAATAACTTCGAGGAACTTTGGGTGAGAACTCCACATATTAAAAAATCTAAAAGGTTTCTTGACTCTTGGTAGTGCTTTATCTGCATGTATATGCATAATAGAGTGATCCGAAAATAACTTAGCACCGTACTCAAGAAGTGAATCTGGGAAAACTGCTAACCATTCCTGATTAATCAAACATCTGTCAAGTCGAGCCATAATTTTTCTTTCAGCAGTACTTTGATTGTTCCATGAGAACCAATCACCTACAGATTTCATGTCAGTCAATGCAGCAGTATCTATACAATCATTAAAATGTTGAAGCTGACATTCGGAAAGCACTCTACCCCCCACTTTCTCATTTGTGTATCTGACAGTATTAAAGTCACCGAGAACAACCCAAGGTACTGTAGGATAACTATTTGCAATGCTAACCAGATCACGCCATAGAGCATTCCTGTCAGACATACTGTTAGATGCATAAATACCGGTAATATTGAATTGACATCCAGTCTGTTTATCCTCTGCCTTAAGATGAATGAATTGATTAGTAGCAGAAATAAACCAAGCAGTAACAAGATTAGGATGCCATAAGACCCAAACTCGACCATAAGTATCCTGAGAATCATTAGTAAAAAGTTCTGCCTCAGGCCATATTAAATTCTTCTGAACTTGAACACGATGAGGTTTAATTTTTGTTTCCACAAGAATGACAATGTCACATGCAGCAGATCGGATTATTCTATTGAGCTCCCGACATTTCTCAGTCTTATTAAGTCCACGAACATTCCAACAGCTTATTTTCATCAATACTAGATAGAAGGAAGAGCATGCGATTTTGGGAGGACACTACCATCCTTTTTCTTATCCTTTGATTTTGCATGGTCCTCTCGCATAATATCTTTACCCTTTAATCCTTTATTCCTATATTTATCCACCTCATCCACAGCTTGCAAATGTTTAAATTTTTGCGTACCTTGAGGCAAGGAGTCCTGAATAGCGGGATGTGTCGAAGAGCGATGAGTTTGGTGAGTTGCAATGTCTTGGTTCCCAAGAGGTTGTTGAAATGAAATTTCCTGATTATCTGAAGGAGTGATTCGTGAAGGCGAGGTTGTTATTGGGGAGTGAGAACCTTGGGAAGCTCCTGCAGTGAAATTCTCTGATATAATAGGTAAAGATGGAAGCCCTGACTTGTCTTTCTCTTGTTCGTGTCGCTGCCCCAACGAGTCAGAGTGTTCAATCATCTTCTCCGCCATCACCACTGTTGGCACTGGAGTATCAGTGCTTGGATTAGTGGTAGTGACCCCATTCTGTGGCTCTTGGCGTGGTCGGTAGACCTGTGTGATTTTTTGTGAAGGCTGTTGGCAGGCACCATTTACATGTCCAAAAGATAGACAAACCTTGCATCGTTGTGGCTTCCAAGAATATGAGACTTTCACCTTTCGAGTGCTCCCATCAAGATCACGGTAAGAAACATCATTCGGCAGTTCCTCATCAGAAGAAACCATTACACAAGCTCTGGCAAAGGTCAATCTCGTTTGCGAAGCTGTTGCCTTATCAAGATACAATGGTTGTCCCAGGGTGCTGCAAAGCTTTGCAATAAAACGACGACCCCAGAGATGTAGTGGAAGTCCATGAAAAGAAACCCAAATTGGAATAGACTGTAGACTGTCTAACTCCAATCTCACATCAGGTGCCCAGCGTCGTAGTATCATTGGATGACCACGGATAGTCCAAAATCCTTCAAGGACCCGTTGTAAATCTTCTTCCGAATAAAGCCTGCATACAAAGAATCCGGTCTCCAACATATGAAGATCAAATGTTGATATTCCCCATCGAGTTCTGATGTATGAGGATAGTGGGAAAAAGGATGTTCTTAGTCCAACAACGTAGCCCACAATTGCCATTGACCATGTCTCAATTAGTTCGTCGGAATCAATAGCCTCATACACAGCAATCTTCTGGTCAGCCTGTACTTCTGGAGCAAAAAAGTCCAGTCGAAGATCCGGACTACCCACTGGAGCCTTGAAGAGGCTACTCCAAGGCTTCGGATCTCGGGAAATAGGAGCTGGAGGTCGTGATCTAGATCGTGAACGACCTCGGGCCTGGTTCATTGAAGGAGCATCCCGTCGAGAAGAAGAAATCAGCGGTGGAACATCCTGGTGTGAAACCGGCCTAAGCTGCTGGGGAGGAACCAGCGGCTGTTGGAGAGGAGCAACCCCCTCCCGCGGTGAAGTAACCAGCGGCTGAGGAGCAACCCTCTCCCGCTGTGACTGCTGGAGAGGGGCGTTCTGCTGTGAAGCAATCAGCCGCTGGGAAGAAGCCAGCGGAGGAGCATCCCGCTGGAACAGAGGATGCGAAGCAGAGTGCCGCGTCCGGCCGCTCGCATCCATGGCGTCGCTCGCCCTAGCCGCCAGCCGCCTAGGGGAGAGGAAGCCACCACCCTGCCCACACTAATGTCGCAGCCGTCGCCCCTTCCACGCCGATTGCAGAAGCAGCCGTCGCCCTTTCCACGCTGGAGTTGCCGCAGGAAGCGGCAGTGAACCCAGCCCCAATCGCAGCGCAGCTTCCACCGTTTCTTGCCCTAGAGTCCGTCCCGCGCCTAGGGGAGAAGAGCCGCCGCCCTTCCACGCCTGAAGTCGCCGATTCCCGGCCTGGAATCGCTGATCGCAGGAGCGACCGCCGGCCTTCCACTCGCCGCGGAGTGATCGTAGAGGAGAAATCGCCCAAGGGAGCAATCGCAAGCACAAGCGCAAGGGAAGAGGTTGCCGTCCCCAGCGTCGATCGCAAGCGCAAGCCCAAGCAGAGCAGAGCACTCACGCACGCACGCAAAGCCTCCTGTCAGCCTATCATACAAAAAATTAAGAACAGAATTTCCTCTTGGAAAAATAGGCTTCGTTCTAAAGCTGGACGACTCGAACTTATTCGATCCTTGTTGATCTCTTATTCTATTTATTGGTCTCATGCATTCCTTCTACCTGCCGGGCTTCTCCATGATATTGATAAATTACTTATGAACTTCTTTTGGAATGGCACAGATGGAAAGGCAATGCACATGGTGAATTGGGACTGCATTTGCAAACCGAAGGATGAAGGGGGGCTGAATCTTCGACATATTAGAGATTGGAATAAAGCTTGTATGGTAAAGCAATTATGGGATATTTTAGAAAACAAGTCTTCCTTATGGTCACAATGGGTTTTTGCAAGGTACCTAACCAAGGAATCAATCTGGGAAACATCTGCAAAAACATCTCATTCTTCTGCTTGGAAAGGAATTCTGAAGGCAAGGCGATGGCTACGTAACAATATTTCTTATGTGATTTCTTCTGGAACCAATATTAATATGTGGTATGATCCTTGGGTGAATGGGAAAAGTATATTTCAGATATTTGGTGATAGAGTACGACAGGATCTGGGGGCTCCCAAAGACTGGAAGGTTTCTGAATTCATTAACAATGGTACTTGGTGTCTTCCCAACCCTACCTCCCCTGACATGTTATTACTTTGGCCGACTATTAGGGCTATTCCAATCAAGAACAACTCTTCAGATATGCTTATTTGGCTTCATGATAACGGTAAATTTAGTGCTACATCTGCATGGAACCAAATTAGACGACGAAACAACAAGTAGATCCAAAGTAGTTGGACATGGGATAGTCCATGCTCACAGCGACATTCCTTATGTACATGGCAGGCCCTTCTCGGCAAACTTCCTACGATGGACAATATGCAGCGAAGAGGTATTTATATTGTAAATCGGTGCTCTTTGTGTATGCAAAATGAAGAAAGTGTTGACCATCTCTACTTTGCTTGTGATTATTCATCTTGGATATGGAAGGAGATCTTGAAGCGATTTGATTTTCAAAGGCTACCACGGCCAAACTTGCATCATGAATTAGAAATGCTTATGCAAAGCTTCTCAAGAAAGGGGCCTCTTACACAACTAGCAAGAATTATATTCAGATGTGCTATATGGTGGATTTGGAAGGAGAGGTGTGGCAGAATTTTTGAGTGTCACAACATGAACAAAGCTCAAATTCTGATAGAGATTCTTCAGGACTCACGATCATGTATGGAGCAAGAATTGAATACAGAGCACCTAACAAGAAGAGAGAAAGATATTTTCACAAGATTCAATTTTTCCATTCGTCAAGAATCACTCGAATAATGATGAAGATTGTAATGTATTATATGGGGCAAAACTTATATTTTGTGATGTATCCACAAGTAGTCCAGAACAGTCTAGCTATTGCTTTTTATTATTTATTAACTTCCTTATGCTACTCTTGGAGATGAGTTTGATGAAGCGTGCCCATTTCACCTTCTTTAGGTGGGGTGCAATCTTCTCGACTACACTAAGAGACTTCAGGCTTTAGTCTATGGCTTGTGTAGACAAAGCTTCTTTGTACAAATCTGTTACAAAATACATTATCTTTACTTACCAAAAAAAAAGCATAGTTTCACGAGAAAACGCGACGGTCATAAACTTTGCGCAGAGTCGAGATTCGATCGGTTTTTCGTGCACCGTCTCGGAAATTCAAAATACTGGTCTTTCCCGTCTTATTAGCCCATGAGAAGTCGTACAAGCATGCTTTCGCAAAAAAATACGACGGTCAAAAACTTTGCGCGAAGTCGCGCGCGAGTCGAATTTCGATCGGTTTTTCGTGCACCGTCTCGGAAATTCAAAATACTTGACTTTCCCGTCTTATTAGCCCATGAGAAGTCGTACAGGCACGCTTTCGCAAAAAAATACGACGGTCATAAACTTTGCTCGAAGTCGCGCGCGTGTCGAGTTTCGAACGGTTTTTCGTGACCGTCTCGGAAATTCAAAATACTGGCCATTCACGATGTATTAGCCCATGGTAAGTCGTATGAGCATGATTTCATGAAAAAATGCGACGGTCATAAACTTTGCGCAGAGTCGAGATTCGATCGGTTTTTCGTGCACCGTCTCGGAAATTCAAAATACTGGTCTTTCCCGTCTTATTAGCCCTTGAGAAGTAGTAAAAGCACGCTTTCGCAAAAAAAATACGCCGGTCATAAACTTTGCGCGAAGTCGCGCGCGAGTCGAGTTTCGATCGGTTTTTCGTGCACCGTCTCGAAAATTCAAAATACTGGCCATTCACGATGTATTAGCCCATGGTAAGTCGTATGAGCATGGTTTCACAAAAAAACGCGACGGTCATAAACTTTGCGCAGAGTCGAGATTCGATCGGTTTTTCGTGCACCGTCTCGGAAATTCCAAATACTGGTCTTTCCCGTCTTATTAGCCCATGAGAAGTCGTACAGGCACGCTTTCGCAAAAAAATACGACGGTCATAAACTTTGCGCGAAGTCGCGCGCGAGTCAAGTTTCGATCGGTTTTTCGTGCACCGTCTCGGAAATTCAAAATACTTGTCTTTCCCGTCTTATTAGCCCATGAGAAGTCGTACAGGCACGTTTTCTCAAAAAAATACGACGGTCATAAACTTTGCGCGAAGTCGCGCGCGAGTCGAGTTTCGATCGGTTTTTTCGTGCACCGTCTAGGAAATTCAAAATACTTGTCTTTCCCGTCTTATTAGCCCATGAGAAGTCGTACAGGCACACTTTCGCAAAAAAATACGATGGTCATAAACTTTGCGCGAAGTCGCGCGCGAGTCGAGTTTCGATTGGTTTTTCGTGCACCGTCTCAGAAATTCAAAATACTGGCCATTCACGATGTATTAGCCGATTGTAAGTCGTATGAGCTTGGTTTCACTAAAAAACGTGACGGTCATAAACTTTGCGGAGAGTCGAGATTCGATCGGTTTTTCGTGCACCGTCTCGGAAATTCAAAATACTGGTCTTTCCCGTCTTATTAGCACATGAGAAGTCGTACAGGCACGTTTTCGCAAAGAAATACGACGGTCATAAACTTTGCGCAAAGTCGCGCGCGAGTCGAGTTTCGATCGGTTTTTCGTGCACCGTCTCAGAAATTCAAAATACTGGCCAATCATGATGTATTAGTCCATGGTAAGTCGTATGAGCATGGTTTCAGGAGAAAACGCGACGGTCATAAACTTTGCGCAGAGTCGAGATTCGATCGGTTTTTCGTGCACCTCTTGGAAATTCAAAATACTGGTCTTTCCCGTCTTATTAGCCCATGAGAAGTCGTACAAGCATGCTTTCGCAAAAAAATACGACGGTCAAAAACTTTGCGCGAAGTCACGCGCGATTCGAATTTCGATCGATTTTTCGTGCACCGTTTCGAAAATTCAAAATACTGGCCATTCACGATGTATTAGCCCATGGTAAGTCGTATGAGCATGATTTCACGAAAAAACGTGACGGTCATAAACTTTGCGCAGAGTAGAGATTCGATCGGTTTTTCGTGCACCGTCTCGGAAATTCAAAATACTGGTCTTTCCCGTCTTATTAGCCCATATGAAGTAGTAAAAGCACGCTTTCGCAAAAAAAATACGCCGGTCATAAACTTTGCGGAAAGTCGCGCGCGGGTCGAGTTTCGATCGGTTTTTCGTGCACCGTCTCGAAAATTCAAAATACTGGCCATTCACGATGTATTAGCCCATGGTAAGTCGTATGAGCATGGTTTCACAAAAAAACGCGACCGTCATAAACTTTGCGCAGAGTCGAGATTCGATCGGTTTTTCGTGCACCATCTCGGAAATTCAAAATACTGGTCTTTCCCGTCTTATTAGCCCATGAGAAGTCGTACAGGCACGCTTTCGCAAAAAAATACGACGGTCATAAACTTTGCGCGAAGTCGCGCGCGAGTCGAGTTTCGATCGGTTTTTCGTGCACCGTCTCGGAAATTCAAAATACTTGTCTTTCCCGTCTTATTAGCCCATGAGAAGTCGTACAGGCACGCTTTCTCAAAAAAATACGACGGTCATAAACTTTGCGCGAAGTCGCGCGCGAGTCGAGTTTCGATCGGTTTTTCGTGCACCGTCTAGGAAATTCAAAATACTTGTCTTTCCAGTCTTATTAGCCCATGAGAAGTCGTACAGGCACACTTTCGCAAAAAAATACGATGGTCATAAACTTTGCGCGAAGTCGCGCGCGAGTCGAGTTTCGATTGGTTTTTCGTGCACCGTCTCAGAAATTCAAAATACTGGCCATTCACGATGTATTAGCCGATGGTAAGTCGTATGAGCTTGGTTTCACGAAAAAACGTGACGGTCATAAACTTTGCGGAGAGTCGAGATTCGATCGGTTTTTCGTGCACCGTCTCGGAAATTCGAAATACTGGTCTTTCCCGTCTTATTAGCCCATGAGAAGTCGTACAGGCACGCTTTCGCAAAGAAATACGACGGTCATAAACTTTGCGCGAAGTCGCGCGCGAGTCGAGTTTCGATCGGTTTTTCGTGCACCGTCTCAGAAATTCAAAATACTGGCCAATCATGATGTATTAGTCCATGGTAAGTCGTATGAGCATGGTTTCAGGAGAAAACGCGACGGTCATAAACTTTGCGCAGAGTCGAGATTCGATCGGTTTTTCGTGCACCTCTCGGAAATTCAAAATACTGGTCTTTCCTGTCTTATTAGCCCATGAGAAGTCGTACAAGCATGCTTTCGCAAAAAAATACGACGGTCAAAAACTTTGCGCGAAGTCACGCGCGATTCGAATTTCGATCGATTTTTCGTGCACCGTCTCAGAAATTCAAAATACTTGTCTTTCCCGTCTTGTTAGCCCATGAGAAGTCGTACAGGCACGCTTTCGCAAAAAAATACGACAGTCATAAATTTGCTCGAAGTCACGCGCGAGTCGAGTTTCGATCGGTTTTTCATGACCGTCTCGGAAATTCAAAATACTGGCCATTCACGATGTATTAGCCCATGGTAAGTCGTATGAGCATGATTTTACGAAAAAACGCGACGGTCATAAACTTTGCGCAGAGTCAAGATTCGATCGGTTTTTCGTGCACCGTCTCGGAAATTCAAAATACTGGTCTTTCCCGTCTTATTAGCCCATGAGAAGTCGTACAGTCACGCTTTCGCAAAAAAATACGACGGTCATAAACTTTGCGCGAAGTCGCGCGCGAGTCGAGTTTCGATCGGTTTTTCGTGCACCGTCTCGAAAATTCAAAATACTGGCCATTCACGATGTATTAGCCCATGGTAAGTCGTATGAGCATGATTTCACGAAAAAACGCGACGGTCATAAACTTTGCGCAGAGTCGAGATTCGATCGGTTTTTCGTGCACCGTCTCGGAAATTCAAAATACTGGTCTTTCCCGTCTTATTAGCCCATGAGAAGTAGTAAAAGCACGCTTTCGCAAAAAAAATACGCCGGTCATAAACTTTGCGCGAAGTCGCGCGCGAGTCGAGTTTCGATCGGTTTTTCGTGCACCGTCTCGAAAATTCAAAATACTGGCCATTCACGATGTATTAGCCCATGGTAAGTCGTATGAACATGGTTTCACAAAAAAACGCGACGGTCATAAACTTTGCGCAGAGTCGAGATTCGATCGGTTTTTCGTGCACCGTCTCGGAAATTCAAAATACTGGTCTTTCCCGTCTTATTAGCCCATGAGAAGTAGTAAAAGCACGCTTTCGCAAAAAAAATACGCCGGTCATAAACTTTGCGCGAAGTCGCGTGCGAGTCGAGTTTCGATTGGTTTTTCGTGCACCGTCTCGAAAATTCAAAATACTGGCCATTCACGATGTATTAGCCCATGGTAAGTCGTATGAGCATGGTTTCACAAAAAAACGCGACGGTCATAAACTTTGCGCAGAGTCGAGATTCGATCGGTTTTTCGTGCACCGTCTCGGAAATTCAAAATACTGGTCTTTCCCGTCTTATTAGCCCATGGGAAGTCGTACTGGCACGCTTTCGCAAAAAAATACGACGGTCATAAACTTTGCGCGAAGTCGCGCGCGAGTCAAGTTTCGATCGGTTTTTCGTGCACCGTCTCGGAAATTCAAAATACTTGTCTTTCCCGTCTTATTAGCCCATGAGAAGTCGTACAGGCACGCTTTCTCAAAAAAATACGACGGTCATAAACTTTGCGCGAAGTCGCGCGCGAGTCGAGTTTCGATCGGTTTTTCGTGCACCGTCTAGGAAATTCAAAATACTTGTCTTTCCCGTCTTATTAGCCCATGAGAAGTCGTACAGGCACACTTTCGCAAAAAAATACGATGGTCATAAACTTTGCGCGAAGTCGCGCGCGAGTCGAGTTTCGATTGGTTTTTCGTGCACCGTCTCAGAAATTCAAAATACTGGCCATTCACGATGTATTAGCCGATGGTAAGTCGTATGAGCTTGGTTTCACGAAAAAACGTGACGGTCATAAACTTTGCGGAGAGTCGAGATTCGATCGGTTTTTCGTGCACCGTCTCGGAAATTCAAAATACTGGTCTTTCCCGTCTTCTTAGCCCATGAGAAGTCGTACAGGCACGCTTTCGCAAAGAAATACGACGGTCATAAACTTTGCGCGAAGTCGCGCGCGAGTCGAGTTTCGATCGGTTTTTCGTGCACCGTCTCAGAAATTCAAAATACTGGCCAATCATGATGTATTAGTCCATGGTAAGTCGTATGAGCATGGTTTCAGGAGAAAACGCGACGGTCATAAACTTTGCGCAGAGTCGAGATTCGATCGGTTTTTCGTGCACCTCTCGGAAATTCAAAATACTGGTCTTTCCCGTCTTATTAGCCCATGAGAAGTCGTACAAGCATGCTTTCGCAAAAAAATACGACGGTCAAAAACTTTGCGCGAAGTCACGCGCGATTCGAATTTCGATCGATTTTTCGTGCACCGTCTCAAAAATTCAAAATACTGGCCATTCACGATGTATTAGCCCATGGTAAGTCGTATGAGCATGATTTCACGAAAAAACGCGACGGTCATAAACTTTGCGCAGAGTCGAGATTCGATCGGTTTTTCGTGCACCGTCTCGGAAATTCAAAATACTGGTCTTTCCCGTCTTATTAGCCCATGAGAAGTAGTAAAAGCACGCTTTCGCAAAAAAAATACGCCGGTCATAAACTTTGCGCGAAGTCGCGCGCGAGTCGAGTTTCGATCGGTTTTTCGTGCACCGTCTCGAAAATTCAAAATACTGGCCATTCACGATGTATTAGCCCATGGTAAGTCGTATGAGCATGGTTTCACAAAAAAACGCGACGGTCATAAACTTTGCGCAGAGTCGAGATTCGATCGGTTTTTCGTGCACCGTCTCGGAAATTCAAAATACTGGTCTTTCCCGTCTTATTACCCCAAGAGAAGTCGTACAGGCACGCTTTCGCAAAAAAATACGACGGTCATAAACTTTGCGCGAAGTCGCGCGCGAGTCGAGTTTCGATCGGTTTTTCGTGCACCGTCTCGGAAATTCAAAATACTTGTCTTTCCCGTCTTATTAGCCCATGAGAAGTCGTACAGGCACGCTTTCTCAAAAAAATACGACGGTCATAAACTTTGCGCGAAGTCGCGCGCGAGTCGAGTTTCGATCGGTTTTTCGTGCACCGTCTAGGAAATTCAAAATACTTGTCTTTCCAGTCTTATTAGCCCATGAGAAGTCGTACAGGCACACTTTCGCAAAAAAATACGATGGTCATAAACTTTGCGCGAAGTCGCGCGCGAGTCGAATTTCGATTGGTTTTTCGTGCACCGTCTCAGAAATTCAAAATACTGGCCATTCACGATGTATTAGCCGATGGAAAGTCGTATGAGCTTGGTTTCACGAAAAAACGTGACGGTCATAAACTTTGCGGAGAGTCGAGATTCGATCGGTTTTTCGTGCACCGTCTCGGAAATTCAAAATACTGGTCTTTCCCGTCTTATTAGCCCATGAGAAGTCGTACAGGCACGCTTTCGCAAAGAAATACGACGGTCATAAACTTTGCGCGAAGTCGCGCGCGAGTCGAGTTTCGATCGGTTTTTCGTGCACCGTCTCAGAAATTCAAAATACTGGCCAATCATGATGTATTAGTCCATGGTAAGTCGTATGCGCATGGTTTCAGGAGAAAACGCGACGGTCATAAACTTTGCGCAGAGTCGAGATTCGATCGGTTTTTCGTGCACCTCTCGGAAATTCAAAATACTGGTCTTTCCCGTCTTATTAGCCCATGAGAAGTCGTACAGGCACGCTTTCGCAAAAAAATACGACGGTCATAAACTTTGCTCGAAGTCGCGCGCGTGTCGAGTTTCGAACGGTTTTTCGTGACCGTCTCGGAAATTCAAAATACTGGCCATTCACGATGTATTAGCCCATGGTAAGTCGTATGAGCATGATTTCACGAAAAAATGCGACGGTCATAAACTTTGCGCGAAGTCACGCGCGATTCGAATTTCGATCGATTTTTCGTGCAACGTCTCGAAAATTCAAAATACTGGCCATTCACGATGTATTAGCCCATGGTAAGTCGTATGAGCATGATTTCACGAAAAAACGCGACGGTCATAAACTTTGCGCAGAGTCGAGATTCGATCGGTTTTTCGTGCACCGTCTCGGAAATTCAAAATACTGGTCTTTCCCGTCTTATTAGCCCATGAGAAGTAGTAAAAGCACGCTTTCGCAAAAAAAATACGCCGGTCATAAACTTTGCGCGAAGTCGCGCGCGAGTCGAGTTTCGATTGGTTTTTCGTGCACCGTCTCGAAAATTCAAAATACTGGCCATTCACGATGTATTAGCCCATGGTAAGTCGTATGAGCATGGTTTCACAAAAAAACGCGACGGTCATAAACTTTGCGCAGAGTCGAGATTCGATCGGTTTTTCGTGCACCGTCTCGGAAATTCAAAATACTGGTCTTTCCCGTCTTATTAGCCCATGGGAAGTCGTACAGGCACGCTTTCGCAAAAAAATACGACGGTCATAAACTTTGCGCGAAGTCGCGCGCGAGTCAAGTTTCGATCGGTTTTTCGTGCACCGTCTCGGAAATTCAAAATACTTGTCTTTCCCGTCTTATTAGCCCATGAGAAGTCGTACAGGCACGCTTTCTCAAAAAAATACGACGGTCATAAACTTTGCGCGAAGTCGCGCGCGAGTCGAGTTTCGATCGGTTTTTCGTGCACCGTCTAGGAAATTCAAAATACTTGTCTTTCCCGTCTTATTAGCCCATGAGAAGTCGTACAGGCACACTTTCGCAAAAAAATACGATGGTCATAAACTTTGCGCGAAGTCGCGCGCGAGTCGAGTTTCGATTGGTTTTTCGTGCACCGTCTCAGAAATTCAAAATACTGGCCATTCACGATGCATTAGCCGATGGTAAGTCGTATGAGCTTGGTTTCACGAAAAAACGTGACGGTCATAAACTTTGCGGAGAGTCGAGATTCGATCGGTTTTTCGTGCACCGTCTCGGAAATTCAAAATACTGGTCTTTCCCGTCTTCTTAGCCCATGAGAAGTCGTACAGGCACGCTTTCGCAAAGAAATACGACGGTCATAAACTTTGCGCGAAGTCGCGCGCGAGTCGAGTTTCGATCGGTTTTTCGTGCACCGTCTCAGAAATTCAAAATACTGGCCAATCATGATGTATTAGTCCATGGTAAGTCGTATGAGCATGGTTTCAGGAGAAAACGCGACGGTCATAAACTTTGCGCAGAGTCGAGATTCGATCGGTTTTTCGTGCACCTCTCTGAAATTCAAAATACTGGTCTTTCCCGTCTTATTAGCCCATGAGAAGTCGTACAAGCATGCTTTCGCAAAAAAATACGACGGTCAAAAACTTTGCACGAAGTCACGCGCGATTCGAATTTCGATCGATTTTTCGTGCACCGTCTCAGAAATTCAAAATACTTGTCTTTCCCGTCTTGTTAGCCCATGAGAAGTCGTACAGGCACGCTTTCGCAAAAAAATACGACAGTCATAAACTTTGCTCGAAGTCACGCGCGAGTCGAGTTTCGATCGGTTTTTCGTGACCGTCTCGGAAATTCAAAATACTGGCCATTCACGATGTATTAGCCCATGGTAAGTCGTATGAGCATGATTTCACGAAAAAACGCGACGGTCATAAACTTTGCGCAGAGTCGAGATTCGATCGGTTTTTCGTGCACCGTCTCGGAAATTCAAAATACTGGTCTTTCCCGTCTTATTAGCCCATGAGAAGTCGTACAGTCACGCTTTCACAAAAAAATACGACGGTCATAAACTTTGCGCGAAGTCGCGCGCGAGTCGAATTTCGATCGGTTTTTCGTGCACCGTCTCGAAAATTCAAAATACTGGCCATTCACGATGTATTAGCCCATGGTAAGTCGTATGAGCATGGTTTCATGAAAAAACGCGACGGTCATAAACTTTGCGCAGAGTCGAGATTCGATCGGTTTTTCGTGCACCGTCTCGGAAATTCAAAATACTGGTCTTTCCCGTCTTATTATCCCATGAGAAGTCGTACAGGCACGCTTTCGCAAAAAAATAGGACGGTCATAAACTTTGCGCGAAGTCGCGCGCGAGTCGAGTTTCGATCGGTTTTTCGTGCACCGTCTCGGAAATTCAAAATACCTGTCTTTCCCGTCTTATTAGCCCATGAGAAGTCGTACAGGCACGCTTTCGCAAAAAAATACAACGGTCATAAACTTTGCGCGAAGTCGCGCGCGAGTCGAGTTTCGATCGGTTTTTCGTGCACCGTCTCGGAAATTCAAAATACTGGTCTTTCCAGTCTTATTAGCCCATGAGAAGTCGTACAGGCATGCTTTCGCAAAAAAATACGACGGTCATAAACTTTGCGCGAAGTCGCGCGCGAGTCGAGATTCGATCGGTTTTTCGTGCACCGTCTCGGAAATTCAAAATACTGGTCTTTCCCGTCTTATTAGCCCATGAGAAGTCGTACAGGCACGCTTTCGCAAAGAAATACGACGGTCATAAACTTTGCGCGAAGTCGCGCGCGAGTCGAGTTTCGATCGGTTTTTCGTGCACCGTCTCAGAAATTCAAAATACTGGCCAATCATGATGTATTAGTCCATGGTAAGTCGTATGCGCATGGTTTCAGGAGAAAACGCGACGGTCATAAACTTTGCGCAGAGTCGAGATTCGATCGGTTTTTCGTGCACCTCTCGGAAATTCAAAATACTGGTCTTTCCCGTCTTATTAGCCCATGAGAAGTCGTACAGGCACGCTTTCGCAAAAAAATACGACGGTCATAAACTTTGCTCGAAGTCGCGCGCGTGTCGAGTTTCGAACGGTTTTTCGTGACCGTCTCGGAAATTCAAAATACTGGCCATTCACGATGTATTAGCCCATGGTAAGTCGTATGAGCATGATTTCACGAAAAAATGCGACGGTCATAAACTTTGCGCGAAGTCACGCGCGATTCGAATTTCGATCGATTTTTCGTGCAACGTCTCGAAAATTCAAAATACTGGCCATTCACGATGTATTAGCCCATGGTAAGTCGTATGAGCATGATTTCACGAAAAAACGCGACGGTCATAAACTTTGCGCAGAGTCGAGATTCGATCGGTTTTTCGTGCACCGTCTCGGAAATTCAAAATACTGGTCTTTCCCGTCTTATTAGCCCATGAGAAGTAGTAAAAGCACGCTTTCGCAAAAAAAATACGCCGGTCATAAACTTTGCGCGAAGTCGCGCGCGAGTCGAGTTTCGATTGGTTTTTCGTGCACCGTCTCGAAAATTCAAAATACTGGCCATTCACGATGTATTAGCCCATGGTAAGTCGTATGAGCATGGTTTCACAAAAAAACGCGACGGTCATAAACTTTGCGCAGAGTCGAGATTCGATCGGTTTTTCGTGCACCGTCTCGGAAATTCAAAATACTGGTCTTTCCCGTCTTATTAGCCCATGGGAAGTCGTACAGGCACGCTTTCGCAAAAAAATACGACGGTCATAAACTTTGCGCGAAGTCGCGCGCGAGTCAAGTTTCGATCGGTTTTTCGTGCACCGTCTCGGAAATTCAAAATACTTGTCTTTCCCGTCTTATTAGCCCATGAGAAGTCGTACAGGCACGCTTTCTCAAAAAAATACGACGGTCATAAACTTTGCGCGAAGTCGCGCGCGAGTCGAGTTTCGATCGGTTTTTCGTGCACCGTCTAGGAAATTCAAAATACTTGTCTTTCCCGTCTTATTAGCCCATGAGAAGTCGTACAGGCACACTTTCGCAAAAAAATACGATGGTCATAAACTTTGCGCGAAGTCGCGCGCGAGTCGAGTTTCGATTGGTTTTTCGTGCACCGTCTCAGAAATTCAAAATACTGGCCATTCACGATGTATTAGCCGATGGTAAGTCGTATGAGCTTGGTTTCACGAAAAAACGTGACGGTCATAAACTTTGCGGAGAGTCGAGATTCGATCGGTTTTTCGTGCACCGTCTCGGAAATTCAAAATACTGGTCTTTCCCGTCTTCTTAGCCCATGAGAAGTCGTACAGGCACGCTTTCGCAAAGAAATACGACGGTCATAAACTTTGCGCGAAGTCGCGCGCGAGTCGAGTTTCGATCGGTTTTTCGTGCACCGTCTCAGAAATTCAAAATACTGGCCAATCATGATGTATTAGTCCATGGTAAGTCGTATGAGCATGGTTTCAGGAGAAAACGCGACGGTCATAAACTTTGCGCAGAGTCGAGATTCGATCGGTTTTTCGTGCACCTCTCTGAAATTCAAAATACTGGTCTTTCCCGTCTTATTAGCCCATGAGAAGTCGTACAAGCATGCTTTCGCAAAAAAATACGACGGTCAAAAACTTTGCACGAAGTCACGCGCGATTCGAATTTCGATCGATTTTTCGTGCACCGTCTCAGAAATTCAAAATACTTGTCTTTCCCGTCTTGTTAGCCCATGAGAAGTCGTACAGGCACGCTTTCGCAAAAAAATACGACAGTCATAAACTTTGCTCGAAGTCACGCGCGAGTCGAGTTTCGATCGGTTTTTCGTGACCGTCTCGGAAATTCAAAATACTGGCCATTCACGATGTATTAGCCCATGGTAAGTCGTATGAGCATGATTTCACGAAAAAACGCGACGGTCATAAACTTTGCGCAGAATCGAGATTCGATCGGTTTTTCGTGCACCGTCTCGGAAATTCAAAATACTGGTCTTTCCCGTCTTATTAGCCCATGAGAAGTCGTACAGTCACGCTTTCACAAAAAAATACGACGGTCATAAACTTTGCGCGAAGTCGCGCGCGAGTCGAATTTCGATCGGTTTTTCGTGCACCGTCTCGAAAATTCAAAATACTGGCCATTCACGATGTATTAGCCCATGGTAAGTCGTATGAGCATGGTTTCATGAAAAAACGCGACGGTCATAAACTTTGCGCAGAGTCGAGATTCGATCGGTTTTTCGTGCACCGTCTCGGAAATTCAAAATACTGGTCTTTCCCGTCTTATTATCCAATGAGAAGTCGTACAGGCACGCTTTCGCAAAAAAATAGGACGGTCATAAACTTTGCGCGAAGTCGCGCGCGAGTCGAGTTTCGATCGGTTTTTCGTGCACCGTCTCGGAAATTCAAAATACCTGTCTTTCCCGTCTTATTAGCCCATGAGAAGTCGTACAGGCACGCTTTCGCAAAAAAATACAACGGTCATAAACTTTGCGCGAAGTCGCGCGCGAGTCGAGTTTCGATCGGTTTTTCGTGCACCGTCTCGGAAATTCAAAATACTGGTCTTTCCAGTCTTATTAGCCCATGAGAAGTCGTACAGGCATGCTTTCGCAAAAAAATACGACGGTCATAAACTTTGCGCGAAGTCGCGCGCGAGTCGAGTTTCGATCGGTTTTTCGTGCACCGTCTCAGAAATTCAAAATACTGGCCATTCACGATGTATTAGCCCATGGTAAGTCGTATGAGCTTGGTTTCAAGAAAAAACGCGACGGTCATAAACTTTGCGCAGAGTCGAGATTCGATCGGTTTTTCGTGCACCGGCTCGGAAATTCAAAATACCGGTCTTTCCCGTCTTATTAGCCCATGAGAAGTCGTACAGGCACGCTTTCGCAAAAAAATACGACGTTCATAAACTTTGCGCGAAGTCGCGCGCGAGTCGAGTTTCGATCGATTTTTCATGCACCATCTCAGAAATTCAAAATACTGGCCATTCACGATGTATTAGCCCATGGTAAGTCGTATGAGCATGGTTTTAGGAGAAAACGCGACGGTCATAAACTTTGTGCAGAGTCGAGATTCGATCGATTTTTCGTGCACCGTCTCCGAAATTCAAAATACTGGTCTTTCCCGTCTTATTAGCCCATGAGAAGTCGTACAAGCACGCTTTCGCAAAAAAATACGACGGTCATAAACTTTGCGCGAAGTCGCGCGCGAGTCGAGTTTCGATCGGTTTTTCGTGCACCGTCTCGGAAATTCAAAATACTGGCCATTCACGATGTATTAGCCCATGGTAAGTCGTATGAGCATGGTTTCACGAAAAAACGCGACGGTCATATACTTTGCGCAGAGTCGAGTTTCGATCGGTTTTTCGTGCACCGTCTCGGTAATTCAAAATACTGGTCTTTCCCTTCTTATTAGCCCATGAGAAGTCGTACAGGCACGCTTTCGCAAAAAAATACGACGGTCATAAACTTTCCGCGAAGTCGCGCGCGAGTCGAGTTTCGATTGGTTTTTCGTGAACCGTCTCAGAAATTCAAAATACTGGCCATATTCACGATGTATTAGCCCATGGTAAGTCGTATGAGCATGGTTTCACGAAAAAACGCGACGGTCATAAACTTTGCGCAGAGTCGAGATTCGATCGATTTTTCGTGCACCGTCTCGGAAATTCAAAATACTGGTCTTTCCCGTCTTATTAGCCCATGAGAAGTCGTACAAGCACGCTTTCGCAAAAAAATACGACGGTGATAAACTTTCCGCGAAGTCGCGCGCGAGTCGAGTTTCGATCGGTTTTTCGTGCACCGTCTCGAAAATTCAAAATACTGGCCATTCACGATGTATTAGTCCATGGTAAGTCGTATGAGCATGGTTTCAGGAGAAAACGCGACGGTCATAAACTTTGCGCAGAGTCGAGATTCGATCGGTTTTTCGTGCACCGTCTCGGAAATTCAAAATACTGGTCTTTCCCGTCTTATTAGCCCATGAGAAGTCGTACAGGCACGCTTTCGCAAAAAAATACGACGGTCATAAACTTTGCTCGAAGTCGCGCGCGTGTCGAGTTTCGAACGGTTTTTCGTGACCGTCTCGGAAATTCAAAATACTGGCCATTCACGATATATTAGCCCATGGTAAGTCGTATGAGCATGATTTCACGAAAAATTGCGACGGTCATAAACTTTGCGCAGAGTCGAGATTCGATCGGTTTTTCGTGCACCGTCTCGGAAATTCAAAATACTGGTCTTTCCCGTCTTATTAGCCCATGAGAAGTAGTAAAAGCACGCTTTCGCAAAAAAAATACGCCGGTCATAAACTTTGCGCGAAGTCGCGCGCGAGTCGAGTTTCGATCGGTTTTTCGTGCACCGTCTCGAAAATTCAAAATACTGGCCATTCACGATGTATTAGCCCATGGTAAGTCGTATGAGCATGATTTCACAAAAAAACGCGACGGTCATAAACTTTGCGCAGAGTCGAGATTCGATCGGTTTTTCGTGCACCGTCTCGGAAATTCAAAATACTGGTCTTTCCCGTCTTATTAGCCCATGAGAAGTCGTACATGCACGCTTTCGCAAAAAAATACGACGGTCATAAACTTTGCGCGAAGTCGCGCGCGAGTCAAGTTTCGATCGGTTTTTCGTGCACCGTCTCGGAAATTCAAAATACTTGTCTTTCCCGTCTTATTAGCCCATGAGAAGTCGTACAGGCACGCTTTCTCAAAAAAATACGACGATCATAAACTTTGCGCGAAGTCGCGCGCGAGTCGAGTTTCGATCGGTTTTTCGTGCACCGTCTCGAAAATTCAAAATACTGGCCATTCACGATGTATTAGCCCATGGTAAGTCGTATGAGCTTGGTTTCACGAAAAAACGTGACGGTCATAAACTTTGCGGAGAGTCGAGATTCGATCGGTTTTTCGTGCACCGTCTCGGAAATTCAAAATACTGGTC
This sequence comes from Ensete ventricosum, assembly GCA_029747655.1. Lineage (NCBI taxonomy): Eukaryota > Viridiplantae > Streptophyta > Magnoliopsida > Zingiberales > Musaceae > Ensete > Ensete ventricosum. The sequence goes on along the minus strand of JAQQAF010000004.1, from coordinate 27,952,177 downwards.
TTTCCCGTCTTATTAGCCCATGAGAAGTCGTACAGGCACGCTTTCGCAAAGAAATACGACGGTCATAAAATTTGCGCGAAGTCGCGCGCGAGTCGAGTTTCGATCGGTTTTTCGGGCACCGTCTCAGAAATTCAAAATACTGGCCAATCATCATGTATTAGTCCATGGTAAGTCGTATGAGCATGGTTTCAGGAGAAAACGCGACGGTCATAAACTTTGCGCAGAGTCGAGATTCGATCGGTTTTTCGTGCACCTCTCGGAAATTCAAAATAGTGGTCTTTCCCGTCTTATTAGCCCATGAGAAGTCGTACAAGCATGCTTTCGCAAAAAAATACGACGGTCAAAAACTTTGCGCGAAGTCACGCGCGATTCGAATTTCGATCGATTTTTCGTGCACCGTCTCGAAAATTCAAAATACTGGCCATTCACGATGTATTAGCCCATGGTAAGTCGTATGAGCATGATTTCACGAAAAAACGCGACGGTCATAAACTTTGCGCAGAGTCGAGATTCGATCGGTTTTTCGTGCACCGTCTCGGAAATTCAAAATACTGGTCTTTCCCGTCTTATTAGCCCATGAGAAGTCGTACAGGCACGCTTTCGCAAAAAAATACGACGGTGATAAACTTTGCGCGAAGTCGCGCGCGAGTCGATTTTCGATCGGTTTTTCGTGCACCGTCTCGGAAATTCAAAATACTGGTCTTTCCCGTCTTATTAGCCCATGAGAAGTCGTACAGGCACGCTTTCGCAAAAAAATACGACGGTGATAAACTTTGCGCGAAGTCGCGCGCGAGTCGATTTTCGATCGGTTTTTCGTGCACCGTCTCGGAAATTCAAAATACTTGTCTTTCCCGTCTTATTAGCCCATGAGAAGTCGTACAGGCACGCTTTCTCAAAAAAATACGACGGTCATAAACTTTGCGCGAAGTCGCGCGCGAGTCGAGTTTCGATCGGTTTTTCGTGCACCGTCTAGGAAATTCAAAATACTTGTCTTTCCCGTCTTATTAGCCCATGAGAAGTCGTACAGGCACACTTTCGCAAAAAAATACGATGGTCATAAACTTTGCGCGAAGTCGCGCGCGAGTCGAGTTTCGATTGGTTTTTCGTGCACCGTCTCAGAAATATAAAATACTGGCCATTCACGATGTATTAGCCGATGGTAAGTCGTATGAACTTGGTTTCACGAAAAAACGTGACGGTCATAAACTTTGCGGAGAGTCGAGATTCGATCGGTTTTTCGTGCACCGTCTCGGAAATTCAAAATACTGGTCTTTCCCGTCTTATTAGCCCATGAGAAGTCGTACAGTCACGCTTTCGCAAAAAAATACGACGGTCATAAACTTTGCGCGAAGTCGCGCGCGAGTCGAGTTTCGATCGGTTTTTCGTGCACCGTCTCGAAAATTCAAAATACTGGCCATTCACGATGTATTAGCCCATGGTAAGTCGTATGAGCATGGTTTCACGAAAAAACGCGACGGTAATAAACTTTGCGCAGAGTCGAGATTCGATCGGTTTTTCGTGCACCGTCTCGGAAATTCAAAATACTGGTCTTTCCCGTCTTATTAGCCCATGAGAAGTCGTACAGGCACGCTTTCGCAAAAAAATACGACGGTCATAAACTTTGCGCGAAGTCGCGCGCGAGTCAAGTTTCGATCGGTTTTTCGTGCACCGTCTCGGAAATTCAAAATACTTGTCTTTCCCGTCTTATTAGCCCATGAGAAGTCGTACAGGCACGCTTTCTCAAAAAAATACAACGGTCATAAACTTTGCGCGAAGTCGCGCGCGAGTCGAGTTTCGATCGGTTTTTCGTGCACCGTCTCGAAAATTCAAAATACTGGCCATTCACGATGTATTAGCCCATGGTAAGTCGTATGAGCATGATTTCACAAAAAAACGCGACGGTCATAAACTTTGCGCAGAGTCGAGATTCGATCGGTTTTTCGTGCACCGTCTCGGAAATTCAAAATACTGGTCTTTCCCGTCTTATTAGCCCATGAGAAGTCGTACAGGCACGCTTTCGCAAAAAAATACGACGGTCATAAACTTTGCGCGAAGTCGCGCGCGAGTCAAGTTTCGATCGGTTTTTCGTGCACCGTCTCGGAAATTCAAAATACTTGTCTTTCCCGTCTTATTAGCCCATGAGAAGTCGTACAGGCACGCTTTCTCAAAAAAATACGACGGTCATAAACTTTGCGCGAAGTCGCGCGCGAGTCGAGTTTCGATCGGTTTTTCGTGCACCGTCTCGAAAATTCAAAATACTGGCCATTCACGATGTATTAGCCCATGGTAAGTCGTATGAGCTTGGTTTCACGAAAAAACGTGACGGTCATAAACTTTGCGGAGAGTCGAGATTCGATCGGTTTTTCGTGCACCGTCTCGGAAATTCAAAATACTGGTCTTTCCCGTCTTATTAGCCCATGAGAAGTCGTACAGGCACGCTTTCGCAAAGAAATACGACGGTCATAAACTTTGCGCGAAGTCGCGCGCGAGTCGAGTTTCGATCGGTTTTTCGTGCACCGTCTCAGAAATTCAAAATACTGGCCAATCATCATGTATTAGTCCATGGTAAGTCGTATGAGCATGGTTTCCGGAGAAAACGCGACGGTCATAAACTTTGCGCAGAGTCGAGATTCGATCGGTTTTTCGTGCACCTCTCGGAAATTCAAAATAGTGGTCTTTCCCGTCTTATTAGCCCATGAGAAGTCGTACAAGCATGCTTTCGCAAAAAAATACGACGGTCAAAAACTTTGCGCGAAGTCACGCGCGATTCGAATTTCGATCGATTTTTCGTGCACCGTCTCGAAAATTCAAAATACTGGCCATTCACGATGTATTAGCCCATGGTAAGTCGTATGAGCATGATTTCACGAAAAAACGCGACGGTCATAAACTTTGCGCAGAGTCGAGATTCGATCGGTTTTTCGTGCACCGTCTCGGAAATTCAAAATACTGGTCTTTCCCGTCTTATTAGCCCATGAGAAGTCGTACAGGCACGCTTTCGCAAAAAAATACGACGGTGATAAACTTTGCGCGAAGTCGCGCGCGAGTCGATTTTCGATCGGTTTTTCGTGCACCGTCTCGGAAATTCAAAATACTTGTCTTTCCCGTCTTATTAGCCCATGAGAAGTCGTACAGGCACGCTTTCTCAAAAAAATACGACGGTCATAAACTTTGCGCGAAGTCGCGCGCGAGTCGAGTTTCGATCGGTTTTTCGTGCACCGTCTAGGAAATTCAAAATACTTGTCTTTCCCGTCTTATTAGCCCATGAGAAGTCGTACAGGCACACTTTCGCAAAAAAATACGATGGTCATAAACTTTGCGCGAAGTCGCGCGCGAGTCGAGTTTCGATTGGTTTTTCGTGCACCGTCTCAGAAATTCAAAATACTGGCCATTCACGATGTATTAGCCGATGGTAAGTCGTATGAGCTTGGTTTCACGAAAAAACGTGACGGTCATAAACTTTGCGGAGAGTCGAGATTCGGTCGGTTTTTCGTGCACCGTCTCGGAAATTCAAAATACTGGTCTTTCCCGTCTTATTAGCCCATGAGAAGTCGTACAGTCACGCTTTCGCAAAAAAATACGACGGTCATAAACTTTGCGCGAAGTCGCGCGCGAGTCGAGTTTCGATCGGTTTTTCGTGCACCGTCTCGAAAATTCAAAATACTGGCCATTCACGATGTATTAGCCCATGGTAAGTCGTATGAGCATGGTTTCACGAAAAAACGCGACGGTCATAAACTTTGCGCAGAGTCGAGATTCGATCGGTTTTTTCGTGCACCGTCTCGGAAATTCAAAATACTGGTCTTTCCCGTCTTATTAGCCCATGAGAAGTCGTACAGGCACGCTTTCGCAAAAAAATACGACGGTCATAAACTTTGCGCGAAGTCGCGCGCGAGTCAAGTTTCGATCGGTTTTTCGTGCACCGTCTCGGAAATTCAAAATACTTGTCTTTCCCGTCTTATTAGCCCATGAGAAGTCGTACAGGCACGCTTTCTCAAAAAAATACAACGGTCATAAACTTTGCGCGAAGTCGCGCGCGAGTCGAGTTTCGATCGGTTTTTCGTGCACCGTCTCGAAAATTCAAAATACTGGCCATTCACGATGTATTAGCCCATGGTAAGTCGTATGAGCATGATTTCACAAAAAAAACGCGACGGTCATAAACTTTGCGCAGAGTCGAGATTCGATCGGTTTTTCGTGCACCGTCTCGGAAATTCAAAATACTGGTCTTTCCCGTCTTATTAGCCCATGAGAAGTCGTACAGGCACGCTTTCGCAAAAAAATACGACGGTCATAAACTTTGCGCGAAGTCGCGCGCGAGTCAAGTTTCGATCGGTTTTTCGTGCACCGTCTCGGAAATTCAAAATACTTGTCTTTCCCGTCTTATTAGCCCATGAGAAGTCGTACAGGCACGCTTTCTCAAAAAAATACGACGGTCATAAACTTTGCGCGAAGTCGCGCGCGAGTCGAGTTTCGATCGGTTTTTCGTGCACCGTCTCGAAAATTCAAAATACTGGCCATTCACGATGTATTAGCCCATGGTAAGTCGTATGAGCATGGTTTCAGGAGAAAACGCGACGGTCATAAACTTTGCGCAGAGTCGAGATTCGATCGGTTTTTGGTGCACCTCTCGGAAATTCAAAATAGTGGTCTTTCCCGTCTTATTAGCCCATGAGAAGTCGTACAAGCATGCTTTCGCAAAAAAATACGACGGTCAAAAACTTTGCGCGAAGTCACGCGCGATTCGAATTTCGATCGATTTTTCGTGCACCGTCTCGAAAATTCAAAATACTGGCCATTCACGATGTATTAGCCCATGGTAAGTCGTATGAGCATGATTTCATGAAAAAACGCGACGGTCATAAACTTTGCGCAGAGTCGAGATTCGATCGGTTTTTCGTGCACCGTCTCGGAAATTCAAAATACTGGTCTTTCCCGTCTTATTAGCCCATGAGAAGTCGTACAGGCACGCTTTCGCAAAAAAATACGACGGTGATAAACTTTGCGCGAAGTCGCGCGCGAGTCGATTTTCGATCGGTTTTTCGTGCACCGTCTCGGAAATTCAAAATACTTGTCTTTCCCGTCTTATTAGCCCATGAGAAGTCGTACAGGCACGCTTTCTCAAAAAAATACGACGGTCATAAACTTTGCGCGAAGTCGCGCGCGAGTCGAGTTTCGATCGGTTTTTCGTGCACCGTCTAGGAAATTCAAAATACTTGTCTTTCCCGTCTTATTAGCCCATGAGAAGTCGTACAGGCACACTTTCGCAAAAAAATACGATGGTCATAAACTTTGCGCGAAGTCGCGCGCGAGTCGAGTTTCGATTGGTTTTTCGTGCACCGTCTCAGAAATTCAAAATACTGGCCATTCACGATGTATTAGCCGATGGTAAGTCGTATGAGCTTGGTTTCACGAAAAAACGTGACGGTCATAAACTTTGCGGAGAGTCGAGATTCGATCGGTTTTTCGTGCACCGTCTCGGAAATTCAAAATACTGGTCTTTCCCGTCTTATTAGCCCATGAGAAGTCGTACAGTCACTCTTTCGCAAAAAAATACGACGGTCATAAACTTTGCGCGAAGTCGCGCGCGAGTCGAGTTTCGATCGGTTTTTCGTGCACCGTCTCGAAAATTCAAAATACTGGCCATTCACGATGTATTAGCCCATGGTAAGTCGTATGAGCATGGTTTCACGAAAAAACGCGACGGTCATAAACTTTGCGCAGAGTCGAGATTCGATCGGTTTTTCGTGCACCGTCTCGGAAATTCAAAATACTGGTCTTTCCCGTCTTATTAGCCCATGAGAAGTCGTACAGGCACGCTTTCGCAAAAAAATACGACGGTCATAAACTTTGCGCGAAGTCGCGCGCGAGTCAAGTTTCGATCGGTTTTTCGTGCACCGTCTCGGAAATTCAAAATACTTGTCTTTCCCGTCTTATTAGCCCATGAGAAGTCGTACATGCACGCTTTCTCAAAAAAATACAACGGTCATAAACTTTGCGCGAAGTCGCGCGCGAGTCGAGTTTCGATCGGTTTTTCGTGCACCGTCTCGAAAATTCAAAATACTGGCCATTCACGATGTATTAGCCCATGGTAAGTCGTATGAGCATGATTTCACAAAAAAAACGCGACGGTCATAAACTTTGCGCAGAGTCGAGATTCGATCGGTTTTTCGTGCACCGTCTCGGAAATTCAAAATACTGGTCTTTCCCGTCTTATTAGCCCATGAGAAGTCGTACAGGCACGCTTTCGCAAAAAAATACGACGGTCATAAACTTTGCGCGAAGTCGCGCGCGAGTCAAGTTTCGATCGGTTTTTCGTGTACCGTCTCGGAAATTCAAAATACTTGTCTTTCCCGTCTTATTAGCCCATGAGAAGTCGTACAGGCACGCTTTCTCAAAAAAATACGACGGTCATAAACTTTGCGCGAAGTCGCGCGCGAGTCGAGTTTCGATCGGTTTTTCGTGCACCGTCTCGAAAATTCAAAATACTGGCCATTCACGATGTATTAGCCCATGGTAAGTCGTATGAGCTTGGTTTCACGAAAAAACGTGACGGTCATAAACTTTGCGGAGAGTCGAGATTCGATCGGTTTTTCGTGCACCGTCTCGGAAATTCAAAATACTGGTCTTTCCCGTCTTATTAGCCCATGAGAAGTCGTACAGGCACGCTTTCGCAAAGAAATACGACGGTCATAAACTTTGCGCGAAGTCGCGCGCGAGTCGAGTTTCGATCGGTTTTTCGTGCACCGTCTCAGAAATTCAAAATACTGGCCAATCATCATGTATTAGTCCATGGTAAGTCGTATGAGCATGGTTTCAGGAGAAAACGCGACGGTCATAAACTTTGCGCAGAGTCGAGATTCGATCGGTTTTTCGTGCACCTCTCGGAAATTCAAAATAGTGGTCTTTCCCGTCTTATTAGCCCATGAGAAGTCGTACAAGCATGCTTTCGCAAAAAAATACGACGGTCAAAAACTTTGCGCGAAGTCACGCGCGATTCGAATTTCGATCGATTTTTCGTGCATCGTCTCGAAAATTCAAAATACTGGCCATTCACGATGTATTAGCCCATGGTAAGTCGTATGAGCATGATTTCACGAAAAAACGCGACGGTCATAAACTTTGCGCAGAGTCGAGATTCGATCGGTTTTTCGTGCACCGTCTCGGAAATTCAAAATACTGGTCTTTCCCGTCTTATTAGCCCATGAGAAGTCGTACAGGCACGCTTTCGCAAAAAAATACGACGGTGATAAACTTTGCGCGAAGACGCGCGCGAGTCGATTTTCGATCGGTTTTTCGTGCACCGTCTCGGAAATTCAAAATACTTGTCTTTCCCGTCTTATTAGCCCATGAGAAGTCGTACAGGCACGCTTTCTCAAAAAAATACGACGGTCATAAACTTTGCGCGAAGTCGCGCGCGAGTCGAGTTTCGATCGGTTTTTCGTGCACCGTCTAGGAAATTCAAAATACTTGTCTTTCCCGTCTTATTAGCCCATGAGAAGTCGTACAGGCACACTTTCGCAAAAAAATACGATGGTCATAAACTTTGCGCGAAGTCGCGCGCGAGTCGAGTTTCGATTGGTTTTTCGTGCACCGTCTCAGAAATTCAAAATACTGGCCATTCACGATGTATTAGCCGATGGTAAGTCGTATGAGCTTGGTTTCACGAAAAAAACGTGACGGTCATAAACTTTGCGGAGAGTCGAGATTCGGTCGGTTTTTCGTGCACCGTCTCGGAAATTCAAAATACTGGTCTTTCCCGTCTTATTAGCCCATGAGAAGTCGTACAGTCACGCCTTCGCAAAAAAATACGACGGTCATAAACTTTGCGCGAAGTCGCGCGCGAGTCGAGTTTCGATCGGTTTTTCGTGCACCGTCTCGAAAATTCAAAATACTGGCCATTCACGATGTATTAGCCCATGGTAAGTCGTATGAGCATGGTTTCACGAAAAAAACGCGACGGTCATAAACTTTGCGCAGAGTCGAGATTCGATCGGTTTTTCGTGCACCGTCTCGGAAATTCAAAATACTGGTCTTTCCCGTCTTATTAGCCCATGAGAAGTCGTACAGGCACGCTTTCGCAAAAAAATACGACGGTCATAAACTTTGCGCGAAGTCGCGCGCGAGTCGAGTTTCGATCGGTTTTTCGTGCACCGTCTCGGAAATTCAAAATACCTGTCTTTCCCGTCTTATTAGCCCATGAGAAGTCGTACAGGCACGCTTTCGCAAAAAAATACAACGGTCATAAACTTTGCGCGAAGTCGCGCGCGAGTCGAGTTTCGATCGGTTTTTCGTGCACCGTCTCGGAAATTCAAAATACTGGTCTTTCCAGTCTTATTAGCCCATGAGAAGTCGTACAGGAATGCTTTCGCAAAATAATACGACGGTCATAAACTTTGCGCGAAGTCGCGCGCGAGTCGAGTTTCGATTGGTTTTTCGTGCACCGTCTCAGAAATTCAAAATACTGGCCATTCACGATGTATTAGCCCATGGTAAGTCGTATGAGCTTGGTTTCACGAAAAAACGCGACGGTCATAAACTTTGCGCAGAGTCGAGATTCGATCGGTTTTTCGTGCACCGGCTCGGAAATTCAAAATACTGGTCTTTCCCGTCTTATTAGCCCATGAGAAGTCGTACAGGCACGCTTTCGCAAAAAAATACGACGTTCAGAAACTTTGCGCGAAGTCGCGCGCGAGTCGAGTTTCGATCGGTTTTTCGTGCACCGTCTCAGAAATTCAAAATACTGGCCAATCATGATGTATTAGTCCATGGTAAGTCGTATGAGCATGGTTTCAGGAGAAAACGCGACGGTCATAAACTTTGCGCAGAGTCGAGATTCGATCGGTTTTTCGTGCACCTCTCTGAAATTCAAAATACTGGTCTTTCCCGTCTTATTAGCTTTTTTTTTGGTAAGTAAAGATATTGTATTTTGTAAAAGATTTGTACAAAGAAGCTTTGTCTACACAAGCCATAGACTAAAGCCTGAAGTCTCTTAGTGTAGTCGAGAAGATTGCACCCCACCTAAAGAAGGTGAAATGAGCACGCTTCATCAAACTCATCTCCAAGAGTAGCATAAGGAAGTTAATAAATAATAAAATGCAATAGCTAGACTGTTCTGGACTACTTGTGGATACATCACAAAATATAAGCTTTGCCGCATATAATTACAATCTTCATCATTATTCGAGTGATTCTTGACGAATGGAAAAATTGAATCTTGTGAAAATATCTTTCTCTCTTCTTGTTAGGTGCTCTGTATTCAATTCTTGCTCCATACATGATCGTGAGTCCTGAAGAATCTCTATCAGAATTTGAGCTTTGTTCATGTTGTGACACTCAAAAATTCTGCCACACCTCTCCTTCCAAATCCACCAAATAGCACATCTGAATATAATTCGTGCTAGTTGTGTAAGAGGCCCCTTTCTTGAGAAGCTTTGCATAAGCATTTCTAATTCATGATGCAAGTTTGGCCGTGGTAGCCTTTGAAAATCAAATCGCTTCAAGATCTCCTTCCATATCCAAGATGAATAATCACAAGCAAAGTAGAGATGGTCAACACTTTCTTCATTTTGCATACACAAAGAGCACCGATTTACAATATAAATACCTCTTCGCTGCATATTGTCCATCGTAGGAAGTTTGCCGAGAAGGGCCTGCCATGTACATAAGGAATGTCGCTGTGAGCATGGACTATCCCATGTCCAACTACTTTGGCTCCACTTGTTGTTTCGTCGTCTAATTTGGTTCCATGCAGATGTAGCACTAAATTTACCGTTATCATGAAGCCAAATAAGCATATCTGAAGAGTTGTTCTTGATTGTAATAGCCCTAATAGTCGGCCAAAGTAATAACATGTTAGGGGAGGTAGGGTTGGGAAGACACCAAGTACCATTGTTAATGAATTCAGAAACCTTCCAGTCTTTGGGAGCCCCCAGATCCTGTCGTACTCTATCACCAAATATCTGAAATATGCTTTTCCCATTCACCCAAGGATCATACCACATATTAATATTGGTTCCAGAAGAAATCACATAAGAAATATTGTTACGTAGCCATCTCCTTGCCTTTAGAATTCCTTTCCAAGCAGCAGAATGAGATGTTTTTGCAGATACTTCCCAGATTGATTCCTTGGTAAGGTACCTAGCAAAAACCCATTGTGACCATAAGGAAGACTTGTTTTGTAAAATATCCCATAATTGCTTTACCATACAAGCTTTATTCCAATCTCTAATATGTCGAAGATTCAGCCCCCCTTCATCCTTCGGTTTGCAAATGCTGTCCCAATTCACCATGTGCATTGCCTTACCATCTGTGCCATTCCAAAAGAAGTTCATAAGTAATTTATCAATATCATGGAGAAGCCCGGCTGGTAGAAGGAATGCATGAGACCAATAAATAGAATAAGAGGTCAACACAGATCGAATAAGTTCAAGTCGTCCAGCTTTAGAAAGAAGCCTATTTTTCCAAGAGGAAATTCTGTTCTTAATTTTTTGTATGATAGGCTGACAGGAGGCTTTGTTGATTCCAGTGGATATAAGTGGGAGACCCAAGTAAGGAACCGGTAAATTTCCTTCAGCAACTCCCAATGTTTGAGCAATATGATCCTTATTGTCAATGCAAGCACCCACATATACTTTGCTCTTTGCATGGTTTAGCTTAAGACCAGAAACTATACCAAATTCATTAAGAATATCTGCCAGATTACTCACAGAAACTGGATCATCTCGAAGGAAGATAATAAGGTCATCAGCAAATGTTATGTGAGAGATATAAATAGAACCATAATATGGTACCTTAATTTTGCCATTGGAAACAGCCTCTTCTAACATACAACTGAGTCCTTCCATTGCAATCGTAAAAAGATAAGGAGATAGTGGATCGCCTTGCCGAATGCCATTCTTACTCCCGAAGAAGCCAATAGGTGAACCATTAAAGAGAATCGAAAATTTTGGAGTTTCCAAGCAACATTGAATCCATTGAACCCAGCGCTGAGGGAAGCTCATATTATGGAGCATCATGTAAATAAATTGCCTATTGACTGAGTCAAAGGCCTTCCGTAAATCAGCTTTAAAACAGATCTTTTTCCCTCTTGTTTTTGAGTGTAGATCCTTAACCAAATCATTAGCAAGCAGGACATTATGATGGATACTTCTCCCTTTAATAAAAGCAGCCTGATTAGGACTAATGACCTTATTCATGACCTTTTGTAGTCTATCTGCCAGCAACTTAGAGATAACCTTATAAATAAAGTTGCACAGTGAAATAGGACGGTAGTTCTCCAATGAATCGGCTCCATCATTTTTAGGCACTAAAGAAATAAAAGTGCAATTCATTTCTTTCAGAATGTGACCTGAGGAGAAAAAATGTCGACAAGCTTTTATGACATCGTTGCCTACAATAGCCCATGCAATTTGATAAAACTCAGCTGGAAATCCATCTGGACCAGGGCTTTTGTGCTTCGGGGACTTAAAAACAACTTTCACAATTTCATCATCCGTTATTGGGGCATTAAGATGAGAGAGGGCTTCAGAATCAAGTCGTCTTGTAGGCCCAACATGAATACTATTAGGCTGCTGTTCCTGATTGAGTAAGGAATAAAAAAATTGCTCGGTGTAATTTTTAACCTCATCCAGATCCTCAATGAGATTACCATCTATACCTTTGCATTTTTTGATGCGATTAGTAGCCCTTCTGGTAGCAATAGCAGCATAGAAAAACTTCGTATTAGAATCCCCTAGAGTAAGCCAATGCTGTCGTGACTTCTGTTTCAAAAAGCATTCCTCCTCCTTCAAAGCTTGCATAAAGTTATTTCTAGCAGCAGCCTCTTTGTATATAAGATTCGCATCTAGAGGTTGAAGATTTAGCTCGCTTTGCACAGCCATAAGTTCTTTCTTGCATAACTGAACTCTGTCGTTGATATTTCCAAATGTAGTTGAATTCCACTTCTTCAGTGCTGCTTTGCATGCTTTTAGTTTTTGACATAGGATGTAAGGGGGAGAACCAAATACATTAATGTCCCAAGCTGACTTAATAACTTCGAGGAACTTTGGGTGAGAACTCCACATATTAAAAAATCTAAAAGGTTTCTTGACTCTTGGTAGTGCTTTATCTGCATGTATATGCATAATAGAGTGATCCGAAAATAACTTAGCACCGTACTCAAGAAGTGAATCTGGAAAAACTGCTAACCATTCCTGATTTATCAAACATCTGTCAAGTCGAGCCATAATTTTTCTTTCAGCAGTACTTTGATTGTTCCATGAGAACCAATCACCTACAGATTTCATGTCAGTCAATGCAGCAGTATCTATACAATCATTAAAATGTTGAAGCTGACATTCGGAAAGCACTCTACCCCCCACTTTCTCATTTGTGTATCTGACAGTATTAAAATCACCGAGAACAACCCAAGGTACTGTAGGATAACTATTTGAAATGCTAACCAGATCACGCCATAGAGCATTCCTGTCAGACATACTGTTAGATGCATAAATACCGGTAATATTGAATTGACATCCAGTCTGTTTATCCTCTGCCTTAAGATGAATGAATTGATTAGTAGCAGAAATAAACCAAGCAGTAACAAGATTAGGATGCCATAAGACCCAAACTCGACCATAAGTATCCTGAGAATCATTAGTAAAAAGTTCTGCCTCAGGCCATATTAAATTCTTCTGAACTTGAACACGATGAGGTTTAATTTTTGTTTCCACAAGAATCACAATGTCACATGCAGCAGATCGGATTATTTTATTGAGCTCCCGACATTTCTCAGTCTTATTAAGTCCACGAACATTCCAACAGCTTATTTTCATCAATACTAGATAGAAGGAAGAGCATGCGATTTTGGGAGGACACTACCATCCTTTTTCTTATCCTTTGATTTTGCATGGTCCTCTCGCATAATATCTTTACCCTTTAATCCTTTATTCTTATATTTATCCACCTCATCCACAGCTTGCAAATGTTTAAATTTTTGCGTACCTTGAGGCAAGGAGTCCTGAATAGCGGGATGTGTCGAAGACCGATGAGTTTGGTGAGTTGCAATGTCTTGGTTCCCAAGAGGTTGTTGAAATGAAATTTCCTGATTATCTGAAGGAATGATTCGTGAAGGCGAGGTTGTTATTGGGGAGTGAGAACCTTGGGAAGCTCCTGCAGTGAAATTCTCTGATATAATAGGTAAAGATGGAAGTCCTGACTTGTCTTTCTCTTGTTCGTGTCGCTGCCCCAACGAGTCAGAGTGTTCAATCATCTTCTCCGCCATCACCACTGTTGGCACTGGAGTATCAGTGCTTGGATTAGTGGTAGTGACCCCATTCTGTGGCTCTTGGCGTGGTCGGTAGACCTGTGTGATTTTTTGTGAAGGCTGTTGGCAGGCACCATTTACATGTCCAAAAGATAGACAAACCTTGCATCGTTGTGGCTTCCAAGAATATGAGACTTTCACCTTTCGGGTGCTCCCATCAAGATCACGGTAAGAAACATCATTCGGCAGTTCCTCATCAGAAGAAACCATTACACAAGCTCTGGCAAAGGTCAATCTCGTTTGCGAAGCTGTTGCCTTATCAAGATACAATGGTTGTCCCAGGGTGCTGCAAAGCTTTGCAATAAAACGACGACCCCAGAGATGTAGTGGAAGTCCATGAAAAGAAACCCATATTGGGATAGACTGTAGACTGTCTAACTCCAATCTCACATCAGGTGCCCAGCGTCGTAGTATCATTGGATGACCACGGATAGTCCAAAATCCTTCAAGGACCCGTTGTAAATCTTCTTCCGAATAAAGCCTGCATACAAAGAATCCGGTCTCCAACATATGAAGATCAAATGTTGATATTCCCCATCGAGTTCTGATGTATGAGGATAGTGGGAAAAAGGATGTTCTTAGTCCAACAACGTAGCCCACAATTGCCATTGACCATGTCTCAATTAGTTCGTCGGAATCAATAGCCTCATACACAGCAATCTTCTGGTCAGCCTGTACTTCTGGAGCAAAAAAGTCCAGTCGAAGATCCGGACTACCCACTGGAGCCTTGAAGAGGCTACTCCAAGGCTTCGGATCTCGGGAAATAGGAGCTGGAGGTCGTGATCTAGATCGTGAACGACCTCGGGCCTGGTTCATTGAAGGAGCATCCCGTCGAGAAGAAGAAATCAGCGGTGGAACATCCTGGTGTGAAACCGGCCTAAGCTGCTGGGGAGGAACCAGCGGCTGTTGGAGAGGAGCAACCCCCTCCCGCGGTGAAGTAACCAGCGGCTGAGGAGCAACCCTCTCCCGCTGTGACTGATGGAGAGGGGCGTTCTGCTGTGAAGCAATCAGCCGCTGGGAAGAAGCCAGCGGAGGAGCATCCCGCTGGAACAGAGGATGCGAAGCAGAGTGCCGCGTCCGGCCACTCGCATCCATGGCGTCGCTCGCCCTAGCCGCCAGCCGCCTAGGGGAGAGGAAGCCACCACCCTGCCCACACTAATGTCGCAGCCGTCGCCCCTTCCACGCCGATTGCAGAAGCAGCCGTCGCCCTTTCCACGCTGGAGTTGCCGCAGGAAGCGGCAGTGAACCCAGCCCCAATCGCAGCGCAGCTTCCACCGTTTCTTGCCCTAGAGTCCGTCCCGCGCCTAGGGGAGAAGAGCCGCCGCCCTTCCACGCCTGAAGTCGCCGATTCCCGGCCTGGAATCGCTGATCGCAGGAGCGACCGCCGGCCTTCCACTCGCCGCGGAGTGATCGTAGAGGAGAAATCGCCCAAGGGAGCAATCGCAAGCACAAGCGCAAGGGAAGAGGTTGCCGTCCCCAGCGTCGATCGCAAGCGCAAGCGCAAGCCCAAGCAGAGCAGAGCACTCACGCACGCACGCAAGGGAACGCAGGCCCATTCCCCCCCATTCCCAAGCCGATGCGTGCACCGTCTCCTCTCTCTCTCTCTCTCCTCCTCACGCTTTCCCGTCTTATTAGCCCATGAGAAGTCGTACAAGCATGCTTTCGCAAAAAAATACGACGGTCAAAAACTTTGCACGAAGTCACGCGCGATTCGAATTTCGATCGATTTTTCGTGCACCGTCTCAGAAATTCAAAATACTTGTCTTTCCCGTCTTGTTAGCCCATGAGAAGTCGTACAGGCACGCTTTCGCAAAAAAATACGACAGTCATAAACTTTGCTCGAAGTCACGCGCGAGTCGAGTTTCGATCGGTTTTTCGTGACCGTCTCGGAAATTCAAAATACTGGCCATTCACGATGTATTAGCCCATGGTAAGTCGTATGAGCATGATTTCACGAAAAAACGCGACGGTCATAAACTTTGCGCAGAGTCGAGATTCGATCGGTTTTTCGTGCACCGTCTCGGAAATTCAAAATACTGGTCTTTCCCGTCTTATTAGCCCATGAGAAGTCGTACAGTCACGCTTTCACAAAAAAATACGACGGTCATAAACTTTGCGCGAAGTCGCGCGCGAGTCGAATTTCGATCGGTTTTTCGTGCACCGTCTCGAAAATTCAAAATACTGGCCATTCACGATGTATTAGCCCATGGTAAGTCGTATGAGCATGGTTTCATGAAAAAACGCGACGGTCATAAACTTTGCGCAGAGTCGAGATTCGATCGGTTTTTCGTGCACCGTCTCGGAAATTCAAAATACTGGTCTTTCCCGTCTTATTATCCCATGAGAAGTCGTACAGGCACGCTTTCGCAAAAAAATACGACGGTCATAAACTTTGCGCGAAGTCGCGCGCGAGTCGAGTTTCGATCGGTTTTTCGTGCACCGTCTCGGAAATTCAAAATACCTGTCTTTCCCGTCTTATTAGCCCATGAGATGTTGTACAGGCACGCTTTCGCAAAAAAATACAACGGTCATAAACTTTGCGCGAAGTCGCGCGCGAGTCGAGTTTCGATCGGTTTTTCGTGCACCGTCTCGGAAATTCAAAATACTGGTCTTTCCAGTCTTATTAGCCCATGAGAAGTCGTACAGGCATGCTTTCGCAAAAAAATACGACGGTCATAAACTTTGTGCGAAGTCGCGCGCGAGTCGAGTTTCGATCGGTTTTTCGTGCACCGTCTCAGAAATTCAAAATACTGGCCATTCAGGATGTATTAGCCCATGGTAAGTCGTATGAGCTTGGTTTCACGAAAAAACGCGACGGTCATAAACTTTGCGTAGAGTCGAGATTCGATCGGTTTTTCGTGCACCGGCTCGGAAATTCAAAATACTGGTCTTTCCCGTCTTATTAGCCCATGAGAAGTCGTACAGGCACGCTTTCGCAAAAAAATACGACGTTCATAAACTTTGCGCGAAGTCGCGCGCGAGTCGAGTTTCGATCGATTTTTCATGCACCATCTCAGAAATTCAAAATACTGGCCATTCACGATGTATTAGCCCATGGTAAGTCGTATGAGCATGGTTTTAGGAGAAAACGCGACGGTCATAAACTTTGTGCAGAGTCGAGATTCGATCGATTTTTCGTGCACCGTCTCCGAAATTCAAAATACTGGTCTTTCCCGTCTTATTAGCCCATGAGAAGTCGTACAAGCACGCTTTCGCAAAAAAATACAACGGTCATAAACTTTGCGCGAAGTCGCGCGCGAGTCGAGTTTCGATCGGTTTTTCGTGCACCGTCTCGGAAATTCAAAATACTGGCCATTCACGATGTATTAGCCCATGGTAAGTCGTATGAGCATGGTTTCACGAAAAAACGCGACGGTCGTATACTTTGCGCAGAGTCGAGTTTCGATCGGTTTTTCGTGCACCGTCTCGGTAATTCAAAATACTGGTCTTGCCCTTCTTATTAGCCCATGAGAAGTCGTACAGGCACGCTTTCGCAAAAAAATACGACGGTCATAAACTTTCCGCGAAGTCGCGCGCGAGTCGAGTTTCGATTGGTTTTTCGTGCACCGTCTCGAAAATTCAAAATACTGGCCATTCACGATGTATTAGTCCATGGTAAGTCGTATGAGCATGGTTTCAGGAGAAAACGCGACGGTCATAAACTTTGCGCAGAGTCGAGATTCGATCGGTTTTTCGTGCACCATCTCGGAAATTCAAAATACTGGTCTTTCCCGTCTTATTAGCCCATGAGAAGTCGTACAGGCACGCTTTCGCAAAAAAATACGACGGTCATAAACTTTGCTCGAAGTCGCGCGCGTGTCGAGTTTCGAACGGTTTTTCGTGACCGTCTCGGAAATTCAAAATACTGGCCATTCACGATGTATTAGTCCATGGTAAGTCGTATGAGCATGGTTTCAGGAGAAAACGCGACGGTCATAAACTTTGCGCAGAGTCGAGATTCGATCGGTTTTTCGTGCACCGTCTCGGAAATTCAAAATACTGGTCTTTCCCGTCTTATTAGCCCATGAGAAGTCGTACAGGCACGCTTTCGCAAAAAAATACGACGGTCATAAACTTTGCTCGAAGTCGCGCGCGTGTCGAGTTTCGAACGGTTTTTCGTGACCGTCTCGGAAATTCAAAATACTGGCCATTCACGATGTATTAGCCCATGGTAAGTCGTATGAGCATGATTTCACGAAAAAATGCGACGGTCATAAAATTTGCGCAGAGTCGAGATTCGATCGGTTTTTCGTGCACCGTCTCGGAAATTCAAAATACTGGTCTTTCCCGTCTTATTAGCCCATGAGAAGTAGTAAAAGCACGCTTTCGCAAAAAAAATACGCCGGTCATAAACTTTGCGCGAAGTCGCGCGCGAGTCGAGTTTCGATCGGTTTTTCGTGCACCGTCTCGAAAATTCAAAATACTGGCCATTCACGATGTATTAGCCCATGGTAAGTCGTATGAGCATTGTTTCACAAAAAAACGCGACGGTCATAAACTTTGCGCAGAGTCGAGATTCGATCGGTTTTTCGTGCACCGTCTCGGAAATTCAAAATACTGGTCTTTCCCGTCTTATTAGCCCATGAGAAGTCGTACAGGCACGCTTTCGCAAAAAAATACGACGGTCATAAACTTTGCGCGAAGTCGCGCGCGAGTCAAGTTTCGATCGGTTTTTCGTGCACCGTCTCGGAAATTCAAAATACTTGTCTTTCCCGTCTTATTAGCCCATGAGAAGTCGTACAGGCACGCTTTCTCAAAAAAATACGACGGTCATAAACTTTGCGCGAAGTCGCGCGCGAGTCGAGTTTCGATCGGTTTTTCGTGCACCGTCTAGGAAATTCAAAATACTTGTCTTTCCCGTCTTATTAGCCCATGAGAAGTCGTACAGGCACACTTTCGCAAAAAAATACGATGGTCATAGACTTTGCGCGAAGTCGCGCGCGAGTCGAGTTTCGATTGGTTTTTCGTGCACCGTCTCAGAAATTCAAAATACTGGCCATTCACGATGTATTAGCCGATGGTAAGTCGTATGAGCTTGGTTTCACGAAAAAACGTGACGGTCATAAACTTTGCGGAGAGTCGAGATTCGATCGGTTTTTCGTGCACCGTCTCGGAAATTCAAAATACTGGTCTTTCCCGTCTTATTAGCCCATGAGAAGTCGTACAGGCACGCTTTCGCAAAGAAATACGACGGTCATAAACTTTGCGCGAAGTCGCGCGCGAGTCGAGTTTCGATCGGTTTTTCGTGCACCGTCTCAGAAATTCAAAATACTGGCCAATCATGATGTATTAGTCCATGGTAAGTCGTATGAGCATAGTTTCAGGAGAAAACGCGACGGTCATAAACTTTGCGCAGAGTCGAGATTCGATCGGTTTTTCGTGCACCTCTCGGAAATTCAAAATACTGGTCTTTCCCGTCTTATTAGCCCATGAGAAGTCGTACAAGCATGCTTTCGCAAAAAAATACGACGGTCAAAAACTTTGCGCGAAGTCACGCGCGATTCGAATTTCGATCGATTTTTCGTGCACCGTCTCGAAAATTCAAAATACTGGCCATTCACGATGTATTAGCCCATGGTAAGTCGTATGAGCATGATTTCACGAAAAAACGCGACGGTCATAAACTTTGCGCAGAGTCGAGATTCGATCGGTTTTTGGTGCACCGTCTCGGAAATTCAAAATACTGGTCTTTCCCGTCTTATTAGCCCATGAGAAGTCGTACAGGCACGCTTTCGCAAAAAAATACGACGGTCATAAACTTTGCGCGAAGTCGCGCGCGAGTCGATTTTCGATCGGTTTTTCGTGCACCGTCTCGGAAATTCAAAATACTTGTCTTTCCCGTCTTATTAGCCCTTGAGAAGTCGTACAGGCACGCTTTCTCAAAAAAATACGACGGTCATAAACTTTGCGCGAAGTCGCGCGCGAGTCGAGTTTCGATCGGTTTTTCGTGCACCGTCTAGGAAATTCAAAAGATTTGTCTTTCCCGTCTTATTAGCCCATGAGAAGTCGTACAGGCACACTTTCGCAAAAAAATACGATGGTCATAAACTTTGCGCGAAGTCGCGCGCGAGTCGAGTTTCGATTGGTTTTTCGTGCACCGTCTCAGAAATTCAAAATACTGGCCATTCACGATGTATTAGCCGATGGTAAGTCGTATGAGCTTGGTTTCACGAAAAAACGTGACGGTCATAAACTTTGCGGAGAGTCGAGATTCGATCGGTTTTTCGTGCACCGTCTCGGAAATTCAAAATACTGGTCTTTCCCGTCTTATTAGCCCATGAGAAGTCGTACAGTCACGCTTTCGCAAAAAAATACGACGGTCATAAACTTTGCGCGAAGTCGCGCGCGAGTCGAGTTTCGATCGGTTTTTCGTGCACCGTCTCGAAAATTCAAAATACTGGCCATTCACGATGTATTAGCCCATGGTAAGTCGTATGAGCATGGTTTCACGAAAAAACGCGACGGTCATAAACTTTGCGCAGAGTCGAGATTCGATCGGTTTTTCGTGCACCGTCTCGGAAATTCAAAATACTGGTCTTTCCCGTCTTATTAGCCCATGAGAAGTCGTACAGGCACGCTTTCGCAAAAAAATACGACGGTCATAAACTTTGCGCGAAGTCGCGCGCGAGTCGAGTTTCGATCGGTTTTTCGTGCACCGTCTCGGAAATTCAAAATACCTGTCTTTCCCGTCTTATTAGCCCATGAGAAGTCGTACAGGCACGCTTTCGCAAAAAAATACAACGGTCATAAACTTTGCGTGACGTCGCGCGCGAGTCGAGTTTCGATCGGTTTTTCGTGCACCGTCTCGGAAATTCAAAATACTGGTCTTTCCAGTCTTATTAGCCCATGAGAAGTCGTACAGGCATGCTTTCGCAAAAAAATACGACGGTCATAAACTTTGCGCGAAGTCGCGCGCGAGTCGAGTTTCGATTGGTTTTTCGTGCACCGTCTCAGAAATTCAAAATACTGGCCATTCACGATGTATTAGCCCATGGTAAGTCGTATGAGCTTGGTTTCACGAAAAAACGCGACGGTCATAAACTTTGCGCAGAGTCGAGATTCGATCGGTTTTTCGTGCACCGGCTCGGAAATTCAAAATACTGGTCTTTCCCGTCTTATTAGCCCATGAGAAGTCGTACAGGCACGCTTTTGCAAAGAAATACGACGGTCATAAACTTTGCGCGAAGTCGCGCGCGAGTCGAGTTTCGATCGGTTTTTCGTGCACCGTCTCAGAAATTCAAAATACTGGCCAATCATGATGTATTAGTCCATGGTAAGTCGTATGAGCATAGTTTCAGGAGAAAACGCGACGGTCATAAACTTTGCGCAGAGTCGAGATTCGATCGGTTTTTCGTGCACCTCTCGGAAATTCAAAATACTGGTCTTTCCCGTCTTATTAGCCCATGAGAAGTCGTACAAGCATGCTTTCGCAAAAAAATACGACGGTCAAAAACTTTGCGCGAAGTCACGCGCGATTCGAATTTCGATCGATTTTTCGTGCACCGTCTCGAAAATTCAAAATACTGGCCATTCACGATGTATTAGCCCATGGTAAGTCGTATGAGCATGATTTCACGAAAAAACGCGACGGTCATAAACTTTGCGCAGAGTCGAGATTCGATCGGTTTTTGGTGCACCGTCTCGGAAATTCAAAATACTGGTCTTTCCCGTCTTATTAGCCCATGAGAAGTCGTACAGGCACGCTTTCGCAAAAAAATACGACGGTCATAAACTTTGCGCGAAGTCGCGCGCGAGTCGATTTTCGATCGGTTTTTCGTGCACCGTCTCGGAAATTCAAAATACTTGTCTTTCCCGTCTTATTAGCCCTTGAGAAGTCGTACAGGCACGCTTTCTCAAAAAAATACGACGGTCATAAACTTTGCGCGAAGTCGCGCGCGAGTCGAGTTTCGATCGGTTTTTCGTGCACCGTCTAGGAAATTCAAAATATTTGTCTTTCCCGTCTTATTAGCCCATGAGAAGTCGTACAGGCACACTTTCGCAAAAAAATACGATGGTCATAAACTTTGCGCGAAGTCGCGCGCGAGTCGAGTTTCGATTGGTTTTTCGTGCACCGTCTCAGAAATTCAAAATACTGGCCATTCACGATGTATTAGCCGATGGTAAGTCGTATGAGCTTGGTTTCACGAAAAAACGTGACGGTCATAAACTTTGCGGAGAGTCGAGATTCGATCGGTTTTTCGTGCACCGTCTCGGAAATTCAAAATACTGGTCTTTCCCGTCTTATTAGCCCATGAGAAGTCGTACAGTCACGCTTTCGCAAAAAAATACGACGGTCATAAACTTTGCGGGAAGTCGCGCGCGAGTCGAGTTTCGATCGGTTTTTCGTGCACCGTCTCGAAAATTCAAAATACTGGCCATTCACGATGTATTAGCCCATGGTAAGTCGTATGAGCATGGTTTCACGAAAAAACGCGACGGTCATAAACTTTGCGCAGAGTCGAGATTCGATCGGTTTTTCGTGCACCGTCTCGGAAATTCAAAATACTGGTCTTTCCCGTCTTATTAGCCCATGAGAAGTCGTACA
This sequence comes from Ensete ventricosum, assembly GCA_029747655.1. Lineage (NCBI taxonomy): Eukaryota > Viridiplantae > Streptophyta > Magnoliopsida > Zingiberales > Musaceae > Ensete > Ensete ventricosum. Next base: position 27,930,326 of record JAQQAF010000004.1, on the reverse strand, counting down.
GGCACGCTTTCGCAAAAAAATACGACGGTCATAAACTTTGCGCGAAGTCGCGCGCGAGTCGAGTTTCGATCGGTTTTTCGTGCACCGTCTCGGAAATTCAAAATACCTGTCTTTCCCGTCTTATTAGCCCATGAGAAGTCGTACAGGCACGCTTTCGCAAAAAAATACAACGGTCATAAACTTTGCGTGACGTCGCGCGCGAGTCGAGTTTCGATCGGTTTTTCGTGCACCGTCTCGGAAATTCAAAATACTGGTCTTTCCAGTCTTATTAGCCCATGAGAAGTCGTACAGGCATGCTTTCGCAAAAAAATACGACGGTCATAAACTTTGCGCGAAGTCGCGCGCGAGTCGAGTTTCGATTGGTTTTTCGTGCACCGTCTCAGAAATTCAAAATACTGGCCATTCACGATGTATTAGCCCATGGTAAGTCGTATGAGCTTGGTTTCACGAAAAAACGCGACGGTCATAAACTTTGCGCAGAGTCGAGATTCGATCGGTTTTTCGTGCACCGGCTCGGAAATTCAAAATACTGGTCTTTCCCGTCTTATTAGCCCATGAGAAGTCGTACAGGCACGCTTTCGTAAAAAAATACGACGTTCATAAACTTTGCGCGAAGTCGCGCGCGAGTCGAGTTTCGATCGATTTTTCGTGCACCATCTCAGAAATTCAAAATACTGGCCATTCACGATGTATTAGCCCATGGTAAGTCGTATGAGCATGGTTTTAGGAGAAAACGCGACGGTCATAAACTTTGTGCAGAGTCGAGATTCGATCGATTTTTCGTGCACCGTCTCGGAAATTCAAAATACTGGTCTTTCCCGTCTTATTAGCCCATGAGAAGTCGTACAAGCACGCTTTCGCAAAAAAATACGACGGTCATAAACTTTGCGCGAAGTCGCGCGCGAGTCGAGTTTCGATCGGTTTTTCGTGCACCGTCTCGGAAATTCAAAATACTGGCCATTCACGATGTATTAGCCCATGGTAAGTCGTATGAGCATGGTTTCACGAAAAAACGCGACGGTCATATACTTTGCGCAGAGTCGAGTTTCGATCGGTTTTTCGTGCACCGTCTCGGTAATTCAAAATACTGGTCTTTCCCTTCTTATTAGCCCATGAGAAGTCGTACAGGCACGCTTTCGCAAAAAAATACGACGGTCATAAACTTTCCGCGAAGTCGCGCGCGAGTCGAGTTTCGATTCGTTTTTCGTGCACCGTCTCAGAAATTCAAAATACTGGCCATTCATGATGTATTAGCCCATGGTAAGTCGTATGAGCATGGTTTCACGAAAAAACGCGACGGTCATAAACTTTGCGCAGAGTCGAGATTCGATCGATTTTTCGTGCACCGTCTCGGAAATTCAAAATACTGGTCTTTCCCGTCTTATTAGCCCATGAGAAGTAGTAAAAGCACGCTTTCGCAAAAAAAATACGCCGGTCATAAACTTTGCGCGAAGTCGCGCGCGAGTCGAGTTTCGATCGGTTTTTCGTGCACCGTCTCGAAAATTCAAAATACTGGCCATTCACGATGTATTAGCCCATGGTAAGTCGTATGAGCATGGTTTCAGGAAAAAACGCGACGGTCATAAACTTTGCGCAGAGTCGAGATTCGATCGGTTTTTCGTGCACCGTCTCGGAAATTCAAAATACTGGTCTTTCCCGTCTTATTAGCCCATGAGAAGTAGTACAAGCACGCTTTCGCAAAAAAATACGACGGTCATAAACTTCGCGCGAAGTCGCGCGCGAGTCGAGTTTCGATCGGTTTTTCGTGCACCGTCTCGAAAATTCAAAATACTGGCCATTCACGATGTATTAGCCCATGGTAAGTCGTATGAGCATGGTTTCACGAAAAAATGTGACGGTCATAAACTTTGCGCAGAGTCGAGATTCGATCGGTTTTTCGTGCACCGTCTCGGAAATTCAAAATACTGGTCTTTCCCGTCTTATTAGCCCATGATAAGTCGTACAAGCATGCTTTCGCAAAAAAATACGACGGTAAAAAACTTTGCGCGAAGTCGCGCGCGAGTCGAATTTCGATCGATTTTTCGTGCACCGTCTCGGAAATTCAAAATACTTGTCTTTCCCATCTTATTAGCCCATGAGAAGTCGTACAGGCACGCTTTCGCAAAAAAATACGACGGTCATAAACTTTGCTCGAAGTCGCACGCGAGTCTAGTCTCGATCGGTTTTTCGTGACCGTCTCGGAAATTCAAAATACTGGCCATTCACGATGTATAGCCCATGGTAAGTCGTATGAGCATGATTTCACGAAAAAACGCGACGGTCATAATCTTTGCGCAGAGTCGAGATTCGATCGGTTTTTCGTGCACCGTCTCAGAAATTCAAAATACTGGTCTTTCCCGTCTTATTAGCCCATGAGAAGTAGTACAAGTACGCTTTCGCAAAAAAATACGACGGTCATAAACTTTGCGCGAAGTCGCGCGCGAGTCGAGTTTCGATCGATTTTTCGTGCACCGTCTCGAAAATTCAAAATACTGGCCATTCACGATGTATTAGTCCATGGTAAGTCGTATGAGCATGGTTTCAGGAGAAAACGCGACGGTCATAAACTTTGCGCAGAGTCGAGATTCGATCGGTTTTTCGTGCACCGTCTCGGAAATTCAAAATACTGGTCTTTCCCGTCTTATTAGCCCATGAGAAATAGTACAAGCACGCTTTCGCAAAAAAATACGACGGTCATAAGCTTTGCGCGAAGTCGCGCGCGAGTCGAGTTTCGATCGGTTTTTCGTGCACCGTCTCGAAAATTCAAAATACTGGCCATTCACGATGTATCATGGTAAGTCGTATGAGCATGGTTTCACGAAAAAACGCGACGGTCATAAACTTTGCGCAGAGTCGAGATTCGATCGGTTTTTCGTGCACCGTCTCGGAAATTCAAAATACTGGTCTTTCCCGTCTTATTAGCCCATGAGAAGTCGTACAAGCATGCTTTCGCAACAAAAAATACGACGGTCAAAAACTTTGCGCGAAGTCGCGCGCGAGTCGAATTTCGATCGGTTTTTCGTGCACCGTCTCGGAAATTCAAAATACTTGTCTTTCCCATCTTATTAGCCCATGAGAAGTCGTACAGGCACGCTTTCGCAAAAAAATACGACGGTCATAAAATTTGCTCGAAGACGCGCGCGAGTCGATTTTCGATCGGTTTTTCGTGACCGTCTCGGAAATTCAAAATACTGGCCATTCACGATGTATTAGCTAATGGTAAGTCGTATGAGAATGATTTCACGAAAAAAACGTCTTAAGCTAAACCATGCAAAGAGCAAAGTATACGTTGGTGCTTGCATTGAAAATAAGGATCATATTGCTCAAACATTGGGAATTGCTGAAGGAAATTTACCGGTTCCTTACTTGGGTCTTCCACTTATATCCACTGGAATCAACAAAGTCTCCTGTCAGCCTATCCTACAAAAAATTAAGAACAGAATTTCCTCTTGCAAAAATAGGCTTCTTTCTAAAGCTGGACGACTTGAACTTATTCGATCAGTGTTGATCTCTTATTCTATTTATTGGTCTCATGCATTCCTTCTACCAGTCGGGCTTCTCAATGATATTGATAAATTACTTATGAACTTCTTTTGGAATGGCACAGATGGTAAGGCAATGCATATGGTGAATTGGGACAACATTTGCAAACCGAAGGATGAAGGGGGCTTGAATCTTCGACATATTAGAGATTGGAATAAAGCTTGTATGGTAAAGCAATTATGGGATATTTTACAAAACAAGTCTTCTTTATGGTCACAATGGGTTTTTGCTAGGTACAAAACAAGTCTTCTTTATGGTCACAAGGAATCAATCTGGGAAGTATCTGCAAAAACATCTCATTCTGCTGCTTGGAAAGGAATTCTGAAGGCAAGGAGATGGCTACGTAACAATATTTCTTATGTGATTTCCTCTGGAACCAATATTAATATGTGGTATGATCCTTGGGTGAATGGGAAAAGTATATTTCAGATATTTGGTGATAGAGTACGACAGGATCTGGGGGCTCCCAAAGACTGGAAGGTTTCTGAATTCATTAATAATGGTACATGGTGTCTTCCTAACCCTACCTCCCCAGACATGTTATTACTTTGGCCGACTATTAGGGCTATTCCAATCAAGAACAACTCTTCAGATATGCTTATTTGGCTTCATGATAACGGTAAATTTAGTGCTACATCTGCGTGGAACCAAATTAGACGACGAAACAACAAGTGGATCCCAAGTAGTTGGACATGGGATAGTCCATGCTTACAGCGACATTCCTTATGTACATGGCAGGCCCTTCTCGGCAAACTTCCTACGATGGACAATATGCAGCGAAGAGGTATCTATATTGTAAATCGGTGCTCTTTGTGTATGTAAAAGGAAGAAAGTGTTGACCATCTATACTTTGCTTGTGATTATTCATCTTGGATATGGGAAGAGATCTTGAAGCGATTTGATCTTCAAAGGCTACCACGGCCAAACTTGCATCATGAACTAGAAAGGCTAATGCAAGGCTTCTCAAGAAAGGGTCCTCTTACACAACTAGCAAGAATTATATTCAGATGTGCTATTTGGTGGATTTGGAAGGAGAGGTGTGGCAGAATTTTTGAGTGTCACAACATGAACAAAGCTCAAATTCTGATAGAGATTCTTCAGGACTCACGATCATGCATGGAGCAAGAATTGAATATAGAGCACCTAACAAGAAGAGAGAAAGAGATTTTCACAAGATTCAATTTTTTCATTAGTCAATAATCACTCGAATAATGATGAAGATTGTAATGTATTATGGGGCAAAGCTTATATTTTGTGATGTATCCACAAGTACTCCAGAACAGTCTAGCTATTGCTTTTTTTATTAACTTCCTTGTGCTACTCTTGGAAATGAGTTTGATGAAGTGTGCCCATTTCACCTTCTTTAGGTGGGGTACAATCTTCTCGACTACATTAAGAGACTTCAGGCTTTAGTCTATGGCTTGTGTAGACAAAGCTTCTTTGTACAAATCTTTTACAAAATACATTATCCTTACTTACCAAAAAAAAAAAGATTTCACGAAAAAACGCGACGGTCATAAACTTTGCGCATAGTCGAGATTCGATCGGTTTTTCGTGCACCGTCTCAGAAATTCAAAATACTGGTCTTTCCCGTCTTATTAGCCCATGAGAAGTAGTACAAGCACGCTTTCGCAAAAAAATACGACGGTCATAAACTTTGCGCGAAGTCGCGCGCGAGTCGAGTTTCGATCGGTTTTTCGTGCACCGTCTCGAAAATTCAAAATACTGGCCATTCACGATGTATTAGCCCATGGTAAGTCGTATGAGCAAGGTTTCACGAAAAAACGCGACGGTCATAAACTTTGCGCAGAGTCGAGATTTGATCGGTTTTTCGTGCACCGTCTCAGAAATTCAAAATACTGGTCTTTCCCGTCTTATTAGGCCATGAGAAGTAGTACAGGGACGCTTTCGCAAAAAAATACGACGGTCATAAACTTTGCGCGAAGTCGCGCGCGAGTCGAGTTTCGATCGGTTTTTCGTGCACCGTCTCAGAAATTCAAAATACTGGCCATTCACGATGTATTAGCCCATGGTAAGTCGTATGAGCTTTTTTTTTTTTGGTAAGTAAAGATAATCTATTTTGTAAAAGATTTGTACAAAGAAGCTTTGTCTACACAAGCCATAGACTAAAGCCTGAAGTCTCTTAGTGTAGTCGAGAAGATTGCACCCCACCTAAAGAAGGTGAAATGGGCACGCTTCATCAAACTCATCTCCAAGAGTAGCATAAGGAAGTTAATAAATAATAAAATGCAATAGCTAGACTGTTCTGGACTACTTGTGGATACATCACAAAATATAAGCTTTGCCCCATATAATACATTACAATCTTCATCATTATTCGAGTGATTCTTGACGAATGGAAAAATTGAATCTTGTGAAAATATCTTTCTCTCTTCTTGTTAGGTGCTCTGTATTCAATTCTTGCTCCATACATGATCGTGAGTCCTGAAGAATCTCTATCAGAATTTGAGCTTTGTTCATGTTGTGACACTCAAAAATTCTGCCACACCTCTCCTTCCAAATCCACCATATAGCACATCTGAATATAATTCTTGCTAGTTGTGTAAGAGGCCCCTTTCTTGAGAAGCTTTTCATAAGCATTTCTAATTCATGATGCAGGTTTGGCCGTGGTAGCCTTTGAAAATCAAATCGCTTCAAGATCTCCTTCCATATCCAAGATGAATAATCACAAGCAAAGTAGAGATGGTCAACACTTTCTTCATTTTGCAAACACAGAGAGCACCGATTGTTAATGAATTCAGAAACCTTCCAGTCTTTGGGAGCCCCCAGATCCTGTCGTACTCTATCACCAAATATCTGAAATATACTTTTCCCATTCACCCAAGGATCATACCACATATTAATATTGGTTCCAGAAGAAATCACATAAGAAATATTGTTACGTAGCCATCGCCTTGCCTTCAGAATTCCTTTCCAAGCAGAAGAATGAGATGTTTTTGCAGATGTTTCCCAGATTGATTCCTTAGTTAGGTACCTAGCAAAAACCCATTGTGACCATAAGGAAGACTTGTTTTGTAAAATATCCCATAATTGCTTTACCATACAAGCTTTATTCTAATCTCTAATATGTCGAAGATTCAGCCCCCCTTCATCCTTCGGTTTGCAAATGCTGTCCCAATTCACCATGTGCATTGCCTTACCATCTGTGCCATTCCAAAAGAAGTTCATAAGTAATTTATCAATATCATGGAGAAGCCCGGCAGGTAGAAGGAATGCATGAGACCAATAAATAGAATAAGAGATCAACACGGATCGAATAAGTTCAAGTCGTCCAGCTTTAGAAAGAAGCCTATTTTTCCAAGAGGAAATTCTGTTCTTAATTTTTTGTATAATAGGCTGACAGGAGGCTTTGTTGATTCCAGTGGATATAAGTGGGAGACCCAAGTAAGGAACCGGTAAATTTCCTTCAGCAACTCCCAATGTTTGAGCAATATGATCCTTATTGTCAATGCAAGCACCCACATATACTTTGCTCTTTGCATGGTTTAGCTTAAGACCAGAAACTTTACCAAATTCATTAAGAATATCTGCCAGATTACTCACAGAAACTGGATCATCTCGAAGGAAGATAATAAGGTCATCGGCAAATGTTATGTGAGAGATATAAACAGAACCATAATGTGGTACCTTAATTTTGCCATTGGAAACAGCCTCTTCTAACATACAACTGAGCCCTTCCATTGCAATGGTAAAAAGATAAGGAGATAGTGGATCGCCTTGCCGAATGCCATTCTTACTCCCAAAGAAGCCAATAGGTGAACCATTAAAGAGAATTGAAAATTTTGGAGTTTCCAAGCAACATTGAATCCATTTAACCCAGTGCTGAGGGAAGCCCATATTATGGAGCATCATGTAAATAAAATTCCTATTGACTGAGTCAAAGGCCTTTCGTAAATCAGCTTTAAAACAGATCTTTTTTCCTCTTGTTTTAGAATGTAGATCCTTAACCAAATCATTAGCAAGCAGGACATTATGATGGATATTCCTCCCTTTAAGAAAAGCAGCCTGATTAGGACTAATGACCTTATTCATGAACTTTTGTAGTCTATCTGCCAGCAACTTAGAGATAACCTTATAAATAAAGTTGCACAGTGAAATAGGACGGTAGTTCTCCAATGAATCGGCTCCATCATTTTTAGGCACTAAAGAAGTAAGTCGTATGAGCTTGGTTTCACGAAAAAACGTGACTGTCATAAACTTTGCGCAGAGTCGAGATTCGATCGGTTTTTCGTGCACCGTCTCGGAAATTCAAAATACTGGTCTTTCCCGTCTTATTAGCCCATGAGAAGTCGTACAGGCACGCTTTCGCAAAAAAATACGACGGTCATAAACTTTGCGCGAAGTCGCGCGCGAGTCGAATTTCGATCGGTTTTTCGTGCACCGTCTCGGAAATTCAAAATACTTGTCTTTCCCGTCTTATTAGCCCATGAGAAGTCGTACAGGCACGCTTTCGCAAAAAAATACGACGGTCATAAACTTTGCACGAAGTCGCGCGCGAGTCGAGTTTCGATCGATTTTTCGTGACCGTCTCGGAAATTCAAAATACTGGCCATTCACGATGTATTAGCCCATGGTAAGTCGTATGAGCATGATTTCACGAAAAAACGCGACGGTCATAAACTTTGCGCAGAGTCGAGATTCGATCGGTTTTTCGTGCACCGTCTCGGAAATTCAAAATACTGGTCTTTCCCGTCTTATTAGCCCATGAGAAGTAGTACAAGCACGCTTTCGCAAAAAAAATACGACGGTCATAAACTTTGCGCGAAGTCGCGCACGAGTCGAGTTTCGATCGGTTTTTCGTGCACCGTCTCGAAAATTCAAAATACTGGCCATTCACGATGTATTAGCCCATGGTAAGTCGTATGAGCATGGTTTCACGAAAAAACGCGACGGTCATAAACTTTGCGCAGAGTCGAGATTCGATCGGTTTTTCGTGCACCGTCTCGGAAATTCAAAATACTGGCCATTCACGATGTATTAGTCCATGGTAAGTCGTATGAGCATGGTTTCAGGAGAAAACGCGACAGTCATAAACTTTGCGCAGAGTCGAGATTCGATCGGTTTTTCGTGCACCGTCTCGGAAATTCAAAATACTTGTCTTTCCCGTCTTATTAGCCCATGAGAAGTCGTACAGGCACGCTTTCGCAAAAAAATACGACGGTCATAAACTTTGCACGAAGTCGCGCGCGAGTCGAGTTTCGATCGATTTTTCGTGACCGTCTCGGAAATTCAAAATACTGGCCATTCACGATGTATTAGCCCATGGTAAGTCGTATGAGCATGGTTTCATGAGAAAACGCGATGGTCATAAACTTTGCACAGAGTCGAGATTCGATCGGTTTTTCGTGCACCATCTCGGAAATTCAAAATAGTGGTCTTTCCCGTCTTATTTGCCCATGAGAAGTCGTACAAGCATGCTTTCGCAAAAAAATACGACGGTCAAAAACTTTGCGCGAAGTCGCGCGCGAGTCGAATTTCGATCGGTTTTTCGTGCACCGTCTCGGAAATTCAAAATACTTGTCTTTCCCGTCTTATTAGCCCATGAGAAGTCGTACAGGCACGCTTTCGCAAAAAAATACGACGGTCATAAACTTTGCACGAAGTCGCGCGCGAGTCGAGTTTCGATCGATTTTTCGTGACCGTCTCGGAAATTCAAAATACTGGCCATTCACGATGTATTAGCCCATGGTAAGTCGTATGAGCATGATTTCACGAAAAAACGCGACGGTCATAAACTTTGCGCAGAGTCGAGATTCGATCGGTTTTTCGTGCACCGTCTCGGAAATTCAAAATACTGGTCTTTCCCGTCTTATTAGCCCATGAGAAGTAGTACAAGCACGCTTTCGCAAAAAAAATACGACGGTCATAAACTTTGCGCGAAGTCGCGCACGAGTCGAGTTTCGATCGGTTTTTCGTGCACCGTCTCGAAAATTCAAAATACTGGCCATTCACGATGTATTAGCCCATGGTAAGTCGTATGAGCATGGTTTCACGAAAAAACGCGACGGTCATAAACTTTGCGCAGAGTCGAGATTCGATCGGTTTTTCGTGCACCGTCTCGGAAATTCAAAATACTGGCCATTCACGATGTATTAGTCCATGGTAAGTCGTATGAGCATGGTTTCAGGAGAAAACGCGACAGTCATAAACTTTGCGCAGAGTCGAGATTCGATCGGTTTTTCGTGCACCGTCTCGGAAATTCAAAATACTGGTCTTTCCCGTCTTATTAGCCCATGAGAAGTCGTACAGGCACGCTTTCGCAAAAAAATACGACGGTCATAAAATTTGCGCGAAGTCGCGCGCGAGTCGAGTTTCGATCGGTTTTTCGTGCACCGTCTCGAAAATTCAAAATACTGGCCATTCACGATGTATTAGTCCATGGTAAGTCGTATGAGCATGGTTTCATGAGAAAACGCGATGGTCATAAACTTTGCACAGAGTCGAGATTCGATCGGTTTTTCGTGCACCATCTCGGAAATTCAAAATAGTGGTCTTTCCCGTCTTATTTGCCCATGAGAAGTCGTACAGGCACGCTTTCGCAAAAAAATACGACGGTCAAAAACTTTGCGCGAAGTCGCGCGCGAGTCGAATTTCGATCGGTTTTTCGTGCACCGTCTCGGAAATTCAAAATACTTGTCTTTCCCGTCTTATTAGCCCATGAGAAGTCGTACAGGCACGCTTTCGCAAAAAAATACGACGGTCATAAACTTTGCACGAAGTCGCGCGCGAGTCGAGTTTCGATCGATTTTTCGTGACCGTCTCGGAAATTCAAAATACTGGCCATTCACGATGTATTAGCCCATGGTAAGTCGTATGAGCATGATTTCACGAAAAAACGCGACGGTCATAAACTTTGCGCAGAGTCGAGATTCGATCGGTTTTTCGTGCACCGTCTCGGAAATTCAAAATACTGGTCTTTCCCGTCTTATTAGCCCATGAGAAGTAGTACAAGCACGCTTTCGCAAAAAAAATACGACGGTCATAAACTTTGCGCGAAGTCGCGCACGAGTCGAGTTTCGATCGGTTTTTCGTGCACCGTCTCGAAAATTCAAAATACTGGCCATTCACGATGTATTAGCCCATGGTAAGTCGTATGAGCATGGTTTCACGAAAAAACGCGACGGTCATAAACTTTGCGCAGAGTCGAGATTCGATCGGTTTTTCGTGCACCGTCTCGGAAATTCAAAATACTGGCCATTCACGATGTATTAGTCCATGGTAAGTCGTATGAGCATGGTTTCAGGAGAAAACGCGACAGTCATAAACTTTGCGCAGAGTCGAGATTCGATCGGTTTTTCGTGCACCGTCTCGGAAATTCAAAATACTTGTCTTTCCCGTCTTATTAGCCCATGAGAAGTCGTACAGGCACGCTTTCGCAAAAAAATACGACGGTCATAAACTTTGCACGAAGTCGCGCGCGAGTCGAGTTTCGATCGATTTTTCGTGACCGTCTCGGAAATTCAAAATACTGGCCATTCACGATGTATTAGCCCATGGTAAGTCGTATGAGCATGGTTTCATGAGAAAACGCGATGGTCATAAACTTTGCACAGAGTCGAGATTCGATCGGTTTTTCGTGCACCATCTCGGAAATTCAAAATAGTGGTCTTTCCCGTCTTATTTGCCCATGAGAAGTCGTACAAGCATGCTTTCGCAAAAAAATACGACGGTCAAAAACTTTGCGCGAAGTCGCGCGCGAGTCGAATTTCGATCGGTTTTTCGTGCACCGTCTCGGAAATTCAAAATACTTGTCTTTCCCGTCTTATTAGCCCATGAGAAGTCGTACAGGCACGCTTTCGCAAAAAAATACGACGGTCATAAACTTTGCACGAAGTCGCGCGCGAGTCGAGTTTCGATCGATTTTTCGTGACCGTCTCGGAAATTCAAAATACTGGCCATTCACGATGTATTAGCCCATGGTAAGTCGTATGAGCATGATTTCACGAAAAAACGCGACGGTCATAAACTTTGCGCAGAGTCGAGATTCGATCGGTTTTTCGTGCACCGTCTCGGAAATTCAAAATACTGGTCTTTCCCGTCTTATTAGCCCATGAGAAGTAGTACAAGCACGCTTTCGCAAAAAAAATACGACGGTCATAAACTTTGCGCGAAGTCGCGCACGAGTCGAGTTTCGATCGGTTTTTCGTGCACCGTCTCGAAAATTCAAAATACTGGCCATTCACGATGTATTAGCCCATGGTAAGTCGTATGAGCATGGTTTCACGAAAAAACGCGACGGTCATAAACTTTGCGCAGAGTCGAGATTCGATCGGTTTTTCGTGCACCGTCTCGGAAATTCAAAATACTGGCCATTCACGATGTATTAGTCCATGGTAAGTCGTATGAGCATGGTTTCAGGAGAAAACGCGACAGTCATAAACTTTGCGCAGAGTCGAGATTCGATCGGTTTTTCGTGCACCGTCTCGGAAATTCAAAATACTGGTCTTTCCCGTCTTATTAGCCCATGAGAAGTCGTACAGGCACGCTTTCGCAAAAAAATACGACGGTCATAAAATTTGCGCGAAGTCGCGCGCGAGTCGAGTTTCGATCGGTTTTTCGTGCACCGTCTCGAAAATTCAAAATACTGGCCATTCACGATGTATTAGTCCATGGTAAGTCGTATGAGCATGGTTTCATGAGAAAACGCGATGGTCATAAACTTTGCACAGAGTCGAGATTCGATCGGTTTTTCGTGCACCATCTCGGAAATTCAAAATAGTGGTCTTTCCCGTCTTATTTGCCCATGAGAAGTCGTACAAGCATGCTTTCGCAAAAAAATACGACGGTCAAAAACTTTGCGCGAAGTCGCGCGCGAGTCGAATTTCGATCGGTTTTTCGTGCACCGTCTCGGAAATTCAAAATACTTGTCTTTCCCGTCTTATTAGCCCATGAGAAGTCGTACAGGCACGCTTTCGCAAAAAAATACGACGGTCATAAACTTTGCACGAAGTCGCGCGCGAGTCGAGTTTCGATCGATTTTTCGTGACCGTCTCGGAAATTCAAAATACTGGCCATTCACGATGTATTAGCCCATGGTAAGTCGTATGAGCATGATTTCACGAAAAAACGCGACGGTCATAAACTTTGCGCAGAGTCGAGATTCGATCGGTTTTTCGTGCACCGTCTCGGAAATTCAAAATACTGGTCTTTCCCGTCTTATTAGCCCATGAGAAGTAGTACAAGCACGCTTTCGCAAAAAAAATACGACGGTCATAAACTTTGCGCGAAGTCGCGCACGAGTCGAGTTTCGATCGGTTTTTCGTGCACCGTCTCGAAAATTCAAAATACTGGCCATTCACGATGTATTAGCCCATGGTAAGTCGTATGAGCATGGTTTCATGAGAAAACGCGATGGTCATAAACTTTGCACAGAGTCGAGATTCGATCGGTTTTTTCGTGCACCATCTCGGAAATTCAAAATAGTGGTCTTTCCCGTCTTATTAGCCCATGAGAAGTCGTACAAGCATGCTTTCGCAAAAAAATACGACGGTCAAAAACTTTGCGCGAAGTCGCGCGCGAGTCGAATTTCGATCGGTTTTTCGTGCACCGTCTCAGAAATTCAAAATACTGGCCATTCACGATGTATTAGTCCATGGTAAGTCGTATGAGCATGGTTTCAGGAGAAAACGCGACAGTCATAAACTTTGCGCAGAGTCGAGATTCGATCGGTTTTTTCGTGCACCGTCTCGGAAATTCAAAATACTGGTCTTTCCCGTCTTATTAGCCCATGAGAAGTCGTACAGGCACGCTTTCGCAAAAAAATACGACGGTCATAAAATTTGCGCGAAGTCGCGCGCGAGTCGAGTTTCGATCGGTTTTTTCGTGCACCGTCTCGAAAATTCAAAATACTGGCCATTCACGATGTATTAGTCCATGGTAAGTCGTATGAGCATGGTTTCATGAGAAAACGCGATGGTCATAAACTTTGCACAGAGTCGAGATTCGATCGGTTTTTCGTGCACCATCTCGGAAATTCAAAATAGTGGTCTTTCCCGTCTTATTAGCCCATGAGAAGTCGTACAAGCATGCTTTCGCAAAAAAATACGACGGTCAAAAACTTTGCGCGAAGTCGCGCGCGAGTCGAATTTCGATCGGTTTTTCGTGCACCGTCTCGGAAATTCAAAATACTTGTCTTTCCCGTCTTATTAGCCCATGAGAAGTCGTACAGGCACGCTTTCGCAAAAAAATACGACGGTCATAAACTTTGCACGAAGTCGCGCGCGAGTCGAGTTTCGATCGATTTTTCGTGACCGTCTCGGAAATTCAAAATACTGGCCATTCACGATGTATTAGCCCATGGTAAGTCGTATGAGCATGATTTCACGAAAAAACGCGACGGTCATAAACTTTGCGCAGAGTCGAGATTCGATCGGTTTTTCGTGCACCGTCTCGGAAATTCAAAATACTGGTCTTTCCCGTCTTATTAGCCCATGAGAAGTAGTACAAGCACGCTTTCGCAAAAAAAATACGACGGTCATAAACTTTGCGCGAAGTCGCGCACGAGTCGAGTTTCGATCGGTTTTTCGTGCACCGTCTCGAAAATTAAAAATACTGGCCATTCACGATGTATTAGCCCATGGTAAGTCGTATGAGCATGGTTTCACGAAAAAACGCGACGGTCATAAACTTTGCGCAGAGTCGAGATTCGATCGGTTTTTCGTGCACCGTCTCGGAAATTCAAAATACTGGTCTTTCCCGTCTTATTAGCCCATGAGAAGTCGTGCAGGCACGCTTTCGCAAAAAAATACGACGGTCATAAACTTTGCGCAAAGTCGCGCGCGAGTCGAGTTTCGATCGGTTTTTCGTGCTCCGTCTCGGAAATTCAAAATACTTATCTTTCCCGTCTTATTAGCCCATGAGAAGTCGTACAGGCACGCTTTCGCAAAAAAATACGACGGTCATAAACTTTGCGCGAAGTCGCGCGCGAGTCGAGTTTCGATCTGTTTTTCGTGCACCGTCTCGGAAATTCAAATTACTTGTCTTTCCCGTCTTATTAGCCCATGAGAAGTCGTACAGGCACGCTTTCGCAAAAAAATACGATGGTCATAAACTTTGCGCGAAGTCGCGCGCGAGTCGAGTTTCGATTGGTTTTTCGTGCACCGTCTCGGAAATTCAAAATACTTGTCTTTCCCGTCTTATTAGCCCATGAGAAGTCGTACAGGCACGCTTTCTCAAAAAAATACGACGGTCATAAACTTTGCGCGAAGTCGCGCGCGAGTCGAGTTTCGATCGGTTTTTCGTGCACCGTCTCGAAAATTCAAAATACTGGCCATTCACGATGTATTAGCCCATGGTAAGTCGTATGAGCTTGGTTTCACGAAAAAACGTGACGTTTATAAACTTTGCGCAGATTCGAGATTCGATCGGTTTTTCGTGCACCGTCTCGGAAATTCAAAATACTGGTCTTTCACGATGTATTAGCCCATGGTAAGTCGTATGTGAATGGTTTCAGGAGAAAACGCGACGGTCATAAACTTTGCGCAGAGTCGAGATTCGATCGGTTTTTCGTGCACCGTCTCGGAAATTCAAAATACTGGTCTTTCCCGTCTTATTAGCCCATGAGAAGTCGTACAACCATGCTTTCGCAAAAAAATACGACGGTCAAAAACTTTGCGCGAAGTCGCGCGCGATTCGAATTTCGATCGATTTTTCGTGCACCGTCTCGGAAATTCAAAATACTTGTCTTTCCCGTCTTATTAGCCCATGAGAAGTCGTACAGGCACGCTTTCGCAAAAAAATACGACAGTCATAAACTTTGCTCGAAGTCGCGCGCGAGTCGAGTTTCGATCGGTTTTTCGTGACCGTCTCGGAAATTCAAAATACTGGCCATTCACGATGTATTAGCCCATGGTAAGTCGTATGAGCATGATTTCATGAAAAAACGCGACGGTCATAAACTTTGCGCAGAGTCGAGATTCGATCGGTTTTTCGTGCACCGTCTCGGAAATTCAAAATACTGGTCTTTCCCGTCTTATTAGCCCATGAGAAGTCGTACAGGCACGCATTCGCAAAAAAATACGACGGTCATAAACTTTGCGCGAAGTCGCGCGCTAGTCGAGTTTCGATCGGTTTTTCGTGCACCGTCTAGGAAATTCAAAATACTTGTCTTTCCCGTCTTATTAGCCCATGAGAAGTCGTACAGGCACGCTTTCGCAAAAAAATACGATGGTCATAAACTTTGCGCGAAGTCGCGCGCGAGTCGAGTTTCGATCGGTTTTTCGTGCACCGTCTCGGAAACTCAAAATACTTGTCTTTCCCGTCTTATTAGCCCATGAGAAGTCGTACAGGCACACTTTCGCAAAAAAATACGATGGTCATAAACTTTGCGCGAAGTCGCGCGCGAGTCGAGTTTCGATCGGTTTTTCATGCACCGTCTCGGAAATTCAAAATACTTGTCTTTCGCGTCTTATTAGCCCATGAGAAGTCGTACAGGCACGCTTTCGCAAAAAAATACGATGGTCATAAACTTTGCGCGAAGTCGCGCGCGAGTCGAGTTTCGATCGGTTTTTCGTGCACCGTCTCGGAAATTCAAAATACTTGTCTTTCCCGTCTTATTAGCCCATGAGAAGTCGTACAGGCACGCTTTCGCAAAAAAATACGATGGTCATAAACTTTGCGCGAAGTCGCGCGCGAGTCGAGTTTCGATTGGTTTTTCGTGCACCGTCTCGGAAATTCAAAATACTGGCTATTCACGATGTATTAGCCCAAGGTAAGTCGTATGAGCATGGTTTCACGAAAAAATGCGACGGTCATAAACTTTGCGCAGAGTCGAGATTGGATCAATTTTTCGTGCACCGTCTCGGAAATTCAAAATACTGGTCTTTCCCGTCTTATTAGCCCATGAGAAGTCGTACAAGCATGCTTTCGCAAAAAAATACGACGGTCAAAAACTTTGCGCGAAGTCGCGCGCGAGTCGAATTTCGATCGGTTTTTCGTGCACCATCTCGGAAATTCAAAATACTTGTCTTTCCCATCTTATTAGCCCATGAGAAGTCGTACAGGCACGCTTTCGCAAAAAAATACGACGGTTATAAAACTTTGCTCGAAGTTGCGCGCGAGTCGAGTTTCGATCGGTTTTTCGTGACCGTCTCGGAAATTCAAAATACTGGCCATTCACGATGTATTAGCCCATGGTAAGTCGTATGAGCATGATTTCACGAAAAAACGCGACGGTCATAAACTTTGCGCAGAGTCGAGATTCGATCGGTTTTTCGTGCACCGTCTCGGAAATTCAAAATACTGGTCTTTCCCGTCTTATTAGCCCATGAGAAGTAGTACAAGCACGCTTTCGCAAAAAAATACGACGGTCATAAACTTTGCGCGAAGTCGCGCGCGAGTCGAGTTTCGATCGGTTTTTCGTGCACCGTCTCGAAAATTCAAAATACTGGCCATTCACGATGTATTAGCCCATGGTAAGTCGTATGAGCATAGTTTCACGAAAAAATGCGACGGTCATAAACTTTGCGCAGAGTCGAGATTCGATCGGTTTTTCGTGCACCGTCTCGGAAATTCAAAATACTGGTCTTTCCCGTCTTATTAGGCCATGAGAAGTCGTACAGGCACGCTTTCGCAAAAAATTACGACGGTCAAAAACTTTGCGCGAAGTCGCGCGCGAGTCGAGTTTCGATCGGTTTTTCGTGCACCGTCTCGGAAATTCAAAATACTTGTCTTTCCCGTCTTATTAGCCCATGAGAAGTCGTACAGGCACGCTTTCACAAAAAAATACGACGGTCATAATCTTTGCGCGAAGTCGCGCGCGAGTCGAGTTTCGATCGGTTTTTTGTGAACCGTCTCGGAAATTCAAAATACTGGCCATTCACGATGTATTAGCCCATGGTAAGTCGTATGAGCTTGGTTTCACGAAAAAACGCGACGGTCATAAACTTTGCGCAGAGTCGAGATTCGATCGGTTTTTCGTGCACCGTCTCGGAAATTCAAAATATTGGTCTTTCCCTTCTAATTAGCCCATGAGAAGTCGTACAGGCACGCTTTCGCAAAAAAATACGACGGTTATAAACTTTGCGCGAAGTCGCGCGCGAGTCGAGTTTCGATCGGTTTTTCGTGCACCGTCTCGGAAATTCAAAATACTGGCCATTCACGATGTATTAGCCCATGGTAAGTCGTATGAGCATGGTTTCACGAAAAAATGCGACGGTCATAAACTTTGCGCAGAGTCGAGATTCGATCGGTTTTTCGTGCACTGTCTCGGAAATTCAAAATACTGGTCTTTCCCGTCTTATTAGGCCATGAGAAGTCGTACAGGCACGCTTTCGCAAAAAAATACGACGGTCATAAACTTTGCGCGAAGTCGCGCGCGAGTCGATTTTCGATCGGTTTTTTCGTGCACCGTCTCGGAAATTCAAAATACTTGTCTTTCCCGTCTTATTAGCCCATGAGAAGTCGTACAGGCACGCTTTCGCAAAAAAATACGATGGTCATAAACTTTGCGCGAAGTCGCGCGCGAGTCGAGTTTCGATCGGTTTTTCGTGCACCGTCTTGGAAACTCAAAATACTTGTCTTTCCCGTCTTATTAGCCCATGAGAAGTCGTACAGGCACACTTTCGCAAAAAAATACGATGGTCATAAACTTTGCGCGAAGTCGCGCGCGAGTCGAGTTTCGATTGGTTTTTCGTGCACCGTCTCAGAAATTCAAAATACTGGCCATTCACGATGTATTAGCCCATGGTAAGTCGTATGAGCTTGGTTTCACGAAAAAACGTGACGTTTATAAACTTTGCGCAGATTCGAGATTCGATCGGTTTTTCGTGCACCGTCTCGGAAATTCAAAATACTGGTCTTTCCCATCTTATTAGCCCATGAGAAGTCGTACAGGCACGGTTTCGCAAAAAAATACGACGGTCATAAACTTTGCGCGAAGTCGCGCGCGAGTCGAGTTTCGATCGGTTTTTCGTGCACCGTCTCAGAAATTCAAAATACTGGCCAATCACGATGTATTAGTCCATGGTAAGTCGTATGTGAATGGTTTCAGGAGAAAACGCGACGGTCATAAACTTTGCGCAGAGTCGAGATTCGATCGGTTTTTCGTGCACCATCTCGGAAATTCAAAATACTGGTCTTTCCCGTCTTATTAGCCCATGAGAAGTCGTACAACCATGCTTTCGCAAAAAAATACGACGGTCAAAAACTTTGCGCGAAGTCGCGCGCGATTCGAATTTCGATCGATTTTTCGTGCACCGTCTCGGAAATTCAAAATACTTGTCTTTCCCGTCTTATTAGCCCATGAGAAGTCGTACAGGCACGCTTTCGCAAAAAAATACGACAGTCATAAACTTTGCTCGAAGTCGCGCGCGAGTCGAGTTTCGATCGGTTTTTCGTGACCGTCTCGGAAATTCAAAATACTGGCCATTCACGATGTATTAGCCCATAGTAAGTCGTATGAGCATGATTTCATGAAAAAACGCGACGGTCATAAACTTTGCGCAGAGTCGAGATTCGATCGGTTTTTCGTGCACCGTCTCGGAAATTCAAAATACTGGTCTTTCCCGTCTTATTAGCCCATGAGAAGTCGTACAGGCACGCATTCGCAAAAAAATACGACGGTCATAAACTTTGCGCGAAGTCGCGCGCTAGTCGAGTTTCGATCGGTTTTTCGTGCACCGTCTAGGAAATTCAAAATACTTGTCTTTCCCGTCTTATTAGCCCATGAGAAGTCGTACAGGCACGCTTTCGCAAAAAAATACGATGGTCATAAACTTTGCGCGAAGTCGCGCGCGAGTCGAGTTTCGATCGGTTTTTCGTGCACCGTCTCGGAAACTCAAAATACTTGTCTTTCCCGTCTTATTAGCCCATGAGAAGTCGTACAGGCACACTTTCGCAAAAAAATACGATGGTCATAAACTTTGCGCGAAGTCGCGCGCGAGTCGAGTTTCGATCGGTTTTTCATGCACCGTCTCGGAAATTCAAAATACTTGTCTTTCGCGTCTTATTATCCCATGAGAAGTCGTACAGGCACGCTTTCGCAAAAAAATACGATGGTCATAAACTTTGCGCGAAGTCGCGCGCGAGTCGAGTTTCGATCGGTTTTTCGTGCACCGTCTCGGAAATTCAAAATACTTGTCTTTCCCGTCTTATTAGCCCATGAGAAGTCGTACAGGCACGCTTTCGCAAGAAAATACGATGGTCATAAACTTTGCGCGAAGTCGCGCGCGAGTCGAATTTCGATTGGTTTTTCGTGCACCGTCTCGGAAATTCAAAATACTGGCTATTCACGATGTATTAGCCCAAGGTAAGTCGTATGAGCATGGTTTCACGAAAAAATGCGACGGTCATAAACTTTGCGCAGAGTCGAGATTCGATCAATTTTTCGTGCACCGTCTCGGAAATTCAAAATACTGGTCTTTCCCGTCTTATTAGCCCATGAGAAGTCGTACAAGCATGCTTTCGCAAAAAAATACGACGGTCAAAAACTTTGCGCGAAGTCGCGCGCGAGTCGAATTTCGATCGGTTTTTCGTGCACCATCTCGGAAATTCAAAATACTTGTCTTTCCCATCTTATTAGCCCATGAGAAGTCGTACAGGCACGCTTTCGCAAAAAAATACGACGGTTATAAACTTTGCTCGAAGTTGCGCGCGAGTCGAGTTTCGATCGGTTTTTCGTGACCGTCTCGGAAATTCAAAATACTGGCCATTCACGATGTATTAGCCCATGGTAAGTCGTATGAGCATGATTTTACGAAAAAACGCGACGGTCATAAACTTTGCGCAGAGTCGAGATTCGATCGGTTTTTCGTGCACCGTCTCGGAAATTCAAAATACTGGTCTTTCCCGTCTTATTAGCCCATAAGAAGTAGTACAAGCACGCTTTCGAAAAAAAATACGACGGTCAAAAACTTTGCGCGAAGTCGCGCGCGAGTCGAGTTTCGATCGGTTTTTCGTGCACCGTCTCGAAAATTCAAAATACTTGTCTTTCCCGTCTTATTAGCCCATGAGAAATCGTACAGGCACGCTTTCGCAAAAAAATACGACGGTCATCAACTTTGCGCGAAGTCGCGCAGGAGTCGAGTTTCGATCGGTTTTTCGTGCACCATCTCGGAAATTCAAAATACTGGCCATTCACGATGTATTAGCCCATGGTAAGTCGTATGAGCTTGGTTTCACGAAAAAACGCGACGGTCATAAACTTTGCGCAGAGTCGAGATTCGATCGGTTTTTCGTGCACCGTCTCGGAAATTCAAAATACTAGTCTTTCCCGTCTTAGTAGCCCATGAGAAGTCGTACAGGCACGCTTTCGCAAAAAAATACGACGTTCATAAACTTTGCGCGAAGTCGCGCGCGAGTCGAGTTTCGATCGGTTTTTCGTGCACCGTCTCAGAAATTCAAAATACTGGCCATTCACGATGTATTAGCCCATGGTAAGTCGTATGAGCATGGTTTCAGTAGAAAACGCGACGGTCATAAACTTTGCGCAGAGTCGAGATTCGATCGATTTTTCGTGCAACGTCTCGGAAATTCAAAATACTAGTCTTTCCCGTCTTATTAGCCCATGAGAAGTCGTGAGGCATGCTTTCGCAAAAAAATACGACGGTCATAAACTTTGCGCGAAGTCGCGCGCGACTCGAGTTTCGATCGGTTTTTCGTGCACCGTCTCGGAAATTCAAAATACTGGCCATTCACGATGTATTAGCCCATGGTAAGTCGTATGAGCTTGGTTTCACGAAAAAACGCGACGGTCATAAACTTTGCGCAGAGTCGAGATTCGATCGGTTTTTCGTGCACCGTCTCGGAAATTCAAAATACTGGTCTTTCCCGTCTTAGTAGCCCATGAGAAGTCGTACAGGCACGCTTTCGCAAAAAAATACGACGTTCATAAACTTTGCGCGAAGTCGCGCGCTAGTCGAGTTTCGATCGGTTTTTCGTGCACCGTCTCAGAAATTCAAAATACTGGCCATTCACGATGTATTAGCCCATGGTAAGTCGTATGAGCATTGTTTCAGTAGAAAACGCGACGGTCATAAACTTTGCGCAGAGTCGAGATTCGATCGATTTTTCGTGCAACGTCTCGGAAATTCAAAATACTAGTCTTTCCCGTCTTATTAGCCCATGAGAAGTCGTACAGGCATGCTTTCGCAAAAAAATACGACGGTCATAAACTTTGCGCGAAGTCGCGCGCGACTCGAGTTTCGATCGGTTTTTCGTGCACCGTCTCGGAAATTCAAAATACTTGCCATTCACGATGTATTAGCCCATGGTAAGTCGTATGAGCATGGTTTCATGAAAAAACGCGACGGTCATAAACTTTGCGCAGAGTCGAGATTCGATCGGTTTTTCGTGCACCGTCTCGGAAATTCAAAATACTGGTCTTTCCCTTCTTATTAGCCCATGAGAAGTCGTACAGGCACGCTTTCGCAAAAAAATACGACGTTCATAAACTTTGCGCGAAGTCGCGCGCGAGTCGAGTTTCGATCGGTTTTTCGTGCACCATCTCAGAAATTCAAAATACTGGCCATTCACGATATATTAGCCCATGGTAAGTCGTATGAGCATGGTTTCAGTAGAAAACGCGACGGTCATAAACTTTGCGCAGAGTCGAGATTCGATCGGTTTTTTGTGCAACGTCTCGGAAATTCAAAATACTAGTCTTTCCCGTCTTATTAGCCCATGAGAAGTCGTACAGGCACGCTTTCGCAAAAAAATACGACGTTCATAAACTTTGCGCGAAGTCGCGCGCGAGTCGAGTTTCGATCGGTTTTTCGTGCACCGTCTCGGAAATTCAAAATACTGGCCATTCATGATGTATTAGCCCATGGTAAGTCGTATGAGCATTGTTTCAGGAAAAAACGCGACGGTCATAAACTTTGCGCAGAGTCGAGATTCGATCGGTTTTTCGTGCACCGTCTCGGAAATTCAAAATACTGGTCTTTCCCTTCTTATTAGCCCATGAGAAGTCGTATAGGCACGCTTTCGCAAAAAAATATGACGTTCATAAACTTTGCGCGAAGTCGCGCGCGAGTCGAGTTTCGATCGGTTTTTCGTGCACCGTCTCAGAAATTCAAAATACTGGCCATTCACGATGTATTAGCCAATGGTAAGTCGTATGAGCATGGTTTCAGTAGAAAACGCGACGGTCATAAACTTTGCGCACAGTCGAGATTCGATCGATTTTTCGTGCAACGTCTCGGAAATTCAAAATACTAGTCTTTCCCGTCTTATTAGCCCATGAGAAGTCGTACAGGCATGCTTTCGCAAAAAAATACGACGGTCATAAACTTTGCGCGAAGTCGCGCGCGACTCGAGTTTCGATCGGTTTTTCGTGCACCGTCTCGGAAATTCAAAATACTGGCCATTCACGATGTATTAGCCCATGGTAAGTCCTATGAGCATGGTTTCACGAAAAAATGCGACGTCATAAACTTTGCGCAGAGTCGAGATTCGATCGGTTTTTCGTGCACCGTCTCGGAAATTCAAAATACTGGTCTTTCCCTTCTTATTAGCCGATGAGAAGTCGTACAGGCACGCTTTCGCAAAAAAATACGACGTTAATAAACTTTGCGCGAAGTCGCGCGCGAGTCGAGTTTCGATAGGTTTTTCGTGCACCGTCTCAGAAATTCAAAATACTGGCCATTCACGATGTATTAGCCCATGGTAAGTCGTATGAGCATGGTTTCAGTAGAAAACGCGACGGTCATAAACTTTGCGCAGAGTCGAGATTCGATCGGTTTTTCGTGCACCGTCTCGGAAATTCAAAATACTGGTCTTTCCCGTCTTATTAACCCATGAGAAGTCGTACAGGCATGCTTTCGCAAAAAAATACGACAGTCATAAACTTTGCGCGAAGTCGCGCGCGAGTCGAGTTTCGATCCGTTTTTCGTGACCGTCTCAGAAATTCAAAATACTGGCCATTCACGATGTATTAGCCCATGGTAAGTCGTATGAGCTTGGTTTCACGAAAAAACGCGACGGTCATAAACTTTGCGCAGAGTCGAGATTCGATCGGTTTTTCGTGCACCGTCTCGGAAATTCAAAATACTGGTCTTTCCCGTCTTATTAGCCCATGAGAAGTCGTACAGGCACGCTTTCGCAAAAAAATACGACGTTCATAAACTTTGCGCGAAGTCGCGCGCGAGTCGAGTTTCGATCGGTTTTTCGTGCACCGTCTCAGAAATTCAAAATACTGGCCATTCACGATGTATTAGCCCATGGTAAGTCGTATGAGCATGGTTTCAGTAGAAAACGCGACGGTCATAAACTTTGCGCAGAGTCGAGATTCGATCGATTTTTCGTGCAACGTCTCGGAAATTCAAAATACTAGTCTTTCCCGTCTTATTAGCCCATGAGAAGTCGTACAGGCATGCTTTCGCAAAAAAATACGACGGTCATAAACTTTGCACGAAGTCGCGCGCGAGTCGAGTTTCGATCGGTTTTTCGTGCACCGTCTCGGAAATTCAAAATACTGGCCATTCACGATGTATTAGCCCATGGTAAGTCGTATGAGCATGGTTTGACGAAAAAACGCGACGGTCATAAACTTTGCGCAGAGTCGAGATTCGATCGGTTTTTCGTGCACCGTCTCGAAAATTCAAAATACTGGTCTTTCCATTCTTATTTGCCCATGAGAAGTCGTACAGGCACGTTTTCGCAAAAAAATACGACGTTCATAAACTTTGCGCGAAGTCGCGCGCGACTCGAGTTTCGATCGGTTTTTCGTGCACCGTCTCAGAAATTCAAAATACTGGCCATTCACGATGTATTAGCCCATGGTAAGTCGTATGAGCATGGTTTCTGTAGAAAACGCGACGGTCATAAACTTTGCGCAGAGTCGAGATTCGATCAATTTTTTGTGCAACGTCTCGGAAATTCAAAATACTGGTCTTTCCCTTCTTATTAGCCCATGAGAAGTCGTATAGGCACGCTTTCGCAAAAAAATATGACGTTCATAAACTTTGCGCGAAGTCGCGCGCGAGTCGAGTTTCGATCGGTTTTTCGTGCACCGTCTCAGAAATTCAAAATACTGGCCATTCACGATGTATTAGCCAATGGTAAGTCGTATGAGCATGGTTTCAGTAGAAAACGCGACGGTCATAAACTTTGCGCACAGTCGAGATTCGATCGATTTTTCGTGCAACGTCTCGGAAATTCAAAATACTAGTCTTTCCCGTCTTATTAGCCCATGAGAAGTCGTACAGGCATGCTTTCGCAAAAAAATACGACGGTCATAAACTTTGCGCGAAGTCGCGCGCGACTCGAATTTCGATCGGTTTTTCGTGCACCGTCTCGGAAATTCAAAATACTGGCCATTCACGATGTATTAGCCCATGGTAAGTCCTATGAGCATGGTTTCACGAAAAAATGCGACGTCATAAACTTTGCGCAGAGTCGAGATTCGATCGGTTTTTCGTGCACCGTCTCGGAAATTCAAAATACTGGTCTTTCCCTTCTTATTAGCCGATGAGAAGTCGTACAGGCACGCTTTCGCAAAAAAATACGACGTTAATAAACTTTGCGCGAAGTCGCGCGCGAGTCGAGTTTCGATAGGTTTTTCGTGCACCGTCTCAGAAATTCAAAATACTGGCCATTCACGATGTATTAGCCCATGGTAAGTCGTATGAGCATGGTTTCAGTAGAAAACGCGACGGTCATAAACTTTGCGCAGAGTCGAGATTCGATCGGTTTTTCGTGCACCGTCTCGGAAATTCAAAATACTGGTCTTTCCCGTCTTATTAACCCATGAGAAGTCGTACAGGCATGCTTTCGCAAAAAAATACGACAGTCATAAACTTTGCGCGAAGTCGCGCGCGAGTCGAGTTTCGATCCGTTTTTCGTGACCGTCTCAGAAATTCAAAATACTGGCCATTCACGATGTATTAGCCCATGGTAAGTCGTATGAGCTTGGTTTCACGAAAAAACGCGACGGTCATAAACTTTGCGCAGAGTCGAGATTCGATCGGTTTTTCGTGCACCGTCTCGGAAATTCAAAATACTGGTCTTTCCCGTCTTATTAGCCCATGAGAAGTCGTACAGGCACGCTTTCGCAAAAAAATACGACGTTCATAAACTTTGCGCGAAGTCGCGCGCGAGTCGAGTTTCGATCGGTTTTTCGTGCACCGTCTCAGAAATTCAAAATACTGGCCATTCACGATGTATTAGCCCATGGTAAGTCGTATGAGCATGGTTTCAGTAGAAAACGCGACGGTCATAAACTTTGCGCAGAGTCGAGATTCGATCGATTTTTCGTGCAACGTCTCGGAAATTCAAAATACTAGTCTTTCCCGTCTTATTAGCCCATGAGAAGTCGTACAGGCATGCTTTCGCAAAAAAATACGACGGTCATAAACTTTGCACGAAGTCGCGCGCGAGTCGAGTTTCGATCGGTTTTTCGTGCACCGTCTCGGAAATTCAAAATACTGGCCATTCACGATGTATTAGCCCATGGTAAGTCGTATGAGCATGGTTTGACGAAAAAACGCGACGGTCATAAACTTTGCGCAGAGTCGAGATTCGATCGGTTTTTCGTGCACCGTCTCGGAAATTCAAAATACTGGTCTTTCCATTCTTATTTGCCCATGAGAAGTCGTACAGGCACGTTTTCGCAAAAAAATACGACGTTCATAAACTTTGCGCGAAGTCGCGCGCGACTCGAGTTTCGATCGGTTTTTCGTGCACCGTCTCAGAAATTCAAAATACTGGCCATTCACGATGTATTAGCCCATGGTAAGTCGTATGAGCATGGTTTCTGTAGAAAACGCGACGGTCATAAACTTTGCGCAGAGTCGAGATTCGATCGATTTTTTGTGCAACGTCTCGGAAATTCAAAATACTGGTCTTTCCCTTCTTATTAGCCCATGAGAAGTCGTATAGGCACGCTTTCGCAAAAAAATATGACGTTCATAAACTTTGCGCGAAGTCGCGCGCGAGTCGAGTTTCGATCGGTTTTTCGTGCACCGTCTCAGAAATTCAAAATACTGGCCATTCACGATGTATTAGCCAATGGTAAGTCGTATGAGCATGGTTTCAGTAGAAAACGCGACGGTCATAAACTTTGCGCAGAGTCGAGATTCGATCGATTTTTCGTGCAACGTCTCGGAAATTCAAAATACTAGTCTTTCCCGTCTTATTAGCCCATGAGAAGTCGTACAGGCATGCTTTCGCAAAAAAATACGACGGTCATAAACTTTGCGCGAAGTCGCGCGCGACTCGAGTTTCGATCGGTTTTTCGTGCACCGTCTCGGAAATTCAAAATACTGGCCATTCACGATGTATTAGCCCATGGTAAGTCCTATGAGCATGGTTTCACGAAAAAACGCGACGTCATAAACTTTGCGCAGAGTCGAGATTCGATCGGTTTTTCGTGCACCGTCTCGGAAATTCAAAATACTGGTCTTTCCCTTCTTATTAGCCCATGAGAAGTCGTACAGGCACGCTTTCGCAAAAAAATACGACGTTCATAAACTTTGCGCGAAGTCGCGCGCGAGTCGAGTTTCGATAGGTTTTTCGTGCACCGTCTCAGAAATTCAAAATACTGGCCATTCACGATGTATTAGCCCATGGTAAGTCGTATGAGCATGGTTTCAGTAGAAAACGCGACGGTCATAAACTTTGCGCAGAGTCGAGATTCGATCGGTTTTTCGTGCACCGTCTCGGAAATTCAAAATACTGGTCTTTCCCGTCTTATTAACCCATGAGAAGTCGTACAGGCATGCTTTCGCAAAAAAATACGACAGTCATAAACTTTGCGCGAAGTCGCGCGCGAGTCGAGTTTCGATCCGTTTTTCGTGACCGTCTCAGAAATTCAAAATACTGGCCATTCACCATGTATTAGCCCATGGTAAGTCGTATGAGCTTGGTTTCACGAAAAAACGCGACGGTCATAAACTTTGCGCAGAGTCGAGATTCGATCGGTTTTTCGTGCACCGTCTCGGAAATTCAAAATACTGGTCTTTCCCGTCTTATTAGCCCATGAGAAGTCGTACAGGCACGCTTTCGCAAAAAAATACGACGTTCATAAACTTTGCGCGAAGTTGCGCGCGAGTCGAGTTTCGATCGGTTTTTCGTGCACCGTCTCAGAAATTCAAAATACTGGCCATTCACGATGTATTAGCCCATGGTAAGTCGTATGAGCATGGTTTCAGTAGAAAACACGACGGTCATAAACTTTGCGCAGAGTCGAGATTCGATCGATTTTTCGTGCAACGTCTCGGAAATTCAAAATACTAGTCTTTCCCGTCTTATTAGCCCATGAGAAGTCGTACAGGCATGCTTTCGCAAAAAAATACGACGGTCATAAACTTTGCACGAAGTCGCGCGCGAGTCGAGTTTCGATCGGTTTTTCGTGCACCGTCTCGGAAATTCAAAATACTGGCCATTCACGATGTATTAGCCCATGGTAAGTCGTATGAGCATGGTTTGACGAAAAAACGCGACGGTCATAAACTTTGCGCAGAGTCGAGATTCGATCGGTTTTTCGTGCACCGTCTCGGAAATTCAAAATACTGTTCTTTCCATTCTTATTTGCCCATGAGAAGTCGTACAGGCACGTTTTCGCAAAAAAATACGACGTTCATAAACTTTGCGCGAAGTCGCGCGCGACTCGAGTTTCGATCGGTTTTTCGTGCACCGTCTCAGAAATTCAAAATACTGGCCATTCACGATGTATTAGCCCATGGTAAGTCGTATGAGCATGGTTTCTGTAGAAAACGCGACGGTCATAAACTTTGCGCAGAGTCGAGATTCGATCGATTTTTTGTGCAACGTCTCGGAAATTCAAAATACTAGTCTTTCCCGTCTTATTAGCCCATGAGAAGTCGTACAGGCACGCTTTTGCAAAAAAATACGACGTTCATAAACTTTGCGCGATGTCGCGCGCGAGTCGAGTTTCGATCGGTTTTTCGTGCACCGTCTCGGAAATTCAAAATACTGGCCATTCACGATGTATTAGCCCATGGTAAGTCGTATGAGCATGGTTTCACGAAAAAACGCGACGGTCATAAACTTTGCGCAGAGTCGAGATTCGATCGGTTTTTCGTGCACCGTCTCGGAAATTCAAAATACTGGTCTTTCCCTTCTTATTAGCCCATGAGAAGTCGTACAGGCACGCTTTCGCAAAAAAATACGACGGTCATAAACTTTGCGCGAAATCGCGCGCGAGTCGAGATTCGATCGGTTTTTCGTGCACCGTCTCAGAAATTCAAAATACTGCCCATTCACGATGTATTAGCCCATGGTAAGTCGTATGAGCTTGGTTTCACGAAAAAACGCGACGGTCATAAACTTTGCGCAGAGTCGAGATTCGATCGGTTTTTCGTGCACCGTCTCGGAAATTCGAAATACTGGTCTTTCCCGTCTTATTAGCCCATGAGAAGTCGTACAGGCACGCTTTCGCAAAAAAATACGACGGTCATAAACTTTGCGCGAAGTCGCGCGCGAGTCGAGTTTCGATCGGTTTTTCGTGCACCGTCTCAGAAATTCAAAATACTGGCCATTCACGATGTATTAGCCCATGGTAAGTCGTATGAGCATGGTTTCAGGAGAAAATGCGACGGTCATAAACTTTGCGCAGAGTCGAGATTCGATCGGTTTTTCGTGCACCGTCTCGGAAATTCAAAATACTGGTCTTTCCCATCTTATTAGCCCATGAGAAGTCGTACAAGCATGCTTTCGCAAAAAAATACGACGGTCAAAAACATTGCGCGAAATCGCGCGCGAGTCGAATTTCGATCGGTTTTTCGTGCACCGTCTCGGAAATTCAAAATACTTGTCTTTCCCCTCTTATTAGCCCATGAGAAGTCGTACAGGCACGCTTTCGCAAAAAAATACGACGGTCATAAACTTTGATCGAAGTCGCGCACGAGTCGAGTTTCGATCGGTTTTTCGTGACCGTCTCGGAAATTCAAAATACTGGTCATTCACGATTTATTAGCCCATGGTAAGTCGTATGAGCATGATTTCACGAAAAAACGCGACGGTCATAAACTTTGCGCAGAGTATATTTCAGATATTTGGTGATAGAGTACGACAGGATTTGGGGGCTCTCAAAGACTGGAAGGTTTCTGAATTCATTAACAATGGTACATGGTGTCTTTCCAACCCTACCTCCCCTGACATGTTATTACTTTGGCCGACTATTAGGGCTATTCCAATCAAGAACAACTCTTCAGATATGCTGATTTGGCTTCATGATAACGGTAAATTTAGTGCTACATCTGCATGGAACCAAATTAGACGACGAAACAACAAGTGGATTCAAAGTAGTTGGACATGGGATAGTCCTTGCTCACAGCGACATTCCTTATGTACATGGCAGGCCCTTCTCGACAAACTTCCTACGATGGACAATATGCAGCGAAGAGGTATTTATATTGTAAATCGGTGCTCTTTGTGTATGCAAAATGAAGAAAGTGTTGACCATCTCTACTTTGCTTGTGATTATTCATCTTGGATATGGAAGGAGATCTTGAAGCGATTTGATTTTCAAAGGCTACCACGGCCAAACATGCATCATGAATTAGAAATGCTTATGCAAAGCTTCTCAAGAAAGGGGCCTCTTACACAACTAGCAAGAATTATATTCAGATGTGCTATTTGGTGGATTTGGAAGGAGAGGTGTGGCAGAATTTTTGAGTGTCACAACATGAACAAAGCTCAAATTCTGATAGAGATTCT
The DNA here is from genome assembly GCA_029747655.1 of Ensete ventricosum. Classification (NCBI taxonomy): domain Eukaryota; kingdom Viridiplantae; phylum Streptophyta; class Magnoliopsida; order Zingiberales; family Musaceae; genus Ensete; species Ensete ventricosum. The sequence goes on along the minus strand of JAQQAF010000004.1, from coordinate 27,900,146 downwards.
TCAGGACTCACGATCATGTATGGAGCAAGAATTGAATACAGAGCACCTAACAAGAAGAGAGAAAGATATTTTCACAAGATTCAATTTTTCCATTCGTCAAGAATCACTCGAATAATGATGAAGATTGTAATATATTATATGGGGCAAAGCTTATATTTTGTGATGTATCCAGAACAGTCTAGCTATTGCATTTTATTATTTATTAACTTCCTTGTGCTACACTTAGAGATGAGTTCGATCAAGCGTGCACATTTCACCTTCTTTTGGTGGGGTGCAATCTTCTCGACTACACTAACAGACTTCAGGCTTTAGTCTATGGCTTGTGTAGACAAAGCTTTTTGTACAAATCTTTTACAAAATACATTATCTTTACTTACAAAAAAAAAAAGAGATTCGATCGGTTTTTCGTGCACCGTCTCGGAAATTCAAAATACTGGTCTTTCCCGTCTTATTAGCCCATGAGAAGTAGTACAAGCACACTTTCGCAAAAAAATACGACGGTCATAAACTTTGCGCGAAGTCGCGCGCGAGTCGAGTTTCGATCGGTTTTTCGTGCACCGTCTCAAAAATTCAAAATACTGGCCATTCACGATGTATTAGCCCATGGTAAGTCGTATGAGCATGGTTTCACGAAAAAACGCGACGGTCATAAACTTTGCGCAGAGTCGAGATTCGATCGGTTTTTCATGCACCGTCTCGGAAATTCAAAATACTGGTCTTTCCCGTCTTATTAGCCCATGAGAAGTCGTACAGGCATGCTTTCGCAAAAAAATACGACGGTCATAAGCTTTGCGCGAAGTCGCGCGCGAGTCGAGTTTCGATCGGTTTTTCGTGCACCGTTTCAGAAATTCAAAATACTGGCCATTCACGATGTATTAGCCCATGGTAAGTCGTATGAGCTTGGTTTCACGAAAAAACGCGATGGTCATAAACTTTGCGCAGAGTCGAGATTCGATCGGTTTTTCGTGCACCGTCTCGGAAATTCAAAATACTGGTCTTTCCCGTCTTATTAGCCCATGAGAAGTCGTACAGGCACGCTTTCGCAAAAAAATACGACGGTCATAAACTTTGCACGAAGTCGCGCGCGAGTCGAGTTTCGATCGGTTTTTCGTGCACCGTCTCAGAAATTCAAAATACTGGCCATTCACGATGTATTAGTCCATGGTAAGTCGTATGAGCATGGTTTCAGGAGAAAACGCGACGGTCATAAACTTTGCGCAGAGTCGAGATTCGATCGGTTTTTCGTGCACCGTCTCGGAAATTCAAAATACTGGTCTTTCCAGTCTTATTAGCCCATGAGAAGTCGTACAGGCACGCTTTCGCAAAAAAATACGACGGTCATAAACTTTGCGCGAAGTCGCACGCGAGTCGAGTTTCGATCGGTTTTTCGTGCACCGTCTCGGAAATTTTTTTTTGGTAAGTAAAGATAATGTATTTTGTAAAAGATTTGTACAAAGAAGCTTTGTCTACACAAGCCATAGACTAAAGCCTGAAGTCTCTTAGTGTAGTCGAGAAGATTGCACCCCACCTAAAGAAGGTGAAATGGGCACGCTTCATCAAACTCATCTCCAAGAGTAGCATAAGGAAGTTAATAAATAATAAAATGCAATAGCTAGACTGTTCTGGACTACTTGTGGATACATCACAAAATATAAGCTTTGCCCCATATAATACATTACAATCTTCATCATTATTCGAGTGATTCTTGACGAATGGAAAAATTGAATCTTGTGAAAATATCTTTCTCTCTTCTTGTTAGGTGCTCTGTATTCAATTCTTTTTTTTGGTAAGTAAAGATATTGTATTTTGTAAAAGATTTGTACAAAGAAGCTTTGTCTACACAAGCCATAGACTAAAGCCTGAAGTCTCTTAGTGTAGTCGAGAAGATTGCACCCCACCTAAAGAAGGTGAAATGAGCACGCTTCATCAAACTCATCTCCAAGAGTAGCATAAGGAAGTTAATAAATAATAAAATGCAATAGCTAGACTGTTCTGGACTACTTGTGGATACATCACAAAATATAAGCTTTGCCCCATATAATTACAATCTTCATCATTATTCGAGTGATTCTTGACGAATGGAAAAATTGAATCTTGTGAAAATATCTTTCTCTCTTCTTGTTAGGTGCTCTGTATTCAATTCTTGCTCCATACATGATCGTGAGTCCTGAAGAATCTCTATCAGAATTTGAGCTTTCTTCATGTTGTGACACTCAAAAATTCTGCCACACCTCTCCTTCCAAATCCACCAAATAGCACATCTGAATATAATTCGTGCTAGTTGTGTAAGAGGCCCCTTTCTTGAGAAGCTTTGCATAAGCATTTCTAATTCATGATGCAAGTTTGGCCGTGGTAGCCTTTGAAAATCAAATCGCTTCAAGATCTCCTTCCATATCCAAGATGAATAATCACAAGCAAAGTAGAGATGGTCAACACTTTCTTCATTTTGCATACACAAAGAGCACCGATTTACAATATAAATACCTCTTCGCTGCATATTGTCCATCGTAGGAAGTTTGCCGAGAAGGGCCTGCCATGTACATAAGGAATGTCGCTGTGAGCATGGACTATCCCATGTCCAACTACTTTGGATCCACTTGTTGTTTCGTCGTCTAATTTGGTTCCATGCAGATGTAGCACTAAATTTACCGTTATCATGAAGCCAAATAAGCATATCTGAAGAGTTGTTCTTGATTGGAATAGCCCTAATAGTCGGCCAAAGTAATAACATGTCAGGGGAGGTAGGGTTGGGAAGACACCAAGTACCATTGTTAATGAATTCAGAAACCTTCCAGTCTTTGGGAGCCCCCAGATCCTGTCGTACTCTATCACCAAATATCTGAAATATGCTTTTCCCATTCACCCAAGGATCATACCACATATTAATATTGGTTCCAGAAGAAATCACATAAGAAATATTGTTACGTAGCCATCTCCTTGCCTTTAGAATTCCTTTCCAACCAGCAGAATGAGATGTTTTTGCAGATACTTCCCAGATTGATTCCTTGGTAAGGTACCTAGCAAAAACCCATTGTGACCATAAGGAAGACTTGTTTTGTAAAATATCCCATAATTGCTTTACCATACAAGCTTTATTCCAATCTCTAATATGTCGAAGATTCAGCCCCCCTTCATCCTTCGGTTTGCAAATGCTGTCCCAATTCACCATGTGCATTGCCTTACCATCTGTGCCATTCCAAAAGAAGTTCATAAGTAATTTATCAATATCATGGAGAAGCCCGGCTGGTAGAAGGAATGCATGAGACCAATAAATAGAATAAGAGGTCAACACAGATCGAATAAGTTCAAGTCGTCCAGCTTTAGAAAGAAGCCTATTTTTCCAAGAGGAAATTCTGTTCTTAATTTTTTGTATGATAGGCTGACAGGAGGCTTTGTTGATTCCAGTGGATATAAGTGGGAGACCCAAGTAAGGAACCGGTAAATTTCCTTCAGCAACTCCCAATGTTTGAGCAATATGATCCTTATTGTCAATGCAAGCACCCACATATACTTTGCTCTTTGCATGGTTTAGCTTAAGACCAGAAACTATACCAAATTCATTAAGAATATCTGCCAGATTACTCACAGAAACTGGATCATCTCGAAGGAAGATAATAAGGTCATCAGCAAATGTTATGTGAGAGATATAAATAGAACCATAATATGGTACCTTAATTTTGCCATTGGAAACAGCCTCTTCTAACATACAACTGAGTCCTTCCATTGCAATCGTAAAAAGATAAGGAGATAGTGGATCGCCTTGCCGAATGCCATTCTTACTCCCGAAGAAGCCAATAGGTGAACCATTAAAGAGAATCGAAAATTTTGGAGTTTCCAAGCAACATTGAATCCATTGAACCCAGCGCTGAGGGAAGCCCATATTATGGAGCATCATGTAAATAAATTGCCTATTGACTGAGTCAAAGGCCTTCCGTAAATCAGCTTTAAAACAGATCTTTTTCCCTCTTGTTTTTGAGTGTAGATCCTTAACCAAATCATTAGCAAGCAGGACATTATGATGGATACTCCTCCCTTTAATAAAAGCAGCCTGATTAGGACTAATGACCTTATTCATGACCTTTTGTAGTCTATCTGCCAGCAACTTAGAGATAACCTTATAAATAAAGTTGCACAGTGAAATAGGACGGTAGTTCTCCAATGAATCGGCTCCATCATTTTTAGGCACTAAAGAAATAAAAGTGCAATTCATTTCTTTCAGAATGTGACCTGAGGAGAAAAAATGTCGACAAGCTTTTATGACATCGTTGCCTACAATAGCCCATGCAATTTGATAAAACTCAGCTGGAAATCCATCTGGACCAGGGCTTTTGTGCTTCGGGGACTTAAAAACAACTTTCACAATTTCATCATCCGTTATTGGGGCATTAAGATGAGAGAGGGCTTCAGAATCAAGTCGTCTTGTAGGCCCAACATGAATACTATTAGGCTGCTGTTCCTGATTGAGTAAGGAATAAAAAAATTGCTCGGTGTAATTTTTAACCTCATCCAGATCCTCAATGAGATTACCATCTATACCTTTGCATTTTTTGATGCGATTAGTAGCCCTTCTGGTAGCAATAGCAGCATAGAAAAACTTCGTATTAGAATCCCCTAGAGTAAGCCAATGCTGTCGTGACTTCTGTTTCAAAAAGCATTCCTCCTGCTTCAAAGCTTGCATAAAGTTATTTCTAGCAGCAGCCTCTTTGTATATAAGATTCGCATCCAGAGGTTGAAGATTTAGCTCAATTTGCACAGCCATAAGTTCTTTCTTGCATAACTGAACTCTGTCGTTGATATTTCCAAATGTAGTTGAATTCCACTTCTTCAGTGCTGCTTTGCATGCTTTTAGTTTTTGACATAGGATGTAAGGGGGAGAACCAAATACATTAATGTCCCAAGCTGACTTAATAACTTCGAGGAACTTTGGGTGAGAACTCCACATATTAAAAAATCTAAAAGGTTTCTTGACTCTTGGTAGTGCTTTATCTGCATGTATATGCATAATAGAGTGATCCGAAAATAACTTAGCACCGTACTCAAGAAGTGAATCTGGAAAAACTGCTAACCATTCCTGATTTATCAAACATCTGTCAAGTCGAGCCATAATTTTTCTTTCAGCAGTACTTTGATTGTTCCATGAGAACCAATCACCTACAGATTTCATGTCAGTCAATGCAGCAGTATCTATACAATCATTAAAATGTTGAAGCTGACATTCGGAAAGCACTCTACCCCCCACTTTCTCATTTGTGTATCTGACAGTATTAAAGTCACCGAGAACAACCCAAGGTACTGTAGGATAACTATTTGAAATGCTAACAAGATCACGCCATAGAGCATTCCTGTCAGACATACTGTTAGATGCATAAATACCGGTAATATTGAATTGACATCCAGTCTGTTTATCCTCTGCCTTAAGATGAATGAATTGATTAGTAGCAGAAATAAACCAAGCAGTAACAAGATTAGGATGCCATAAGACCCAAACTCGACCATAAGTATCCTGAGAATCATTAGTAAAAAGTTCTGCCTCAGGCCATATTAAATTCTTCTGAACTTGAACACGATGAGGTTTAATTTTTGTTTCCACAAGAATGACAATGTCACATGCAACAGATCGGATTATTCTATTGAGCTCCCGACATTTCTCAGTCTTATTAAGTCCACGAACATTCCAACAGCTTATTTTCATCAATACTAGATAGAAGGAAGAGCATGCGATTTTGGGAGGACACTACCATCCTTTTTCTTATCCTTTGATTTTGCATGGTCCTCTCGCATAATATCTTTACCCTTTAATCCTTTATTCCTATATTTATCCACCTCATCCACAGCTTGCAAATGTTTAAATTTTTGCGTACCTTGAGGCAAGGAGTCCTGAATAGCGGGATGTGTCGAAGAGCGATGAGTTTGGTGAGTTGCAATGTCTTGGTTCCCAAGAGGTTGTTGAAATGAAATTTCCTGATTATCTGAAGGAGTGATTCGTGAAGGCGAGGTTGTTATTGGGGAGTGAGAACCTTGGGAAGCTCCTGCAGTGAAATTCTCTGATATAATAGGTAAAGATGGAAGTCCTGACTTGTCTTTCTCTTGTTCGTGTCGCTGCCCCAACGAGTCAGAGTGTTCAATCATCTTCTCCGCCATCACCACTGTTGGCACTGGAGTATCAGTGCTTGGATTAGTGGTAGTGACCCCATTCTGTGGCTCTTGGCGTGGTCGGTAGACCTGTGTGATTTTTTGTGAAGGCTGTTGGCAGGCACCATTTACATGTCCAAAAGATAGACAAACCTTGCATCGTTGTGGCTTCCAAGAATATGAGACTTTCACCTTTCGGGTGCTCCCATCAAGATCACGGTAAGAAACATCATTCGGCAGTTCCTCATCAGAAGAAACCATTACACAAGCTCTGGCAAAGGTCAATCTCGTTTGCGAAGCTGTTGCCTTATCAAGATACAATGGTTGTCCCAGGGTGCTGCAAAGCTTTGCAATAAAACGATGACCCCAGAGATGTAGTGGAAGTCCATGAAAAGAAACCCATATTGGGATAGACTGTAGACTGTCTAACTCCAATCTCACATCAGGTGCCCAGCGTCGTAGTATCATTGGATGACCACGGATAGTCCAAAATCCTTCAAGGACCCGTTGTAAATCTTCTTCCGAATAAAGCCTGCATACAAAGAATCCGGTCTCCAACATATGAAGATCAAATGTTGATATTCCCCATCGAGTTCTGATGTATGAGGATAGTGGGAAAAAGGATGTTCTTAGTCCAACAACGTAGCCCACAATTGCCATTGACCATGTCTCAATTAGTTCGTCGGAATCAATAGCCTCATACACAGCAATCTTCTGGTCAGCCTGTACTTCTGGAGCATAAAAGTCCAGTCGAAGATCCGGACTACCCACTGGAGCCTTGAAGAGGCTACTCCAAGGCTTCGGATCTCGGGAAATAGGAGCTGGAGGTCGTGATCTAGATCGTGAACGACCTCGAGCCTGGTTCATTGAAGGAGCATCCCGTCGAGAAGAAGAAATCAGCGGTGGAACATCCTGGTGTGAAACCGGCCTAAGCTGCTGGGGAGGAACCAGCGGCTGTTGGAGAGGAGCAACCCCCTCCCGCGGTGAAGTAACCAGCGGCTGAGGAGCAACCCTCTCCCGCTGTGACTGCTGGAGAGGGGCGTTCTGCTGTGAAGCAATCAGCCGCTGGGAAGAAGCCAGCGGAGGAGCATCCCGCTGGAACAGAGGATGCGAAGCAGAGTGCCGCGTCCGGCCGCTCGCATCCATGGCGTCGCTCGCCCTAGCCGCCAGCCGCCTAGGGGAGAGGAAGCCACCACCCTGCCCACACTAATGTCGCAGCCGTCGCCCCTTCCACGCCGATTGCAGAAGCAGCCGTCGCCCTTTCCACGCTGGAGTTGCCGCAGGAAGCGGCAGTGAACCCAGCCCCAATCGCAGCGCAGCTTCCACCGTTTCTTGCCCTAGATTCCGTCCCGCGCCTAGGGGAGAAGAGCCGCCGCCCTTCCACGCCTGAAGTCGCCGATTCCCGGCCTGGAATCGCTGATCGCAGGAGCGACCGCCGGCCTTCCACTCGCCGCGGAGTGATCGTAGAGGAGAAATCGCCCAAGGGAGCAATCGCAAGCACAAGCGCAAGGGAAGAGGTTGCCGTCCCCAGCGTCGATCGCAAGCGCAAGCGCAAGCCCAAGCAGAGCAGAGCACTCACGCACGCACGCAAGGGAACGCAGGCCCATTCCCCCCCATTCCCAAGCCGATGCGTGCACCGTCTCTCCTCCTCTCTCTCTCCTCCTCACGCTTTCACCCGTGCTTGTTTTTTTTCGTACCGTCGTATTTTTTTTTGCCTCTGTATTCAATTCTTGCTCCATACATGATCGTGAGTCCTGAAGAATCTCTATCAGAATTTGAGCTTTGTTCATGTTGTGACACTCAAAAATTCTGTCACACCTCTCCTTCCAAATCCACCATATAGCACATCTGAATATAATTCTTGCTAGTTGTGTAAGAGGCCCCTTTCTTGAGAAGCTTTGCATAAGCATTTCTAATTCATGATGCAGGTTTGGCCGTGGTAGCCTTTGAAAATCAAATCGCTTCAAGATCTCCTTATATATCCAAGATGAATAATCACAAGCAAAGTAGAGATGGTCAACACTTTCTTCATTTTGCATACACAAAGAGCACCGATTTACAATATAAATACCTCTTCGCTGCATATTGTCCATCGTAGGAAGTTTGCCGAGAAGGGCCTGCCATGTACATAAGGAATGTCGCTGTGAGCATGGACTATCCCATGTCCAACTACTTTGGATCCACTTGTTGTTTCGTCGTCTAATTTGGTTCCATGCAGATGTAGCACTAAATTTACCGTTATCATGAAGCCAAATAAGCATATCTGAAGAGTTGTTCATGATTGGAATAGCCCTAATAGTCGGCCAAAGTAATAACATGTCAGGGGAGGTAGGGTTGGGAAGACACCAAGTACCATTGTTAATGAATTCAGAAACCTTCCAGTCTTTGGGAGCCCCCAGATCCTGTCGTACTCTATCACCAAATATCTGAAATATACTTTTCCCATTCACCCAAGGATCATACCACATATTAATATTGGTTCCAGAAGAAATCACATAAGAAATATTGTTACGTAACCATCGTATTGCCTTCAGAATTCCTTTCCAAGCAGAAGAATGAGATGTTTTTGCAGATGTTTCCCAGATTGATTCCTTAGTTAGGTACCTAGCAAAAACCCATTGTGACCATAAGGAAGACTTGTTTTGTAAAATATCCCATAATTGCTTTACCATACAAGCTTTATTCCAATCTCTAATATGTCGAAGATTCAGCCCTCTTCATCCTTCGGTTTGCAAATGCTGTCCCAATTCACCATATGCATTGCCTTACCATCTGTGCCATTCCAAAAGAAGTTCATAAGTAATTTATCAATATCATGGAGAAGCCCGACATGTAGAAGGAATGCATGAGACCAATAAATAGAATAAGAGATCAACACGGATCGAATAAGTTCAAGTCGTCCAGCTTTAGAAAGAAGCCTATTTTTCCAAGAGGAAATTTTGTTCTTAATTTTTTGTATAATAGGCTGACAGGAGGCTTTGTTGATTCCAGTGGATATAAGTGGGAGACCCAAGTAAGGAACCGGTAAATTTCCTTCAGCAACTCCCAATGTTTGAGCAATATGATCCTTATTGTCAATGCAAGCACCCACATATACTTTGCTCTTTGCATGGTTTAGCTTAAGACCAGAAACTTTACCAAATTCATTAAGAATATCTGCCAGATTACTCACAGAAACTGGATCATCTCGAAGGAAGATAATAAGGTCGTCGGCAAATGTTATGTGAGAGATATAAACAGAACCATAATGTGGTACCTTAATTTTGCCATTGGAAACAGCCTCTTCTAACATACAACTGAGCCCTTCCATTGCAATGGTAAAAAGATAAGGAGATAGTGGATCGCCTTGCCGAATGCCATTCTTACTCCCAAAGAAGCCAATAGGTGAACCATTAAAGAGAATTGAAAATTTTGGAGTTTCCAAGCAACATTGAATCCATTTAACCCAGTGCTGAGGGAAGCCCATATTATGGAGCATCATGTAAATAAAATTCCTATTGACTGAGTCAAAGGCCTTTCGTAAATCAGCTTTAAAACAGATCTTTTTTCCTCTTGTTTTAGAATGTAGATCCTTAACCAAATCATTCGCAAGCAGGACATTATGATGGATACTCCTCCCTTTAAGAAAAGCAGCCTGATTAGGACTAATGACCTTATTCATGACCTTTTGTAGTCTATCTGCCAGCAACTTAGAGATAACCTTATAAATAATCATTAGCAAGCAGGACATTATGATGGATACTCCTCCCTTTAAGAAAAGCAGCCTGATTAGGACTAATGACCTTATTCATGACCTTTTGTAGTCTATCTGCCAGCAACTTAGAGATAACCTTATAAATAAAGTTGCACAGTGAAATAGGACGGTAGTTCTCCAATGAATCGGCTCCATCATTTTTAGGCACTAAAGAAATAAAAGTGCAATTCATTTCTTTCAGAATGTGACCTGAGGAGAAAAAATGTCGACAAGCTTTTATGACATCGTTGCCTACAATAGCCCATGCAATTTGATAAAACTCAGCTGGAAATCCATCTGGACCAGGGCTTTTGTGCTTCGGGGACTTAAAAACAACTTTCACAATTTCATCATCCGTTATTGGGGCATTAAGATGAGAGAGGGCTTCAGAATCAAGTCGTCTTGTAGGCCCAACATGAATACTATTAGGCTGCTGTTCCTGATTGAGTAAGAAATAAAAAAATTGCTTGGTGTAATTTTTAACCTCATCCAGATCCTCAATGAGATTACCATCTATACCTTTGCATTTTTTGATGCGATTAGTAGCCCTTCTGGTAGCAATAGCAGCATAGAAAAACTTCGTATTAGAATCCCCTAGAGTAAGCCAATGCTGTCGTGACTTCTGTTTCAAAAAGCATTCCTCCTGCTTCAAAGCTTGCATAAAGTTATTTCTAGCAGCAGCCTCTTTGTATATAAGATTCGCATCCAGAGGTTGAAGATTTAGCTCGCTTTGCACAGCCATAAGTTCTTTCTTGCATAACTGAACTCTGTCGTTGATATTTCCAAATGTAGTTGAATTCCACTTCTTCAGTGCTGCTTTGCATGCTTTTAGTTTTTGACATAGGATGTAAGGGGGAGAACCAAATACATTAATGTCCCAAGTTGACTTAATAACTTCGAGGAACTTTGGGTGAGAACTCCACATATTAAAAAATCTAAAAGGTTTCTTGACTCTTGGTAGTGCTTTATCTGCATGTATATGCATAATAGAGTGATCCGAAAATAACTTAGCACCGTACTCAAGAAGTGAATCTGGGAAAACTGCTAACCATTCCTGATTAATCAAACATCTGTCAAGTCGAGCCATAATTTTTCTTTCAGCAGTACTTTGATTGTTCCATGAGAACCAATCACCTACAGATTTCATGTCAGTCAATGCAGCAGTATCTATACAATCATTAAAATGTTGAAGCTGACATTCGGAAAGCACTCTACCCCCCACTTTCTCATTTGTGTATCTGACAGTATTAAAGTCACCGAGAACAACCCAAGGTACTGTAGGATAACTATTTGCAATGCTAACCAGATCACGCCATAGAGCATTCCTGTCAGACATACTGTTAGATGCATAAATACCGGTAATATTGAATTGACATCCAGTCTGTTTATCCTCTGCCTTAAGATGAATGAATTGATTAGTAGCAGAAATAAACCAAGCAGTAACAAGATTAGGATGCCATAAGACCCAAACTCGACCATAAGTATCCTGAGAATCATTAGTAAAAAGTTCTGCCTCAGGCCATATTAAATTCTTCTGAACTTGAACACAATGAGGTTTAATTTTTGTTTCCACAAGAATCACAATGTCACATGCAGCAGATCGGATTATTCTATTGAGCTCCCGACATTTCTCAGTCTTATTAAGTCCACGAACATTCCAACAGCTTATTTTCATCAATACTAGATAGAAGGAAGAGCATGCGATTTTGGGAGGACACTACCATCCTTTTTCTTATCCTTTGATTTTGCATGGTCCTCTCGCATAATATCTTTACCCTTTAATCCTTTATTCCTATATTTATCCACCTCATCCACAGCTTGCAAATGTTTAAATTTTTGCGTACCTTGAGGCAAGGAGTCCTGAATAGCGGGATGTGTCGAAGAGCGATGAGTTTGGTGAGTTGCAATGTCTTGGTTCCCAAGAGGTTGTTGAAATGAAATTTCCTGATTATCTGAAGGAGTGATTCGTGAAGGCGAGGTTGTTATTGGGGAGTGAGAACCTTGGGAAGCTCCTGCAGTGAAATTCTCTGATATAATAGGTAAAGATGGAAGTCCTGACTTGTCTTTCTCTTGTTCGTGTCGCTGCCCCAACGAGTCAGAGTGTTCAATCATCTTCTCCGCCATCACCACTGTTGGCACTGGAGTATCAGTGCTTGGATTAGTGGTAGTGACCTCATTCTGTGGCTCTTGGCGTGGTCGGTAGACCTGTGTGATTTTTTGTGAAGGCTGTTGGCAGGCACCATTTACATGTCCAAAAGATAGACAAACCTTGCATCGTTGTGGCTTCCAAGAATATGAGACTTTCACCTTTCGGGTGCTCCCATCAAGATCACGGTAAGAAACATCATTCGGCAGTTCCTCATCAGAAGAAACCATTACACAAGCTCTGGCAAAGGTCAATCTCGTTTGCGAAGCTGTTGCCTTATTAAGATACAATGGTTGTCCCAGGGTGCTGCAAAGCTTTGCAATAAAACTTTGCGCAGAGTCGAAGTATTAGCCCATGGTAAGTCGTATGAGCATGGTTTCACGAAAAAACGCGACGGTCATAAACTTTGCGCAGAGTCGAGATTCGATCGGTTTTTCGTGCACCGTCTCGGAAATTCAAAATACTGGTCTTTCCCGTCTTATTAGCCCATGAGAAGTCGTACAGGCACGCTTTCGCAAAAAAATACGACGGTCATAAACTTTGCGCGAAGTCGCGCGCGAGTCGAGTTTCGATAGGTTTTTCGTGCACCGTCTCGGAAATTCAAAATACCTGTCTTTCCCGTCTTATTAGCCCATGAGAAGTCGTACAGGCACGCTTTCGCAAAAAAATACGACGGTCATAAACTTTGCGCGAAGTCGCGCGCGAGTCGAGTTTCGATCGGTTTTTCGTGCACCGTCTCGGAAATTCAAAATACTGGCCATTCACGATGTATTAGTCCATGGAAAGTCGTATGAGCATGGTTTCACGAGAAAACGCGACGGTCATAAACTTTGCGCAGAGTCGAGATTCGATCGGTTTTTCGTGCACCGTCTCGGAAATTCAAAATACTGGTCTTTCCCGTCTTATTAGCCCATGAGAAGTCGTACAAGCTTGCTTTCGCAAAAAAATACGACGGTCAAAAACTTTGCGCGAAGTCGCGCGCGATTCGAATTTCGATCGATTTTTCGTGCACCGTCTCGGAAATTCAAAATACTTGTCTTTCCCGTCTTATTAGCCCATGAGAGGTCGTACAGACACGCTTTCGTAAAAAAATATGACAGTCATAAACTTTGCTCGAAGTCGCGTGCGAGTCGAGTTTCGATCGGTTTTTCGTGACCGTCTCGGAAATTCAAAATACTGGCCATTCACGATGTATTAGCCCATGGTAAGTCGTATGAGCATGATTTCACGAAAAACCGCGACGGTCATTTTGCGCAGAGTCGAGATTCGATCGGTTTTTCGTGCACCGTCTCGGAAATTCAAAATACTAGTCTTTCCCGTCTTATTAGCCCATTTGAAGTCGTACAGGCACGCTTTCGCAAAAAAATACGACGGTCATAAACTTTGCGCGAGGTCGCGCGCGAGTCGAGTTTCGATCGGTTATTCGTGCACCGTCTCAGAAATTCAAAATACTGGCCATTCACGATGTATTAGTCCATGGTAAGTCGTATGAGCATGGTTTCACGAGAAACCGCGACGGTCATAAACTTTGCGCAGAGTCGAGATTCGATCGGTTTTTCGTGCACCGTCTCGAAAATTCAAAATACTGGTCTTTCCCGTCTTATTAGCCCATGAGAAGTCGTACAAGCATGCTTTCGCAAAAAAATACGACGGTCAAAAACTTTGCGCGAAGTCGCGCGCGAGTCTAGTTTCGATCGGTTTTTCGTGCACCGTCTCGGAAATTCAAAATACTTGTCTTTCCCGTCTTATTAGCCCATGAGAAGTCGTACAGGCACGCTTTCGCAAAAAAATACGACGGTCATAAACTTTGCTCCAAGTCGCGCGCGAGTCGAGTTTCGATCGGTTTTTCGTGACCGTCTCGGAAATTCAAAATACTGGCCATTCACGATGTATTAGGCCATGGTAAGTCGTATGAGCATGATTTCACGAAAAAACGCGACGGTCATAAACATTGCGCAGAGTCGAGATTCGATCGGTTTTTCGTGCACCGTCTCGGAAATTCAAATTACTGGTCTTTCCCGTCTTATTAGCCCATGAGAAGTAGTACAAGCACGCTTTCGCAAAAAAATACGACGGTCATAAACTTTGCTCGAAGTCGCACGCGAGTCGAGTTTCGATCGGTTTTTCGTGCACCGTCTCGAAAATTCAAAATACTGGCCATTCATGATGTATTAGCCCATGGTAAGTCGTATGAGCATGGTTTCACGAAAAAACGCGACGGTCATAAACTTTGCGCAGAGTCGAGATTCGATCGGTTTTTCGTGCACCGTCTCGGAAATTCAAAATACTGGTCTTTCCCGTCTTATTAGCCCATGAGAAGTCGTACAGGCACGCTTTCGCAAAAAAATACGACGGTCATAAACTTTGCGCGAAGTCGCGCGCGAGTCGAGTTTCGATAGGTTTTTCGTGCACCGTCTCGGAAATTCAAAATACCTGTCTTTCCCGTCTTATTAGCCCATGAGAAGTCGTACAGGCACGCTTTCGCAAAAAAATACGACGGTCATAAATTTTGGGCGAAGTCGCGCGCGAGTCGAGTTTCGATCGGTTTTTCGTGCACCGTCTCGGAAATTCAAAATACTGGCCATTCACGATGTATTAGTCCATGGTAAGTCGTATGAGCATGGTTTCACGAGAAAACGCGACGGTCATAAACTTTGCGCATAGTCGAGATTCGATCGGTTTTTCGTGCACCGTCTCGGAAATTCAAAATACTGGTCTTTCCCGTCTTATTAGCCCATGAGAAGTCGTACAAGCATGCTTTCGCAAAAAAATACGACGGTCAAAAACTTTGCGCGAAGTCGCGCGCGATTCGAATTTCGATCGATTTTTCGTGCACCGTCTCGGAAATTCAAAATACTTGTCTTTCCCGTCTTATTAGCCCATTAGAGGTCGTACAGGCACGCTTTCGTAAAAAAATACGACAGTCATAAACTTTGCTCGAAGTCGCGCGCGAGTCGAGTTTCGATCGGTTTTTCGTGACCGTCTCGGAAATTCAAAATACTGGCCATTCACGATGTATTAGCCCATGGTAAGTCGTATGAGCATGATTTCACGAAAAAACACGACAGTCATAAACTTTGCGCAGAGTCGAGATTCGATCGGTTTTTCGTGCACCATCTCGGAAATTCAAAATACTGATCTTTCCCGTCTTATTAGCCCATGAGAAGTAGTACAAGCACGCTTTCGCAAAAAAATACGACGGTCATAAACTTTGCGCGAAGTCGCGCGCGAGTCGAGTTTCGATCGGTTTTTCGTGCACCGTCTCGGAAATTCAAAATACTGGCCATTCACGATGTATTAGTCCATGGTAAGTCGTATGAGCATGGTTTCACGAGAAAACGCGACGGTCATAAACTTTGCGCAGAGTCGAGATTCGATCGGTTTTTCGTGCACCGTCTCGGAAATTCAAAATACTGGTCTTTCCCGTCTTATTAGCCCATGAGAAGTCGTACAGGCACGCTTTCGCAAAAAAATACGACGGTCAAAAACTTTGCGCGAAGTCGCGCGCGAGTCGAGTTTCGATCGGTTTTTCGTGCACCGTCTCAGAAATTCAAAATACTGGCCAATCACGATGTATTAGTCCATGGTAAGTCGTATGAGCATGGTTTCACGCGAAAACGCGACGGTCATAAACTTTGCGCAGATTCGAGATTCGATCGGTTTTTCGTGCACCGTCTCGGAAATTCAAAATACTGGTCTTTCCCGTCTTATTTGCCCATGAGAAGTCGTACAAGCATGCTTTCGCAAAAAAATACGACGGTCAAAAACTTTGCGCGAAGTCGCGCGCGAGTCGAGATTCGATCGGTTTTTCGTGCACCGTCTCGGAAATTCAAAATACTAGTCATTCCCGTCCTATTAGCCCATTTGAAGTCGTACAGGCACGCTTTCGCAAAAAAATACGACGGTCATAAACTTTGCGCGAAGTCGCGCGCGAGTCGAGTTTCGATCGGTTATTCGTGCACCGTCTCGGAAATTCAAAATACTGGCCATTCACGATGTATTAGTCCATGGTAAGTCGTATGAGCATTGTTTCACGAGAAAACGCGACGGTCATAAACTTTGCGCAGAGTCGAGATTCGATCGGTTTTTCGTGCACCGTCTCGGAAATTCAAAATACTGGTTTTTCCCGTCTTATTAGCCCATGAGAAGTCGTACAAGCATGCTTTCGCAAAAAAATACGACGGTCAAAAACTTTGCGCGAAGTCGCGCGCGAGTCGAATTTCGATCGTTTTTTCGTGCACCGTCTCGGAAATTCAAAATACTTGTCTTTCCCGTCTTATTAGCCCATGAGAAGTCGTACAGGCACGCTTTCGCAAAAAAATACGACGGTCATAAACTTTGCTCCAAGTCGCGCGCGAGTCGAGTTTCGATCGGTTTTTCGTGACCGTCTCGGAAATTCAAAATACTGGCCATTCACGATGTATTAGCCCATGGTAAGTCGTATGAGCATGATTTCACGAAAAAACACGACGGTCATAAACTTTGCGCAGAGTCGAGATTCGATCGGTTTTTCGTGCACCGTCTCGGAAATTCAAAATACTGGTCTTTCCCGTCTTATTAGCTCATGAGAAGTAGTACAAGCACGCTTTCGCAAAAAAAATACGACGGTCATAAACTTTTTTTTTTTTTTTGGTAAGTAAAGATATTGTATTTTGTAAAAGATTTGTACAAAGAAGCTTTGTCTACACAAGCCATAGACTAAAGCCTGAAGTCTCTTAGTGTAGTCGAGAAGATTGCACCCCACCTAAAGAAGGTGAAATGGGCACGCTTCATCAAACACGGTCATAAACTTTGCGCGAAGTCGCACGCGAGTCGAGTTTCGATCGGTTTTTCGTGCACCGTCTCGAAAATTCAAAATACTGGCCATTCACGATGTATTAGCCCATGGTAAGTCGTATGAGCATGGTTTCACGAAAAAACGCGACGGTCATAAACTTTGCGCAGAGTCGAGATTCGATCGGTCTTTCGTGCACCGTCTCGGAAATTCAAAATACTGGTCTTTCCCGTCTTATTAGCCCATGAGAAGTCGTACAGGCACGCTTTCGCAAAAAAATACGACGGTCATAAACTTTGCGCGAAGTCGCGCGCGAGTCGAGTTTCGATCGGTTTTTCGTGCACCGTCTCGGAAATTCAAAATACTGGCTATTCACGATGTATTAGTCCATGGTAAGTCGTATGAGCATGGTTTCACGAGAAAACGCGACGGTCATAAACTTTGCGCAGAGTCGAGATTCGATCGGTTTTTCGTGCACCGTCTCGGAAATTCAAAATACTGGTCTTTCCCGTCTTATTAGCCCATGAGAAGTCGTACAAGCATGCTTTCGCAAAAAAATACGACGGTCAAAAACTTTGCGCGAAGTCGCGCGCGATTCGAATTTCGATCGATTTTTCGTGCACCGTCTCGGAAATTCAAAATACTTGTCTTTCCCGTCTTATTAGCCCATGAGAAGTCGTACAGGCACGCTTTCGCAAAAAAATACGACAGTCATAAACTTTGCTCGAAGTCGCGCGCGAGGCGAGTTTCGATCGGTTTTTCCTGACCGTCTCGGAAATTCAAAATACTGGCCATTCACGATGTATTAGCCCATGGTAAGTCGTATGAGCATGATTTCACGAAAAAACGCGACGGTCATAAACTTTGCGCAGAGTCGAGTTTCGATAGGTTTTTCGTGCACCGTCTCGGAAATTCAAAATACCTGTCTTTCCCGTCTTATTAGCCCATGAGAAGTCGTACAGGCACGCTTTCGCAAAAAAATACGATGGTCATAAACTTTGCGCGAAGTCGCGCGCGAGTCGAGTTTCGATCGGTTTTTCGAGCACCGTCTCAGAAATTCAAAATACTGGCCATTCACGATGTATTAGTCCATGGTAAGTCGTATGAGCATGGTTTCAGGAAAAAACGCGACGGTCATAAACTTTACGTGAGTCGAGTTTCGATCGGTTTTTCGTGCACCGTCTCGGAAATTCAAAATACTTGTCTTTCCCGTCTTATTAGCCCATGAGAAGTCGTACAGGCACGCTTTCGCAAAAAAATACGACGGTCATAAACTTTGCGCGAAGTCGCGCGCGAGTCGAGTTTCGATCGGTTTTTCGTGCACCGTCTCGGAAATTCAAAATACTGGCCATTCACGATGTATTAGTCCATGGTAAGTCGTATGAGCATGGTTTCACGAGAAAACGCGACGGTCATAAACTTTCCGCAGAGTCGAGATTCGATCGGTTTTTCGTGCACCGTCTCGGAAATTCAAAATACTTGTCTTTCCCGTCTTATTTGCCCATGAGAAGTAGTACAGGCACGCTTTCGCAAAAAAATACGACGGTCATAAACTTTGCGCGAAGTCGCGCGCGAGTCGAGTTTCGATTGGTTTTTCGTGCACCGTCTCAGAAATTCAAAATACTGGCTATTCACGATGTATTAGTCCATGGTAAGTCGTATGAGCATGGTTTCAGGAAAAAACGCGACGGTCATAAACTTTGCGCAGAGTCGAGATTCGATCGGTTTTTCGTGCACCGTCTCGGAAATTCAAAATACTGGTCTTTCCCGTCTTATTAGCCTATGAGAAGTCGTACAGGCACGCTTTCACAAAAAAATACGACGGTCATAAACTTTGCGCGAAGTCGCGCGCGAGTCGAGTTTCGATCGGTTTTTCGTGCACCGTCTCGGAAATTCAAAATACTGGCCATTCACGATGTATTAGTCCATGGTAAGTCGTATGAGCATGGTTTCACGAGAAAACGCGAAGGTCATAAACTTTGCGCAGAGTCGAGATTCGATCGGTTTTTCGTGCACCGTCTCGGAAATTCAAAATACTGGTCTTTCCCGTCTTATTTGCCCATGAGAAGACGTACAAGCATGCTTTCGCAAAAAAATACGACGGTCATAAACTTTGCGCGAAGTCGCGCGCGAGTCGAGTTTCGATCGGTTTTTCGTGCACCGTCTCGGAAATTCAAAATACTTGTCTTTCCCATCTTATTAGCCCATGAGAAGTAGTACAAGCACGCTTTCGCAAAAAAATACGACGGTCAGAAACTTTGCGCGAAGTCGCGCGCGAGTCGAGTTTCGATCGGTTTTTCGTGCACCGTCTCGGAAATTCAAAATACTTGTCTTTCCCGTCTTATTAGCCCATGATGAAGTCTTTTTTTTTTTTTTTTTTTTTGGTAAGTAAAGATATTGTATTTTGTAAAAGATTTGTACAAAGAAGCTTTGTCTACACAAGCCCATGATGAAGTCGTACAAGCATGCTTTCGCAAAAAAATACGACGGTCAAAAACTTTGCGCGAAGTCGCGCGCGAGTCGAATTTCGATCGGTTTTTCGTGCACCGTCTCGGAAATTCAAAATACTTGCCTTTCCCGTCTTATTAGCCCATGAGAAGTCGTACAGGCACGCTTTCGCAAAAAAATACGACGGTCATAAACTTTGCTCCAAGTCGCGCGCGAGTCGAGTTTCGATAGGTTTTTCGTGACCGTCTCGGAAATTCAAAATACTGGCCATTCACGATGTATTAGGCCATGGTAAGTCGTATGAGCATGATTTCACGAAAAAACGCGACGGTCATAAACTTTGCGCAGAGTCGAGATTCGATCGGTTTTTCGTGCACCGTCTCGGAAATTCAAAATACTGGTCTTTCCCGTCTTATTAGCCCATGAGAAGTAGTACAGGCACGCTTTCGCAAAAAAATACGACGGTCATAAACTTTGCGCTAAGTCGCGCGCGAGTCGAGTTTCGATCGGTTTTTCGTGCACCGTCTCGGAAATTCAAAATACTTGTCTTTCCCGTCTTATTAGCCCATGAGAAATCGTACCGGCACGCTTTCGCAAAAAAATACGATGGTCATAAACTTTGCGCGAAGTCGCTCGCGAGTCGAGTTTCGATCGGTTTTTCGTGCACCATGTCAGAAATTCAAAATACTGGCCATTCACGATGTATTAGCCCATGGTAAGTCGTATGAGCTTGGTTTCACGAAAAAACGCGACGGTCATAAACTTTGCGCAGAGTCGAGATTCGATCGGTTTTTCGTGCACCGTCTCGGAAATTCAAAATACTGGTCTTTCCCATCTTATTAGCCCATGAGAAGTCGTACAAGCATGCTTTCGCAAAAAAATACGACGGTCAAAAACTTTGCGCGAAGTCGCGCGCGAGTCGAATTTCGATCGGTTTTTCGTGCACCGTCTCGGAAATTCAAAATACTTGTCTTTACCATCTTATTAGCCCATGAGAAGTCGTACAGGCACGCTTTCGCAAAAAAATACGACGGTCATAAACTTTGCGCGAAGTCGCGCGCGAGTCGAGTTTCGATTGGTTTTTCGTGCACCGTCTCAGAAATTCAAAATACTGGCTATTCACGATGTATTAGTCCATGGTAAGTCGTATGAGCATGGTTTCAGGAAAAAACGCGACGGTCATAAACTTTGCGCAGAGTCGAGATTCGATCGGTTTTTCGTGCACCGTCTCGGAAATTCAAAATACTGGTCTTTCCCGTCTTATTAGCCCATGAGAAGTCGTACAGGCACGCTTTCACAAAAAAATACGACGGTCATAAACTTTGCGCGAAGTCGCGCGCGAGTTGAGTTTCGATCGGTTTTTCGTGCACCGTCTCGGAAATTCAAAATACTGGCCATTCACGATGTATTAGTCCATGGTAAGTCGTATGAGCATGGTTTCACGAGAAAACGCGACGGTCATAAACTTTGCGCAGAGTCGAGATTCGATCGGTTTTTCGTGCACCGTCTCGGAAATTCAAAATACTGGTCTTTCCCGTCTTATTTGCCCATGAGAAGACGTACAAGCATGCTTTCGCAAAAAAATACGACGGTCATAAACTTTGCGCGAAGTCGCGCGCGAGTCGAGTTTCGATCGGTTTTTCGTGCACCGTCTCGGAAATTCAAAATACTTGTCTTTCCCAACTTATTAGCCCATGAGAAGTAGTACAAGCACGCTTTCGCAAAAAAATACGACGGTCAGAAACTTTGCGCGAAGTCGCGCGCGAGTCGAGTTTCGATCGGTTTTTCGTGCACCGTCTCGGAAATTCAAAATACTTGTCTTTCCCGTCTTATTAGCCCATGATGAAGTCGTACAAGCATGCTTTCGCAAAAAAATACGACGGTCAAAAACTTTGCGCGAAGTCGCGCGCGAGTCGAATTTCGATCGGTTTTTCGTGCACCGTCTCGGAAATTCAAAATACTTGCCTTTCCCGTCTTATTAGCCCATGAGAAGTCGTACAGGCACGCTTTCGCAAAAAAATACGACGGTCATAAACTTTGCTCCAAGTCGCGCGCGAGTCGAGTTTCGATAGGTTTTTCGTGACCGTCTCGGAAATTCAAAATACTGGCCATTCACGATGTATTAGGCCATGGTAAGTCGTATGAGCATGATTTCACGAAAAAACGCGACGGTCATAAACTTTGCGCAGAGTCGAGATTCGATCGGTTTTTCGTGCACCGTCTCGGAAATTCAAAATACTGGTCTTTCCCGTCTTATTAGCCCATGAGAAGTAGTACAGGCACGCTTTCGCAAAAAAATACGACGGTCATAAACTTTGCGCTAAGTCGCGCGCGAGTCGAGTTTCGATCGGTTTTTCGTGCACCGTCTCGGAAATTCAAAATACTTGTCTTTCCCGTCTTATTAGCCCATGAGAAATCGTACCGGCACGCTTTCGCAAAAAAATACGATGGTCATAAACTTTGCGCGAAGTCGCTCGCGAGTCGAGTTTCGATCGGTTTTTCGTGCACCATGTCAGAAATTCAAAATACTGGCCATTCACGATGTATTAGCCCATGGTAAGTCGTATGAGCTTGGTTTCACGAAAAAACGCGACGGTCATAAACTTTGCGCAGAGTCGAGATTCGATCGGTTTTTCGTGCACCGTCTCGGAAATTCAAAATACTGGTCTTTCCCATCTTATTAGCCCATGAGAAGTCGTACAAGCATGCTTTCGCAAAAAAATACGACGGTCAAAAACTTTGCGCGAAGTCGCGCGCGAGTCGAATTTCGATCGGTTTTTCGTGCACCGTCTCGGAAATTCAAAATACTTGTCTTTACCATCTTATTAGCCCATGAGAAGTCGTACAGGCACGCTTTCGCAAAAAAATACGACGGTCATAAACTTTGCGCGAAGTCGCGCGCGAGTCGAGTTTCGATTGGTTTTTCGTGCACCGTCTCAGAAATTCAAAATACTGGCTATTCACGATGTATTAGTCCATGGTAAGTCGTATGAGCATGGTTTCAGGAAAAAACGCGACGGTCATAAACTTTGCGCAGAGTCGAGATTCGATCGGTTTTTCGTGCACCGTCTCGGAAATTCAAAATACTGGTCTTTCCCGTCTTATTAGCCCATGAGAAGTCGTACAGGCACGCTTTCACAAAAAAATACGACGGTCATAAACTTTGCGCGAAGTCGCGCGCGAGTTGAGTTTCGATCGGTTTTTCGTGCACCGTCTCGGAAATTCAAAATACTGGCCATTCACGATGTATTAGTCCATGGTAAGTCGTATGAGCATGGTTTCACGAGAAAACGCGACGGTCATAAACTTTGCGCAGAGTCGAGATTCGATCGGTTTTTCGTGCACCGTCTCGGAAATTCAAAATACTGGTCTTTCCCGTCTTATTTGCCCATGAGAAGACGTACAAGCATGCTTTCGCAAAAAAATACGACGGTCATAAACTTTGCGCGAAGTCGCGCGCGAGTCGAGTTTCGATCGGTTTTTCGTGCACCGTCTCGGAAATTCAAAATACTTGTCTTTCCCAACTTATTAGCCCATGAGAAGTAGTACAAGCACGCTTTCGCAAAAAAATACGACGGTCAGAAACTTTGCGCGAAGTCGCGCGCGAGTCGAGTTTCGATCGGTTTTTCGTGCACCGTCTCGGAAATTCAAAATACTTGTCTTTCCCGTCTTATTAGCCCATGATGAAGTCGTACAAGCATGCTTTCGCAAAAAAATACGACGGTCAAAAACTTTGCGCGAAGTCGCGCGCGAGTCGAATTTCGATCGGTTTTTCGTGCACCGTCTCGGAAATTCAAAATACTTGCCTTTCCCGTCTTATTAGCCCATGAGAAGTCGTACAGGCACGCTTTCGCAAAAAAATACGACGGTCATAAACTTTGCTCCAAGTCGCGCGCGAGTCGAGTTTCGATAGGTTTTTCGTGACCGTCTCGGAAATTCAAAATACTGGCCATTCACGATGTATTAGGCCATGGTAAGTGGTATGAGCATGATTTCACGAAAAAACGCGACGGTCATAAACTTTGCGCAGAGTCGAGATTCGATCGGTTTTTCGTGCACCGTCTCGGAAATTCAAAATACTGGTCTTTCCCGTCTTATTAGCCCATGAGAAGTAGTACAGGCACGCTTTCGCAAAAAAATTCGACGGTCATAAACTTTGCGCTAAGTCGCGCGCGAGTCGAGTTTCGATCGGTTTTTCGTGCACCGTCTCGGAAATTGAAAATACTTGTCTTTCCCGTCTTATTAGCCCATGAGAAATCGTACCGGCACGCTTTCGCAAAAAAATACGATGGTCATAAACTTTGCGCGAAGTCGCTCGCGAGTCGAGTTTCGATCGGTTTTTCGTGCACCATCTCAGAAATTCAAAATACTGGCCATTCACGATGTATTAGCCCATGGTAAGTCGTATGAGCTTGGTTTCACGAAAAAACGCGACGGTCATAAAATTTGCGCAGAGTCGAGATTCGATCGGTTTTTCGTGCACCGTCTCGGAAATTCAAAATACTGGTCTTTCCTGTCTTATTAGCCCATGAGAAGTCGTACAAGCATGCTTTCGCTAAAAAATACGACGGTCAAAAACTTTGCGAGAAGTCGCCCGCGAGTCGAGTTTCGATCGGTTTTTCGTGCACCGTCTCGGAAATTCAAAATACTGGCTATTCACGATGTATTAGCCCATGGTAAGTCGTATGAGCATGGTTTCACGAAAAAACGCGACGGTCATAAACTTTGCGCAGAGTCGAGATTCGATCGGTTTTTCGTGCACCGTCTCGGAAATTCAAAATACTTGTCTTTCCCGTCTTATTAGCCCATGAGAAGTCGTACAAGCATGCTTTCGCAAAAAAATACGACGGTCAAAAACTTTGCGCGAAGTCGCGCGTGAGTCGAATTTCGATCGGTTTTTCGTGCACCGTCTCGGAAATTCAAAATACTTGTCTTTACCATCTTATTAGCCCATGAGAAGTCGTACAGGCACGCTTTCGCAAAAAAATACGACGGTCATAAACTTTGCTCGAAGTCGCGCGCGAGTCGAGTTTCGATCGGTTTTTCGTGACCGTCTCGGAAATTCAAAATACTGGCCATTCACGATGTATTAGCCCATGGTAAGTCGTATGAGCATGATTTCACGAAAAAACGCGACGGTCAAAAACTTTGCGCAGAGTCGACATTCGATCGGTTTTTCGTGCACCGTCTCGGAAATTCAAAATACTGGTCTTTCCCGTCTTATTAGCCCATGAGAAGTAGTACAAGCACACTTTCGCAAAAAAATACGACGGTCATAAACTTTGCGCTAAGTCGCGCGCGAGTCGAGTTTCGATCGGTTTTTCGTGCACCGTCTCGAAAATTCAAAATACTGGCCATTCACGATGTATTAGCCCATGGTAAGTCGTATGAGCATGGTTTCACGAAAAAACGCGACGGTCATAAACTTTGCGCAGAGCCGAGATTCGATCGGTTTTTCGTGCACCGTCTCGGAAATTCAAAATACTCTAAGTTGCTGGCAGATAGACTACAAAAGGTCATGAATAAGGTCATTAGTCCTAATCAGGCTGCTTTTATTAAAGGGAGGAGTATCCATCATAATGTCCTGCTTGCTAATGATTTGGTTAAGGATCTACACTCAAAAACAAGAGGGAAAAAGATCTGTTTTAAAGCTGATTTACGGAAGGCCTTTGACTCAGTCAATAGGCAATTTATTTACATGATGCTCCATAATATGGGCTTCCCTCAGCGCTGGGTTCAATGGATTCAATGTTGCTTGGAAACTCCAAAATTTTCGATTCTCTTTAATGGTTCACCTATTGGCTTCTTCGGGAGTAAGAATGGCATTCGGCAAGGCGATCCACTATCTCCTTATCTTTTTACGATTGCAATGGAAGGACTCAGTTGTATGTTAGAAGAGGCTGTTTCCAATGGCAAAATCAAGGTACCATATTATGGTTCTATTTATATCTCTCACATAACATTTGCTGATGACCTTATTATCTTCCTTCGAGATGATCCAGTTTCTGTGAGTAATCTGGCAGATATTCTTAATGAATTTGGTATAGTTTCTGGTCTTAAGCTAAACCATGCAAAGAGCAAAGTATATGTGGGTGCTTGCATTGACAATAAGGATCATATTGCTCAAACATTGGGAGTTGCTGAAGGAAATTTACCGGTTCCTTACTTGGGTCTCCCACTTATATCCACTGGAATCAACAAAACCTCCTGTCAGCCTATCATAGAAAAAATTAAGAACAGAATTTCCTCTTGGAAAAATAGGCTTCTTTCTAAAGCTGGACGACTTGAACTTATTCGATCTGTGTTGACCTCTTATTCTATTTATTGGTCTCATGCATTCCTTCTACCAGCCGGGCTTCTCCATGATATTGATAAATTACTTATGAACTTCTTTTGGAATGGCACAGATGGTAAGGTAATGCACATAGTGAATTGGGACAGGATTTGCAAACCGAAGGATGAAGGGGGGCTGAATCTTCGACATATTAGAGATTGGAATAAAGCTTGTATGGTAAAGCAATTATGGGATATTTTACAAAACAAGTCTTCCTTATGGTCACAATGGGTTTTTGCTAGGTACCTTACCAAGGAATCAATCTGGGAAGTATCTGCAAAAACATCTCATTCTGCTGCTTGGAAAGGAATTCTAAAGGCAAGGAGATGGCTACGTAACAATATTTCTTATGTGATTTCTTCTGGAACCAATATTAATATGTGGTATGATCCTTGGGTGAATGGGAAAAGCATATTTCAGATATTTGGTGATAGAGTACGACAGGATCTGGGGGCTCCCAAAGACTGGAAGGTTTCTGAATTCATTAACAATGGTACTTGGTGTCTTCCCAACCCTACCTCCCCTGACATGTTATTACTTTGGCCGACTATTAGGGCTATTACAATCAAGAACAACTCTTCAGATATGCTTATTTGGCTTCATGATAACGGTAAATTTAGTGCTACATCTGCATGGAACCAAATTAGACGACGAAACAACAAGTGGATCCAAAGTAGTTGGACATGGGATAGTCCATGCTCACAGCGACATTCCTTATGTACATGGCAGGCCCTTCTCGGCAAACTTCCTACGATGGACAATATGCAGCGAAGAGGTATTTATATTGTAAATCGGTGCTCTTTGTGTATGCAAAATGAAGAAAGTGTTGACCATCTCTACTTTGCTTGTGATTATTCATCTTGGATATGGAAGGAGATCTTGAAGCGATTTGATTTTCAAAGGCTACCACGGCCAAACTTGCATCATGAATTAGAAATGCTTATGCAAAGCTTCTCAAGAAAGGGGCCTCTTACACAACTAGCACGAATTATATTCAGATGTGCTATTTGGTGGATTTGGAAGGAGAGGTGTGGCAGAATTTTTGAGTGTCACAACATGAAGAAAGCTCAAATTCTGATAGAGATTCTTCAGGACTCACGATCATGTATGGAGCAAGAATTGAATACAGAGCACCTAACAAGAAGAGAGAAAGATATTTTCACAAGATTCAATTTTTCCATTCGTCAAGAATCACTCGAATAATGATGAAGATTGTAATTATATGGGGCAAAGCTTATATTTTGTGATGTATCCACAAGTAGTCCATAACAGTCTAGCTATTGCATTTTATTATTTATTAACTTCCTTATGCTACTCTTGGAGATGAGTTTGATGAAGCGTGCTCATTTCACCTTCTTTAGGTGGGGTGCAATCTTCTCGACTACACTAAGAGACTTCAGACTTTAGTCTATGGCTTGTGTAGACAAAGCTTCTTTGTACAAATCTTTTACAAAATACAATATCTTTACTTACCAAAAAAAAATTCAAAATACTGGTCTTTCCCGTCTTATTAGCCCATGAGAAGTCGTATAAGCATGCTTTCGCAAAAAAATACGACGGTCAAAAACTTTGCGCGATGTCGCGCGCGAGTCGAATTTCGATCGGTTTTTCGTGCACCGTCTCGGAAATTCAAAATACTTGTCTTTACCATCTTATTAGCCCATGAGAAGTCGTACAGGCACGCTTTCGCAAAAAAATACGACGGTCATAAACTTTGCTCGAAGTCGCGCGCGAGTCGAGTTTCGATCGGTTTTTCGTGACCGTCTCGGAAATTCAAAATACTGGCCATTCACGATGTATTAGCCCATGGTAAGTCGTATGAGCATGATTTCACGAAAAAACGCGACGGTCAAAAACTTTGCGCAGAGTCGACATTCGATCGGTTTTTCGTGCACCGTCTCGGAAATTCAAAATACTGGTCTTTCCCGTCTTATTAGCCCATGAGAAGTAGTACAAGCACGCTTTCGCAAAAAAATACGACGGTCATAAACTTTGCACGAAGTCGCGCGCGAGTCGAGTTTCGATCGGTTTTTCGTGCACCGTCTCGAAAATTGAAAATACTGGCCATTCACGATGTATTAGCCCATGGTAAGTCGTATGAGCATGGTTTCACGAAAAAACGCGACGGTCATAAACTTTGCGCAGAGCCGAGATTCGATCGGTTTTTCGTGCACCGTCTCGGAAATTCAAAATACTGGTCTTTCCCGTCTTATTAGCCCATGAGAAGTCGTACAAGCATGCTTTCGCAAAAAAATACGACGGTCAAAAACTTTGCGCGAAGTCGCGCGCGAGTCGAATTTCGATCGGTTTTTCGTGCACCGCCTCGGAAATTCAAAATACTTGTCTTTCCCATCTTATTAGCCCATGAGAAGTCGTACAGGCACGCTTTCGCAACAAAATACGACGGTCATAAATTTTGCTCGAAGTCGCGCGCGAGTCGAGTTTCGATCGGTTTTTCGTGACCGTCTCGGAAATTCAAAATACCGGCCATTCACGATGTATTAGCCCATGGTAAGTCGTATGAGAATGATTTCACGAAAAAACGCGACGGTCATAAACTTTGCGCAGAGTCGAGATTCGATCGGTTTTTCGTGCACCGTCTCGGAAATTCAAAATACAGGCCATTCACGATGTATTAGCCCATGGTAAGTCGTATGAGCATGATTTCATGAAAAAACGCGACGGTCATAAACTTTGCGCAGAGTCGAGATTCGATCGGTTTTTCGTGCACCGTCTCGGAAATTCAAAATACTGGTCTTTCCCGTCTTATTTGCCCATGAGAAGCCGTACAAGCATGCTTTCGCAAAAAAATACGACGTTCATAAACTTTGCGCGAAGTCGCGCGCGAGTCGAGTTTCGATCGATTTTTCGTGCACCGTCTCGGAAATTCAAAATACTTGTCTTTCCCATCTTATTAGCCCATGAGAAGTAGTACAAGCACGCTTTCGCAAAAAAATACGACGGTCAGAAACTTTGCGCGAAGTCGCGCGCGAGTCGAGTTTCGATCGGTTTTTCGTGCACCCTCTCGGAAATTCAAAATACTTGTCTTTCCCGTCTTATTAGCCCATGATGAAGTCGTACAAGCATGCTTTCGCAAAAAAATACGACGGTCAAAAACTTTGCGCGAAGTCGCGCGCGAGTCGAATTTCGATCGGTTTTTCGTGCACCGTCTCGGAAATTCAAAATACTTGCCTTTCCCGTCTTATTAGCCCATGAGAAGTCGTACAGGCACGCTTTCGCAAAAAAATACGACGGTCATAAACTTTGCTCCAAGTCGCGCGCGAGTCGAGTTTCGATAGGTTTTTCGTGACCGTCTCGGAAATTCAAAATACTGGCCATTCACGATGTATTAGGCCATGGTAAGTCGTATGAGCATGATTTCACGAAAAAACGCGACGGTCATAAACTTTGCGCAGAGTCGAGATTCGATCGGTTTTTCGTGCACCGTCTCGGAAATTCAAAATACTGGTCTTTCCCGTCTTATTAGCCCATGAGAAGTAGTATAAGCACGCTTTCGCAAAAAAATACGACGGTCATAAACTTTGCGCGAAGTCGCGCGCGAGTCGAGTTTCGATCGGTTTTTCGTGCACCGTCTCGAAAATTCAAAATACTGGCCATTCACGATGTATTAGCCCATGGTAAGTCGTATGAGCATGGTTTCACGAAAAAACGCGACGGTTATAAACTTTGCGCAGAGTCGAGATTCGATCGGTTTTTCGTGCACCGTCTTGGAAATTCAAAATACTGGTCTTTCCCGTCTTATTAGGCCATGAGAAGTCGTACAGGCACGCTTTCGCAAAAAAATACGACGGTCATAAACTTTGCGCGAAGTCGCGCGCGAGTCGAGTTTCGATCGGTTTTTCGTGCACCGTCTCAGAAATTCAAAATACTGGCCATTCACGATGTATTAGCCCATGGTAAGTCGTATGAGCTTGGTTTCACGAAAAAACGCGACGGTCATAAACTTTGCGCAGAGTCGAGATTCGATCGGTTTTTCGTGCACCGTCTCGGAAATTCAAAATACTGGTCTTTCCCGTCTTATTAGCCCATGAGAAGTCGTACAGGCACGCTTTCGCAAAAAAATACGACGGTCATAAACTTTGCGCGAAGTCGCGCGCGAGTCGAGTTTCGATCGGTTTTTCGTGCACCGTCTCAGAAATTCAAAATACTGGCCATTCACGATGTATTAGTCCATGGTAAGTCGTATGAGCATGGTTTCAGGAGAAAACGCGACGGTCATAAACTTTGCGCAGAGTCGAGATTCGATCGGTTTTTCGTGCACCGTCTCGGAAATTCAAAATACTGGTCTTTCCCGTCTTATTAGCCCATGAGAAGTCGTACAGGCACGCTTTCGCAAAAAAATACGACGGTCATAAACTTTGCGCGAAGTCGCGCGCGAGTCGAGTTTCGATCGGTTTTTCGTGCACCTTCTCGGAAATTCAAAATACTGGCCATTCACGATGTATTAGTCCATGGTAAGTCGTATGAGCATAGTTTCACGAGAAAACGCGACGGTCATAAACTTTGCGCAGAGTCGAGATTCGATCGGTTTTTCGTGCACCGTCTCGGAAATTCAAAATACTGGTCTTTCCCGTCTTATTAGCCCATGAGAAGTCGTACAAGCATGCTTTCGCAAAAAAATACGACGGTCAAAAACTTTGCGCGAAGTCGCGCGCGAGTCGAATTTCGATCGGTTTTTCGTGCTCCGTCTCGGAAATTCAAAATACTTGTCTTTCCCGTCTTATTAGCCCATGAGAAGTCGTACAGGCACGCTTTCGCAAAAAAATACGACGGTCATAAACTTTGCTCGAAGTCGCGCGCGAGTCGAGTTTCGATCGGTTTTTCGTGACCGTCTCGGAAATTCAAAATACTGGCCATTCACGATGTATTAGCCCATGGTAAGTCGTATGAGCATGATTTCACGAAAAAACGCGACGGTCATAAACTTTGCGCAGAGTCGAGATTCGATCGGTTTTTCGTGCACCGTCTCGGAAATTCAAAATACTGGTCTTTCCCGTCTTATTAGACCATGAGAAGTAGTAAAAGCACGCTTTCGCAAAAAAAATACGCCGGTCATAAACTTTGCGCGAAGTCGCGCGCGAGTCAAGTTTCGATCGGTTTTTCGTGCACCGTCTCGAAAATTCAAAATACTGGCCATTCACGATGTATTAGCCCATGGTAAGTCGTATGAGCATGGTTTCACAAAAAAACGCGACGGTCATAAACTTTGCGCAGAGTCGAGATTCGATCGGTTTTTCGTGCACCGTCTCGGAAATTCAAAATACTGGTCTTTCCCGACTTATTAGCCCATGAGAAGTCGTACAGGCACGCTTTCGCAAAAAAATACGACGGTCATAAACTTTGCGCGAAGTCGCGCGCGAGTCGAGTTTCGATCGGTTTTTCGTGCACCGTCTCGGAAATTCAAAATACTTGTCTTTCCCGTCTTATTAGCCCATGAGAAGTCGTACAGGCACGCTTTCTCAAAAAAATACGACGGTCATAAACTTTGCGCGAAGTCGCGCGCGAGTCGAGTTTCGATCGGTTTTTCGTGCACCGTCTAGGAAATTCAAAATACTTGTCTTTCCCGTCTTATTAGCCCATGAGAAGTCGTACAGGCACACTTTCGCAAAAAAATACGATGGTCATAAACTTTGCGCGAAGTCGCGCGCGAGTCGAGTTTCGATTGGTTTTTCGTGCACCGTCTCGGAAATTCAAAATACTGGCCATTCACGATGTATTAGCCGATGGTAAGTCGTATGAGCTTGGTTTCACGAAAAAACGTGACGGTCATAAACTTTGCGGAGAGTCGAGATTCGATCGGTTTTTCGTGCACCGTCTCGGAAATTCAAAATACTGGTCTTTCCCGTCTTATTAGCCCATGAGAAGTCGTACAGGCACGCTTTCGCAAAGAAATACGACGGTCATAAACTTTGCGCGAAGTCGCGCGCGAGTCGAGTTTCGATCGGTTTTTCGTGCACCGTCTCAGAAATTCAAAATACTGGCCAATCATGATGTATTAGTCCATGGTAAGTAGTATTAGCATGGTTTCAGGAGAAAACGCGACGGTCATAAACTTTGCGCAGAGTCGAGATTCGATCGGTTTTTCGTGCACCTCTCGGAAATTCAAAATACTGGTCTTTCCCGTCTTATTAGCCCATGAGAAGTCGTACAAGCATGCTTTCGCAAAAAAATACGACGGTCAAAAACTTTGCGCGAAGTCACGCGCGATTCGAATTTCGATCGATTTTTTGTGCACCGTCTCAGAAATTCAAAATACTTGTCTTTCCCGTCTTGTTAGCCCATGAGAAGTCGTACAGGCACGCTTTCGCAAAAAAATACGACAGTCATAAACTTTGCTCGAAGTCACGCGCGAGTCGAGTTTCGATCGGTTTTTCGTGACCGTCTCGGAAATTCAAAATACAGGCCATTCACGATGTATTAGCCCATGGTAAGTCGTATGAGCATGATTTCACGAAAAAACGCGACGGTCATAAACTTTGCGCAGAGTCGAGATTCGATCGGTTTTTCGTGCACCGTCTCGGAAATTCAAAATACTGGTCTTTCCCGTCTTATTAGCCCATGAGAAGTCGTACAGTCACGCTTTCGCAAAAAAATACGACGGTCATAAACTTTGCGCGAAGTCGCGCGCGAGTCGAGTTTCGATCGGTTTTTCGTGCACCGTCTCGAAAATTCAAAATACTGGCCATTCACGATGTATTAGTCCATGTTAAGTCGTATGAGCATGGTTTCAGGAGAAAACGCGACGGTCATAAACTTTGCGCAGAGTCGAGATTCGATCGGTTTTTCGTGCACCTCTCGGAAATTCAAAATACTGGTCTTTCCCGTCTTATTAGCCCATGAGAAGTCGTACAAGCATGCTTTCGCAAAAAAATACGACGGTCAAAAACTTTGCGCGAAGTCACGCGCGATTCGAATTTCGATCGATTTTTCGTGCACCGTCTCAGAAATTCAAAATACTTGTCTTTCCCGTCTTGTTAGCCCATGAGAAGTCGTACAGGCACGCTTTCGCAAAAAAATATGACAGTCATAAACTTTGCTCGAAGTCACGCGCGAGTCGAGTTTCGATCGGTTTTTCGTGACCGTCTCGGAAATTCAAAATACTGGCCATTCACGATGTATTAGCCCATGGTAAGTCGTATGAGCATGATTTCACGAAAAAACGCGACGGTCATAAACTTTTCGCAGAGTCGAGATTCGATCGGTTTTTCGTGCACCGTCTCGGAAATTCAAAATACTGGTCTTTCCCGTCTTATTAGCCCATGAGAAGTCGTACAGTCACGCTTTCGCAAAAAAATACGACGGTCATAAACTTTGCGCGAAGTCGCGCGCGAGTCGAGTTTCGATCGGTTTTTCGTGCACCGTCTCGAAAATTCAAAATACTGGCCATTCACGATGTATTAGCCCATGGTAAGTCGTATGAGCATGGTTTCACGAAAAAACGCGACGGTCATAAACTTTGCGCAGAGTCGAGATTCGATCGGTTTTTCGTGCACCGTCTCGGAAATTCAAAATACTGGTCTTTCCCGTCTTATTAGCCCATGAGAAGTCGTACAGGCACGCTTTCGCAAAAAAATAAGACGGTCATAAACTTTGCGCGAAGTCGCGCGCGAGTCGAGTTTCGATCGGTTTTTCGTGCACCGTCTCGGAAATTCAAAATACCTGTCTTTCCCCGTCTTATTAGCCCATGAGAAGTCGTACAGGCACGCTTTCTCAAAAAAATACAACGGTCATAAACTTTGCGCGAAGTCGCGCGCGAGTCGAGTTTCGATCGGTTTTTCGTGCACCGTCTCGGAAATATAAAATACTGGTCTTTCCAGTCTTATTAGCCCATGAGAAGTCGTACAGGCATGCTTTCGCAAAAAAATACGACGGTCATAAACTTTGCGCGAAGTCGCGCGCGAGTCGAGTTTCGAACGGTTTTTCGTGCACCGTCTCAGAAATTCAAAATACTGGCCATTCACGATGTATTAGCCCATGGTAAGTCGTATGAGCTTGGTTTCACGAAAAAACGTGACGGTCATAAACTTTGCGCAGAGTCGAGATTCGATCGGTTTTTCGTGCACCGGCTCGGAAATTCAAAATACTGGTCTTTCCCGTCTTATTAGCCCATGAGAAGTCGTACAGGCACGCTTTCGCAAAAAAATACGACGTTCATAAACTTTGCGCGAAGTCGCGCGCGAGTCGAGTTTCGATTGGTTTTTCGTGCACCGTCTCAGAAATTCAAAATACTGGCCATTCACGATGTATTAGCCCATGGTAAGTCGTAGGAGCATGGTTTCACGAAAAAACGCGACGGTCATAAACTTTGCGCAGAGTCGAGATTCGATCGATTTTTCGTGCACCGTCTCGGAAATTTAAAATACTGGTCTTTCCCGTCTTATGAGCCCATGAGAAGTCGTACAAGCACGCTTTCGCAAAAAAATACGACGGTGATAAACTTTCCGCGAAGTCGCGCGCGAGTCGAGTTTCGATCGGTTTTTCGTGCACCGTCTCGGAAATTCAAAATACTGGCTATTCACGATTTATTAGCCCATGGTATTTTTTTTTTTTTTTTTTTTTGGTAAGTAAAGATATTGTATTTTGTAAAAGATTTGTACAATGAAGCTTTGTCTACACAAGCCATAGACTAAAGCCTGAAGTCTCTTAGTGTAGTCGAGAAGATTGCACCCCACCTAAAGAAGGTGAAATGAGCACGCTTCATCAAACTCATCTCGAAGAGTAGCATAAGGAAGTTAATAAATAATAAAATGCAATAGCTAGACTGTTCTGGACTACTTGTGGATACATCACAAAATATAAGCTTTGCCCCATATAATTACAATCTTCATCATTATTCGAGTGATTCTTGACGAATGGAAAAATTGAATCTTGTGAAAATATCTTTCTCTCTTCTTGTTAGGTGCTCTGTATTCAATTCTTGCTCCATACATGATCGTGAGTCCTGAAGAATCTCTATCAGAATTTGAGCTTTGTTCATGTTGTGACACTCAAAAATTCTGCCACACCTCTCCTTCCAAATCCACCAAATAGCACATCTGAATATAATTTGTGCTAGTTGTGTAAGAGGCCCCTTTCTTGAGAAGCTTTGCATAAGCATTTCTAATTCATGATGCAAGTTTGGCCGTGGTAGCCTTTGAAAATCAAATCGCTTCAAGATCTCATTCCATATCCAAGATGAATAATCACAAGCAAAGTAGAGATGGTCAACACTTTCGCAAAAAAATACGACGGTCATAAACTTTGCGCGAAGTCGCGCTCGAGTCGAGTTTCGATCGGTTTTTCGTGCACCGTCTCGAAAATTCAAAATACTGGCCATTCACGATGTATTAGCCCATGGTAAGTCGTATGAGCATGGTTTCACGAAAAAACGCGACGGTCATAAACTTTGCGCAGAGTCGAGATTCGATCGGTTTTTCGTGCACCGTCTCGGAAATTCAAAATACTGGTCTTTCCCGTCTTATTAGCCCATGAGAAGTCGTACAGGCACGCTTTCGCAAAAAAATAAGACGGTCATAAACTTTGCGCGAAGTCGCGCGCGAGTCGAGTTTCGATCGGTTTTTCGTGCACCGTCTCGGAAATTCAAAATACCTGTCTTTCCCGTCTTATTAGCCCATGAGAAGTCGTACAGGCACGCTTTCGCAAAAAAATACAACGGTCATAAACTTTGCGCGAAGTCGCGCGCGAGTCGAGTTTCGATCGGTTTTTCGTGCACCGTCTCGGAAATTCAAAATACTGGTCTTTCCAGTCTTATTAGCCCTTGAGAAGTCGTACAGGCATGCTTTCGCAAAAAAATACGACGGTCATAAACTTTGCGCGAAGTCGCGCGCGAGTCGAGTTTCGATCGGTTTTTCGTGCACCGTCTCAGAAATTCAAAATACTGGCCATTCACGATGTATTAGCCCATGGTAAGTCGTATGAGCTTGGTTTCACGAAAAAACGTGACGGTCATAAACTTTGCGCAGAGTCGAGATTCGATCGGTTTTTCGTGCACCGGATCGGAAATTCAAAATACTGGTCTTTCCCGTCTTATTAGCCCATGAGAAGTCGTACAGGCACGCTTTCGCAAAAAAATACGACGTTCATAAACTTTGCGCGAAGTCGCGCGCGAGTCGAGTTTCGATTGGTTTTTCGTGCACCGTCTCAGAAATTCAAAATACTGGCCATTCACGATGTATTAGCCCATGGTAAGTCGTATGAGCATGGTTTCACGAAAAAACGCGACGGTCATAAACTTTGCGCAGAGTCGAGATTCGATCGATTTTTCGTGCACCGTCTCGGAAATTTAAAATACTGGTCTTTCCCGTCTTATTAGCCCATGGGAAGTCGTACAAGCACTTTTTTTTTTTGGTAAGTAAAGATATTGTATTTTGTAAAAGATTTGTACAAAGAAGCTTTGTCTACACAAGCCATAGACTAAAGCCTGAAGTCTCTTAGTGTAGTCAAGAAGATTGCACCCCACCTAAAGAAGGTGAAATGAGCACGCTTCATCAAACTCATCTCCAAGAGTAGCATAAGGAAGTTAATAAATAATAAAATGCAATAGCTAGACTGTTCTGGACTACTTGTGGATACATCACAAAATATAAGCTTTGCCCCATATAATACATTACAATCTTCATCATTATTCGAGTGATTCTTGACGAATGGAAAAATTGAATCTTGTGAAAATATCTTTCTCTCTTCTTGTTAGGTGCTCTGTATTCAATTCTTGCTCCATACATGATCGTGAGTCCTGAAGAATCTCTATCAGAATTTGAGCTTTGTTCATGTTGTGACACTCAAAAATTCTACCACACCTCTCCTTCCAAATCCACCAAATAGCACATCTGAATATAATTCGTGCTAGTTGTGTAAGAGGCCCCTTTCTTGAGAAGCTTTGCATAAGCATTTCTAATTCATGATGCAAGTTTGGCCGTGGTAGCCTTTGAATATCAAATCGCTTCAAGATCTCCTTCCATATCCAAGATGAATAATCACAAGCAAAGTAGAGATGGTCAACACTTTCTTCATTTTGCATACACAAAGAGCACCGATTTACAATATAAATACCTCTTCGCTGCATATTGTCCATCGTAGGAAGTTTGCCGAGAAGGGCCTGCCATGTACATAAGGAATGTCGCTGTGAGCATGGACTATCCCATGTCCAACTACTTTGGATCCACTTGTTGTTTCGTCGTCTAATTTGGTTCCATGCAGATGTAGCACTAAATTTACCGTTATCATGAAGCCAAATAAGCATATCTGAAGAGTTGTTCTTGATTGTAATAGCCCTAATAGTCGGCCAAAGTAATAACATGTCAGGGGAGGTAGGGTTGGGAAGACACCAAGTACCATTGTTAATGAATTCAGAAACCTTCCAGTCTTTGGGAGCCCCCAGATCCTGTCGTACTCTATCACCAAATATCTGAAATATGCTTTTCCCATTCACCCAAGGATCATACCACATATTAATATTGGTTCCAGAAGAAATCACATAAGAAAAAAGTCGTACAAGCACGCTTTCGCAAAAAAATACGACGGTGATAAACTTTCCGCGAAGTCGCGCGCGAGTCGAGTTTCGATCGGTTTTTCGTGCACCGTCTCGGAAATTCAAAATACTGGCTATTCACGATTTATTAGCCCATGGTAAGTCGTATGAGCATGGTTTCACGAAAAAACGCGACGGTCATAAACTTTGCGCAGAGTCGAGATTCGATCGGTTTTTCATGCACCGTCTCGGAAATTCAAAATACTGGTCTTTCCGTTCTTATTAGCCGATGAGAAGTCGTACAGGCATGCTTTCGCAAAAAAAATACGACGGTCAAAAACTTTGCGCGAAGTCACGCGCGATTCGAATTTCGATCGATTTTTCGTGCACCGTCTCAGAAATTCAAAATACTTGTCTTTCCCGTCTTGTTAGCCCATGAGAAGTCGTACAGGCACGCTTTCGCAAAAAAATATGACAGTCATAAACTTTGCTCGAAGTCACGCGCGAGTCGAGTTTCGATCGGTTTTTCGTGACCGTCTCGGAAATTCAAAATACTGGCCATTCACGAAGTATTAGCCCATGGTAAGTCGTATGAGCATGATTTCACGAAAAAACGCGACGGTCATAAACTTTGCGCAGAGTCGAGATTCGATCGGTTTTTCGTGCACCGTCTCGGAAATTCAAAATACTGGTCTTTCCCGTCTTATTAGCCCATGAGAAGTCGTACAGTCACGCTTTCGCAAAAAAATACGACGGTCATAAACTTTGCGCGAAGTCGCGCGCGAGTCGAGTTTCGATCGGTTTTTCGTGCACCGTCTCGAAAATTCAAAATACTGGCCATTCACGATGTATTAGCCCATGGTAAGTCGTATGAGCATGGTTTCACGAAAAAACGCGACGGTCATAAACTTTGCGCAGAGTCGAGATTCGATCGGTTTTTCGTGCACCGTCTCGGAAATTCAAAATACTGGTCTTTCCCGTCTTATTAGCCCATGAGAAGTCGTACAGGCACGCTTTCGCAAAAAAATAAGACGGTCATAAACTTTGCGCGAAGTCGCGCGCGAGTCGAGTTTCGATCGGTTTTTCGTGCACCGTCTCGGAAATTCAAAATACCTGTCTTTCCCGTCTTATTAGCCCATGAGAAGTCGTACAGGCACGCTTTCGCAAAAAAATACAACGGTCATAAACTTTGCGCGAAGTCGCGCGCGAGTCGAGTTTCGATCGGTTTTTTCGTGCACCGTCTCGGAAATTCAAAATACTGGTCTTTCCAGTCTTATTAGCCCATGAGAAGTCGTACAGGCATGCTTTCGCAAAAAAATACGACGGTCATAAACTTTGCGCGAAGTCGCGCGCGAGTCGAGTTTCGATCGGTTTTTCGTGCACCGTCTCAGAAATTCAAAATACTGGCCATTCACGATGTATTAGCCCATGGTAAGTCGTATGAGCTTGGTTTCACGAAAAAACGTGACGGTCATAAACTTTGCGCAGAGTCGAGATTCGATCGGTTTTTCGTGCACCGGCTCGGAAATTCAAAATACTGGTCTTTACCGTCTTATTAGCCCATGAGAAGTCGTACAGGCACGCTTTCGCAAAAAAATACGACGTTCATAAACTTTGCGCGAAGTCGCGCGCGAGTCGAGTTTCGATTGGTTTTTCGTGCACCGTCTCAGAAATTCAAAATACGGGCCATTCACGATGTATTAGCCCATGGTAAGTCGTATGAGCATGGTTTCACGAAAAAACGCGACGGTCATAAACTTTGCGCAGAGTCGAGATTCGATCGATTTTTCGTGCACCGTCTCGGAAATTCAAAATACTGGTCTTTCCCGTCTTATTAGCCCATGAGAAGTCGTACAGTCACGCTTTCGCAAAAAAATACGACGGTCATAAACTTTGCGCGAAGTCGCGCGCGAGTCGAGTTTCGATCGGTTTTTCGTGCACCGTCTCGAAAATTCAAAATACTGGCCATTCACGATGTATTAGTCCATGGTAAGTCGTATGAGCATGGTTTCAGGAGAAAACGCGACGGTCATAAACTTTGCGCAGAGTCGAGATTCGATCGGTTTTTCATGCACCTCTCGGAAATTCAAAATACTGGTCTTTCCCGTCTTATTAGCCCATGAGAAGTCGTACAAGCATGCTTTCGCAAAAAAATACGACGGTCAAAAACTTTGCGCGAAGTCACGCGCGATTCGAATTTCGATCGATTTTTCGTGCACCGTCTCAGAAATTCAAAATACTTGTCTTTCCCGTCTTGTTAGCCCATGAGAAGTCGTACAGGCACGCTTTCGCAAAAAAATATGACAGTCATAAACTTTGCTCGAAGTCACGCGCGAGTCGAGTTTCGATCGGTTTTTCGTGACCGTCTCGGAAATTCAAAATACTGGCCATTCACGATGTATTAGCCCATGGTAAGTCGTATGAGCATGATTTCACGAAAAAACGCGACGGTCATAAACTTTGCGCAGAGTCGAGATTCGATCGGTTTTTCGTGCACCGTCTCGGAAATTCAAAATACTGGTCTTTCCCGTCTTATTAGCCCATGAGAAGTCGTACAGTCACGCTTTCGCAAAAAAATACGACGGTCATAAACTTTGCGCGAAGTCGCGCGCGAGTCGAGTTTCGATCGGTTTTTCGTGCACCGTCTCGAAAATTCAAAATACTGGCCATTCACGATGTCTAAGCCCATGGTAAGTCGTATGAGCATGGTTTCACGAAAAAACGCGACGGTCATAAACTTTGCGCAGAGTCGAGATTCGATCGGTTTTTCGTGCACCGTCTCGGAAATTCAAAATACTGGTCTTTCCCGTCTTATTAGCCCATGAGAAGTCGTACAGGCACGCTTTCGCAAAAAAATAAGACGGTCATAAACTTTGCGCGAAGTCGCGCGCGAGTCGAGTTTCGATCGGTTTTTCGTGCACCGTCTCGGAAATTCAAAATACCTGTCTTTCCCGTCTTATTAGCCCATGAGAAGTCGTACAGGCACGCTTTCGCAAAAAAATACAACGGTCATAAACTTTGCGCGAAGTCGCGCGCGAGTCGAGTTTCGATCGGTTTTTTCGTGCACCGTCTCGGAAATTCAAAATACTGGTCTTTCCAGTCTTATTAGCCCATGAGAAGTCGTACAGGCATGCTTTCGCAAAAAAATACGACGGTCATAAACTTTGCGCGAAGTCGCGCGCGAGTCGAGTTTCGATCGGTTTTTCGTGCACCGTCTCAGAAATTCAAAATACTGGCCATTCACGATGTATTAGCCCATGGTAAGTCGTATGAGCTTGGTTTCACGAAAAAACGTGACGGTCATAAACTTTGCGCAGAGTCGAGATTCGATCGGTTTTTCGTGCACCGGCTCGGAAATTCAAAATACTGGTCTTTCCCGTCTTATTAGCCCATGAGAAGTCGTACAGGCACGCTTTCGCAAAAAAATACGACGTTCATAAACTTTGCGCGAAGTCGCGCGCGAGTCGAGTTTCGATTGGTTTTTCGTGCACCGTCTCAGAAATTCAAAATACGGGCCATTCACGATGTATTAGCCCATGGTAAGTCGTATGAGCATGGTTTCACGAAAAAACGCGACGGTCATAAACTTTGCGCAGAGTCGAGATTCGATCGATTTTTCGTGCACCGTCTCGGAAATTCAAAATACTGGTCTTTCCCGTCTTATTAGCCCATGAGAAGTCGTACAGTCACGCTTTCGCAAAAAAATACGACGGTCATAAACTTTGCGCGAAGTCGCGCGCGAGTCGAGTTTCGATCGGTTTTTCGTGCACCGTCTCGAAAATTCAAAATACTGGCCATTCACGATGTATTAGTCCATGGTAAGTCGTATGAGCATGGTTTCAGGAGAAAACGCGACGGTCATAAACTTTGCGCAGAGTCGAGATTCGATCGGTTTTTCGTGCACCTCTCGGAAATTCAAAATACTGGTCTTTCCCGTCTTATTAGCCCATGAGAAGTCGTACAAGCATGCTTTCGCAAAAAAATACGACGGTCAAAAACTTTGCGCGAAGTCACGCGCGATTCGAATTTCGATCGATTTTTCGTGCACCGTCTCAGAAATTCAAAATACTTGTCTTTCCCGTCTTGTTAGCCCATGAGAAGTCGTACAGGCACGCTTTCGCAAAAAAATATGACAGTCATAAACTTTGCTCGAAGTCACGCGCGAGTCGAGTTTCGATCGGTTTTTCGTGACCGTCTCGGAAATTCAAAATACTGGCCATTCACGATGTATTAGCCCATGGTAAGTCGTATGAGCATGATTTCACGAAAAAACGCGACGGTCATAAACTTTGCGCAGAGTCGAGATTCGATCGGTTTTTCGTGCACCGTCTCGGAAATTCAAAATACTGGTCTTTCCCGTCTTATTAGCCCATGAGAAGTCGTACAGTCACGCTTTCGCTAAAAAATACGACGGTCATAAACTTTGCGCGAAGTCGCGCGCGAGTCGAGTTTCGATCGGTTTTTCGTGCACCGTCTCGAAAATTCAAAATACTGGCCATTCACGATGTCTAAGCCCATGGTAAGTCGTATGAGCATGGTTTCACGAAAAAACGCGACGGTCATAAACTTTGCGCAGAGTCGAGATTCGATCGGTTTTTCGTGCACCGTCTCGGAAATTCAAAATACTGGTCTTTCCCGTCTTATTAGCCCATGAGAAGTCGTACAGGCACGCTTTCGCAAAAAAATAAGACGGTCATAAACTTTGCGCGAAGTCGCGCGCGAGTCGAGTTTCGATCGGTTTTTCGTGCACCGTCTCGGAAATTCAAAATACCTGTCTTTCCCGTCTTATTAGCCCATGACAAGTCGTACAGGCACGCTTTCGCAAAAAAATACAACGGTCATAAACTTTGCGCGAAGTCGCGCGCGAGTCGAGTTTCGATCGGTTTTTCGTGCACCGTCTCGGAAATTCAAAATACTGGTCTTTCCAGTCTTATTAGCCCATGAGAAATCGTACAGGCATGCTTTCGCAAAAAAATACGACGGTCATAAACTTTGCGCGAAGTCGCGCGCGAGTCGAGTTTCGATCGGTTTTTCGTGCACCGTCTCAGAAATTCAAAATACTGGCCATTCACGATGTATTAGCCCATGGTAAGTCGTAAGAGCATGGTTTCATGAAAAAACGCGACGGTCATATACTTTGCGCAGAGTCGAGTTTCGATCGGTTTTTCATGCACCGTCTCGGTAATTCAAAATACTGGTCTTTCCCTTCTTATTAGCCCATGAGAAGTCGTATAGGCACGCTTTCGCAAAAAAATACGACGATCATGAACTTTCCGCGAAGTCGCGCGCGAGTCGAGTTTCGATTGGTTTTTCGTGCACCGTCTCAGAAATTCAAAATACTGGCCATTCACGATGTATTAGCCCATGGTAAGTCGTATGAGCATGGTTTCACGAAAAAACGCGACGGTCATAAACTTTGCGCAGAGTCGAGATTCGATCGATTTTTCGTGCACCGTCTCGGAAATTTAAAATACTGGTCTTTCCCGTCTTATTAGCCCATGAGAAGTCGTACAAGCACGCTTTCGCAAAAAAATACGACGGTGATAAACTTTCCGCGAAGTCGCGCGCGAGTCGAGTTTCGATCGGTTTTTCGTGCACCGTCTCGGAAATTCAAAATACTGGCTATTCACGATGTATTAGCCCATGGTAAGTCGTATGAGCATGGTTTCACGAAAAAACGCGACGGTCATAAACTTTGCGCAGAGTCGAGATTCGATCGGTTTTTCATGCACCGTCTCGGAAATTCAAAATACTGGTCTTTCCGTTCTTATTAGCCGATAAGAAGTCGTACAGGCATGCTTTCGCAAAAAAAATACGACGGTCATAAACTTTGCGCGAAGTCGCGCGCGAGTCGAGTTTCGATCGGTTTTTCGTGCACCGTCTCGGAAATTCAAAATACTGGCCATTCACGATGTATTAGCCCATGGTAAGTCGTATGAGCATGATTTCACGAAAAAACGCGACGATCATAAACTTTGCGCAGAGTCGAGATTCGATCGGTTTTTCGTGCACCGTCTCGGAAATTCAAAATACTGGTCTTTCCCGTCTTATTAGCCCATGAGAAGTCGTACAGGCACGCTTTCGCAAAAAAATACGACGGTCATAAACTTTGCGCGAAGTCGCGCGCGAGTCGAGTTTCGATCGGTTTTTCGTGCACCGTCTCAGAAATTCAAAATACTGGCCAATCACGATGTATTAGTCCATGGTAAGTCGTATGTGAATGGTTTCAGGAGAAAACGCGACGGTCATAAACTTTGCGCAGAGTCGAGATTCGATCGGTTTTTCGTGCACCATCTCGGAAATTCAAAATACTGGTCTTTCCCGTCTTATTAGCCCATGAGAAGTCGTACAAGCATGCTTTCGCAAAAAAATACGACGGTCAAAAACATTGCGCGAAGTCGCGCGCGATTCGAATTTCGATCGATTTTTCGTGCACCGTCTCGGAAATTCAAAATACTTGTCTTTCTCGTCTTATTAGCCCATGAGAAGTCGTACAGGCACGCTTTCGCAAAAAAATACGACAGTCATAAACTTTGCTCGAAGTCACGCGCGAGTCGAGTTTCGACCGTTTTTTCGTGACCGTCTCGGAAATTCAAAATACTGGCCATTCACGATGTATTAGCCCATGGTAAGTCGTATGAGCATGATTTCACGAAAAAACGCGACGGTCATAAACTTTGCGCAGAGTCGAGATTCGATCGGTTTTTCGTGCACCATCTCGGAAATTCAAAATACTGGTCTTTCCCGTCTTATTAGCCCATGAGAAGTAGTACAAGCACACTTTCGCAAAAAAATACGACGGTCATAAACTTTGCGCGAAGTCGCGCGCGAGTCGAGTTTCGATCGGTTTTTCGTGCACCGTCTCGAAAATTCAAAATACTGGCCATTCACGATGTATTAGCCCATGGTATTTTTTTTTTTTTTTTTTTTTTTTTTTTTTTTTTTTTTTTTTTTTTTTTTTTGGTAAGTAAAGTATTAGCCCATGGTAAGTCGTATGAGCATGGTTTCACGAAAAAACGCGATGGTCATAAACTTTGAGCAGAGTCGAGATTCGATCGGTTTTTCGTGCACCGTCTCGGAAATTCAAAATACTGGTCTTTCCCGTCTTATTAGCCCATGAGAAGTCGTACAG
This sequence comes from Ensete ventricosum, assembly GCA_029747655.1. NCBI lineage: Eukaryota > Viridiplantae > Streptophyta > Magnoliopsida > Zingiberales > Musaceae > Ensete > Ensete ventricosum. Next base: position 27,855,959 of record JAQQAF010000004.1, on the reverse strand, counting down.
GCATGCATTCGCAAAAAAATACGACGGTCATAAACTTTGCGCGAAGTCGCGCGCTAGTCGAGATTCGATCGGTTTTTCGTGCACCGTCTCGGAAATTCAAAATACTGGTCTTTCCCGTCTTATTAGCCCATGAGAAGTCGTACAGGCATGCATTCACAAAAAAATACGACGGTCATAAACTTTGCGCGAAGTCGCGCGCTAGTCGAGTTTCGATCGGTTTTTCGTGCACCGTCTCGGAAATTCAAAATACTTGTCTGTCCCGTCTTATTAGCCCATGAGAAGTCGTACAGGCACGCTTTCGCAAAAAAATACGATGGTCATAAACTTTGCGCGAAGTCGCGCGCGAGTCGAGTTTCGATCGGTTTTTTGTGCACCGTCTCGGAAACTCAAAATACTTGTCTTTCCCGTCTTATTAGCCCATGAGAAGTCATACAGGCACACTTTCGCAAAAAAATACGATGGTCATAAACTTTGCACGAAGTCGCGCGCGAGTCGAGTTTCGATCGGTTTTTCATGCACCGTCTCGGAAATTCAAAATACTGGTCTTTCCCGTCTTATTAGCCCATGAGAAGTCGTACAAGCATGCTTTCGCAAAAAAATACGACGGTCAAAAACTTTGCGCGAAGTCGCACGCGAGTCGAATTTCGATCGGTTTTTCGTGCACCGTCTCGGAAATTCAAAATACTGGTCTTTCCCGTCTTATTAGCCCATGAGAAGTCGTACAGGCATGCATTCACAAAAAAATACGACGGTCATAAACTTTGCGCGAAGTCGCGCGCTAGTCGAGTTTCGATCGGTTTTTCGTGCACCGTCTCGGAAATTCAAAATACTTGTCTGTCCCGTCTTATTAGCCCATGAGAAGTCGTACAGGCACGCTTTCGCAAAAAAATACGATGGTCATAAACTTTGTGCGAAGTCGCGCGCGAGTCGAGTTTCGATCGGTTTTTCGTGCACCGTCTCGGAAACTCAAAATACTTGTCTTTCCCGTCTTATTAGCCCATGAGAAGTCATACAGGCACACTTTCGCAAAAAAATACGATGGTCATAAACTTTGCGCGAAGTCGCGCGCGAGTCGAGTTTCGATCGGTTTTTCATGCACCGTCTCGGAAATTCAAAATACTGGTCTTTCCCGTCTTATTAGCCCATGAGAAGTCGTACAAGCATGCTTTCGCAAAAAAATACGACGGTCAAAAACTTTGCGCGAAGTCGCACGCGAGTCGAATTTCGATCGGTTTTTCGTGCACCGTCTCGGAAATTCAAAATACTTGTCTTTCCCGTCTTATTAGCCCATGAGAAGTCGTACAGGCACGCTTTCGCAAAAAAATACGACGGTTATAAACTTTGCTCAAAGTTGCGCGCAAGTCGAGTTTCGATCGGTATTTCGTGACCGTCTCGGAAATTCAAAATACTGGCCATTCACGATGTATTAGCCCATGGTAAGTCGTATGAGCATGATTTCACGAAAAAACGCGACGGTCATAAACTTTGCGCAGAGTCGAGATTCGATCGGTTTTTCGTGCACCGTCTCAGAAATTCAAAATACTGGTCTTTCCCGTCTTATTAGCCCATGAGAAGTAGTACAAGCACGCTTTCGCAAAAAAATACGACGTTCATAAACTTTGCGCGAAGTCGCGCTCGAGTCGAGTTTCGATCGGTTTTTCGTGCACCATCTCGAAAATTCAAAATACTGGCCATTCACGATGTATTAGCCCATGGTAAGTCGAGATTCGATCGGTTTTTCGTGCACCGTCTCGGAAATTCAAAATACTGGTCTTTCCCGTCTTATTAGGCCATGAGAAGTCGTACAGGCACGCTTTCGCAAAAAAATACGACGGTCATAAAGTTTGCACGAAGTCGCGCGCGAGTCGAGTTTCGATCGGTTTTTCGTGCACCGTCTCAGAAATTCAAAATACTGACCATTCATGAGGTATTAGCCCATGGTAAGTCGTATGAGCTTGGTTTCACGAAAAAACACGACGGTCATAAACTTTGCGCAAAGTCAAGATTCGATCGGTTTTTCGTGCACCGTCTCGGAAATTCAAAATACTGGTCTTTCCTGTCTTATTAGCCCATGAGAAGTCATACAAGCACGCTTTCGTAAAAAAATACGACGGTCAAAAACTTTGCGCGAAGTCGCGCGCGAGTCGAGTTTCGATCGGTTTTTCGTGCACCGTCTCGGAAATTCAAAATACTTGTCTTTCCGGTCTTATTAGCCCATGAGAAGTCGTACAGGCACGCTTTCGCAAAAAAATACGACGGTCATACACTTTGCGCGAAGTCGAGCACGAGTCGAGTTTCGATCGGTTTTTCGTGCACTGTCTCGGAAATTCAAAATACTGGCCATTCACGATGTATTAGCCCATGGTAAGTCGTATGTGCATGGTTTCTCGAGAAAACACGACGGTCATAAACTTTGCGCACAGCCGAGATTCGATCGGTTTTTCGTGCACCGTCTCGGAAATTCAAAATACTGGTCTTTCCCGTCTTATTAGCCCATGAGAAGTCGTACAAGCACGCTTTCGTAAAAAAATACGACGGTCAAAAACTTTGCACGAAGTCGCGCGCGAGTCGAGTTTCGATCGGTTTTTCTTGCACCGTCTCGGAAATTCAAAATACTTGTCTTTCCGGTCTTATTAGCCCATGAGAAGTCGTACAGGCACGCTTTCGCAAAAAAATACGACGGTCATAAACTTTGCGCGAAGTCGCGCGCGAGTCGAGTTTCGATCGGTTTTTCGTGCACCGTCTCAGAAATTCAAAATACTGGCCATTCACGAGGTATTAGCCCATGGTAAGTCGTATGAGCTTGGTTTCACGAAAAAACACGACGGTCATAAACTTTGCGCAAAGTCAAGATTCGATCGGTTTTTCGTGCACCGTCTCGGAAATTCAAAATACTGGTCTTTCCCGTCTTATTAGCCCATGAGAAGTAGTACAAGCAGGCTTTCGCAAAAAAATACGACGGTCATAAACTTTGCGCGAATTCGCGCGCGAGTCGGGTTTCGATCGGTTTTTCGTGCACCGTCTCGGAAATTCAAAATACTGGCCATTCACGATGTATTAGCCTATGGAAAGTCGGATGAGCATGGTTTCACGAAAAAACGCGACGGTCATATTTTTTTTTGGTAAGTAAACGCGACGGTCATAAACTTTGCGCAGAGTCGAGATTCGATCGGTTTTTCGTGCACCGTCTCGGAAATTCAAAATACTGGTCTTTCCCGTCTTATTAGCCCATGAGAAGTCGTACAGGCACGCTTTCGCAAAAAAATACGACGGTCATAAACTTTGCGCGAAGTCGCGCGCGAGTCGAGTTTCGATCGGTTTTTCGTGCACCGTCTCAGAAATTTAAAATACTGGCCATTCACGATGTACTAGCCCATGGTAAGTCGTAGGAGTATGGTTTCAGGAGAAAACGCGACGGTCATAAACTTTGCGCAGAGTCGAGATTCGATCGGTTTTTCGTGCACCGTCTCGGAAATTCAAAATACTGGTCTTTCCCGTCTTATTAGCCCATGAGAAGTCGTACAAGCACGCTTTCGCAAAAAAATACGACGGTCAAAAACATTGCGCAGAGTCGAGTTTCGATCAGTTTTTCGTGGACCGTCTCGGAAATTCAAAATATTTGTCTTTCCTGTCTTATTAGCCCATGAGAAGTCGTACAGGCACGCTTTCGCAAAACAATACGACGGTCATAAACTTTGCGCGAAGTCGCGCGCGAGTCGAGTTTCGATCGGTTTTTCGTGCACCGTCTCGGAAATCCCATGGTAAGTCGGATGAGCATGGTTTCACGAAAAAACGCGACGGTCATAAACTTTGCGCAGAGTCGAGATTCGATCTGTTTTTCGTGCACCATCTCGGAAATTCAAAATACTGGTCTTTCCCATCTTATTATTTTTTTTTTTTTGGTAAGTAAAGATATCTTTCCCATCTTATTAGCACATTAGAAGTCGTACAGGCACGCTTTCGCAAAAAAATACGACGGTCATAAACTTTGCGCGAAGTCGCGCGCGAGTCGAGTTTCGATCGGTTTTTTCGTGCACCGTCTCAGAAATTCAAAAAATTCTGGCCATTCACGATGTATTAGCCCATGGTAAGTCGTATGAGCATGGCTTCAGGAGAAAACGCGACGGTCATAAACTTTGCGCAGAGTCGAGATTCGATCGGTTTTTTCGTGCACCGTCTCGGAAATTCAAAATACTGGTCTTTACCGTCTTATTAGCCCATGAGAAGTCGTACAAGCACGGTTTCGCAAAAAAATACGACGGTCAAAAACTTTGCGCGAAGTCGCGCGCGAGTCGAGTTTCGATCGGTTTTTCGTGCACCGTCTCAGAAATTCAAAATACTGGCCATTCACGAGGTATTAGCCCATGGTAAGTCGTATGAGCTTGGTTTCACGAAAAAACGCGACGGTCATAAACTTTGCGCAGAGTCGAGATTCGATCGGTTTTTCGTGCACCGTCTCGGAAATTCAATATACTGGTCTTTCCCTTCTTATTAGCCCATGAGAAGTCGTACAGGCACGCTTTCGCAAAAAAATACGACGTTCATAAACTTTCCGCGAAGTCGCGCGCGAGTCGAGTTTCGATCGGTTTTTCGTGCACCGTCTCAGAAATTCAAAATACTGGCCATTAACGATGTATTAGCCCATGGTAAGTCGTATGAGCATGGTTTCAGTAGAAAACGCGACGGTCATAAACTTTGCGCAGAGTCGAGATTCGATCGATTTTTCGTGCACTGTCTCGGAAATTCAAAATACTAGTCTTTCCCGTCTTATTAGCCCATGAGAAGTCGTACAGGCTTGCTTTCGCAAAAAAATACGACGGTCATAAACTTTGCGCGAAGTCGCGCGCGACTCGAGTTTCGATCGGTTTTTCGTGCACCGTCTCGGAAATTCAAAATACTGGCCATTCACGATGTATTAGCCCATGGTAAGTCGTATGAGCATGGTTTCACGAAAAAACGCGACGGTCATAAACTTTGCGCAGAGTCGAGATTCGATCGGTTTTTCGTGCACCGTCTCGGAAATTCAAAATACTGGTCTTTCCCTTCTTATTAGCCCATGAGAAGTCGTACAGGCACGCTTTCGCAAAAAAATACGACGTTCATAAACTTTTTTTTTTTGGTAAGACGTTCATAAACTTTGCGCGAAGTCGCGCGCGAGTCGAGTTTCGATCAGTTTTTCGTGCACCGTCTCAGAAATTAAAAATACTGGCCATTCACCATGTATTAGCCCATGGTAAGTCGTATGAGCATGGTTTCAGTAGAAAACGCGACGGTCATAAACTTTGCGCAGAGTCGAGATTCGATCGGTTTTTCGTGCACCGTCTCGGAAATTCAAAATACTGGTCTTTCCCGTCTTATTAGCCCATGAGAAGTCGTACAGGCATGCTTTCGCAAAAAAATACGACGGTCATAAATTTGCGCGAAGTCGCGCGCGAGTCGAGTTTCGATCGGTTTTTCGTGACCGTCTCGGAAATTCAAAATACTGGCCATTCACGATGTATTAGCCCATGGTAAGTCGTATGAGCTTGGTTTCACGAAAAAACGCGACGGTCATAAACTTTGCGCAGAGTCGAGATTCGATCGGTTTTTCGTGCACTGTCTCGGAAATTCAAAATACTGGTCTTTCCCGTCTTATTAGCCCATGAGAAGTCGTACAGGCACGCTTTCGCAAAAAAATACGACGTTCATAAACTTTGCGCGAAGTCGCGCGCGAGTCGAGTTTCGATCGGTTTTTCGTGCACCGTCTCAGAAATTCAAAATACTGGCCATTCACGATGTATTAGCCCATGGTAAGTCGTATGAGCATGGTTTCAGTAGAAAACGCGACGGTCATAAACTTTGCGCAGAGTCGAGATTCGATCGATTTTTCGTGCAACGTCTCGGAAATTCAAAATACTAGTCTTTCCCGTCTTATTAGCCCATGAGAAGTCGTACAGGCATGCTTTCGCAAAAAAATACGACGGTCATAAACTTTGCGCGAAGTCGCGCGCGACTCTAGTTTCGATCGGTTTTTCGTGCCCCGTCTCGGAAATTCAAAATACTTGCCATTCACGATGTATTAGCCCATGGTAAGTCGTATGAGCATGGTTTCACGAAAAAACGCGACGGTCATAAAGTTTGCGCAAAGTCGAGATTCGATCGGTTTTTCGTGCACCGTCTCGGAAATTCAAAATACTGGTCTTTCCCTTCTTATTAGCCCATGAGAAGTCGTACAGGCACGCTTTCGCAAAAAAATACGACGTTCATAAACTTTGCGCGAAGTCGCGCGCGAGTCGAGTTTCGATCGGTTTTTCGTGCACCGTCTCAGAAATTCAAAATACTGGCCATTCACGATGTATTAGCCCATGGTAAGTCGTATGAGCATGGTTTCAGTAGAAAACGCGACGGTCATAAACTTTGCGCAGAGTCGAGATTCGATCGGTTTTTCGTGCACCGTCTCGGAAATTCAAAATACTGGTCTTTCCCGTCTTATTAGCCCATGAGAAGTCGTACAGGTGTGCTTTCGCAAAAAAATACGACGGTCATAAACTTTGCGCGAAGTCGCGCGCGAGTCGAGTTTCGATCGTTTTTTCGTGACCGTCTCGGAAATTCAAAATACTGGCCATTCACGATGTATTAGCCCATGGTAAGTCGTATGAGCTTGGTTTCACGAAAAAAAGCGACGGTCATAAACTTTGCGCAGAGTCGAGATTCGATCGGTTTTTCGTGCACCGTCTCGGAAATTCAAAATACTGGTCTTTCCCGTCTTATTAGCCCATGAGAAGTCGTACAGGCACGCTTTCGCAAAAAAATACGACGTTCATAAACTTTGCGCGAAGTCGCGCGCGAGTCGAGTTTCGATCGGTTTTTCGTGCACCGTCTCAGAAATTCAAAATACTGGCCATTCACGATGTATTAGCCCATGGTAAGTCGTATGAGCATGGTTTCAGTAGAAAACGCGACGGTCATAAACTTTGCGCAGAGTCGAGATTCGATCGATTTTTCGTGCAACGTCTCGGAAATTCAAAATACTAGTCTTTCCCGTTTTATTAGCCCATGAGAAGTCGTACAGGCATGCTTTCGCAAAAAAATACGACGGTCATAAACTTTGCGCGAAGTCGCGCGCGACTCTAGTTTCGATCGGTTTTTCGTGCACCGTCTCGTAAATTCAAAATACTTGCCATTCACGATGTATTAGCCCATGGTAAGTCGTATGAGCATGGTTTCACGAAAAAACGCGACGGTCATAAACTTTGCGCAGAGTCGAGATTCGATCGGTTTTTCGTGCACCGTCTCGGAAATTCAAAATACTGGTCTTTCCCTTCTTATTAGCCCATGAGAAGTCGTACAGGCACGCTTTCGCAAAAAAATACGACGTTCATAAACTTTTTTTTTTTTTTGGTAAGTAAAGATAATGTATTTTGTAAAAGATTTGTACAAAGAAGCTTTGTCTACACAAGCCATAGACTAAAGCCTGAAGTCTCTTAGTGTAGTCGAGAAGATTGCACCCCACCTAAAGAAGGTGAAGTGGGCACGCTTCATCGAACTCATCTCCAAGAGTAGCACAAGGACGTTCTATAGGATCGTACAACTGTCTCTTAGATCTCTAATTAGACAGGCATCAAAATCTGATTGATGATACGTTCATAAACTTTGCGCGAAGTCGCGCGCGAGTCGAGTTTCGATCGGTTTTTCGTGCACCGTCTCAGAAATTCAAAATACTGGCCATTCACGATGTATTAGCCCATGGTAAGTCGTATGAGCATGGTTTCAGTAGAAAACGCGACGGTCATAAACTTTGCGTAGAGTCGAGATTCGATCGATTTTTTGTGCAACGTCTCGGAAATTCAAAATACTAGTCTTTCCCGTCTTATTAGCCCATGAGAAGTCGTACAGGCACGCTTTCGCAAAAAAATACGACGTTCATAAACTTTTTTTTTTTGGTAAGACGTTCATAAACTTTGCGCGAAGTCGCGCGCGAGTCGAGTTTCGATCAGTTTTTCGTGCACCGTCTCAGAAATTAAAAATACTGGCCATTCACCATGTATTAGCCCATGGTAAGTCGTATGAGCATGGTTTCAGTAGAAAACGCGACGGTCATAAACTTTGCGCAGAGTCGAGATTCGATCGGTTTTTCGTGCACCGTCTCGGAAATTCAAAATACTGGTCTTTCCCGTCTTATTAGCCCATGAGAAGTCGTACAGGCATGCTTTCGCAAAAAAATACGACGGTCATAAATTTGCGCGAAGTCGCGCGCGAGTCGAGTTTCGATCGGTTTTTCGTGACCGTCTCGGAAATTCAAAATACTGGCCATTCACGATGTATTAGCCCATGGTAAGTCGTATGAGCATGGTTTCACGAGAAAACGCGACGGTCATAAACTTTGCGCAGAGTCGAGATTCGATCGGTTTTTCGTGCACCGTCTCGGAAATTCAAAATACTGGTATTTCCTGTCTTATTAGCCCATGAGAAGTAGTAGAAGCACACTTTCGCAAAAAAATACGACGGTCATAAACTTTGCGCGAAGTCGCGCGCGAGTCGAGTTTCGATCGGTTTTTCGTGCACCGTCTCAGAAATTCAAAATACTGGCCATTCACGATGTATTAGCCCATGGTAAGTCGTATGAGCATGGTTTCACGAAAAAACGCGACGGTCATAAACTTTGCGCAGAGTCGAGATTCGATCGGTTTTTCATGCACCGTCTCGGAAATTCAAAATACTGGTTTTTCCCGTCTTATTAGCCCATGAGAAGTCGTACAGGCACGCTTTCGCAAAAAAATACGACGGTCATAAACTTTGCGCGAAGTCGCGCGCGAGTCGAGTTTCGATCGGTTTTTCGTGCACCGTCTCAAAAATTCAAAATACTGGCCATTCACGATGTATTAGCCCATGGTAAGTCGTATGAGCATGGTTTCACGAAAAAAACGCGACGGTCATAAACTTTGCGCAGAGTCGAGATTCGATCGGTTTTTCATGCACCGTCTCGGAAATTCAAAATACTGGTCTTTCCCGTCTTATTAGCCCATGAGAAGTCGTACAGGCACGCTTTCGCAAAAAAATACGACGGTCATAAACTTTGCGCGAAGTCGCGCGCGAGTCGAGTTTCGATCGGTTTTTCGTGCACCGTCTCAGAAATTCAAAATACTGGCCATTCACGATGTATTAGCCCATGGTAAGTCGTATGAGCTTGGTTTCACGAAAAAACGCGATGGTCATAAACTTTGCGCAGAGTCGAGATTCGATCGGTTTTTCGTGCACCGTCTCGGAAATTCAAAATACTGGTCTTTCCCGTCTTATTAGCCCATGAGAAGTCGTACAGGCACGCTTTCGCAAAAAAATACGACGGTCATAAACTTTGCACGAAGTCGCGCGCGAGTCGAGTTTCGATCGGTTTTTCGTGCACCGTCTCAGAAATTCAAAATACTGGCCATTCATGATGTATTAGTCCATGGTAAGTCATATGAGCATGGTTTCAGGAGAAAACGCGACGGTCATAAACTTTGCGCAGAGTCGAGATTCGATCGGTTTTTCGTGCACCGTCTCGGAAATTCAAAATACTGGTCTTTCCAGTCTTATTAGCCCATGAGAAGTCGTACAGGCACGCTTTCGCAAAAAAATACGACGGTCATAAACTTTGCACGAAGTCGCGCACGAGTCGAGTTTCGATCGGTTTTTCGTGCACCGTCTCAGAAATTCAAAATACTGGCCATTCATGATGTATTAGTCCATGGTAAGTCGTATGAGCATGGTTTCAGGAGAAAACGCGACGGTCATAAACTTTGCGCAGAGTCGAGATTCGATCGGTTTTTCGTGCACCGTCTCGGAAATTCAAAATACTGGTCTTTCCCTTCTTATTAGCCCATGAGAAGTCGTACAGGCACGCTTTCGCAAAAAAATACGACGTTCATAAACTTTGCGCGAAGTCGCGCGCGAGTCGAGTTTCGATCAGTTTTTCGTGCACCGTCTCAGAAATTCAAAATACTGGCCATTCACCATGTATTAGCCCATGGTAAGTCGTATGAGCATGGTTTCAGTAGAAAACACGACGGTCATAAACTTTGCGCAGAGTCGAGATTCGATCGGTTTTTCGTGCACCGTCTCGGAAATTCAAAATACTGGTCTTTCCCGTCTTATTAGCCCATGAGAAGTCGTACAGGCACGCTTTCGCAAAAAAATACGACGGTCATAAACTTTGCGCGAAGTCGCGCGCGATTCGAGTTTCGATCGGTTTTTCGTGCACCGTCTCAGAAATTCAAAATACTGTCCATTCACGATGTATTAGCCCATGGTAAGTCGTATGAGCTTGGTTTCACGAAAAAACGCGACGGTCATAAACTTTGCGCAGAGTCGAGATTCGATCGGTTTTTCGTGCACCGTCTCGGAAATTCAAAATACTGGTCTTTCCCGTCTTATTAGCCCATTAGAAGTCGTACAGGCACGCTTTCGCAAAAAAATACGACGGTCATAAACTTTGCGCGAAGTCGCGCGCGAGTCGAGTTTCGATCGGTTTTTCGTGCACCGTCTCAGAAATTCAAAATACTGGCCATTCACGATGTATTTGTCCATGGTAAGTCGTATGAGCATGGTTTCAGGAGAAAACGCGACGGTCATAAACTTTGCGCAGAGTCGAGATTCGATCGGTTTTTCGTGCACCGTCTCGGAAATTCAAAATACTGGTCTTTCCCGTCTTATTAGCCCATGAGAAGTCGTACAGGCACGCTTTCGCAAAAAAATACGACGGTCATAAGCTTTGCGCGAAGTCGCGCGCGAGTCGAGTTTCGATCGGTTTTTCGTGCACCGTCTCGGAAATTCAAAATACTGGCCATTCACGATGTATTAGCCCATGGTAAGTCGTATGAGCATGGTTTCACGAAAAAATGCGACGGTCATAAACTTTGCGCAGAGTCGAGATTCGATCAGTTTTTCGTGCACCGTCTCGGAAATTCAAAATACTGGTCTTTCCCGTCTTATTAGCCCATGAGAAGTCGTACAGGCACGCTTTCGCAAAAAAATACGACGTTCATAAACTTTGCGCGAAGTCGCGCGCGAGTCGAGTTTCGATCAGTTTTTCGTGCACCGTCTCAGAAATTCAAAATACTGGCCATTCACCATGTATTAGCCCTTGGTAAGTCGTATGAGCATGGTTTCAGTAGAAAACACGACGGTCATAAACTTTGCGCAGAGTCGAGATTCGATCGGTTTTTCGTGCACCGTCTCGGAAATTCAAAATACTGGTCTTTCCCGTCTTATTAGCCCATGAGAAGTCGTACAGGCACGCTTTCGCAAAAAAATACGACGGTCATAAACTTTGCGCGAAGTCGCGCGCGATTCGAGTTTCGATCGGTTTTTCGTGCACCGTCTCAGAAATTCAAAATACTGTCCATTCACGATGTATTAGCCCATGGTAAGTCGTATGAGCTTGGTTTCACGAAAAAACGCGACGGTCATAAACTTTGCGCAGAGTCGAGATTCGATCGGTTTTTCGTGCACCGTCTCGGAAATTCAAAATACTGGTCTTTCCCGTCTTATTAGCCCATTAGAAGTCGTACAGGCACGCTTTCGAAAAAAATACGACGGTCATAAACTTTGCGCGAAGTCGCGCGCGAGTCGAGTTTCGATCGGTTTTTCGTGCACCGTCTCAGAAATTCAAAATACTGGCCATTCACGATGTATTTGTCCATGGTAAGTCGTATGAGCATGGTTTCAGGAGAAAACGCGACGGTCATAAACTTTGCGCAGAGTCGAGATTCGATCGGTTTTTCGTGCACCGTCTCGGAAATTCAAAATACTGGTCTTTCCCGTCTTATTAGCCCATGAGAAGTCGTACAGGCACGCTTTCGCAAAAAAATACGACGGTCATAAGCTTTGCGCGAAGTCGCGCGCGAGTCGAGTTTCGATCGGTTTTTCGTGCACCGTCTCGGAAATTCAAAATACTGGCCATTCACGATGTATTAGCCCATGGTAAGTCGTATGAGCATGGTTTCACGAAAAAATGCGACGGTCATAAACTTTGCGCAGAGTCGAGATTCGATCAGTTTTTCGTGCACCGTCTCGGAAATTCAAAATACTGGTCTTTCCCGTCTTATTAGCCCATGAGAAGTCGTACAAGCATGGTTTCGCAAAAAAATACGACGGTCAAAAACTTTGCGCGAAGTCGCGCGCGAGTCGAATTTCGATCGGTTTTTCGTGCACCGTCTCGGAAATTCAAAATACTTGTCTTTCCCGTCTTATTAGCCCATGAGAAGTCGTACAGGCACGCTTTCGCAAAAAAATACGACGGTCATAAACTTTGCTCGAAGTCGCGCGCGAGTCGAGTTTCGATCGGTTTTTCGTGCACCGTCTCAGAAATTCAAAATACTGGCCATTCACGATGTATTTGTCCATGGTAAGTCGTATGAGCATGGTTTCACGAAAAAACGCGACAGTCATAAACTTTGCGCAGAGTCGAGATTCGATCGGTTTTTCATGCACCGTCTCGGAAATTCAAAATACTGGTCTTTCCCGTCTTATTAGCCCATGAGAAGTCGTACAGGCACGCTTTCGCAAAAAAATACGACGGTCATAAACTTTGCGCGAAGTCGCGCGCGAGTCGAGTTTCGATCGGTTTTTCGTGCACCGTCTCAAAAATTCAAAATACTGGCCATTCACGATGTATTAGCCCATGGTAAGTCGTATGAGCATGGTTTCACGAAAAAACGCGACGGTCATAAACTTTGCGCAGAGTCGAGATTCGATCGGTTTTTCATGCACCGTCTCGGAAATTCAAAATACTGGTCTTTCCCGTCTTATTAGCCCATGAGAAGTCGTACAGGCACGCTTTCGCAAAAAAATACGACGGTCATAAACTTTGCGCGAAGTCGCGCGCGAGTCGAGTTTCGATCGGTTTTTCGTGCACCGTCTCAGAAATTCAAAATACTGGCCATTCACGATGTATTAGCCCTTGGTAAGTCGTATGAGCTTGGTTTCACGAAAAAACGCGATGGTCATAAACTTTGCGCAGAGTCGAGATTCGATCGGTTTTTCGTGCACCGTCTCGGAAATTCAAAATACTGGTCTTTCCCGTCTTATTAGCCCATGAGAAGTCGTACAGGCACGCTTTCACAAAAAAATACGACGGTCATAAACTTTGCACGAAGTCGCGCGCGAGTCGAGTTTCGATCGGTTTTTCGTGCACCGTCTCAGAAATTCAAAATACTGGCCATTCATGATGTATTAGTCCATGGTAAGTCGTATGAGCATGGTTTCAGGAGAAAACGCGACGGTCATAAACTTTGCGCAGAGTCGAGATTCGATCGGTTTTTCGTGCACCGTCTCGGAAATTCAAAATACTGGTCTTTCCAGTCTTATTAGCCCATGAGAAGTCGTACAGGCACGCTTTCGCAAAAAAATACGACGGTCATAAACTTTGCACGAAGTCGCGCACGAGTCGAGTTTCGATCGGTTTTTCGTGCACCGTCTCAGAAATTCAAAATACTGGCCATTCATGATGTATTAGTCCATGGTAAGTCGTATGAGCATGGTTTCAGGAGAAAACGCGACGGTCATAAACTTTGCGCAGAGTCGAGATTCGATCGGTTTTTCGTGCACCGTCTCGGAAATTCAAAATACTGGTCTTTCCCTTCTTATTAGCCCATGAGAAGTCGTACAGGCACGCTTTCGCAAAAAAATACGACGTTCATAAACTTTGCGCGAAGTCGTGCGCGAGTCGAGTTTCGATCAGTTTTTCGTGCACCGTCTCAGAAATTCAAAATACTGGCCATTCACCATGTATTAGCCCATGGTAAGTCGTATGAGCATGGTTTCAGTAGAAAACACGACGGTCATAAACTTTGCGCAGAGTCGAGATTCGATCGGTTTTTCGTGCACCGTCTCGGAAATTCAAAATGCTGGTCTTTCCCGTCTTATTAGCCCATGAGAAGTCGTACAGGCACGCTTTCGCAAAAAAATACGACGGTCATAAACTTTGCGCGAAGTCGCGCGCGATTCGAGTTTCGATCGGTTTTTCGTGCACCGTCTCAGAAATTCAAAATACTGTCCATTCACGATGTATTAGCCCATGGTAAGTCGTATGAGCTTGGTTTCACGAAAAAACGCGACGGTCATAAACTTTGCGCAGAGTCGAGATTCGATCGGTTTTTCGTGCACCGTCTCGGAAATTCAAAATACTGGTCTTTCCCGTCTTATTAGCCCATTAGAAGTCGTACAGGCACGCTTTCGCAAAAAAATACGACGGTCATAAACTTTGTGCGAAGTCGCGCGCGAGTCGAGTTTCGATCGGTTTTTCGTGCACCGTCCCAGAAATTCAAAATACTGGCCATTCACGATGTATTAGTCCATGGTAAGTCGTATGAGCATGGTTTCAGGAGAAAACGCGACGGTCATAAACTTTGCGCAGAGTCGAGATTCGATCGGTTTTTCGTGCACCGTCTCGGAAATTCAAAATACTGGTCTTTCCCGTCTTATTAGCCCATGAGAAGTCGTACAGGCACGCTTTCGCAAAAAAATACGACGGTCATAAGCTTTGCGCGAAGTCGCGCGCGAGTCGAGTTTCGATCGGTTTTTCGTGCACCGTCTCGGAAATTCAAAATACTGGCCATTCACGATGTATTAGTCCATGGTAAGTCGTATGAGCATGGTTTCACGAGAAAACGCGACGATCATAAACTTTGCGCAGAGTCGAGATTCGATCAGTTTTTCGTGCACCGTCTCGGAAATTCAAAATACTGGTCTTTCCCGTCTTATTAGCCCATGAGAAGTCGTACAAGCATGGTTTCGCAAAAAAATACGACGGTCAAAAACTTTGCGCGAAGTCGCGCGCGAGTCGAATTTCGATCGGTTTTTCGTGCACCGTCTCGGAAATTCAAAATACTTGTCTTTCCCGTCTTATTAGCCCATGAGAAGTCGTACAGGCACGCTTTCGCAAAAAAATACGACGGTCATAAACTTTGCTCGAAGTCGCGCGCGAGTCGAGTTTCGATCGGTTTTTCGTGACCGTCTCGGAAATTCAAAATACTGGCCATTCATGATGTATTAGCCCATGGTAAGTCGTATGAGCATGATTTCACGAAAAAACGCGACGGTCATAAACTTTGCGCAGAGTCGAGATTCGATCGGTTTTTCGTGCACCGTCTCGGAAATTCAAAATACTTGTCTTTCCCGTCTTATTAGCCCATGAGAAGTAGTACAAGCACGCTTTCGCAAAAAAATACGACGGTCATAAACTTTGCGCGAAGTAGCGCGCGAGTCGAGTTTCGATCGGTTTTTCGTGCACCGTCTCGAAAATTCAAAATACTGGCCATTCACGATGTATTAGCCCATGGTAAGTCGTATGAGCTTGGTTTCACGAAAAAACGCGACGGTCATAAACTTTGCGCAGAGTCGAGATTCGATCGGTTTTTCGTGCACCGTCTCGGAAATTCAAAATACTGGTCTTTCCCATCTTATTAGCCCATGAGAAGTCGTTCAAGCATTGTTTCGCAAAAAAATACGACGGTCAAAAACTTTGCGCGAAGTCGCGCGCGAGTCGAATTTCGATCGGTTTTTCGTGCACCGTCTCGGAAATTCAAAATACTTGTCTTTCCCGTCTTATTAGCCCATGAGAAGTCGTACAGGCACGCTTTCGCAAAAAAATACGACGGTCATAAACTTTGCTCGAAGTCGCGCGCGAGTCGAGTTTCGATCGGTTTTTCGTGACCGTCTCGGAAATTCAAAATACTGGCCATTCACGATGTATTAGCCCATGGTAAGTCGTATGAGCATGATTTCACGAAAAAACGCGACGGTCATAAACTTTGCGCAGAGTCGAGATTCGATCGGTTTTTCGTGCACCGTCTCGGAAATTCAAAATACTTGTCTTTCCCGTCTTATTAGCCCATGAGAAGTAGTACAAGCACGCTTTCGCAAAAAAATACGACGGTCATAAACTTTGCGCGAAGTCGCGCGCGAGTCGAGTTTCGATCGGTTTTTCGTGCACCGTCTCGAAAATTCAAAATACTGGCCATTCACGATGTATTAGCCCATGGTAAGTCGTATGAGCATGGTTTCACGAAAAAACGCGACGGTCATAAACTTTGCGCAGAGTCGAGATTCGATCGGTTTTTCGTGCACCGTCTCGGAAATTCAAAATACTGGTCTTTCCCGTCTTATTAGCCCATGAGAAGTCGTACAGGCACGCTTTCGCAAAAAAATACGACGGTCATAAACTTTGCGCGAAGTCGCGCGCGAGTCGAGTTTCAATCGGTTTTTCGTGCACCGTCTCGGAAATTCAAAATACTTGTCTTTCCCGTCTTATTAGCCCATGAGAAGTCGTACAGGCACGCTTTCGCAAAAAAATACGATGGTCATAAACTTTGCGCGAAGTCGCGCGCGAGTCGAGTTTCGATTGGTTTTTCGTGCACAATCTCAGAAATTCAAAATACTGGCCATTCACGATGTATTAGCCCATGGTAAGTCGTATGAGCTTGGTTTCACGAAAAAACGCTACGGTCATAAATTTGCGCAGAGTCGAGATTCGATCGGTTTTTCGTGCACCGTCTCGGAAATTCAAAATACTGGTCTTTCCCATCTTATTAGCCCATGAGAAGTCGTACAGTCATGCTTTCGCAAAAAAATACGACGGTCATAAACTTTGCGCGAAGTCGCGCGCGAGTCGAGTTTCGATCGGTTTTTCGTGCACCGTCTCAGAAATTCAAAATACTGGTCATTCACGATGTATTAGTCCATGGTAAGTCGTATGAGCATGGTTTCAGGAGAAAACGCGACGGTCATAAACTTTGCGCAGAGTCGAGATTCGATCGGTTTTTCGTGCACCGTCTCGGAAATTCAAAATACTGGTCTTTCCTGTCTTATTAGCCCATGAGAAGTCGTACAGGCACGCTTTCGCCAAAAAATACGACGGTCATAAACTTTGCGCGAAGTCGCGCGCGAGTCGAGTTTCGATCGGTTTTTCGTGCACCGTCTCGGAAATTCAAAATACTGGCCATTCACGATATATTAGTCCATGGTAAGTCGTATGAGCATGGTTTCACGAAAAAACGCGACGGTCATAAACTTTGCGCAGAGTCGAGATTCGATCGGTTTTTCGTGCACCGTCTCGGAAATTCAAAATACTTGTCTTTCCCATCTTATTAGCCCATGAGAAGTCGTACAGGCACGCTTTCGCAAAAAAATACGACGGTCATAAACTTTGCTCGAAGTCGCGCGCGAGTCGAGTTTCGATCGGTTTTTCGTGCACCGTCTCAGAAATTCAAAATACTGCCCATTCACAATGTATTAGCCCATGGTAAGTCGTATGAGCTTGGTTTCACGAAAAAACGCGACGGTCATAAACTTTGCGCAGAGTCGAGATTCGATCGGTTTTTCGTGCACCGTCTCGGAAATTCAAAATACTGGTCTTTCCCGTCTTATTAGCCCATGAGAAGTCATACAGGCACGCTTTCGCAAAAAAATACGACGGTCATAAACTTTGCGCGAAGTCGCGCGCGAGTCGAGTTTCGATCGGTTTTTCGTGCACCGTCTCGGAAATTCAAAATACTTGTCTTTCCCGTCTTATTAGCCCATGAGAAGTCGTACAGGCACGCTTTCGCAAAAAAATACGACGGTCATAAACTTTGCGCGAAGTCGCGCGCGAGTCGAGTTTCGATCGGTTTTTTCGTGCACCGTCTCGGAAATTCAAAATACTGGCCATTCACGATGTATTAGTCCATGGTAAGTCGTATGAGCATGGTTTCACGAAAAAACGCGACGGTCATAAACTTTGCGCAGAGTCGAGATTCGATCGGTTTTTCGTGCACCGTCTCGGAAATTCAAAATACTTGTCTTTCCCATCTTATTAGTCCATGAGAAGTCGTACAGGCACGCTTTCGCAAAAAAATACGACGGTCATAAACTTTGCTCGAAGTCGCGCGCGAGTCGAGTTTCGATCGGTTTTTCGTGCACCGTCTCAGAAATTCAAAATACTGGCCATTCACGATGTATTAGCCCATGGTAAGTCGTATGAGCTTGGTTTCACGAAAAAACGCGACGGTCATAAACTTTGCGCAGAGTCGAGATTCGATCGGTTTTTCGTGCACCGTCTCGGAAATTCAAAATACTGGTCTTTCCCGTCTTATTAGCCCATGAGAAGTCATACAGGCACGCTTTCGCAAAAAAATACGACGGTCATAAACTTTGCGCGAAGTCGCGCGCGAGTCGAGTTTCGATCGGTTTTTCGTGCACCGTCTCGGAAATTCAAAATACTTGTCTTTCCCGTCTTATTAGCCCATGAGAAGTCGTACAGGCATGCTTTCGCAAAAAAATACGACGGTCATAAACTTTGCGCGAAGTCGCGCGCGAGTCGAGTTTCGATCGGTTTTTCGTGCACCGTCTCGAAAATTCAAAATACTGGCCATTCACGATGTATTAGCCCATGGTAAGTCGTATGAGCATGGTTTCACGAAAAAACGCGACGGTCATAAACTTTGCGCAGAGTCGAGATTCGATCGGTTTTTCGTGCACCGTCTCGGAAATTCAAAATACTGGTCTTTCCCGTCTTATTAGCCCATGAGAAGTCGTACAGGCACGCTTTCGCAAAAAAATACGACGGTCATAAACTTTGCGCGAAGTCGCGCGCGAGTCGAGTTTCAATCGGTTTTTCGTGCACCGTCTCGGAAATTCAAAATACTTGTCTTTCCCGTCTTATTAGCCCATGAGAAGTCGTACAGGCACGCTTTCGCAAAAAAATACGATGGTCATAAACTTTGCGCGAAGTCGCGCGCGAGTCGAGTTTCGATTGGTTTTTCGTGCACAATCTCAGAAATTCAAAATACTGGCCATTCACGATGTATTAGCCCATGGTAAGTCGTATGAGCTTGGTTTCACGAAAAAACGCTATGGTCATAAATTTGCGCAGAGTCGAGATTCGATCGGTTTTTCGTGCACCGTCTCGGAAATTCAAAATACTGGTCTTTCCCATCTTATTAGCCCATGAGAAGTCGTACAGTCATGCTTTCGCAAAAAAATACGACGGTCATAAACTTTGCGCGAAGTCGCGCGCCGAGTCGAGTTTCGATCGGTTTTTCGTGCACCGTCTCAGAAATTCAAAATACTGGTCATTCACGATGTATTAGTCCATGGTAAGTCGTATGAGCATGGTTTCAGGAGAAAACGCGACGGTCATAAACTTTGCGCAGAGTCGAGATTCGATCGGTTTTTCGTGCACCGTCTCGGAAATTCAAAATACTGGTCTTTCCTGTCTTATTAGCCCATGAGAAGTCGTACAGGCACGCTTTCGCCAAAAAATACGACGGTCATAAACTTTGCGCGAAGTCGCGCGCGAGTCGAGTTTCGATCGGTTTTTCGTGCACCGTCTCGGAAATTCAAAATACTGGCCATTCACGATGTATTAGTCCATGGTAAGTCGTATGAGCATGGTTTCACGAAAAAACGCGACGGTCATAAACTTTGCGCAGAGTCGAGATTCGATCGGTTTTTCGTGCACCGTCTCGGAAATTCAAAATACTTGTCTTTCCCATCTTATTAGCCCATGAGAAGTCGTACAGGCACGCTTTCGCAAAAAAATACGACGGTCATAAACTTTGCTCGAAGTCGCGCGCGAGTCGAGTTTCGATCGGTTTTTCGTGCACCGTCTCAGAAATTCAAAATACTGCCCATTCACAATGTATTAGCCCATGGTAAGTCGTATGAGCTTGGTTTCACGAAAAAACGCGACGGTCATAAACTTTGCGCAGAGTCGAGATTCG